>OX439477.1:23113436-24313436 GCA_949320105.2 Crepidodera aurea
AGGTAGATAAATAGAAAGTTGATTGGCGATTGGCTTGAAAGTAGGCGGGAAAATTAAAAAAGCTGTCAGTGTTAATTTTCAATTTGCTGCAGGTGTTGTTGACGTTTATCAACTGCTTGTCACAGAGGTTAGTTAAATGCATTAAAAGTTGCCTAGTTTCTGGAGATTTCACCCTTTTAGGGCAACGTCAGTAGATGTCAGCTTGATCTTCGCGAAGTCACGGCGGACAGGCCCCGTTTCCGGGACGGGCAACATCAGCGTGTAGGGCATAGTGGTTTCAGTGGGGTGGTTTTAGTGAGTAACCGTAAGGGGTAGTCTCACACTATCGGGGAAGGGAAGAACCTTTACCCGATGTGCATAAAGCATTTCCACCCGCCAAAAAAAAAAGATTAGCTTTAGGTTAGGTTAGATCTGTGTAATAAATAAATCAAAGTACGATACGTGTGACATTTTGACATTTGTTACATTCTGACATGTGTCATATTTTGACATTTGTTCATTTTGACAGTTGTAACATTCTGACACGTATCACATTTTAACAGTTGTCACGTTTTGACAGGTGTCACATTTTGACAAGTGTCCATTTTAACAGTGTTACTCAACGTTCCTATAAATATTTACCTAAACCCATGATTTCTGAAATTGAATTGGCAACGTTGTATTTTCAACTTAGAATTTATGAGAAGGCTGTCATTTGACAAGCAAATTATTTATCTCCGTCAAATGAACCTTTTCTTTTTTATACTTTTCAGGTTTATTCTGGTTATAAATTGCTACTTGGGCATTTGTAGAATAAAAAAATGTGAAAAATATTTTTCCGCGCAAAAATTTCTATTGCTAAGTATATTGATTTTATCATGTTTTATAGCATCTGCGAAAATTTCATGAAAATCCCAGCCGGTCCCATTTTCTTAACGTTTAACCAGAGATGTGCGTGTCAGTAGTTGTCAAAATTTGTAGGTCATTATGGATAAAAAGCGGCAAATTTAAAATTGAATTCTTTCAGATTTAAACGCCAGAGATTAAATAAAGTCAAACCTTTTTACTACTATACTATACAGAAGAAAGGAGTGCAGTATTTAATTTGCAGAACGTAGTACAGGTTCAAGAGGTAGAAATTTTATTTTTACCTCATCCTTCAATGCTTATTTGTAGTTAAAATTTAAATTTTAATACATCTGATCGGCCTAATATAGTTTTTGTCTAGATTAATCTTGTTTCCATGGTTTTTACTGTAATAAACCTGTTATTTTGACAGATAAGTCAGACTTTATTTATTCATAGCCGTATCGTATGTATTTTAATTGATTTGGAATTTTGTAATAATATATATTTCAAAATGGCTTCATTCTAAAAATATTATCAGTCCTCCTAAATCCTTGAAGGCAGAATTATTAGTAATTCAAATTCAAAATTCAAAAAATATTTTGTATGTAATTATGCTAACCGGAACTTAACAAAAACAATTATTATTTCAATGGTTTATTTAAACATACAGAAAGAATTTCATTTAGAAAGTGTTTAATTGAATACATTTACAGTTTATAGTCGAGCCTAAAGAACGTGAAGGTGAAAGGGCAGATGTTGGAGGGTTGGAAGTTTACACGGACACTCAGATAAACATACACATTTTCCGCTTGGGTTTCTGACGTAACCTGGAGCGCACATACAACGTGGATTTGGTGTTGGTGTACAACAAGGATCTACTACTGGGGTTGGTTGATCACAAGTTGGTTCGACATCACAACAAGTAGCGCATCCATTGTAAACTTCATTCTCTCCACATTCTGTAAAAAATCGTCATCAAGCTTTATCATTTGGAATAGTTTGTTTGTAGGGTGTTGCTTATAATTGTAATTAAGTTTTTTAATAAATAAAATAAACATACATACCAATACAAGGACAATCCTCTTCTTTAATACATAATCCTGTACAATTATCTCTGATATATCCACAGGATTGATCACATTCGCATCGTGGAATTGTTTTTGGTGTACAGTGGACGCTAGCAACTGGAACTCGATTTTGACAGGTTCTTTCTTCAATACAGGAGTTAGCACACTCGACAAGGACTTCATTGGTACCGCATTTTTCTACAAAAAAATAGGAATAATTAAAATTAATCTAAAATCATGGATGTACCTTTTTGTTTTTCAAATTGTCCCGCTTCTGATTAGATATGAAAAATGACCTTTCATAATACAATCGACAGAAAAAACTATAGAACATGATACTATCCCTATTTAAAGATAATCCATTTGTATTAAGTGGCTTTAATATCCAGAAAGAAGAGTATTTGAAGTACCCAGCCACTATGAACTTCAGAATTGAATTACAATAATTCCTATTTAACCATATCAATACCGTTAATGAATTATGGAAATAAAACAAAGATCACATTTTTACCAACAACCAAATGATTGAAAAAAACCACAACAATAATATGTATGCAGCATTTATAGATTTGGACAAAGCTTTCGACAGTGTACCAAGGAAGGCAATATGGGACCGCCTAAAAAGAGGAAGAGAATATAAATTTAAGGAAAAATATTACCAGCTTATACGTAAACACAGGAGTCTACGTCAGAACAAATAATCTAGAATCCGAAGAATTTAGAACCAAGGAAGGTTTAAGGCAAGGGGGGTATTAAGTACGATTCTATTTAATATCGTGCTAGATGACGTAATGAAATAAATAAAAGACAATATTAAGAAGTTACCAATTGGATACAAAAACTTAGAACCGGTATATCTGACAGAATGCGCCTATGCTTATGACCTCATGATAGCTGATAAAAGCGAAAGAGAACTCCAGCAAAACTTGATACTCTGGGAGGTAGCACTAAAACGAAGAAATTTAAACATAAATATAGGAAAAACAAAGATAATGGTTATTGGAAGGAATAACATAAGAACAAGACTAGAACTAAACAACAAAACGATACACATTTCACATAATAAATTTCACAATAATAAAGTTTACCAAACAATTTTTAAACCAGTACTAAGATACGGTTGCGAAAGCTGGCAACTGACTAAGAAACAAGAAAGCAAAATACAGGCAGCCAGAGATGAAATTCTTACGAGGTATTAAAGGGGTAACTAAAAGAGACAGAATAAGAAATATAGATAGATAGATAGATATTTATTTGACTACGTTACAAAATAACATCTGTTTGTAGCAGGTCTTAATCGTGATACTTTTTAAATGTAAAATATTAAGTATGTAATGTAAAAATATTTAAAAAAATGTACATATCAAAAAAAACACTGACACACAAGAGATGAGTATATCGATAATCTCAATAAATATTTTTTTATGTTAGTTTTAAATAGATTTAAACTAACATATTTAAAATGATCAGGCAAGACATTACATAAGTTCCCATGTAACATGGTCACGTAATATTGATGTGATTTTTTCGTCATGAGTTACGTGATTTTGACCAAAAGGATCACGTGAAATTAACCCAAATATAACGTGACTCGCTCAAAGACAAAGACAAAGACGCAATCAATTAGCGATAGCGAATCAAGGATCACTTACATATCGACCAATAAGAAAGACTGGTTTCATCTAGTAACGTCTTGGCGCGAAATATGAACTTGCTAATCGAACTGATGAAAGTAAAAATCCAAATTTCTGGTCACGTATATCACGTTATTTTGGCGTCAGTGAAACGACGTCTTTATTTGGTAGAAAATCTGACGTCTGCTAGACGTCGATATAACGTGACCTTGTTAGACGATATCGAACTGTTCTGATATTATTAGCTCCCCTTGTATTATAATTGTGTAAATCAGACTGCTTAACTAAATCATCGATATCCACAAAGTTGGTATAGGCATTATTTTATATTTAATAAATGAAGGTTTACATGACTCTAAATAGCTAAGATTAGCAATAATTCTAATCGTTACGAGCTGGAATGAGGCAAAGAACAGCGCTAGAGACAAGAAGAGCTGGGCAATATTCATTTACAATAGTTAATAAAATAAAATATTAACTTACGTTTGCACGTTGGCACGCAAGTTCTTCCTAAGCTCTCATCTCTGATATAACCTGAAACGCATTCGCATCTTTCTTCGCAATAATCCTCTACGCAACCATGGACTGATGATGGAGATAGATTTTGACATGTTGGTTCAGGAGTACATCTTGAAGCGGATGTATTAAATACTTCGTGACTACCACATGGAGCTGTAAAGATTTTTTTTAATGCCGATTTTGGCACATATCTCGCGAAGCTCCAGCCCAAATTTATTGACAATTTTTTACAAGCTTCTCTTTATGTATAAAATCGAAAAAATTAAAAAAATTTGACTTAGCTCTTCCATCCATTTTTAGAATATTTTCGTCTAATTTCACTCCACTAAAAATTTACAATAAAAAATATACTTACGATCAGAAACTGCTTCGATAGAAACAGAAACTCCCAAAAGCAAGAAACAAGCAAAATATCCAAACATTTTTGATTTGTTACAAGAATGCAAACTGAATATTACAACCATCGATCTACTATTTATATAGTTAGTTGTTAAACCATAAAATTTATTTAAAATTAGAACCATAATTAAAAAAGCAATAGAAAGATAGAAAAATCGTATTTAATCACCTTAATTTGGTTTTAGTATTGCACCTTTGACCAAGGTAAAAATAATAATTTTAGAAATTTCACCAATAGGAATAACTCTGATTATAGAAACAATGCATACAGGAACAATAATTTTAGCAGTCACAGAAATAATTTCGGTAATAATAATTTTAATAATAGTAATAATAATACTGCAAATAGGGGGGGTGGGTGGCTCAGCGGTAGAGCACTGGACTCATAATCCAAGGGTTGTGGGTTCGAATCACACCAAAGGCAGAAATCTTTTTCTGATTTTTAATTAATTAAAAATTTAGAAATTGATTTTCATATACCAGGTGTGATTCCTCACTCGACCATTCACTGTTGGGTTCTAATTAACAGTGCTGTTCCTAAAATGGCGCTGGGAAACAGTAACAAAGCCTACACAGAACACGAGGCTAATGGCCATAGTAGTCGATGCCGTTGACACAGAAGTAAAAAAAAAAAAAAAAATACTGCAAATAGATCGCAGGCATTCAGGCCTAGCAGACCAAATAGACGGCAACAAAACCAATAATCAGCAAACGGATAGTCAAGAAAATACGCAGTTTTTTCGTAAACACTAAATTAGAATCCTTATTTACTATGAATGGGTTAAATTATATTAAAGTAGGCTATTATGGCAAGAGATCATCATCATGTCTGACAGCCAAGCAACCATTAATGCCTTAAACTCCTACGTAATCAACTCCAAGATGGTTTGGGAGTGCCTAGAGAATCTAAACGAACTAGGCAAGAACAACACTGTTACCCTCCTATGGGTTCCGGGACACACTGGAGTGGAGGGTAATGAAATAGCAGACGTTCTCGCAAAAAAGGGGCTGAAACACCGGGACCTGAACCCTTCTGCGGAATAAGCATCAGTACAATACTTGATGAACTTGGAAAAGAAGTAAATAACAAAAGATCCCAATACTGGATAGGACTACAAGGAAAGAGGCTGGCCAAGACACTACTGGGAAACTATAACCAGAAGAGATCTGACGACTGCGTCAGTAAAAGTAAAAATAAGCTCAGAATACTAACAGGTATCCTAACAGGGCACTGCCGACTGAGAGGCCACCTAAAGAAACTCGGATCAGTAGACAAAGAAGAATGCAGATTCTGCGAGGAAGAGGAGGAAACCTCTATCCACATTCTCTCAGAATGCATTACCCTGCAAAATTCAAGGGTACGATACCTCGGAGAATATCAAATAGAAGAGGAAGATCTACCTAACCTGAAGCTTACCGACATCCTGAACTTTTTGAAAGCAATAGGACTGGAGGAACTGCTCTAATCGTTGAAACATCCTCAACGTATATTACATGAGATAGGAAGGTCGACGACCAATACGTAAAGAATTTGTGTTATTAAATATTGTGTATATAAAACGGTCAATGTCAATCTTCCTATTCAGATTCAGATTCAGATATTATGAGTCTATGATTCATGTTGCTGTATTGTCGTTATTTTTATATCATATCAATGGTATGGTTGCAATTATTTACCACCGTTATTAAACGCTCTTATTAAGGATATCACATATCTATAATTACAAACCCGAAAACCCAAATAGAATAGTACCAATTTATACCAGCATATAAATATTATAAAACAAAAACAGATTATTCTGCACCATTCAAACATGCTACTGAAAATTACCATAACCTCAACTTTTCTGACACATTTACTACCAAAAAAACGTTTAAAAAGCTTCAACAGCTTCTCGGGATAGGAAGTGAGCCTTCGATAACACATATTTTAACTTTATGATGGCACCTATTGTGCTGATGCACCACTTGTCGGTAGATAAACATATTTGATGATAATATAGCTCAATTAATATTGATTGATGCCACGGAATTATTCCCCCTACTGTGGGATATGGTTACTGACAAACTCCTGGATAAGCTGGACGAAAAGTTCTCTATATAATTATGTAGGTGAGTTGATATACTTGGGAAACTTTCTTAAAACTGTTTCAGCACTTATCCAAGAAACTCTAGAAATCGTGGATGGGTGATGTAAAGAGAAACAGAGAGTACATCCTGGTAAAGCTACCCTTTAAAAGTAAAAAGTATCTTTACAATGAAACATTTATTAGGAAAGGTAAAATGGCGCTTATGGCAGTAAAACAAACCATAGGAAATACTTGGGGACTAAATCATTCATAGGTTTTGTACGACCATGGTTTTCGCGTTCATAATCACATGTCCCATGTTAAAATTATCCGGTAATCTCTAATTTTTAAATAAAAAAAACATGAATTGTTTAAATCTATTTTCACACTGTTTAAATATAGTATTGCCTGTCTGGAGTTACTCTGATATACTAGTTTAAGCGTCTGATCGAATCTTCAAGAAATATTATTGCCAACATGTGACAGAACGTCCTCATTGATCAACAGTTCAACAGACTCTCACATGTGTCGGTTTCTGATGATGCTGACCTAATCAGCGAAACGTACATTAATCGTATACATTTTGTATGTAATTATGCTAACCGGGACTTAAGAAAAACAATTATTATTTCAATGATTTATTTAAACATACAGAAAGAATTTCATTTAGAAAGTGTTTAATTGAATACATTTAAAGTTTATAGTCGAGCCTAAAGAACGTGGTGATGGTGATGAAGAGGCAGGTGGTGGTGGACTGGAAGATTACAAGGACACTCAGATAAACATACGCAATTTCCGCGGTTGTCTCTGAAGTAACCTGGAGCGCACATACAACGTGGATTTGGATTTGGTACACAGCAAGGATCTACTTGTGGGTTTTGTTCAGCACAAGTTGGTTCGACATCACAACAAGTAGCGCAATCATTGTAAACTTCATTCTCTCCACATTCTGTAAAAAATAGTCATTATAATTTGGAATATTTTGTTTGTATGGTGTTGGTTATAATTGGAATTAAGTTTTTTAATAAATAAATAAATAAATAAACATACATACCAGTACAAGGACAATCCACTTCTAAAATACATAATCCTGTACAATTATCTCTGATATATCCACAAGATTGATCACATTCGCATCGTGGAATTGTTTGTGGTCTACAGTGGACGCTAGCAACTGGAACTCGATTTTGACAGGTTCTTTCTTCAATACAGGAGTTAGCACACTCGACAAGGACTTCATTGGTACCGCATTCTTCTACAAAAAGTTAGGAATAATTAAAACTAATCTAAAATCATGGATGTACTCCTTTGCTCCCACCTTTTTGTTTTTCAAATTGTCCCGCTTCTGATTATATATAAAAAAATTACCTTTCATAATACAATCGAAAGAAAAAACTATAGAACATGATACTATCCCTATTTAAAGATAATCCATTTGTATTAAGTGGCTTTAATATCCAGAAAGAAGAGAATTTGAAGTACCCAGCCACTATGAACTTCAGAAATGAATTACAATAATTCGTATTTAACCATATCATTAATGAATTACGGAAATAAAACAAAGATCACATTTTTACCAACAAGCAAATGATTGAGAAAAACCACAACAATAATATATATGCAGCATTTATAGATTTGGAAAAAGCTTTAGACAGTGTACCAAGGAAAGCAATATGGGACAGTCTAAAAAGAAGAGGAGAATATAAATTTAAGGAAAAATATTAACAGCTTATACGTAAATACAGGAACAGGAAACTACGTCATAACAAATAATCTAGCGAAGAATTTAGGACGAAGGAAGATTGTGCTAGATGACGTAATGAAAGAAATAAAAGACAAAATTAAGAAGTCACCAATTGGATACAAGAACCGGTATATCTGACAGAATGCGCCTATGCTGATGACAAACAAAAAAGGTTTGGCTGGCGAGGTCAACGCAGAGAAGACCCAGAAAGAAATGGAACGACGTAGTAGCCGAGTGTTTACAAAAGATGATACTTCTCTGATTCCCCAACAAGCGGGATTCAGACCTGGAAAATCCTGTACTGCTCAAGTGCTCAACCTCACAGAACACATTTAAGAGGGGTTTCAGAAAAAGTTGACAACAGGAGTAGTCCTTATCGGCCTAACCGCAGCATATGATACTGTAAGTCACAAAAAACTGCTCCAGAAAGTATATAGCACTACAAAGGACTTCAGGTTGAGGCAGACTACCACGGGGAAGCGTTTTGGCTCCAACTCTGTTTAACATTTATACCAATGATCAACCAGTCACCGAACATGCTAGACATTTCCTATATGCCGACGACCTACATACAGGTTAGAATTTTTAGGGATATAAAAGTTAAATTGGAAGCAGTTCTGAAAACTATGTCCACCTATTACCGCGAAAACGGTCTTACCCAACCCAGCAAAAACACAAGTTTGCGCCTTCCACCTTAAAACACACAAGGCAAACAAAAAACTTAAAATCTCATGGGAAGGTGAAGAACTCGCCCACGTTGACACACCGAAGTACCTGTGTGTTACCATGGACAGAACGCTATCCACTTCCATAATACTCGGCAAAAAGTGACAGCCAGGAATAACCTAATAAAAAAACTTGCTGGAAGTAAATGGGGCGCTAAACCTCCAGTCCTGAGAACATCTGCATAATCACTTTGCTTCTCTACAGGAGAGTATGCTGCCCCAGTATGGTGCCGATCCAAACATGCAAAACAGGTTGCTCTCAATCAACCCTGTAGAATTATCACTGTGTGCATGAAAGCTACCCTCCTGGCTATAGAGCGGCAGGTTTCTCAACACCAACCGAACGCAGAAAAGGCATTGAACATGGTTGAGAATTTTAAGCAAGTGTTTGATGAGCGCCATATCCTACACGGACATCAAGAACCAATGAGAAAACTAAAATCCAGAAATAGTTTCTTTCAGTCTGCTCAACTGGACCCACCAGATAATTTTCCCCTCATCAGGGTCTATCCTGGACTGGAAAACCTGGAAAACATTAAACCGAATAAAAACAGAAGTGGCACCGATGAAAAAGAAAATGATCAGATGGGGGATAAGGAAGACCAATCAAAACTTTGCGACTGTGGCGAAGTGCAGGTTGAGGACCATATCCTGAGATGCATACTGTGCTCGAAAAAGTAAAAGTAAAGTTTACAAAAGAGAAATACGAGCTGGAATGAGGCAAAGAACAACGCTAGAGACAAGAAGAGCTGGGCAAGATTCATTTACAGTAGTTAATAAAATAAAATATTACCTTCCACCTTCGGGTATATAAGGTTTCACGATTATGTATATATAACAAAGATAAATCATAAAAACTTACGTTGGCATGGGCAATGATTTGGTAGCACACAAGTTCCTGAAATCTCATCTCTGATATAACCTGAAACACATTCGCATCTTTGTTCGCAATAATCCTCTACGCATCCGTAGACTGATGATGGAGATGGATTTTGACACGTTGGTTCAGGAGTACATTTTGGAGCGGATGTATTCAATTCTTCGTGTTTACCACATCGAGCTGTAAAGATAATTTAAATATTCAGTATATAAATAAAACATGTTCGTAGTATGACTAAAAATGTTTTTAAACCGTTAAAATGTACAATGAAAAATATACTTACGAACAGAAACTGCTTCGATAGAAACAGAAACTGCCAAAAGCAAGAAACAAGCAAAATATCCAAACATTTTTGATTTGTTACAAGAATGCAAACTGAATATTACAACCGTCGACCTACTATTTATATAGTTACTTGATAAACCATAAAATTTATTTAAAATTAGAACCATAATTAAAAAAGCAATAGAAAGATAGAAAAATCGTATTTAATCACCTTAATTTGGTTTTAGTATGGCACCTTTATGGGGTAAAAAAAATAATTACTTAAAGATGTGTCTTATCTATCGTCTATTCAAATTTGACGTTAAAGGTAATTAGTTTTTTACTGTTATAGTCCAACGTTTGATAAGTTTCCTTAATCCCTGAGTTAGATTTGACCATTTTACAGAGTATTGAAGACTTGGGTAAGGTGTAGCGTATTTTTCATACTTCCTCTGCTTCGAGCTTAGTGGCTCATCCCTCAGGTTGCCATTCACCATTTCACAAAATCCAAGATTGTTGTTCCTAAAAATCGTTGCCTCCAGTTGAATAAAAACCATAAAACTTTCGATCTATCTTTCTAATGCAAGGTAGATACAATGAACATGTTTTGCCCTTTCGTCTTCAGTACTACAAGGTTAACTCTCCAGATTTGTCTTTTTCGACGACAGACATTTTAGCAGGGCCGACCAGAGGGAGGGGCAGGGGGGTCAAAAACCCAGGGGCCCGGGCCCCGGAGGGGCCCGGCCGCTGGCTCTATTTTTATGGTTATTATGCAAACAAAAAATTTCACTTAAAATTAATGTAGTTTTAGGCGACCCACTTTCAGTATATTTTTCAGTTAATCAATTCGATTGGAAAATATATTGCAAATCTCATCAAAAGAGTGCTTAAAAATTACGACATTTCCTTGGATGATTGTAGATGCCAGGGATTCGATAATGGTGGCAATATGAGTGGCAAGTATGAGGGTGTGCAGGCTATTATTTTAAAATCGAACCCTCTGGCTATCTACTCACCCTGTGGATGCCACAATTTAAACCTTTGTAGAGTATGTGCGGCTGAGTGTTGCACTGAAGTACAGATTTTCTTTGGAATTGTTCAGAATCTGTACATACTGACGATAGAGTCAAAACTAGACTCTTGATTTCGATAATTTAATAATGAAAGCAAGGAAAGCTACGTTGTAAATAATTGTAAAGGGTGCCCCAGAGAAGATTTTAGGTTTTAAACCTACCTTACGCCGACCCTGGGTGGGTAAAAAAAATTTAGAGAACAAGGAGTTGTTACAAATGTCAAAACATCCAGGTCAACTGAAAACCACTCGAACTCCTCCAAATATTGAGAGAGTGCGGCAGGCTGTAAATCGTAATCCTCAACCCTCTCAATATTGGAAGGAGTTCGAATGGTTTTCAGTTGACCTGGATGTTTTGACATTTGTAACAACTCCTTGTTCCCTAAATTTTTTTACCCACGCGTGAACTAACATTGCCGAAGGCGCATCACAAAAATGCCGCTGAGCAACTGTGTACGAATCGTTGACTTTAAAATAAGCCTCAATCATGTAAGCACGCTGCGAAGTCGTCCACTGTTCCATGGATAATTGTGTGTCCGCTATACGCTCGACATAATAATTTCATGGTCAGCGTAAGGTAAGTTTGAAACCTAAAATCTACTTTGGGACACGCTTTATACATTGTAAATGTATTTGAAAATTAAATTAAAATGTTTACTTGCTAAAACGGGTTTTAATTTAGTTCCTTCCTTAGTAAAAAAGGGTATAACAGTACGTCCAGTACTCCTGTTTATAAATTATAAAATTTTTCCAATTTTCTGTTGAATTGGTGAGGGGTGGGGCCCGATGAGACTTTATCCCCGGGGCCCTGCTCAACTCTGGGCGGCCCTGCATTTTAGTGTACCTTTGCTGTTCGAAGGGTTGCTATAAACCCCTTTGAATGTGACATTTGGGGTACATAAGTATCTTATTACCATCTGACTATTTCAAGATACTTTTCTTGTCGGTGGTAAAGAACTTTTTTTGAGGAAGAGCACTCTACTCTAACGGTTTTGAAGATATTAAAGTTTTTAGGTTAAAAACATTTTTTTTTTCAAAAATAAAGTTAGTTGGCAAAAAATCATCGTACAGTATTCTTTAGGTGCTCATTTTTTTGTTTTTACGTTAACTTTTTGATACAAAAAAAAATAATAGTCCCCATTTAACACGTTGACACCGTCATATGTGGTAGTTCTCCAATTGTGTGATGGACTATTAGACTTTATGCGGACAACTTTTATTCAAGAATTCCTCTAGTAAAAGAATTGCTAAATTGACAAACATTTTATTGTGGCACTCTAAGACAGAATCGAAGAGGATTGCTGAAACAAATAATTTCAAAAAAACTGAAAAAGAATGAAATTTGCGGCTTAGAAAACCAAAGTGGCATAAAAATAATAAATTGGAAAGATAAAAGATCTGTTCTAATGATATCAAGTACGCCGGAACATTCTATTACTTTATGTAATACAGGTAAAAAGACTAGACCCAACAAGAGAGGTGAACGAGGAAAAGACACATTAAAAACTAAAAGTGGTTCTCAATTACAATGACGCTAAAAAGGGTGTTGATTACAGCGACCAAATGTCAGCCTATTATTCTTCTTTCCGAAAAGGACTAAAGTGGTAACGCAAGGTCGCTTTTGAGTTAATTCTTGGCTCTGCTTTAGTCAACGCCTGGATTGTATATAATGAACTAAATGTCAATAGTAAAATTAGCATGCTAGCCTTTCGTGAAATGTTGGCTCTTGAGTTATACAGTAAGCATGAAAATCCATCAACTGAACCTGAGACTAATTCTAAGCCAAAGCAACAACTGGAAATGGAAGAGGGTCCAGGAAGAAAACGTAGAAGAAATTATGTAGACTGCTATAAAAAATTAAGGCAAACAATGACTAGTAAAGAAGTTGATAAAAAAGTTAAAAAAGTGAGCACATTTTTCTTTTATTTTGTGCATTTTTTTTATATGAATAAATATTGTTTTATAAGTATTATCTTAGATAATTTATTCTCTCACACGACATGTCTATTACTGATTGCACACATTCAATTTGTCTCTCCATGTAACCACTAATCGTGACATATTTTTGTAGACAGAGAAATTTACCAGACTAATATGTTTTAATTTTTAATTCAAACCAAAAGAGAAAGAAGGCTTCATCTTGTATGAAATAGTTATTTTATTTTAGTATGATGTTTTCTTGATTTGATTTGATTTGATTAAGACGATGTGCCTGACTGAGGTTTTTAAAAGCCTCAATACTGCAGCCTTAAGACTTATTGTATTATGTCAGTTACATCGTTATGTTCAGGTGAAGAGGTTTGTTACCTTTATCAGGCTGAGTAGCCTTTTCACCAGATTTTCTTTTGGAAAATCCTCCTGTGGGTTTACCGGCCCCAGTAGGTTATACCTCCAGTGCGTGAGTGCCTGGCACTCTAATATGATATGAGAGGCTGTTTCATCCTCCTCATTGCATAGTCTACATATGGGTTCATCTTGAAAGATGCCCATTTTATGTAGGTGTTCCCTAAGGTGACAATTCCGGTTATTAGTCCCGTGACATGCCTTATTTGATTTCTGCTTAGATTCAGAATATCACCTGTCAGTACTTTTGATGGCGCTTTAACCATTCGTTTACTGTTTTGTTGGCCCGGCACGAGATCCCAGCGTGACCGGTGTTCTTTTAACATCCACCTAGTCAGCGAGAGTCGTACCGAGGATTTAGGAATGCCAAACGCCGGTTCAGGACCAGTAAAGACGGTAGCTGAGGCTTTCCTTGCCAGGGCGTCTGCTTCCTCGTTGCCTTTTATCCCTTTATGCCGTGGGACCCATCTAAGTGTTACCTTATTTTGGTTGGCCAGAACGAGCAAGGTTTGTAGGCAGTTCCAGACCAATTTTGATCTGATTTTGTTACATGATAAGGCATGTAGGGCAGCTTGACTATCAGAGTAAATGAGGATTCTTTTCCCTCTATACCCCCTGTCAATATTCTCCCTCAAACAAAGCTCTATAGCATGTACTTCTGCTTGAAATACTGACGCGTAATTCCCCAATGGTGCGTTTAGGTTGCATCTGGGTGTTTCACCATATATTCCAGCTCCAGTTCCACTTGCGGTTTTTGACCCATCAGTATACCAAACCACTGTTCCTTCCCGAAAGTTGTTTGTTTCTTCACCTTCCCAACTCAGCTGAACGCTGAAGGGCTTTGTGAAGTTGTTTTTTGGTGCCATTTCATCACTTCTCATCTCCATCAATGAGTTTGTGATGATTTTTGTGATTCTACTGTGTCCTTGTTCATAAGGATCCCAGTAGCCATTGCATTCCAATCTGAATGCCCCCATTCTCGCCTCCACTCTGATATAAATATCAAGTGGCGGCTAATCGCTGGAGTTTAGCAAGCTCCAGTATCGCCTTCCTTTGTATTACTTTAGGCCACCACACTAAGGAGCCATAGGTTAACATGGGTCTTACCACTGCAGTGTACAACCAGTGTACCATACGTGGTTTTAAGCTCCATTTTACTTAATTAGGTTAAAGCATTCAAATTATCAAAAACAGACCAAACTTTACAAAGTTTTTTATGGATGGTATTTATTTTTTAAACGAATTTGTTGTTGGTGTGACTAAAATTTAACATTATTGTGTAATACGGCACATAAATAATGAAGAACAATATAAATTTTCTTTTGTTATGGGGTATGTAAAAATGTTTTAAAAATGCTTAAAACTAATCAAATTTTCCAAATTTTCCGGACCCCCCTTTCACCTGGGGTTTATTCCATATCCCTCAGACCCCCCGCTAGGTCTTGCCACCTCAGATAAGAAGGTGAAATTACGCCCATGACTATTATACAGGGTCACTCAAAATTTTCAGGTTTAGTTGTATTTATTTAAATTGTTTAGGAACTTATATACAAATTAAACATAAAGTAGAAAACTAAATATAATATTATCAACTTTTTGTGGCTCTTGTCTATTTGTTGCATCTTGTACGGATCCTGGTCAACGGCATGATGGTGCATCAATCAAATGGGATACTACTGCATTAAAAATATTTCTGTTAAGACATTATAATTACGATTATGTACGGATTCTATTTGTTGGTGGCTTGCATACCCCAAAAAGCATACGATTAGCGGAGTAATAACGATCTGGGGCATTTTCTTCTTCATTAAACATTTATATGTGTATAAACATTCAAATTCATAGTCACTCAAACTACTCTCGTGGTATATTCTCGTCACATTTTTTGCTATATCTAATGAAAAGTTCTAAAATATATCCTTGCCTATCTAAAAGATGTGCATATGATTTAATCCTTTCGGAAATATAGCCCCATATTCGACATGTTCGGGTTAGAGTATTCTCTCGTTTTAGGAATACAGCTAAATATCAACTGTGGATTTCATACCGACCAACAAATAATGAAAGAATAATTAATGAACATTCGCTACCCCTTAACGCAATCAATAGGATATTAGGTTTAGTTTTTTATTTTATATCTACGTACGTTGCAAGTCTACCTGATTTTGTAAAAACAATTACATACAAATCTCAGCTTCGGCTCGTAAAAAAAGAACCACCCTACGCAAATATCCTTAGAACTTTTCATTACAAAATGTATCGTATTTTTAATTTTTTTGAGACCCTCTACACCGGTGTGTCCAGAGCGTTAGCTTTGAATGCACCTGAAATTACCGTGTTGCTTTGAGATGAAATCAGTGACGGTTAATGTCTAGTGATGGCCGCGTTGAGGTGTTAGAGTTGTACTGTTCCCTTACTCATTCATAATTCTGATACAAAATTAGTATGTATATCCTATATGCTGTATTTCAATCAAATACTATTAAACGAGCAAGGTTTGTATGTGTGTGTGTATGTGTGTCCAGAGGATCTCGAAATCCACTCGTCAGAATTCAATGAAACTTTCAGGGTAGACTAATTCCTATCTAAATCGACAGAAAATGTAGGTCTCATGTCTGTGAAAATTCGATCTTCCGAGATATTTACAAGAAAAGTTAAGCTTTTAGTTTTATTTCCTAGCAACGGCAACTTGTTTCTATAGTAATATACTATAAAGGAGAGAGGATATAACGTCACATTCCATAGGCGTACTTTGCAAAATAAGTTTCTATAATATAAATAAGGTCACAGCATATAAAATATATATACCCACTTCGTAGATTAAATTTTGAAGTTATATTATTTACAAAAAATAAAAATAAACCTTATGCATCTGACACTTTAACATTGAACGAATTAAATTTAACCAATAAATAACAAGGAGGATTACATATTGGGATTAAACTGTTTTTAATCTCTTGGCATTAAAAGTAACGCTTCAGTACTTACCTAAACTCAAAGATTAAAAAAAAAGTTAGTTCAAGAACTATCTTTAAAAGTCACTGTCTTCACTAAAACTACTGGTATCACTATAATTGTCTTTTCTGAGATTTATTACTATAGGTTCTATTAAATTATCCATTGATATATCCACTTTCCTAAATGAATTTTCCACATTTTTACCATGACCAATGCATTTTCCCCAATGTTCTCTATTTACATCTGAAACTGCCTTCAAAAACAAATTTCGCACATCAGGAAATTTAAATGTTTTATTGTTTTGAGAAACATAACGTTTTAATAATTGTGACCAGATCAGTTCAATTGAATTTAACTCTGCGTGGTTCGGAGGCAATCTGAGAATTCTAATTCCTTTTTCTCTGGCCATCTCATCTATAATATATTTTTTGAATCTGTTTTTATGTTGCCTTGCTATTACTAATAATTCTGCCTTCAAGGATGTAGGAGGACTGATAATATTTTTAGAATGAAGCCATTTTGAAATATATATTAATACAAAATTCTGAATCAATTAAAATACATACGATACGGCTATGAATAAATAAAGTCTGACCTATCTGTCAAAAGAACAGGTTTATTAGAGTAAAAACCATGGAAACGAGATTAAATCTAGACAAAAACTATATTAGGCCGATCAGATGTATTAAAATTTAAATTTTAACTACAAATAAGCATTGAAGGATGAGGTAAAAATAAAATTTCTACCTCTTGAACCTGTACTACGTTCTGCAAATTAAATACTGCACTCCTTTCTTCTGTATAGTATAGTAGTAAAAAGGTTTGACTTTATTGAATTTCTAGCGTTTTAATCTGAAAGAATTCAATTTTAAATTTGCCGCTTTATATAAAAAAGGAAAGGTTCATTTGACGGATATAAATAATTTGCTTGTCAAATGACAGCCATCTCATAAATTTAAAGTTGAAAATACAACGTTGCCAATTCAATTTCAGAAATCATGGGTTTAGGTAAATATTTATAGGAACGTTGAGTAACACTGGTAAAATGGACACTTGTCAAAATGTGACACCTGTAAAAACGTGACAACTGTTAAAATGTGATACGTGTCAGAATGTAACAACTATCAAAATGAACAAATGTCAAAATATGACACCTGTCAGAATGTAACAAATGTCAAAATGTCACCCGTATCGTACTTTTCTTTATTTATTACAAAGATCTAACCTAAGCTAAAGCTAATCTTTTTTTTTTTTTGGCGGGTGGAAATGCTTTATGCACATCGGGTAAAGGTTCTTCCCTTCCTCGATAGTGTGAGACTACCCCTTACGGCTACTATTTTATTATGCGGACAGTTTTAATATTTAAGTTTTCACTATCATAGAGAGAGAGAGAAAAAGAATAAATGCTTGTACACGTGTACTATTAACAGATTTCAATTTTTTATTTTACAAGAAACTTTAAAGAGACATTTAAAATTCTCTATTTTCATAGTACATTTTAAGGTTGATTGTGACTTTGTATTTTCCAAGAACAAATTGTAATGTAATGTACGAATGAACTATTTTTGTAACTGAACTGCCACACGTCGAGAGTCTGGTCACAGGTTTTTGTGGAGGTTTTTACCCAAGTATGAATATCAGACCTATAATTTTCCTTCACTGCAGATCAATAAATAATAAAATCAATTGAACATAGAGTTTTTCTTATATAGTGATAAATAGAGTGAGCTGAGCGATCTTCTGTTGACGGGACGTGTGCCCTACACGCTGCTGTTGCTCGTCCCGGAAACGGGGCCTGTCCACCGTGACAATTCGCGAAGATCAAGCGTCAGTAGATGTTGCTCTAAAAGGGTGAAATCCCCAAAAACTAGGCAACTTTAATGCATTTAACTAACCTCTGTGACAAGCAGTTGATAAACGTCAACAACAGCTGCAGCCAATTGAAAATTAACACTGACAGCTTTTTTAATTTTCCCGCCTACTTTCAAGCCAATCGCCAATCAACTTTTTATTTATCTCCCTTTCAGTAGTTCAAGTAGATGTCGCCCACTCCGTGATTTTCCCGAATTAATTAATAATTTGTCATGTTATAAAAATACTTAAATTATATATTCATTGGACTGCTTAAAAATATAGATTTGAATGTTAAGAGCGAAGCTCGGTGACCAGATATTAATATCAAAGTGTATAATGTTTGTGAACAAAGATCCCAGTATGATGATGGAGGTAGACCTCCGAAACCGGTCCTATTTAAAACTACTGTGTTACTTTAAGATGAGACCACGTGCCTATTGGCCTATTGTCTGTGTTAAGGTTTACTATTTCCTTAATGATTCCCAGTTTTCACACACAAAACATAGGTCACATATATAATAATTCTAGCTTTTTGTAGTAATGTCACAGCTACAAGATGAAGAAGATTATTACTGATTATTTTTTTCATCTGTCAAAACAGTCAGTTTTTGTGGTTTCAGCCAATAAGAGCTCAGGATCCTAACCAATCATTGTGTTTTATATTGATAAAACAGCTTCGTCGTTTTTGTTTTTTGATTAAACTATGTTTACCTTTTTTGAAATGTCAAATGTAAACATTTACAATTTTTATTATACTAAAATGTATTGCAAATCTATGTTAATAACCAAATTTCAAAATGTATTTGTAAACTAACCTGTTTTTATTAGTTTATTTCATACCTCACTTTAACACTAAACTTAAAATTAATTAAATTAAGAAAGACATCATTTCATTCTTCTTCTTCGCTTTTATTTACGGCGCCGTTTCGCGGGGTAGCCAGTCAAAAAATCGCCTTGGTGGCCCTGTATGTAAAACTATAACAGCTCAGGTTTCAATTTAAATTGGTAAAGAAAATTTTTAATGTGTGTGTGTGTAAAGTGTCTTTTGCATAAATGACTATGTTCTCTGTTTTTAATACAAAATGATTCTAAAAATAATCCTTTCAAATACGACTCGTCCTCTGAAATTTTATAGATTAAATTTTTGATCTTCATACTCAAACGCCTTTATTTTAGGCAAAACCACTCAAACAAACTGATTTGAGATAAAATCACTCGTCCTACGGACTCGTGATTTTATCAATCAGTTTGTTTTCGTGGTTTTTCCAAATAAAGCCGTTTTCGTGAAAACCAAAAATTTAATCGATAAAATTTGGAGGACTCGTGGTATTACCTTTGATTATTGATACGTAACACAATTTTGGTTAGGTAAAAAAACAAGTTAAAAATATATCGATAACTTTATTCTATATTATTTACATTTAATGATGATAATAAGGTGTTCTTGGGGGAGGTGAACAGTGATGAGGAGTAACGCAATTTCCACTACTCTCATCTCTTAAATAACCTTCATCGCAAGTGCAAACGGGATAGCAGATAAATGGACACACCTTATTACAAGGTCTCGGATGTCTGTTTTGACAAGTTTCTACCGATTCTGGACAGCATGGTCTGCAACCCATATGTTCAAGGGGACCACACGAATCTAAAAACAAAAAAAATTGTTTTTGCAACAAACATTAACATCATTTTATATTTAAAAGACAAGTTAACCAAAAAGGTTTCGCGATCACATCCAATACTTTTTTTGATACAAATAAGGTACATGATCGTTACCAGGTGAATTTTTGTTCTTTATCCTACTAATTACTAGATTTATTAGTATCTAGGTGTGTCACTTCAAAGCTTTTGTTTTATCAACCAATTGAAGTGGAGCGATTTTGTTCTTGTTCCGCCTTTTTCAGTAATAATATTTTCAGTAGATAACTTGGATGTTAAATCTTACAAAAACAAAAATGAGATACTACTTTATACACACCTGGACAGACAGGACATTCGCCTCTTACGACGCAAGTGCCTGTTTCTTCATCTCTTATGTATCCACTTTGTGAATCACATTCACATCTTTGTATGCATTGGAGAGTACAAACATCGTCAGGAGCTGGGTATGGATTTTGACAAGTAGGCTCAGCTTCACAAGCTGAAGCACATTCGTTGAAAACTTCATTGTATGCACACACACCTGCAATAAAAAAAATGTGATGTGACTTCGCTAAAGATGTTCCCGAGATTTTATGTTCTCGTGTTACTGATTGTGATTGTAACCAACGGGATCGAGTTTGTTAGGAACAGCAATTAAGTTTTTAAAGTGCCTTTTACTCAGAAGGATACGAATTAAAAAAAAAAAACTATCGAAACCCTCAGAACTGGAATGCATACAAAGCATCACTGGAATACAATCTTCCAAGGACCAAAGATTCTAAGATGGTAGTGGAACAATTCAATGATGCTTCTGCGCAATTATAACATCGAGGTCGACTATAAATATGGTGGAATAAAAATCTTGGAAGATCCATAACAAGGTTTTGCAAAAAGCAAAGGGACACCCATGGAAGAGAAACAGGGAAAGTGGGAAGCAATCAAAAGTGTTCCAAACTTCAACAAATTCTTAACTTTCTTACGAATTGATTACAGTGGCGGATCTAGGGAGTTTGTGATTGATTGGGTAAATTATTCGCAGTTAAGTTCACATCTTTGCTGAAGCAGGAATAATAAAATAACTAGAACACCGTAGAAACAGTATCATAATTAGAAAGTAAAAGAAGAAATACCTGGAACAAAGTTGACATTTTCAGTTTGGAAAAATATTTTTCAACAAAATGTCTGTGATTACTCCTCTTCTGCCTATAGATACCAAATTGAGCAGACAAAAAACAGTTTTAATTCTTCGAAATCAAACCTATGAGCGATATTTGGGATCAGTAGATAGCATTATTTCGATTTTTAAACTCTACAGATTAGTGCAATAAAATTTTAATACAAAACATTTACTAACTTGGACAATGCGGACAATCTTCTCTTCTCACACAAATTTTAGTGAAATTATCCCTAATGTAACCATTTGATTCATCACAAACACATCTTTGTACGCACTGCTTGGTACAAAAATGTGGCTGAATTGGATTTGGTTCCTGGCAAGTAGGTTCGATGTAACAAGCTGATCCACATTCGTCAAAGATTTCGTTTGGTGGACAATCTATGTAAATACAATAAGGAAATTTAAAGATCGCCTAAAATTAGTATTATTTATTTATATAAGAATACAAACAGTATTCACTGTTTACTAAACTAATACAAAATGGATAAATCCTCATTAAATAATAAAAATAAGAAACAAATATATATTATACATGTTCGAAATCGAACATTTTTACCTACGCCCATGGCAACAAGGGAAATAAAATAACCAAACCTCACGCATAGCAACAGTACAGCACACATTGTGAATCAAGGCCATCGCGCAGATAACCAACGCGGAAGTAACTCACCGTCGAAATGAACTTCAATCAGAAGCCGCCTTTATCGGCTGCCGCCTTTACATGCTCCGCGACCATGGCGAGACTGCAAGTTGCATAAAAAAAAGGCACAACAATAACGCCGAAAATACATACCCGTGATTGGCCGCGGAATGACCTCGTCTGTCGACACGCGGCTCAAATAAATCAAATCAAACTAGTAGAACATCAGACTCCGTATGGAACAGGTCGCAATCATTGGACTGTTTCATACGTAATTGTTGAGGGCTCTGGATTAAGCCCTGTATTCGAATTTCGTGGACTGTATTTTGTAGGTTTACTTCCTCAACTCCATCCAATAAAACCAATGGACACTTTTATTTAACCATGTATTAAAATTCGTCAAATAAATAAATGAACAACAAAAAAACAACAACGTAACAAAAATTACATTAAATTAGTAATTGTGAACAAGAACAAAGTATTAAAGTTGATTTAACGAAATGACCACATCATTCAGAAAATATTAGTTTGCGTGTGTACTGTATGAGTGATAATTAGACACTGAGAGGTCCTAGCCTGATAGCAGCTAGAAACGCACTCTCTTTTTTATTTTACGACGTTTACCGGTTTCAGATATATCCCTTCCTTTTGCCGGCAATTTGTTCTAGAAAGATTCGAATGATTCTTTTTAACTTATACCGCGTAAACAAGTCTAGATTCGACGGTTAAATTTACGACCCACTAATTAGCATCGAGCAAAAAAAATAACTTTGATGAGCCGCTTCCGGGTCGTCCGATGCCGCAATTATGAAATGGAGAAAAAAATTGTTTTTGCCGGCCCCGCCTTTGTCACACCGCTCGTCAACATATTTGGTGCGGCGTTGTCGGTTTTACGGTTTTACGAATAACGAATATGAGTTTAGATGTTTAATTATCTGAAATTAAACATTCTCCCCCCGCGAAAAGAGGCGGAGTATGGTTCTTGAAAGTTTTCTAAAAAAATTTTTTATTAAGTTGGGTCATCACCCTGTAGTTTCGGAATGAGTTTAATTGAAATAAGTTTGAAAATGTAAAAAGTTTTAAAATGTTTGGATATTTGGATCCTGGCCGCTTGTGGGCGCATAGTTTACAATATGATTTGTGCAAACGATTTGTGATTAGGCATCACCGAGCCATGTTCCTTATTTGGAATTAAAAAACAAAACATGCCAAAATCTTAGCAACATTTGCAAAAATTGCAACTATAGGCGTTGGCTTTCCCAGATCTGCTAGCAGGAATATCCCAGATCAATTCCTTAGCCCTCTCTCTATAACGACTACCTCAGCCTACAATAGTTTTTCCCTACAAATGAATACCAAAATAGTACATGAATGTTTGAACGAAAAATGGGCAAAAAGATCCCAAGGGTACACGATCACCCTGTATGAAGGTAGAATTGTTTAAAATATTTGGATGGATATAAAATCCTAAGGGTATTTGCTCACCCTGTATGAATGAAAAAAGTTTAAAATATTTGGGATGGATATAAAATCCTAAGGGTATTTGCTCACCCTGTATGAATGAAAAAAGTTTAAAAATATTTGGGAATATTTTCCGCTTGTGGGATCACCCTGTATAAAAAGAATTGTTAGAGTATCTGGACACGAAATGTCCCTAGGGTATAATCTTTGGATGAGATCACCCTGTATGAAAAGTGAAAAAAATGTAAAGGTTTCTGAATGATGGATATATAAAAAATGAAGAAAGAAAAAAAAATGAAAAATAGAAATTGCATCACTGCTTGTTTAAGGTCTTTGCTATAAAATGAAGTGCCTTGTGCAATTCAAGCAGAAGTGCAATAGCAGGAGTATCTTCCGTCAAAGGTTTCGTATCACCTTGTATAAATGAAAAGATAAAAACGTATGAAATATTTGAAGGTATGCCTGCTCTTAGCATAATGGCATCCTTCATTAAAAACCCTAGGAGCTCCTTTGACAACCTGTCTGAGACTCCTATATATATATATTTATTTTCCCCAATAGCCCCCGGGTTCGGCTATTAAAATTTAAGTTAGTACCCACCATGGACTCTTTTTTTTTTTTCAAAAATTGCGTAAACGCTTAAGGGAACGTCACCGTTGCTGGTGTGCGATCCGAGTGCAGCAAAATTGTTACCCATCTCTGCAAAAGGGGGTAGGCGTCCACCCACCACCCCTTAGCTAGTGTAACAAAATTGTTGCACACAGGTAAGTCGGTGGGGTTTTGAAGGAGAGGATAGAAAAGCGTGAATTTACATATGCGGTTAGATGCGACAAATATTAATGCCTGTACACAGACAAAAATATAACAAAAGGAAAGTAAAATAAAGCGTTTATTGGGGTTGATCAATGTCGTTACCACCAATAGGGACGACTTTAGTAATCGGTCTTACGTAAGTACTGCCGTTAGATAAAATTTTAATCGAACGAATATTACCATCTCTGTCAGGGTAGGTTTCAAGAACTTTAGCCAAAGGCCATAAAAGTGGAGGAGTTTCTATATCCTTTACGAACACAATGTCATTTATTTTTAAATTAGTTTGAGGAACTATCCACTTGGGACGATTTTGTAAACGATTTAAATAATCCTTTGACCATTTTTTCCAAAAATTCTGCTGTATATGTGTACATTTTTGCCAAAAAGAAAGTCGATTTGTCGGTAAATTAGAAATATCTTTGTCTGGAAAAGACGTTAATGCCGTTCCTATTAGAAAGTGACCAGGAGTCAGTGGTAGCCCATCTCCTGGGTCATTTGAATTAGGGTATAAGGGTCTAGAGTTTAAAATGGCCTCAATTTGGGATAAAATTGTTGAAAGTTGTTCGAAAGTGTGAGTATTGTTTCCTATAATTCGAATTAAATGATATTTTGCGCTTTTAATTGCAGCTTCCCAAATTCCACCCCAATGTGGAGCTTTAGGAGGGATAAATTTCCATTGAATTTCATTTGTTGATAGAAAATCACTAATGGACAAAGTATTTGAAGTGTTTTTAAGAAAAATATGAACATCTTTGAGATAATTACATGAACCTTGAAAATTGGTAGCATTATCGCTGTAAATGACAGAGGGGTTTCCTCGCCGAGAAATGAAACGCTTAAGAGATGCGATAAATGCCTCCGTACTGAGGCTAGAAACTAATTCAATGTGTACGGCCTTAGTGACCATGCATACAAAAATTGCAATATAACACTTTGAAACTGGAGCTTTCCGTAAATGTGAGGTTTTTATGAGAAAGGGACCTCCGAAATCAACTCCTACCTTTTGAAAAGGTCGAGATACTGTGACCCGATCAGCTGGCAAGTCGGCCATTATTTGCTGAGCAGTCTGAGCATTAAATCTAAAACATATGATACAATTTGAAATGATTCTTTTTATTTCTCTTAGAGCATTCAACGGCCAATATCGAAGTCTGATATTGGACAGAACATTTTGAGGACCGCTATGTCCTAATCGAATGTGTTCAAGAGTGAGTAATAACTTCACTACATGACATTTGGAAGGTAAAAGTATTGGATATTTTTGGGAATAATTAATATCAGCTTGTGACAGTCTGCCACCAACCCTGATCACTTTGTATGAATCTAAAAAGGGTTTTAACGAAAGTATTTGTTTGTTGGCGATAATTAATTTGTTGTCTAATGCATGAATTTCTTTAGGAAAATATTTACTTTGTAAAATAGTAATTATGAATGTCAAAGCAGAGTCTAATTCTGTTATTGATAAATTTCCAGTAAATTTATTATTTTTATTTATTAAATTATTTTTATATCGAAGAACATATGCAATGGTTCTTTGAAGTTTAGAAAACTTTGAAAATTTTAAGAATATCGAATACCAAAATTCGGTGGATTCGACTACGAGGCGAGTCGAAAAATTAGCGACAATAGTAGATTGTCTGGTTTTTAAGGGCAAAACGACTGGCTTAAAATTGTTACAGACATTTATATCGAACGAAGGGTCTGTGAGAAATTTGGGTCCTGAATACCAAAAGTTTAAAAGTTCAGAGGTAAGAATTCCTCTAGACAGCATGTCTGCTGGATTTGTTTTTGAATCAATATATCGCCAGGTGGCGTTGGGTACAAGTGTTTGAATTTGGGATACACGATTACTGACATACGTGTCCCATTTTGATGGATGTGCTTGAATCCATGATAATGCGATCTGTGAGTCGGACCATAGATTAATTGATTCGAGTGAAAATTGTTTTTCAAAAATATGTAAGATTTTGGCAGTTAGTTCGGCCAAAAGCTTCATGGCACAAAGTTCGAGTTTTGGAATAGTTATTGTGGGTTTAATAGGTGCTACTCGCGATTTTGCAGATATTAGGTTACATTGAATATGATTTTCGTAAAAAGAAACAAAATAAATATTACAGCCATAAGCTGATTTGCTGGCGTCACTGAAGCCATGAAGTTGGATTTTTATAATACTGTGATCGGAAAATATCCGCCGAGGAATCTGTATGGTTTTAATGAAATTTATTTGATCTAGAAAATGTTGCCATTTGGCTAAAAAATCAGTGTCTGTTATAGACTGGTCCCAAGAACATTTGGATAACCATAGAGTTTGCATCAAAAGTTTCCCTGAAACAATTATAGGGTTAATTAAGCCTAGGGGATCGTAGCACCTCGCAATAGTGGATAAAACGATACGTTTAGTTATTTTATTGAAAGTTAAATTGTTTGGAGTCGAAATGTAAAAAAGATCGGTTGTTGAATTCCAGTGTAAACCTAGAAGTTTTTCCGAGTGTTCATTGTCTAAATTGAGATTTAAAATATTTGAAGCAGTATTTTGCTCCGAAGCGGTTTCATGAATTATATTAGTTTTTATTTTATGTAAGTTGAAATTATGTTTATTTAAAATAGAGTGTAATTCAGTTTCCAATTTGGATAAACCTGAAATAGTTTGGGCTCCTGTCAAAATGTCATCAACATATGTTTGATTGAGCAGAGAATTTGAAGCTAAATAAAATTGTGGATTTTTGATTGCAATATCTTTGAGTACACGACAAGCAAGAAAAGGAGATGATTTATGACCGAATGCAACAGAATTTAATTCTATGCATTCAAAGGGTTCATTTTGTGAGTCTCGCCACAATAAAGTTTGTAAAAAAGTTTGGTTAGGATTTACTTGAATTTGACGATACATTTTTTGAATGTCGCCAGTGAGTACGTATTTAAACGAACGAAAACGACATAGAATATCAAATAAAGGTGGTTGCACCTGAGGTCCGCGAAGGGATATGTCATTTAGAGACAGATTTGTAGAAGATTTAGCAGAAAAATCAAAGACCACTCGTGTTTGAGTTGTACTACCGTCTTTGAACACACAAAGGTGTGGGACAAAATATTTATTCGAATTTGAATTATTTGTTAAGGAAAAAGGAACTTTTTTAGCCTGTCCTAATTGTATATACTCCAAAAGCTGTTCACGATACAGTGTCAAAAGTTGTGGATTTTTATGTAACCGGGCTTCTTGAATGAGAAATCGGTTTTTAGCCGTGTGATACGAATTGCCAAGCGAAGTGAAGGCAAGTTTGTCGATTAAGGGTAAATCTACCTGATATGTACCATTTTCTAAAATAATGGTAGTATCCAAAAATATTTGTTCCGCAATTTCGTCGTCGGACGATAAAATTGGATTAGGAGCGTTGATCTCCTCTTGTTTCCAAAATTTCTCGATAAGACAATGAGTGTCTTCCTCGATTGAGTTTTGTTGCCGATTAATGGCTAATAATGAATGTACTCGAGTTTCTGCACGTTGTACAGTTTGTAAGCAATATTGAGGGATTGCGCCTGATAGTAACCAACCTAAATGAGTATTCATTAATGTAGGGCGACCCCTACCTAAGTCCTTGAAACCTCCCTTAAGGAGTTTATAGTATACATCCGCTCCTGCCAAAAGATCAATACAGGAGGGAATATTGAAAGATTCATCAGCTAAGTTTTTAATATAATATTGAGGTATATTTAACTTTTGAATATCAATTGCAACTTGCGGCAATTGTTGCGTAATGTTTTGAACAATGGAACATGAAATTTTAAATTGTTTTTCAGTTTTACGAGAAAGTACAGTAACGTCGATGCTTTGAGAGACTTGACTGGATTCGTTAAGAATCCCTGAAATATGCAAATTGTTGGGATATGATTTATAACCTAGTTTTTTAAATAATGACTGTGAAATAAAAGAGGTTTGACTGCCGTTGTCTAACAGCATTTTGATTGTAATTGATTTACCATGTTTTGTTTTGATTTGTACCTGTGCAGTAGCTAATAATACAAGATTGTTTTGAACAGCCGTTGCTGACAAAGCGCTTTTAACATTTTGTATAGACGCAGTCGGCCCCGTCGGAACTTGACTTTGGGGAGTCGAACTTTGGTAAAACGTAGAATTATTCGAATGTGAATTTTGAAAGTTATTATTTTTATTTTTAGTAAAATTATCTTTAGATTCGTTAGTTGGAAAATGTAAAACGGTGTGATGTTTTCTTGCACACGTGCGACAGGTGTATTTTGAAGTGCAATCTTTTACAATATGAGATTTTGATAAGCAATTTATGCAGGCGTTACAACCTTTTATAAAATTGTACCTTTCCTTGACCGGAAGTTGTACAAATGTTGGGCATCGCGACGTTACGTGATCGTTATTCTTACAGTATACGCAATAAAAATGTGAATTTGTCGAATGCGTAAATGTGTTTTTAGTTGAAGATTGATTTGTTTGCAAAAAGGTTTTTTGATTTTTAGGAATGTTTTTATTAGTCGAATTTGAAGCGGTTTGATTATTATTTGATTTATTTTGCGCGAAATTAAAACTAGCGGAATTCTCGAAAGAGACACATCTATCCTCTAGAAATTCAAAAAAGTCTGCTACTTGTAAAGCTTGATTTTTATCGATTGATTGTTCGAATGCTTGTTTTGTAAAGAAATCTAATTTTCCCTCTAAAATGTGTATGAGAAATGAATCTAAAATTTCACCTGGTGTCAATGCCAGGTTACTTAAGGAGTCGATTATGGTTTTTGAACGAGTAATATATTTTCTGAGTGATTGTGGATTCTGTTTATCGATATTATTAAGCCCCAACAACTGAATAAAATGGGTTATTTAAAATTTGTCTAGGATTATTGAACCGTTTATTTAAAAGATCTAGTGCAATTGGAAAATTCTCATTAGTGACTTGTAACTGATTAATCAGTTGTAGTGGCTCTTCAGTTAAAAAAGATTTTAGATAGAATAATTTTTCAGCATCTGATAAATTGTCATTTTTTGTAATTAAAGCATTGAATAAATCTATAAAACTTTTATACTCTAAGGCGTTGCCTGAAAATTTGTGAATATTAACTTCAGGAAGCTTAATATTTTGTGAAACGTGACGACTTGTACTTTGATTTGTAGTTGAATTTACAGTATTTCTGTTATTTAGTTTATTGAATAAATCTTTAAATTTTACGACTAATTGAATGTAGTGACTTTCGTAATCTTCTCTAACTTCGACATCTGATAGAGAAGCGTCAATGCTTAATAAGTAATCAATTTCGTCTTGAGCGACATTATATTTTTCGAAATTGGCTTCTAATTGATTAATTCTGTAAGAAATTTCAGTAGAGTTTATTGTAAGCGAATCGTGATTTGTTTGAAACCATCTTTCAAGCCTCGTAATCTGGGCTTTAGCTGCAGTTCTGGACTTTTTGTATGAGTCCATGGTAAAAAGTGAGAAGTATGCAAAAATTTATTCTACCTTGTTAAATAAGTAAAAACAAATAAATGTTATAGGTCAAAATATACGACAATTATATAAATTTAAATTCCTACAGAAAAAATGTATAAAATGCGACAATGTTTTATATGTTAAGAAAGAATGAAAAAATACATGTATCTGAGCTTTATAGCTATAACTATGTAGAATACATAAATACGAAATGTTTTTCTTTTTTATATGTGTTTGATAGTTTACAGTAAGTAAGTAAATAAATATCTACGGCCGGCTAGTTAGCGCATGCGCCGAGAATTTGGTAAGTTTAAAATACAATGAAAGTTTTTTATACGCAAATATAACGAAAAAATGTGTGCATCAATTTACCACAAGCCTACGATTGTTATCGGACCGCTTTTAAGTGGTTACAACGAGTTTAAATGAGTTTTACAAAAAATACCTTACAATTTCTTGCTGTGAAGAGTTGCTTGAAGGTTTGAAGTTGCTTGAAGTTTTTAAGCCACCATAGGCCTACCGATGAAGTTGAAGAGTTGAACTGGATCGCTCAGGATCATTGAAGAATCTCTGGAGTCGCTCAGGATCATTGAAGAATCTCTGGAGTCGCTCAGGATCATTGAAGAATCTCTGGAGTCGCTCAGGATCATTGAAGAATCTCTGGTTTAAATCCGGATCGTTTGGACCATGTTGAGGGCTCTGGATTAAGCCCTGTATTCGAATTTCGTGGACTGTATTTTGTAGGTTTACTTCCTCAACTCCATCCAATAAAACCAATGGACACTTTTATTTAACCATGTATTAAAATTCGTCAAATAAATAAATGAACAACAAAAAAACAACAACGTAACAAAAATTACATTAAATTAGTAATTGTGAACAAGAACAAAGTATTAAAGTTGATTTAACGAAATGACCACATCATTCAGAAAATATTAGTTTGCGTGTGTACTGTATGAGTGATAATTAGACACTGAGAGGTCCTAGCCTGATAGCAGCTAGAAACGCACTCTCTTTTTTATTTTACGACGTTTACCGGTTTCAGATATATCCCTTCCTTTTGCCGGCAATTTGTTCTAGAAAGATTCGAATGATTCTTTTTAACTTATACCGCGTAAACAAGTCTAGATTCGACGGTTAAATTTACGACCCACTAATTAGCATCCAGCAAAAAAAATAACTTTGATGAGCCGCTTCCGGGTCGTCCGATGCCGCAATTATGAAATGGAGAAAAAAATTGTTTTTGCCGGCCCCGCCTTTGTCACACCGCTCGTCAACATATTTGGTGCGGCGTTGTCGGTTTTACGGTTTTACGAATAACGAATATGAGTTTAGATGTTTAATTATCTGAAATTAAACACGTAATAAATTCATCAATTTTTAAACTTATACAAATTGCATAGTATTACATACGCACTCGTATTCACAGTCAGTTATTTTTTGAGCAATTGCAAACACAGTTTGAATTTGTTATATTCTATGTTTGTTGTAAAGTGTTTTGTTTTACGCTATCGTTAATATATAAAATCCAAGTACTCAGAGTATAATTTCGCTATAACCTATATATATATATATATATATATATATATATATATATATATATATATATATATACAGTCCACATCAATTTCTCAGCCAACTTAAATCTACAATAAGTTGGGACAGGCACATCTAAAGGGTGTGGCCTAATAAGTTTGGGTCTCCAAATTTGACATTATTTGGAACTTCTCAAAACAATACATATTATATAAAAAGAAACTAGTCAAGATGAGATAGATATAATTTTTTAATAGTGTTTGTAAAACCTATCAAAGAGGAAGAGAAGATATCGGTGAGTGACGAGATTGTATTGTATGATTTACCGAGATCTTTGACCACCGAAACTTTTGTTAAAAGTTCATTATTGAGGAAATATTCGTTTTCGATAGTGTCTTTATTCCTTGAGAATGTTATACATTGACATTTTTTTTTGTATTCAGCTTTGCTGGCAATACAGAGTCAGACGATTTAAATCTTCTTGGATCAGGAGTTTATCGGAAGAATTAGATATTTTTCGAAAAAATTTCATGTCGTCAGCAAACTCCAAGAATTTTGTATTAATGAAACAAGAGGAGATATCGTTAATGTATATGTTGAACAGAAGGGGCCCAGGTGTGACCCTTGAGGAACCCCTGAGGTTATTCTAGAAATAGGAGAACGATACTTTCCGATGGATATAGATTGGGATCTGTTGGTGATGTAGGAACCAAACCACCTAAGCAGATTGCCATGTATACCGACTTCGGAAAACCTTACTAAAATCGGTGTAAATGGCGTCTACCTGATAACATGTGTTCATAGTTTCAGACATATAATTTATGTAAATAAATAAGTTGGATTCGATGGTACGTCTCTTCATACAGCCATGCTGATCCAAATTTATAATTGATTTCACAGCTGCATATAGAAAGTCGGTAATAATTGATTCCATTATTTTTGACATTAAACATAATTTGTAGATTGGTCTATTTCTTACCAGATTTAAAAATAAGAAAAACGAGAGCTGTTTTCCAAACTGTTGGGAAGCAGCCTTCGTGAAGTGATTTGTTAAATAAAATGTGTGGCATTTGGAATAGAATAACTGTTTCCATGGTGTGGATTTGGGTTACTGTTGTCTAACTTAAATTCATTACAAGGTGGGTTAAAAACTGAACTGAAGTGGTCAGAAAATAAATGGCAAATATGTTCGATATCCGTTACCATATGATTTCCAACCTTCAGAGCATTAATAGCCCTTTTTAGATTTGACGAAGCTCCAAAGATGCTTTGGATCATCACAAATACGCGTTTCTATTTGTTAAATGTAGTTTTTATAATCGATGTCAATCAGATATTTAGATCTCCCACGGAGTAATTTAAAAGTTAGATAGTGTTAAGTGATTTTTGTATATTCAACATTAAAAAAGTAAAATGTATCCAAAAATATACAAACTTGGACAAGCGGGGCATTCTTCTAACCTCACACATGAATTAGTATCTTCATTTCTTACAAAACCATCACAACAGGTACATCTTTCAACACACTGGTCGGTACAAATAGTTGGTTGAACCGGATACGGATTTCGGCAAGTAGGTTCGATATAACAAGCTGAACTACATTCTTGAAATACTTCATTTGTTGTGCAATGATCTATAAACGTAAATCAATCAAATTAGCGAGTTAAAATTGTCAGAATTTTTTTTCACCTTCTTCTCTTTCCAAATTAATTAATTAATTAATTAATGCAATACTGGCAAAATCTGACAGGGCAAAAACACGGAAACAGTCAAACAATTTTTAAATTTTCTCTCAAGTATTAACGTAAATTCGAAAAGTAACAGATGTATTTATGTTTAAGACAAAAATTAGTTCATAAACTGTATATAGATTTTTTGCAAATACACATATGTGCTGCTTGTTTAAATCTCGTGAACTGGATTCAGGAGGTTATAGATATGGCAAGTTACCGTTAGATATGTCAAGTCTTGTTCTTAACGAATCATAGCCTATATGGATTTCAGAAAACTTGGAAAACGAAGAAAATAAAAAGCTGATCCATGGCCAACTATGAAATGTAGAAATGAATTTAAATAAACTTACGGTGACAGGAGACAAATCCATGATGTCTTACAGCTTGTGCATTTAAAGCAAAGCCACTAGTTATTAAAAACCAATACAAAAAAGGCATTTTGATTTAAGTAAAAATGTTTATATAATAACTAAATTTTATCGAGTTTAATATGAAAGTATTTATATGAAAACAAATTAACAAAACGTGTTAAATGATATTTTTCAGTGTACGTAGATTAATTACAAAAAAAAATTATACATTATTGATAATGTTAGACAATTTGTTACAAGTGACACGTTTTTCTGTTTCTACTTTAACTTCACCAGATATATGAGTAAGTGTTAATATTTCTTTGTGTATTTCTCCGGAAACAGCAAAAAAAGCTTCAGATCGGGCAATTAAAAATTTATTCACAGTGACCGTGAGCTCAAGGCTCGGGTCGGTTCGGTATTATTCGGAATAGATAGCCCAAAGAGTTTCCGATCATTTGAACAGAGCGCAAAGTCTAAACCAATACAAACTGATAATTTGAATAGAGCGCGAAAACTGAACAAATAAAAATTTCATTTTGGATTTACTATAAAATGATGTTGTTTCTATAAAAAATAATGAGTACTGTTGCTTAACTTGATATGGGTGTGTGATACTGGGCGATAATAAATATCTAAATTTGTATCGTTTCTCGCTAGTTAATTTTTTTGTATTCTATGCTGAAAAATCAATATATGACTGATTTAAATATGGTATTTTATTGGTATATTAATTATAATTAAACGGTGTAATACTTTAATATATTTTTTTATTTCAGATATTGTGAGCGATGAAGAGAATAGCTTCTCAATTCATTGGGAACCAACATCTGTTTCAGATGGTTAAAAAATTACCATATAAAAAAGGAATTCAAGAATTATGGAGCAATAGAAAATTTAGAAAAAGCTCGACATAATTTATTATTATTATTATTATTAAACACCTATAAAGCATTTAGTATATTACAATCTGGTCAACAGTGACCAATGAGCAATTTAATTCTAACTTAATCTAATAGAGTTTAAAACTTAAAACTAAGGTATACTCATCAGCGTTCCTTAGGTTCACTAAACTTTAACGTACACACACAAGCTCTGCTTTTGCACTAAAAACACTAAACTTACTCAAAGGGCTTGATCCTCTTAAGTCTTCTTTCTAACCCAGTATTGTCAAGGAGCTGGATAGCCTCGACATTGACATGATGATGAAGTCTTTCTTTATGACTATTGGCTAATTTCTTGATGGTCTGGTCAACAGTGTCCATTTCCAGATCCCTCAGTGCTTTGTTTTTAAATCTTTGGATGATTGCTAAGTTGCTTGCTTTAGTGCATCCCCATAGTTGGATACCATAGATCCATATAGGCTTAAGTATCTTAAAATCGGAATAGGGTTCTTCTTGCCTAATTCTAAAGTATCTTTCCGATATATATGAATGGAGGATATCTGTATATTGTTTTGGAAGGAAAAGCTTGAGCTTATGTATTAAGCCTTCATGCCAAACCTTATCAAATGCTTGTGCTACATCAAGAAAGATAGTAACACAAATGTTTTTGTCTTCTAATGATTTCTCTGTAATGTTGATTATTCTATGAACTTGGTCGATCGTCGAGTGCTTACTTCTAAATTCAAATTAGTGATCTGGAATAATTTCTCTTTCTTCGATAAGTGGTTTTAGTCTGTTGAGAAAGAGTTTCTCAAATAGTTTCGACATAACAGGCATTAATGAGATCGGTCTGTATGACGATGCCTCATGTGGTGGTTTCCCTGGCTTGTACATAAAGTTAAAGAAAAATTTCTAATTTCCACAAGCAAGCAGGAATTAGCAAATATTTTTATTAACCCTAAAGCCTTGTTTGCCCTTGGCAAGTAATGTAGTCGAGTAGCGAGTAACTTATTAACTAAACGTGCATGAACAACAACATTTTAGTCAAGTATTTTAGTAAGTGACTAAATTATGGGTTAGTAATTAGTCGAGTGACGAGTAATTACTTGTTGGACTAATAGCAACTCACCCAAAAACTCGTTCGCACTATAAAACGGCATAGAAGGTATATTAGTAAATTAGTAGCTTTAGTGTAAAGATGTAAAAGCACTACGCGTCACTATAAACATACATTTGGATCACTTGATGATGTATTGTATTCAAGGTTTGTTCATGTGGTCATACAACAAGTGTTGTAAGACGAAGGTAAGAACGTATGAATATTTACGTTTTTTTGTGTTGTGGACTATCATATTTGACCATTGCTATAAAAACTCTACATTTCCAAATAGATCAGAATTGACTATAATGAAATAGGTTTGTTATGTGCATTTTTATTTTTTTGCATATTTTTTATAGAATAAAGCTTTTGTTATCTCCCCCACCTCGTCATAAAGTTCTAAATAAAACAAACAAAAATTATTTAACAAAATTGTATTTATATAAAGTTTAAAATCAGTACATATAGTTAATCATAAACAGCTTAAAAAATTACATGATGTAAATTATTTTACACGATACATAATCTGTCAATTACCCTATTTTACATGTTATAAAAAGCCAATTCAAAACAAGGAGGTAAAAATGAAAACTGGACATAATGAGTTGGTTACAATAAGGATGAATTGTGAAATTTCAAATAAAAACCAGTCTCTACCATTTTAAACTTAAACTATTTGGTAAATTGGATTAATTGTTGATCTCTTTTTAATTGCATACTTTATGATGTGTCTACTTGTTTTTTGGCCTTGACCGAACCAAAATATCTGTCTAATAAAAAAAAATTAATTAAAATGTCTGAAAAGTAGCTGAATTTTAATTGAATAACCAATGGTTATATGCTGTGCTGTAGTATCTTATATTTTTTTCTGATAATCATTTTTGAACTGTAGGATTTTCATTTTAGGTGGCCATAGACGTCTAAAGAAAAAATAAAATGGAAAATACTAGGGTCCTTGTTATTTATAGTCCATTATATTTTTTTTATACAAGGAAAGATAAAAATTGACAACACAATTGTTATTTCCTGAAAATTTGTCTCAAATTCTTGGCTATCCGCTAATTGTTTCCATGTCGATTTGTCTTCCTTTAGATCCTTCACTAGTTATTTCTTTATATCTATGCCGAAGTCTAGGGGATCGTCAAAGAACACACAATTTTCACACACTCTACGCGCGTTTCGCCAACTATGTTGGCAACATCAGGAGTTGATGATAGACTGATGATGCCAACATAGATGGCGAAACGCGCGTAGAGTGTGTGAAAATTTTGTTTTGGTTGAGTGGTCGACGATAGTTTTCAGCTAACTTACTTAGTAATCAGTAAAATGTTCCAAATACTCGTGTTCTGTTTCAAATAATTCTCTCGGAGGCGTTGGCGGATCTGAACATAAGAGGTTAGTAACGTGGTTTTTCATAAGGAGGGTCACATCCCTTTATCATAGATTTAAGTAATCTTTCCAATTCCGCACATGTTTTTGGTGGCCTTTTCAGCAAATAATATCATGTCCTTTCGTTCCTTCATTATTATGAAAGATATAGAAAAGATAGTATCAAAGCAGCCACGTTTTAAAGAGGATAATTGGGGATAATATATCTCCTGTTTCTACTATACAAGGTGACGTTTCTCCCGTCATTAACGCGGACGTCAGTTAATTTTTTCGTTTTATGTAAAGTTGGTTTAATAAAATTTTAAAAAATGTTTTTTAAAATTTATCAAGCAAGGCGCCCACGGCGCCTTTTAGGCACGGCGCCGTCGTGCGCCGCACGACCTCGCCCATATGGACGGCTCGTTGCTGTTCAACAGTTGTTATTCCACTATAAGCTGGTTCATTTAACGGTGTTCTCTCATTATTGTTACGGAAATCAATAAGATGTATAGTCGAACTCAATCCTTTATGAGAATGAAAAAACAGCAAAGGATTACCGCCAATAGAACAAATGCTCATGAATCTGGACATTTTTGAGCACTTTAAAGGCTATTAGGACCACTGTGCAAAGATTCAATAACCAACTTAGCTGGATATCGTTATAGAGGAGAATGGCGTGTAATTATTAATTATGAGTTTAATATGAATTTACATTTTAATTTCTATAACGCATGAATTACTAATTAAAATTTTGTCTTAAATTAATTTAACTAAGCTGTGGGGTGTGAGGTTACACTCATAAGAGGCGACAATGGAAGTGTGGTTATAGTTTTTACATTTTCAATTGCAGAAACAAAATTCTCAGATGTGCAGACAGGTTACTTTGGCGACTTGTAGATGTGCCGACAAGTGGCTTTGTCGGTATTAGCGGCATGTAGATGTGCCGACAAGTGGCTTTGTCGGTATTAGCAACTTGTATAAAGCGGGATCATTTTGTTCTGCAATTAAAGTAGGAAGTAGGAAGTCTTCAGTAGTGAGGGCTAGGAAAATATTCATACAGTGATACACTGTGCTTGTGTTCGCACTTGATTTTTGATTTAGTGAATAGTAGGTGGTAAGTGACTCGTGGTGTTAGTTTATTACAATTAATATTATTCTTGGCTTCCGTGTATATACATACTTTTTTTTATTTTAAAACATTGTTACAGTGTAATTCTTATTTATTTATTCGATGTCAATTTCAATATGTTTCGTCCTTGGAAAAATACAGTTTTTTTTAAGTGGATCTAAAGAATCGGAACAATCACTAAATGATATTCCAATGGATTATGTGGTATCAGGTTGTAGTCCCAAAGATTCCTGGCATCAAAAAGGGGCCACGAGGTATTGCGCCTTCCGCCCTATTTTTGTGTATTTAACTTAAAAAAAGAATAAGGCGTCATAACGTGTTTCCCAAATTTGATGGGTTGATAGCAAATTTGGTAAAAGAAGAAATTAACAAAATTTCAGCTGATGATTGGCAGAAAAAAATCAAACATGTCATCGAAGAAGAAAATTCTTGAGATAGGGTAGGTAAGCTTAATTAATTTATAATATTTATGACTTTATTTACCGTGTTTTTAATTTTAGAATTAAAATTTGAGACAAAATTTTAATTAGCAACGTTTCTGAATCTCACAAGAGATCAGAAAATGAAGCTATAGGCCAGGTGGAGTGGTCAACCTCTATTCAAATCTAATATGCGTTATAGAAATTAAAATGTAAATTCATATTAAAGAAAGTTAATAAATTACCCCTAACGATCTCCAGTAACTTGGTTATTGAATCTTTGCACAGTGGTCCTAATAGACAAAATATCATTTTATTTTTATGTATATGGACAGTGTACGGCGTTTTCGACATTAAAATACTCAAAAATGTCCAGATCAATCAGTATTTCTTCTATTGGCGGTATCCTTTGCTGTTTTTATAGCGTTTTTTCTTTCTCATAAAGCGGTGGGTTCTACTATACTTTAGGTATATATTAAATGTTCAACAATTGATTTCTTGTGCCACTTAGCGATATTATGCAAAGGGATTTATTCTTCAATATGACGCACATTAATAGGATGTCCTTTGTCTAATAAAAGTCCAACAAAGTTCTGCTATAATTGTCACGGACTTTAACAGGATGTTCAGTGTCTATTAAAAGTTCAACAAATTTCGTCTTGCCCCATCTCTCTTATGAACTCCAATATGGCATTCTTTGTCTAATAAAAAACAATTTCTATAAATAGTGTATAAGGAAATTCGTTATAGTCCATTTTTTAACCAACGAGTAAGAACTCCTGCCTGTCTTAGAGGGGCATTTATTATATAATATGACATGATAACATTTTCCCTTTGTTTTTAACCTTATGTTCATTTTTTAATAAATTTTCAATTTCCGCATGATGATGTTTAACAGCATAGTCAAGTGGTGTCGCCCCATTTTTGTCACGAACTTTAATAGAATGTCCTTTATCTATTAAAAGTTTTATAATCGTCCTCTCACCGCTATACGCAGCATCGTGTAACAGTGTTTTTCCGTCATTATCGCGGACATCAACGGGATGTCCTTTATCTATTAAAAGTTCAACAATTGTCGTTTTACCACTACAAGCAGCTTCGTTTAATGGTGTTCTCCCATCGTTATCACGTACATCAATAGAATGCCCTTTGTCTATTAAACATTCTACAACTGGTTTATTGCCGTATTTAGCGGCATTATGTAAAGGCGTTTTCCCATCAATGTCACGGACATCAATAGGATGTCCTTTGTTTAATAAAAATTCAACAGTCCTCGTCCTGCCCCATCGAGCGGCAGCGTGTAACGGCGTTTTACCATAATTGTCAATGCCATCAATGGGATGTCCTTTGTCTAGTAAAAGTTCAACGGTTGCTGTTTTTCCACTATGAGCTGCTTCGTTCAACGGTGTTCTTCCATAATTATCGCGTACGTCAATAGGATGTCCTTTATCTATTAAATATTCAACGATCTTGCCCCACTTAGCGGCATTGTGTAGAGGGGTTCTCCCATCAATGTCACGGACATCAATAAGATGTCCTTTGTCTAATAAAAATTCGACAACGTTCTTTTTGCCACCAAAACTGGCTTCATGTAACAGTGTTCTGCTATAATTGTCACGGACATCAATAGGGTGTCCTTGGTCTATTAAAAGTTGGACAATTGTCATGTTACCTTTATAAGCAGCATCATGTAACGGCGTGTTTCCTTGCTCACTACGCGCATCAATAGGGTGTCCTTTGTCAATTAAAAGTTGGACAATATTTGATTTGTCCCAGAGGACGGCATAATGTAACGGTGTTCTCCCAACTTTATTATGGACGTCAATAGGGTGTCCTTTGTCTATTAAAAGATTAACAACTGCCGTCTTACCCCACATTATTGCATAATGTAACGGTGTTCTACCCTTATAGTCCTTAACATTAATGGGATGTCCTTTGTCTATTAAAAGTTCTACAATTTCCATTCTCCACTCAACGGCTTCGTGTAATGGTGTTCTACCGTTGAGATCGCGGACGTCGATAGAATGTCCTTTGTTAATTAACAATTCTACTACTTCCTTAGAATTATATATACATGCGAATTGAAGTGGTGTGTTACCTTCTGCATCTTGGAGTTTATCAAAATTTTCTATTTCATTTATTATTTTTAAAAATATGTCTCTATGTTTAAGACCTACGTTAAAATGTAGCGTTTCCGCACAGTTGATTTCAAATAATTTTTCATAATTACTTTTCGTAATCAAACTCAAACTAAATTCAGGTTGCGAACGTATTAAATTTTGTATATCCTTTCTATTTATTGAATTGAAAATATCGTTTTTAAATGCATGTGGTATAGATTTATTTTCTAAGATATATTTTATGAACATATTTTGTCGTAAAAAATCACTTCTTACTAAATATTGCCACAATTCTTCGGATATGTCATTTTTTAATACCAATTCGCAAATATAACGCGTAGCAAAATATTCCGATAATGTTTTATGGACGAATTGTATTTTATCATCAGATTTTATTAGAATTCCAATTTTGAGAAAAATCTTTTCTTTGCTTCTCCGAGGCGTGTCAAGTATTTCGAAGAAATTATGATGTTTTTCTGGAAATTCTAATTTTAGAGCATATTTTATGTGTTCGTTAATCGCATCCTCGAATTGATTCTCCACTGCGTCCATGGTATTTACGTTTCCATCTGCATTACTTTTTTCCCGCGTATAAATTTCCTTTTTTCGTTCAATAAACTCATGATATAACCAACTGAGATTTAAAATTTCTGGTAATTCTACAGTATTTTTAGGATTTTCCAAAAATTGCATGCAATATTTCATGAAAATATCGCCCACCATTTTAGTTTGTAAGGGAATTCCTATAAGAGTTTCAATTTCCTTCCAACTTCCTTTTTTATTCAGTTCATCTACTAGATTTTTAGCAAACTGCGTTATTTTGTCGAGATCATTTAATTCTTTTTGCCAAAACTTGGACAAAAGGTACACAATTTCTTCTTTTGTAAAAGCCACTAAAGCGAAAGTGTCACACTCGATGTTGTTTTCTTTAAAATGCTTTACAACATGAGTTCTAGATGTAATGACAATTTTTTTAATGTTATTATTTTTTGCTATGGAAGATAGTGAATTTAAAATTAGATCTGTATAATCTGGAGAGATTTCGTCCAAAGCATCTAATAATAACACAACGTTTTCTGGGATGTGGAAAATTTTACTTTCAAGTTCTGTTTGTTGCGAAAAATCAATTAAATTTAAAAATTCCTGTAACGACAAGTTGCGCTTTTCCTTCTGAAGCTTCCACAAAATTTTAGTACAATCATTTAAATTTACTTTAAAAACCCAGAAAGGTTCTGCCCGAAGCAAATAGTCTAGTTTATTTAAAATGGTCGACTTTCCCATTCCTGGTGAATCAAATATTACAATAAATTTGTTTTTACATTGTTTTAAAATATGTTTACTGAAATCTTTTTCAGTATATTTAAATTTTGTTAGGGGATTTAGTTTCTCGTCAGTTTTATTGAACTGTCTGTTAACATAATAACAAACTTCTTCGTAAGTTTTAACGTTATTGTTGACCACTATTTCATTTCTATTAATAACTAATTGAAATAGTGTATATTCATCAATAAAATTGTTAATATTTACGTTTTTGTCGTCAATTATTTTTTTGAATGGAATTTTATTGCCCTGAAATTTGATTTCCTGCTGCAAAATTTGGTTCCGAATTGTTTCAGAAAAATTATTGAGTTTTATACTCATTGCAACATTTTTAATATTCGGTAAAAACTGATTTATGGTGTTTATTACCTCTACTCTTTCAGCTACTAGTATTATTTTTTTGTACTGTTTATTTTTTTGCACTTCAATTACGCTGTTTAATATATTTTGTATTTTTTTACCTTTTTCAAGCTCAAAAATCGGTAGAACTAAATAAACATATTCCGGCATTTTAAAAGATTCGATTATACTTGTAGTGATATTTTCTGAAGCATACGGATCTATAAATAATATTTTCTCTTGTAATTTTTCTTTGTCTATCTCATTATTCCAAATCCTTAAATTATTTAATAAAAATTGGTGAATTTTAAACTCATGGAGGTCATAGGTTTCTATGTTTTGTATTTTAAGTAAAAACAAATTTTCACTAGATAATTCTAGACAATAATTATTGTCGAACTTTTCATCTTTTAGTAAGTCAAAAGTATTTAATTTCCCCTGTATATAATTCTGGCTTACTATCCCGGAAAGGTATGCTAAAGCATTGTTTTGGGTAAGGTAGATTCCTTTATCAGATTGAAACCACGCTTTAGTTTTATTAAAAATAGTGTTATGAACTTGCGCCAAATTTATTTTTTCAATAAAATCTATTTTTGCTATCAATAAATTTATTCCGTTATCTAAATCTTTATCAGATAGAGATACTAGTAACAATTTATTTAAAAATAATTGAATATCCTTCTCAGGGATTTCACTTATATTTTTAGAAAAAAATTCAAGTAAAGGAAGTTGATTTGAATCAAAATAATAACATTCTATATTGTTAATATAAGACATAAAATTAAAGCTCTTATTTTTAAGATAATTCGAATTATTCGTTTTAGTTTCTTGATTCAACGAATCGTTTATCTTTTCTTCGTTAAATTTACTGTTAGTACAAATAATGACATGGATATTTTCACTGCCGAAATTGTTAACAATTGTAGAAAATGTTTTCAAATATTTATATAAGTTGAAATCACCTTTGATTGATTTCGGTGATAAAAGTTGATCAAAACTAATATTCCGGCAAGTATGTTTTGCTTGAATCAAAAGAGTTCTTTCTTGTGTCTGATAAATAATATCATCGAAAAGACCAGCTTCTTCGTCTTCTGTAGATAGTAAAAATCCTCCTTCGTTGTAAAATCCCTGCAGCAGAAAGTATTCGAGAAGTTTTAATTGATAATCCGTTCCTTGAACTCCTGCTCCTCCTTTTAACTTTTTGTAGGTCGCTGGTTTTGTTGCTAACGTCATTTTTCTAGAAGACAAATGGATCATTACAAACACTCTCATACGAAAAATAATTTTGTTATATCTCTTTCGCTAGCAGAGCAAAGTGTATTCGATATCTGGAAAATTAGGTGATACCTAAATTTCCTAATTAGAAAATTATTTAACGCTCTTTTTGTTTTTTAAGTCGCATGCTCTACTAGCTCAAAAACAAGTTGGCAGAGTAATGAATATGAAATAAATCAGTCAGTTAAATGTTAATTAAATGTCGTAAATAGAAATTTATTTAACGCTTTTTCTGTTTTTTTTTTAGCAATTGGCAATTTGTTTGATTTCTCATAGAAATATATTAGCTTAAAAGGCATACGTTTTTTATGCACATGATTGGCCAAAAAGAAGCCTCAGTAACCCACTTCTTTAGTATGATATTTTATTAGTACATTATGACTATTATTGCTAGAATATGCCTCGGTTGTCTGGAGTCCCTATTATCAGGTTCATATTGACCAACTGGAAAATCTGCAACGTCGTTTTTTGAAATTGTTAACTTTAAAAACTGACGGAATTTATCTCAAACATAGCTTCTTTAGTCTTGAAACACGACGTAGATAACAGCTTTGTATCTCTTATTTAAATTAATTCTTAGTTAGTAAGTAAACCTATATGCTTTTAGCAAACCAGTAAGGAATTTTAATTTATTAGATTCGACATCCTAAAACCGGTTTCTGCCTTTCGGCTTCGTCAGTTAGGCTTTTCGCATCCAATAAATAAAATTCCAAACTCGTACAAGTCAATAGCTATATCCGCTATAAGATAATATTTTTAGATGTGCTACCATCTGACTGATTCTAGAAACTCTCTTATTTTTATCCCTTTTTAAATTTTAGTCTCTTCTAACCATACATGGTAGCACATCTATATGCTGTTATTATTTTTATATTGTTTGTAAATTCAATTCCGTTCTGTAGTTCCCATTATATAAATGGATTCTCTGTAGAATAGTGTAGTAAATAAATAAATTATTATTCTTAATATTTGATTTATTTATTTCTCTGAAGGTACGCTGTAATAGACAGCTAGATTGTGACATATTTACCTAATACGGACCACTTCCTTGAACTTGAAAAAACAAATAACACACAACTTCCGAGATTAATTCAGTGAAACTGACATTGTAGAATAAATATAATCATCATTCAGGTTACAGACATATAATTTTGCATGATTAATAATGTGGAGGTCAACCACAATATCCTTTATTTTGTCTTATAAATTAACCAATCTGTGTATGCGTTATTATTTATATTTTTCGTTTACAAAAAAACTATACATATTAACAAAACCAAAATAATTGTAATTTGGATCTAATCGAAAAAGAAAAATAACCATTCCACAAAAAGGCTATACCTACTTACGAAAACTAAGTAATATCAACACGATTATACCGGTATTTTATAACTAAATTTTAAAAGACTGGGCTTGGTAAAGATGTATCGTTATTTGAATAACGTTATTTAAACGCTGTAGAGCTGCAATCTCGTTATCTTTTAAGAAATAAATAAAGCAAGTGCCCCAGGAAAGACTGGAGCTGCAGGAAAGAGTGGACCTATTCAGTGGTTCTAAAACTACAGAAGGAACTTGAATGGCGAATGGGCCTTGCGGAAATTCACGCCATTAAAGCTCAATATTGACAAAAACTATCGACCAGAGATTATCACCATGTCAGATAACCAAGCAAACATCAAAGCGTTGAAGTCTAATGTATCAGCTCAAAAATGGTCTGGAAATGCCTAAAATCAGTGAAAAAACTAGGCGAGAAAAATACATGAGTGCCGAGACACAAGGGGTTAAAGGTAACGAAATTGCAGATAGTCCTTCAAGAAAAGGGTTCCAAACAGACTTTTCTATCGATGATTATGATTTTGGTATTTATAAATATGCTTAATTAAGCATTTTATATTACCAGAAAACATTACTCCCCCTACTGGCGAAGTTAAAAATAATTTAAAGTGATTTCTCTTAATTCACATTCATAGTTTCTGAGATATGAGTTAAATATTTAACAAGAAATTAAATAAAGTGGACAAAACTGATAAAGCCTGTCAATTTAGATATCAAAAATTTTGATTAAATTGATAACGACATGTGGAGTTCTACTCATTTGTTTAAAGTCGAGTGGTGTCCCCAGTTACCAATTCATCTTAAATAAGGTAATAAATTAATAAGCAATAATATTAATTGAACAGTTTATTTAACATTAGGGAATTCAAAACGGGACATACACATATAAAGTATTCATTTATAGTTAATACTATACCTAACACTTTAATGTTTTTTTTTACTTTTGATATTAGGTCAGAGAAAAAAATGTGTAAGGATGAACAACGAATATCATAATGCATCCATAATAACTTGTCAGATTGTCATGAAATTTTGACACGTATCGTTTTAATGTTAGTACTTCTTAAAAATTACGGATTTTGTAATAGTGACACCATCTATACGTCGTTCTACGAACCTATTAAGTGATCAGGTATATAAAAACTAAATTATTTAGTTCATGTTTTTCCCTTTTTGTATGCCTCTTCTAATTTCTGCAATTTTTAGACATTGATATTTACATAATTAACTATTGTAGCAATAAAGACAATTAAATATTTATTTACAGAGCTGAGTAATATTCTAAACGACTCCTCTTAATTTTCGACCGGTTCAAAATGTAAATCAATAAAAAAGATATCGAACAGTGTCTCAGCAAACCTTGTCGCGTAAGGTAAATAATAGCTTTTTGTAAATCAAACGTTTATGACATGTTGTATTATTCATAAACTGACCGTGGGGCAGTGTAGGAGTAGTTTTTTATCGAAAAGGATATTTCCTATTTCAAGATTCCTATGGAGGTCACTATTGCGAATGTACCAAGGGGCATCTACTAAGTTGCTAAGTTGCTTGCTTTGGTGCATCCCCATAGTTGAATACCATAGGTCTATACAGTCTTAAGTATCTGCTTAAAAAGCATAAGCTTATTATGTTGAGACAGAGTGGAGTTTCTTCCAATTAGCCAGTACATTTTTCTATATTTCAGTCCAAGTTCTTCTCTTTTCTTTTTAAAATGCACTTTCCATCGGAGTTTGGCATCTAAGGTAATGCCTAAGTATTTTGCTGTGTTTGAATATGGACAGCTGTTTGCAGCTTGTGAGTTGCTTCTTCATTGCTCTTTCCTACTGCTAGTATGGCAGTGTCATCGGCGAAGGTGGCTATGATATTGTTTTCTAACTCTGAAATATCACATGTGTACAGTAAGTGTAGGACAGGTCCTAGGATAGTTCCTTGTGGTACTCCAGCCTTAATTTCTTTAAGATCGGAATAGGCTTCTTCTTGCTTTATTCTAAAGTATCTTTCCGATAATAATGTATGTATATTGTTTTGGAAGGACCAGCTTGAGCTTGAGCATGCGAAGCCTTATCAACGCTTGTGCTAGATCAAGAAAGATAGTCTAATGATTTCTCTATAATGTTGGTTATTCTATGAACTTGGTCGATCGTCGAGTGCTTATTTCTAAATCCAAATTGGTGAACATTTAAAATAAATTTACAATATATTTTTTGAAGTGTACCCTCTAGAAGTTAAAACATGAGGAAACCACTATGAATTACAATACAACTTTGCATTCTGTAAAGACAACGAACCAAGCACCCTTCCGATTTCATCTAATAATTGACTTTCACCTCACAAATTATCAGGGATTGGCACAACGTCATCGGCATACTTAATATAATTACTGTTACTTTGATATCTTCCACAGGTCTTTGTGTTTTCTCCACCGCTGTTAAATACTTTATAGTTCTTCTTCTTCGACCCTTCTTCATATGTACTTGCATTCCATGTTCTTGTATTTAGGTAGGTACTGCTGACATAACTTCTATTAGTTTGATTGGACTTATATTTTTTACTTTTTTTGAATTACCAACTAATTAATAATCAGCAACAAAGAATATTTATACTTTCTAGTCCCTCTCTATGAGTAGAGCATCCAATCTTACACATACCATTCTTGTATTAGTTTTCGATGAATTTAAGAGTGTTCTATACCCATGAACTCTGTCAATTTCATACATAACCTCGAAATCCTCGCCCCTTACGTCTTCGCTGAACCCCCCTCTGACATACATACATACATACATACTCATTGGTATTGTTTCATGAAAAATCTTATTTTTTTTTAAATACCAATAATTCGTTCGACATGAATTCGTACAGTAGCAATGTTATGTGTATTTTCCAAATCAGTGGGATGTAGTTGATTTTTCCCTTTGTAAAGGCTGGTATATTTAAATTCGCACCTAATATTTGTAGAGAATCTTGAATTAAAAAACCTCTGTTGGCTAAAACAATATCACCTGGTAAAATTAAATTTAAAAAACCACAGTTTTCTTACAAAAATTTGTCACTAGTGTTTTAACAGAGCAGGTCTACCGAAAATTTATACAAGTAATAAAATACCTGTTAAAACAAACACGTCTATTATTCACTTGGCTTTCAGAAAAAGTACCTCGTTTCAAAGCTTTAATTCAAGCATTTCTTCATTCGCTAGACAACGCATTTAAATGATCCCCTCGGTTTGTCAAAACAGCAGAAAACCGGAAAAATGATTGAGCATTGAGCATTTAATAACACTACAAAAATGTGGCATTTTCTATTTATTTCTACTGAATATAGAACTTTAAAAAAATCTTTCTGATGTTTACATATGAAACTAAAGTTGTGTGCCTCCCAGCAAATATGGCCGACCTGTCACCTACGTCATCCTGGAATGATCTATATTCAAGTCAACACAACAATCCAATGTAACCCACACAGCATAATGACCTTCCTAGAATGTGCGTAGAATATTGAAAAAGTATATTTGAATATTCTATGAATATACTTATTTCTTCTATGCGTCCCTAGAATGTGGCAAAGGTTAAGTTAAGTTAAAACAATCCTTTAGGCATTATCAAAGAGTTTATACAGTCGATAAAATACTAATTCTACGCCCCTGAACTTTCTTCATAATAATACAATGTAACTTACCCATGAAATGATTTAAATAAACTATTTTGCTGCATTCAAACACTAATAAACTATATTTATCTAATAAATCAACTTAAACCAATAAATTCAATGTGAAAAAGAAAATTATAATAATATAACCTAAAAATCACACAATAATAAACAATCAAAGTATGTAGAAAATGGCCGCACAATTTTACTACGAAACATTCTATCCCCTGATTTGATTCATAACGACATAACCACAGTATAGTAGAACCAGTACACAGTTGCCGCGTCTAACAATTTTTCGTGGAAATGGTCTAAACTTAAATCGTGGTAAAGTATCTTTGTCAATATTTATCTATCAATATGATTTGTTGTGTTAATAGTTACGAAAATTAGAGTTCGTAGATGTACAATTATTTTAGCGAATCAAAATATCTCATTTTTCAAGATAATTTTTACATAGATTTAGGATTTTGGTAATAACGGAAAAAAATTATGATAACACAGCGTTTAGACTGTTACGTGTTGTTGTCCCCAGCCGAAATGTCAACAAACTCGATCTTATTGTTCTAAATCTATGAAAAAAACCCATCAATATTATTTTTAATAAAAGATAATTAGTATGTACATAGAATGTATTTAGAATATTCTATATTAATGTACTAGGAATAAAATATATAAATATTTATAGAATATTTTAATATATCCAATACATTCTATGATCGTTCTCAGAATATTTGCTTAGGAATATTCTGCAAAAAGAACATTGGTATCTTGTGAGGATATTTTGGGAATATCCTGTGCTGTGTGGGAAATAAATGCAATCAGAATAACTGTCGTCTTCAATTAACTTCCTCGTTTGCGTTAACGAAACCCGAATTCGGGTTTCGCCGTACAATTACCTTTTCTGATTGGCCAGGATTCTGTAAAAATCCGACAGAACACGAGCGCAATTCGAGAGGTTCTGGAAGCTGCTAAACACAAGACAAACCTTTCGAAATATAAATCTTCTTGTAAAATTTTAATTTTTAATTGCTTTAAAAGAGGACCGTCGGGGGCAGCACCACAGATTTTGAAGCAATGTTCAACTTTAAAACAATGGTAAATATGAAAGTTGTTCAGTGGCAAATGAAGAACGGTGGATGATAACTTATATACGTATATTATATTTTTTATGTTATTTCTTTCATGTATATGCAAAAAAGTGATCATCCGCCATTCTACGATAAATACTAAGCTCGGATACAAAAAAATATTTTTTTTTTGTTGAGTATTAAGCCCGCAATTTTAACATTAGCATTTCTAATATGGCGGAGGGTATAGAACCCCCTTAACACAATTACGCACCCGCACATAGATATATCGATAAGATTAATTTCGAGGACAATCACCGACGTCCGTTCCCAGTGTACGACCCTGCTTATATTCAATTTAACTATGAAAACATCAATAAGATCGTAATTAACGAATTTATGTTTCAGTATTGTAGAATAGACAAGAAGCAATGAAGATCGAAATACTTAACCTTATATTTCTCGCACATTTAAGTGTTACGTCGGCAGACTATTGGAGTGATAGAGAAAATTTAATAGATAACGATAGAGATTACGCCGTTGGGTCCAATGTGGTTTTAACAACAAATGAAATGATAGTAAACGAAATCCTTATGAGATATAAGATAAGAGAGTTCAAATTAGGATTCCAAGACCCTAGTAAGTTTTTAGCAGATCAACACTTTTTTCAAGCAAAGGAAAAAATAGAAAAATCTCAAATATTTAAGATGATTAAACAAATGCCGAAAGGTGCATCATTGCACGCGCATGATGAAGCTGTTGTATCTCAAGAGTATCTGTATAATTTGACATTTAGAGATAATTTATACGGATGCATTACCGGAGACGATTTAACGCTACATTTCTTCCGTCAAGACAACGTCAGCAAGAATTGTAACTGGACTCTGCTGAGCGATCTGAGACGAACCAACCGAAACTTTGAGAGTTTTTTACATGAAAAACTAACTATGATACGTGATGATCCTAGCAAATCTTACCCTAACATTAATATAGTGTGGTCTACCTTTCAGCATATCTTCAGAACAATAACCAATTTAATTTCGTACAAGCCTGTTTTCGAAGACTTTTTTTATGAAGCTCTAAAAGAATTTTATAAAGATAACGTTAAATATCTGGAACTTAGAGGATTTCTACCGAAAGTTTACGATTTGGACGGAAAAATATATTCAGAGGTAGAAGTGGTTGGTATATATGTTGATACTTTGAAGAAATTTCAAATGGATTATCCAGAATTTTATGGTGCCAAGTTTATCTATGCTCCTAACAGACATGTTGATAATTCTACAATGGATAACTATGTCAGTATTTATAGACAACTTAAAAGTACCTATCCTGATTTTGTTGTTGGATTTGATTTAGTAGGACAAGAAGATTTGGGTAAGTGGACCTTTTATTACGCATAATTCAATATATTAAATCAAAATTGCTCGTTTGCCATGTAGTCCAGTAACTGAAGGGTCAAACCTGGGAATAAGTCTGGCATGAGTTCCCACATAGCGCATTTTGTAGGTCACCGCAGGTGTTTTAACATGAGAAAATCCTTAACGCGTTGTGGTCAAGGGGAGGGGCTGAAAATGGGCCCCGCAACCTGGAAAATGGGTTTCCCGCTAATATCGGACTAAATATGCCAATTAGAGAATTTTTGTTCAGACAAAAAATGGAGACCAGCTCATTCTCTACAAAAATGGCCCTTATCATTTTCTTCGAAAATTCAATAGTTTTCGAGATAATGGCACTCAAAAGTCCCCTCATTTCAGCTGCTGCTCTACCTTCAGGAATTCCGCTTTCTATGAATTAACGCGTAACCGGGCGGACGAATTGTTCAATATCTCGGGAAAAAATTAATATTTTTCGATGATTCAAAGTTCATCGGAATGGGAAAACCCGTAGCTACAATTCCATGTGACTTGAAGTCAGTTCGTATTTACCAAAAATATTTAAAAAAGCGGTCAAAGTTTTTTTCAATAATATTTAGAGGCTGCTTCATTAATTTATTCATATTTTCTTTAAAAATAGTCATTTATTCTAATTTTGCCTTGATAATGGGACCTTAGGGGGTCTTGAATGACCTCAAAAATTTTTTTGCATTACTTTTCTGGCGTTCTAATATATAATTGATTTGTTTATTTGCATATTTTAGCCGATTTCGGAGTTCCAGAGAATCTTCGGAACAAGCGCGAATTATAATCTTATGATCCGTTATATTGATTTCCAATGCACATCATTTCAAAGCTTAGATGGTCTACTTTTCGAATATATTTTTTTATTTTTAATAGAGTCTAATAATTTTCGAGAAATGAGGAAAATTGGTCACACGAGTCAAAACCGGCCTTTTCTCGTTCCCCGCTCTTTATTTCTTGAGGATTAATAATTAGATGAAAGTAAATTTCTGAAGTCATTCAAGACCCCCTAAGGTTCCATTATCAAGGCAAAATTAGAATAAATGACTATTTTTAAAGAAAATATGAATAAATTAATGAAGCAGCCTCTAAATATTGTTGAAAAAAACTTTGACCGCTTTTTAAAATATTTTTGGTAAATACGAACTGACTTCTTCAAGTCACATGGGTTTTCCCATTCCGATGAACTTTGAATCATCGAAAAATATTAATTTTTTCCCGAGATATTGAACAATTCGTCCGCCCGGTTACGCGTTAATTCATAGAAAGCGGAATTCCTGAAGGTAGAGCAGCAGCTAAAATGAGGGGACTTTTCGGTACCATTATCTCGAAAACTATTGAATTTTCGAAGAAAATGATAAGGGCCATTTTTGTAGAGAATGAGCTGGTCTCCATTTTTTGTCTGAACAAAAATTCTCTAATTGGCATATTTAGCCAGATATTAGCGGGAAACCCATTTTCCAGGTTTTGGGGCCCATTTTCAGCCCCTTCCCTTGACCACAACGCGTTAAGGATTTTCTCATGTTAAAACACCTGCGATGACCTACAAATTGCGCTATGTGGGAACTCATGCCCGACTTATTCCCAGCTTTCGATCTTTTCAGTCCTTCATTTACTGGACTAATGATGGTTTTTTCATTTAGATCACAGCCAACATCGGCCCACGAGCACAACTTCTCACAAGGTATTTGTTAGGTATAAATGTAGCTTTGAAATGAACGAATTTTTTAAAGCATTGTTGGTTGTCTAAGTCTTTTCTCTACAACATTTATCAAATTGATGGCTATTTGCACATTGGCGTAATTTAAATATAGTTTAGAGCAGAAAGGAGTGCAGTAATTTAATTTGTAGTAGTACAGGTTTAAGAGGTAGAAATTTTATTTTTACCTCATCCTTCAATGCTAATTTGTAGTTAAAATGAAAATTTTAATACATTTGATCGACCTAATAAAAGATTTCGTTTGATTTAATCATGTTTCCATGGTTTTTACTGTAATTAACCTGACAGATAAGTCAGACTTTATTTATTCGGAATTTTGTATTAATATATTGTAACGGTGAAACAAGGTGTAAACGAATGAAATGCCTAACTTTTGTTGAATAATAATAATAATAATCATCAAATTTTACAAATAAATAACATTAAATAACCATTTATTTTAATCTGAACCAACATTAGACAGAACGTGTTTAATTAAATACAATTTCAAATCAATCTTGAAGTAGCAATTAATTCATAAAATGTTAGATTTCTGAAGGTTAAAATTAACACAGTAACTCCATAAGCAACTTGCATCGACGATTTTAAGACAATCACAAATATTTTGGCAAATAATAAAATAGTCTCAGACAAGTCTGCAATCGTCACATCTAAGTAAAAGTTATTATTTTAAATACTATGTGAAAAAGAAATTTTCCACATAACCTCAAAATGAAATATTCAAATTTAAACAAATCATTAATCTAAATTTAGGGGAAAGTCAATGAAAATTAGAAAACAAAGCGTGGGAATTGCTAAAATCATAATATTATTGTAAAATAAACAATAATAATAGAGTTTAACAGAATTATAACTTCAATAATAACGAAAACAGAAAAACCTTCATGTATTTTTAATATTAGTCAAAATAGCAAATAATTTACACCAAAATCATTCTTTTTATCTAAGGAATGATTTGGTAATGGTTAAAAGATGTATAAAAGTAATTTTTTTTATATTATAATAATTTATTTAAGAATTTTATGTCAAAATCCGATCTAGGAAGCTGTGACATACAAGTTCATAAAAACCAAATTCCGCGATCAAGCGGGGCTTTCTGCTAAAAAACCACCGAAGTGTCCACATCAATACTCGTTACGTAAACAAATGAAAATCTATGTCAAAGCCATTGTAGATCGATGAAATAATTGTAGAAATTTACCTGTCAATTTCTAAAGTGAGGTAAGAATTAATTTTTCATCTGAAGATTTTTGGAATTTGAATAAAATAGACTTTCCAATCAACATTTCATCATCCTGTTCTGAGGTAAATCCAGTTCCTGAAACTTTTCCTGAATTTGTATCCGGTTAATGTATCCTGTAGAATATAATCCCGTATTCCTGATTGAAACCTGGTAGAATCACTTGGACCACAACGTCGATTTGCAAACAAGCAACTAAAGTTTGCTAAAAGAATTCAGAAAGTATTAAAGGTAACAAAGTAAGAAAGAAGCTTACATAATAAATAACAACTATAAAATTTTGAAAGATAATAATAATAAACATTACACTTACCTTTTTCTGTTTTAAAATATTTCACACTGCAATCGCAAATTTTGATTTGTTTTTTTATCTTTATTGTGAATAAATGCACACATATTTTTCTTCTAACTGTGTCGTTATTATTGGAGGTTAAAACTCTAAAAGTCGATTTACTGAAGCACACCTAAGGTTCAAGGTTTTTATGTTTCTGGCTGAAGTGAAAAAGGCCACCCCCACAAAAATAAACACGTTCTGGCTAAGATTACATCAGAAGGTAAAATTAATCTTAAGAAAGTTACTTACTCGCAAAATAAATTAAACAAATACAAAGATAAAAAATTAGTTATTTCACACACACGCGACGTTTCGGTAAGTAACAATATATTTCAAAATGGCTTCATTCTAAAAATATTATCAGTCTTCCTAAATCCTTGAAGGCAGAATTTTTATGATGCTATTAAGCAAAGCATCATAAAAACAAATTAAAAAAATATATTATAGATGAGATGGCCCGAGAAAAAGGAATTGAAATTCTCAGATTGCCTCCTTGCCATGCAGAGTTAAATCCCATTGAACTGATCTGGTCACAATTAAAAGGTTATGTTTCTCAAAACAATACATTTAAATTACCTGATGTGCGAAATTTGTTTTTGAAGGTAGTTTCAGATGTAAATGGAGAACATTTGAGGAAAGTGAAAAAAATTCATTTTGGAAAGTGGATATAGCAATGGAACTTAGTTCCGTTGGTGTAGAAGTAGTTGATTTTTATTCGTCAGACCATTTTGGACTGCTGGCAAATGTTAAGATTAATAACAAAATTTCAGCAATATTTTCTAGAAAAATAAGTGTTATTACAATCTGACCTTGTGTCGTGAAAAGTTACTAACAAAAATAATTTCTTCTGTGAAAACCAGTTTGGGTATTTGAAGGGGAAAAATACAACTAAAGCTATATAATATCAGTTACAGAAAAAGTTGTTGAAGCTATAGATAATCAAGTAGTCCCATCAGCTACACTTTTAGATCTGTCAAAGGCGTTCGATTGTGTGAGTCATACAAAGCTTTTGAGAAAGTTGGAATTTTACGGCATTCGAGTAAACACCCTAAATTTTTTTAGGTCCTACTTAAATAATAGAAAACAAATTTTATTTTAGGAAATCCACTTACGTCTTACATACCCCAACTGCTGGAAATCAGAGATATAGGTGCTAAATTCTTCTTCCACGCAGGAGAAACCAACTGGTACGGAGAATCCACAGACCTCAACTTAGTCGACGCCATTTTGTTAAACACAACAAGAATCGGTCACGGATATGCTTTGCTTAAACATCCAGCTCTAGCGAAACTTGTAAAACAACGTAACATAGCTATAGAAATATGCCCACTATCCAATCAAGTTTTAAAACTTGTTTCGGATTTAAGGAATCATCCAGGCGCTGTTTTAATAGCCAATGGGTTTCCAGTGGTTATTGCTGCAGATGATCCGGCATTTTGGGGTGCTAAGGCGCTATCTCACGATTGGTATGTAGCGTTTATGGCTATGACAAGTAAAGAAACTGGTCTTCAATTTCTTAAACAACTCGCTATGAATTCCATAGTATATAGCAGTTTAGATGGGCCGGAAAAAATAGGTGCTTTCTTCCAATGGGAAAAGAATTGGAATACTTTCATCGATCAAATCTTAAAACAATATTATTATGAAATAAGAAACGTAGTTACCGTTATATAATGGTATATGGTTCAACGAGCATTATAATGGTGGCTGTTATTCATGCCGGTGAAGTAAATCATTAAATATGCAAGTAGAATACTATACTTTGTCCAAATCTTTATTTTTGTATATGTTTAATATTGCAATAAATAAAATATTGAATTACTTCATGAGTAATTCAAAAAACCTTGTAATAGTAATATTTATATTCACACAATGTTTTTACTGCTCTTTTATTGTGCTTACACCAGGTCTGTAAATATTTTTTTAACCCTCTTTATTTGCAATCTGTTGAGAAATTACAATAAGCAAATGGGTTGTTTCAAGACATGTAGGAAATAGTCCATTACCTATTATTTACAATTTTACATAAATTGGAGTGATTATTAGGGGCTCTATACGCTAAATTGTAAATTTTTAAGTCTAAGTATAAAATCTATTGGTCAAGTTACTTGTGTAATGTCTTTTCAACCTTTTACGATGGGCTATCATCATTAGATTCCTTGCCAGATGATTAGAATGGACTAAACCATCGGGAATATTTCTGGGATAGGTTGAATATTTCCACTTGAACTCTCGTCATTTGGGCAATTACATTATTAGGTACATACCAAGGGGCGTTGTATTCTAAAACTCCATATTGGTGTCAGAATAGCTTTGTAGACAAGGGCGGATTTAGCTTTTTTTTTGGGAGGGGTAAAACTTACCAAGAAGTCCAAGAAAGTTAGTAAATTTTTTTGTCGAGCAGAAACTAGTGACTGATCAGATCGCCGAAATATCATGTTATGACAAACTTTTTCATTGAAATGACCGTTTTTTCAATATTTGACCCGAAAAAATGACATTAATAATAATAATAATAATAATATAAGCCCTGCAATTCACTCCCTTACGAGTGAACCCCAGAAGCTCTCCAGCTTGTGCGGGGGAGGGACGGCTATTATTATTATTTGCCGTGGCGCTCTGGGTTATAAATGCAAAGATAAAAAAAATGGTAATTATTCGGAAGAACATTTGCTCAAAGCCTTGTCTCTTTAATTTTTTTTCAAAAATCAATACTTTTCACGGTATTGACCAAAAATTGAATAAAAAACAAAAATTTAGCTCAACTTTAACAGACCAAAACTTAAAAAATAATTATCTAAAGGGCTAAAAATTACTAGACAATTGTAAAAACATATGTTACGACTTTCTGCAAATGGATTTTTTTGTCAAATACCACAGTCTAGATGGCGCTAAAAAAATGGCAAAAAAAAATTGAAATCAAATTATTTTGTCCATCACTTTTTTCTGCTTATATTAAACGGATCTGGATGGTCAGGAAAAACTCGGTTTACTACTTTTCACGCTAGAGACCAAAAATTGAAAATATCTTATAAAAAACAAAAATTTTGCTCAACTTTAACAGACCAAAACTTAAAACATAATTATCCCACATGACTAAAAATTACTGGACAATTGTAGATAAACATATGTTACGTTTTTCTGCAAAAGGATTTTTTTTCAAATATCACAGTCTAGATGTTGCTAAAAAAATAGCGTAAAAAAAAATTCAAAAAACTTATTTTGTCCATAACTTTTTTTCTGCTTAAGTTAAATGATTCTAGATGATCTTAAAATGTTCGCAATGTTGTTCTCTCATTAAGATGTTATATACATTTTTTGTGGAAATTATATTTTTTCAGATATTTACGCTAGAACAGCGGTTCTCAAACTTTTCAAATTTTGTACCACATAAATATAAAACAAAAATATATGTACCACCATAAAAGCATTTCGCCGTTAAAAATCAATGTGTCGCGAAATTTTTGGAAAAGTCGTCAGGGGTTTATTTTCATGAAAAATTGTATTTAACATTAATTCATTAACAAAGGATAATTTATCGATTGCGCAAGTTTATTTTCTTTTTTACCTCAATTTTTGATGAAAAAAAACGCCACTATCGAAAGTTTTCTACTTCTGAACTAAACACCTTTCCTAACAATTTCAAGTCGATCTGTTTCTGCTCAATGATTTTACTTCATTTCTTGGACTAAAGACATGTTTAAAAAAATACTTTATTAATACTAAATTATAATCACAAAGAGACTAGGAAAGTACTTAGAAATGGTTAAAATAAAAAAACACTTTTAGACTGCTACTATTAAAAGTCTAGTAAAATAAGGAAACTGCATACATTTTTTTTATCGCGTTATAAGAAGCACCTCTTTCTTTATTATGTAAAACACTTGTTGTTTTATAAAATTTTTTTTATAAATCATAATCATGGGGGGGGGGTTAATTACCCCCAGTACCCCCCCGTAAATCCGCCCTTGTTTGTAGACCAAGAATTTGTTGTTGACAGACAATTATGATCTACATCCTAGTATCCAGTATCGTTTACTGCTTACTGAGTATCAATCCCAGTAGGAACGTTTAAAGCAAAACAAAAAATTATTCAATTTTTGATTAAATCATTTAATTGCCCCAAAAATCTTTTTTATATGTTTAAGCCACAATTTCAATGGTGTTACTCTGCTAAATTTTCTTAAGTAAGCAGAACATACGGTTAAAGAAAAGAAAATTTTATAATTATAGCATTTTATTAGGAATTTACAATTCGAAAACCATAAAAAAATTTTCTTGGTGACTTGTTTTCGCTAGAAATGCATTACCAGTCCAGCGCACTTTAAGCGGTAACCTGTAGTACATACAGGGTTTTACCAGAATGAATAATTTAAACAAACAGTTTTTACCTTTTATTATTAAAGGAAAAACACTGTGACAACGTCATTCGAACAGTTTGACGCTGCATCTGTGAATTTACCGCGGGTTTTTTGTGGTTTAGTTTTTTCTTTATTTTTGATTTTTTACTATAAAATGTTTTGTCTCGCAAAAATATGGAGAAGTGACTGGCAATCAAAGAAAGTAAGTACAGAATTAATTACTATTATGGTGTTAATTATAATTTTAAGATTTTCAAATTGTTAATTTTTTCTTGCGATTTAAGTTTGGGAACACCCTGTACTTTTTTATTTTTGGTTAAAGAGTAAAAAAAATAGAAATCCAAGTCCGGATTGAAAAAATTAAAAATAACACAAAAATTGCTTTTTTTAACTTGGGCTTTTTTTAATTTAAATTTGTATAAAATCGAAAAATAAATATTTTGCTTTGAAAAAATTACAGCCTATTTAAAACACAAAAAAGAGCGTTTTCAGCATGTTTCATAAAAAAAATTATTTTGGAAGGAGATAAAAATTAAAAACAAAAAAATACGGTTTTCATCGTTTTTGTCGATAATTTTGAGGTTATAATGAAAAATGATTATTTAAAAAAGTTTTAGCTCTCCTAATTATCTACAACTTTTATAAGAAACTTTTTTCGATAGGATATATATTTCAGCCACAAATCGTATCCAACCCTCAAAACGTACATTTCACCCCCGTTCCGCAACTTTTACTCAGTCGTCTTGATTTTTCTTAATTTATCCTAAATTTTCCGACCATCCACATATTGCTAATAATTTGCTTTGTTTCAAAAATGATTGGCGCTTGTCTATAAATGCTCATTGAGATATATAATCAAGTAAAACATTTAAGTAGAGGGAAGGACGATCTAAGTAATCTTTCTTTTTTCATTATCGAACGCAATTTTCATTGCTAGTTTGGATTTGGGAAACACTGGGTCATAACAAAAATTAACTTGTAACTATTTATATGCTTTGATTACTTAAACTTTTAAAAATGTGATCAAGATGAGATACATACAGGATGTCCCGGAAAAAAGACTAAATTTTTAAGATTTATTTAAAATACTGTCACGAGGTCCTGCGTAGGCCTACGTGTTGCTGCTAAGTATTCAGGGTGAAACACCCTTTCGGGCTTTACGAAGTGTACGGAGGTCCCTTCCCCGAATACTTAGCAGTTATTTTGTCTTAATACCACCACTCACTCTGAGAAATAAAACAAGAGATGTACAAAACAAATTCACATTTATTTGGGTCACCCTTCAAATATATTGAGATGGTTAAGTAAATTAATGTTTTAATTTTTTAGTTTTTATTGTCAAATTATCACTTTGACATTTAAAATACCAAAAAACTATCAAAAAAAATTTTTTTAAGTTCTCTTTACATAATTTTTTTAAATAAGCAAATTTTTATATCATAACAACATTCCTAAAATTTCTTCACAATTTCCCTTAAATTTTATTCAAGTATTATAAATACTTTTGTAATACTGAATATAATTTTATTTTATCTATTACTTTTTGAATGTAATTTTTTTTTTATTTTACTCTTCCATCTGTGAAAATATTTCTCCATATTTTTTCTTCTTTTCCACTCATCATTGATGGTATTGAGACGAGCACAACTTTGAAGCGACACCACCGGTATTAATTTGAACCTTCACGAAAAGCATAATTTTGTTTGTTTACCTGCAAGTCGAACGTGTGTTTTGATTTTGTGCTTCGTGTATTTTGCTGTTATTTGTTAGTTAAACGTTAAAAATGCCCAATAAAAATAATACAAACTATTGCGTTTATGGGTATACCTCTAGGAAATCTAAAAATCCGGAATTACACTTTCATTATGATCCACCCAAGAAGCAACAAAAAAGGTGTCATCGAGGAAGTTGAACGTCGTAAATTCCGGAAAAAGTGTAATCAATTTTAAATCTGAAGATTATATTACAAAATCAGGTAAGATAAAGATTAGCATTTCTGAGATTATTTCTTGATTACTACTGAAATGTTTTTAGGAATTATTTCAAACAAAATAGCACCCAAGTAGTGCAAAAAGTGTGTGCCATCACATCATTTGCCCAATAAGACACTTGATGATAAAACCATTAAATGCGCAAGGAATGATGGTTAGTTAGAAGACAGCAAAGTGTTGCCTATAAACTAAGTAAACTTGTCCTTACAAACTGTCGAAACTGTGTACAGTTGTACTTTTATATATGTAAACTTAAAATCTAATTAGGTGTGCACATCATTGCTGATATTTCAACTTATCATTTTTCTAAAGGTAAAATAAAACCTTTGTCACATCATAATTTTAAAAATACCATTATTATGTTTCCCTCTTGTACAACACCTGTTTTCAATAATTATACAGTTACAATTAGTAATGAATTATTATAATAAAATGTTAAATACTACTAAAATTGAACAATTCAAAGTTAGCTTTGAACTTATGTTAAAATAAAGGATTAAAAAATATACATTTTGTGTTTATTTTGAAAAAAACAAAGTAGATCAACGAAATAAAAATTTTTGCAAAACAGATACATTTGATGGCCTATGAAGTGTTTTAAGCCAAGAAAAAAATTTCTCAATTTTTTATATTTTAATTTGATATCGATTTAAAAAATAATTTTGAAACAAGGAATAGGATATATTTTACCATAAATCAATCAAAAGTATCACTTTTACAATTACAATTGTTATCCTGAAAAAATTGAATTAAAATTTATCAGCAGAAAACAGTTGTATGTTTCTTTGGCATATGATTTAGCTCCCTTCCAATATCATTCTATATTAGTAGAGGTGAAGATGATAATACCTCTAGGCTATATTTATCCTGAAACACAAAAAAAGCACACAGAAACATAAGTAAACAATAAATTTCTGAAAAACGTAAGATATGCTAAATAAATAACCTCAATTTTAGAATAACGACACAAAAAACAGGTTCAATTGAGTCTAAATACTTACATGTACAGGTATATTATGGTAATTTCCAAATCAAAAACCTCAAACAATCACAAAAAGTCTTAAAATACTACAAATAAACCATTCACTCAGTATAAATTAATGCACTATTTACCAAAAATTACGCGTTTCGTGTGAACAGCTGATCGACGTGTGGCGCCGCCATCGGTAATTATTTGTCTCAATATACTCTTTGTAATCCTCCTGCATATATTTCCGAATTTCTAAATCTCTCCAATACTTGGTTTTTAATCCTATTAACTTCTTTAGTATTAATTTGTATCTTATCCAGCATCTCACTTTGGTCAATTTGAATATCCCTCTTCATATTTTGATATTCACTTCTGTATTCCTTTCTCACGTCTTCTATATTAGATTCTGTTTTTCCCTCTTTGATTTCCTTTCTTGTTTTTAAATTTTCTTCCTCTGCAATAGCAATATTTGTTATTAGCCCTTCCTTGATATTTTTTTCTAATTTCATTATTTCATTGTTTATCAAATTATAATTAATTTCTGTTTGTTTTCAAATTCTTCAAATTTCTTCTCTATTCTATGAATTCCTTTTCTTTGTCCTTGCTCTCCTCCTGATAATGTGTCAATCGATATTACCTCTTGTCTGTGTTCTTCCAGTATTTCCGAGATTTCTTCCTGTCTCAGATTTTCCTCATTTTCTTTTATAATAACAAAAGTTTCTGGAACTTCTCCTTCCAATGTTAGACTTGCATGTAATCTTTCTATTAGATCTTTTTTATTCCCTCTACATCTTGTCCTCTTCTTCTAAACTCTTCTTTCAATTCTACAACTTTTAAATTGTATAATCTCTTTCCTGTTTCTTCTTTCATTTTTTTTTATATTTTTCTTACTGTTAGTTTTCAATTTAAATAAGTAATTTGTAATTTGTGTGGTTTCTACTTTTGCAGCCGCACGTTGGGCGCCATTTGAGATGGTTAAGTACCTAATTCAAATAATTCAATGTTCTAATTTTTTATTTTTTATTTTCATTTAAAATACCAAAAATCAACAACTATCAAAAAAAATTTCTCTTTATATTTTTCTATATTTTTAAATAAGCAAATTCCTACTCTAAATGTCATTACATAAACTACAAATTTTTATATCATAACAACATTCCTAAAATTTCTTCACAATATATAAACTAAATACAGATTAATAAGAAACGCTTACCTAAACATAACTAACCAGGGGCCTGTCACAATGTCTTTGTTAATTATCCTTCTTTATAGGGATTATTTTGTCTTTTGCTCAAACGCCGAACTGTAATCTCCAGGAGCTTCTTTCTTCTTTAACGTACTCTGTAAATCTTAACTTTTAACGCTACTTTTTACTTTTTTCCGATCGCTACTCTTTCGGAGACCTTTTCGGCCACCCGGCGAACTATCGACTCCGCAGCCAACGACTGACTGTCTAATTTTTTCCGTCACAAAAGGTTTCTATGAAAATTTCGCTGACAGTTGCAGAGTTCACAGTTTCAATAAATTGTCCTACATTTATCTCTGTAATAGCCTCTCAATTAGACAATCTAACATCGATTTGTAACTTTTCATTAAAAATTTAAGACTGTAGTATTCCTGTTTATAGATATATAGATTATAAAAAAATTGAACATAAAATGAGACCCAGATATAGAGATATATATCCATAAGATTAAAATACGATTTACAAATTTGTGTTTCAGTATTGTAGAATAGTCAAGAAACAATGAAGATCGAAATACTTAACCTTACATTTCTTATACATTTAAGTATTACATTACCAGACTATTGGAGTTTGAGAGAAAATTTAATAGAATATGATAGAGGTTACGCTGTAGGATCCAGGGTATTTTTAACAAGAAAAGAAATGATTGTAAATGACATCCTTATGAGAAATAAGGAACGAGAGTGGACATTCGAAGACCCAAGTGGGTTTTTAGCACAACAACACTTTTTTCAAGCAAAGAAAAATATAGAAAATTCTCCTGTATTTAATATAATTAAACAAATTCCGAAAGGGGCTTCTTTGCATTCGCATGATCAAGCTGTTGTATCCCAAGAGTATCTGTATGATTTGACATTTAAAGATGATTTATACGGATGTATTATCGGAAATGATTTCATACTGCGCTTTTTCCACAAATATAACATAAACACGGATTGTAACTGGACTCTCCTGAGCGATTTCCGAAGAACTTACCAAGACTTTGACAGTTTCCTGAAAGAAAAACTTACTCTAATACGTAATGATCCTGATGAAGCTTACCCTCATATTAATGCAGTATGGACTACGTTCGAGCGTATCTTCAATACAGTAGATAATTTAGTTTCATACAAGCCTATTTTCGAAGACATTTTTTATCAAACATTAAAAGAATTATATGAAGATAACGTTAAATATCTGGAACTTAGAACACATATACCTAAAATATATGATTTGAAAGGAAAAATATATTCAGAGGTAGAAGTAATTGGTATATATTTTGACACTTTAAAGGAATTTCAAATTGATTATCCAGATTTTCATGGAGTCAAGCTTATCTATGCCCCTAGCAGAAACGTTGACAATTCTACAATGGACAAATATGTCAGTATTTATAGACAAATTAAAACATACTTTCCTGATTTTGTTGTCGGATTTGATTTAGTCGCACAAGAAGATTTGGGTAAGTATTAGTTTTATAAGCTTAATTAAAAATTTTAGAAAAAAATAATTGACATATTGCACAATTTAAAGTAACTGTTTTAGTGCAGTCCCCACGTCTCATATGCAACAGGCAAATGCTGGGACAGTAACAACCACACAGATAAGACTTATGCCAGCATTCCTTCCACCCCATCCCCGCAGACAAAATTCCCAGATACTTACTTCTACTGTGGTTAATAAAGATAATTCTTTACATCTTTTATTTCTAAACAACCTATTCTACATTTCTAAAACAGCAAATTACCATTTTATTTTTTGATTAAAAGTATTTTCCAGTAATAAGAAACAAACCAATTCCAAAGACAAATATAACTCCATTAGAAATTGTGTTTATTCAACTCACATTCCAGGATACCACTGCGTTTCCACTTATCAGACTTCATCAGCTGGGTTAGTGAGCTGAATTAACAAATCTATAAAAAATTAATGCAGCAAGGTCAAAAAGACGATATTTTAAACAAAGTTTAGTTTATTTTTAGCCTTGTATTGCTAGCCAAATATTCCGCTCTTTTGGAACCCACAGTAAACGTGCTCCAATCAGTCTCCTTGGAAAAAAGACCATCATTTACTTTAACAAAACTACATCCTGCGCAAATGAAAAACATTTCTTTGGAAGAACTTGAAGAAGCTTGCGAGCAATTCAAAAATTTTTACGGTCTTACAAATATCAAAAATGAGATAGAGCTTTGGAAAAAAATATAAGAGGAAAAACCAGAATCGATCAAACTTGTGTGGAAATCCTCAAGGAAACTGAAGATTTTTTTCCTGAAATTAAGAAGGCTTTGAAGATCCTTGTTGCTTTACCTTGTACGACTTGTACAGTTGAAAGGTCATTTAGTAGCCTTAGGAGAATCAAAACCTGGTTGAGGAGCACCATGTCTGAAGCTCGACTCAATGGCCTCGCAATGATGAGTGTACACAGGCAACACATTTTCAAAAACTTGAACGATTTCGTCAACAAAGTGACTAACGAATTCGCAAAGAACCCTAGAAGATTATGTTTCAATTGATTTTCTATATAGATATTTTGTTTGTTTTCTAATTTTTTTATTAAAACGTTTCTTTTTTGATTTTTCTCTTCAGTTCTTTTATGATGCTCCCCTCTAGCTTACCGGCTGGCGACGCTCTTGCACCTGCCTACACTATCGTTAACTAGATGGCGTGGTCGCGAAAATACAGTAGTAGCAGTTATTTAAAAACCAATGTGTGATATTCTTTACTTTTGATCTATTATATTTCTGGAATGTATGTTGAAGAATAATATTATTATTTCAGGAAATCCACTTACATCTTACATATCCCAACTACTGGAAATCAAAGATATAGGAGCTAAGTTCTTCTTCCACGCAGGAGAAACCAACTGGTACGGAGAATCCACAGACCTCAACTTATTCGACGCCATTTTGTTAAACACAACAAGAATCGGGCACGGATATGCATTGCTTAAACATCCAGCTCTAGCGAAACTGGTAAAACAACGTAACATAGCGATAGAAATATGCCCAATATCCAATCAAGTTTTAAAACTTGTTTCGGATTTAAGGAATCATCCAGGCGCTGTTTTAATAGCTAATGGTTTTCCAGTGGTTATTGCTGCCGATGACCCGTCATTTTGGGGTGCTAAAGCGCTGTCTTACGATTGGTACATGGCGTTTATGACTATGACAAGTAAAGAAACTGGTCTTCAGTTTCTTAAGCAACTCGCTATAAATTCTATAGAATATAGTAGTTTAGATGAGCGGGAAAAAACATATGCTTTTGACCAATGGAATAGAGATTGGAATGCTTTTATCGATCAAATGTTAGGAGAGTATTATAATGAAATACAGAATATTATTACCATTGAATAATAGTAATAGCAATTGACAAAAATATATTGAAAACTGTATTACGTCCTAACCTAATTAAGGACTTAGGAGTTTAATTTGATCCTGCTTTGACATTCTCGAGCCACATCGAGAAGACAGTATCCTCTGCGTTTCGAATGCTTGGGTTTCTTACTCGCAATATGAATTCTCTACCTACTACGAACTTACTATTCTTTACACTTGTAAGATCAAGGCTGGAATACGCGTGCATCATTTGGAATCCAATGTTTAGCTACCAAATAGTTCAACTCGAAAGGATTCAACGAAAATTCTTCAAGATGTGTTCATTTATTTTAGATAAAGAATTTCCAGCAAGAGGTATTCCTTTTACGAACGCTTCAATGCCTGTAGCCTGATCAAGCGAATGACCATGTTATCTGTGATTTTCTTACATAAATTACTAAATGGTAATAAATAATTTAAATATCTTAAGATTTTTACCTCCAATTGTCAAATTATAAAAAAACTATTATCTCAAATTAAAAATTTCCATCGAACATAAGTTAATCCGGAATGATTTTTTAATACCTAGATCCTATCTATTTTAAATAAACCAGCTTTTAATAATATATATAAACTACTGATAATAATTTCATTAATCAATAGTTCTGATTAAATAAATCCTTCAGATCAAGTCGAAACTAAATTTAATGTATTTTCAATTTTTGTAGTAAATATGTCTTCTTCGAACCATTGAAATTTTAATTTATTGTGGTATACAGGGTGACCCAAGGGTGTGTGCATGCTCCATAACTTTTTTTCTACCCAAGCTATCGATTTGATGTTTTTTTAAACGATAGGACCGACAATGAGGCATATTCTAAAAATATTTCTATTTATATACAGGATGTCCCAATTAAGATACACAATTAAGTTCTAGTTTTTTAAATGACAACCCCCCTTTTTTGTTACATATTTAGATTCGCCATTAAATTGTCGATATAACGCACCTCGGTTTCTTCGACTTATTTGCAATAGTTTTTGACTTATGTCAATTTATGTGTCAAAATAGCGTCGTGCAGAGATCCACAAAAAAATTTAGAACTTCAGAACTGTTCAAGATAACTTAATCAACTTTTTTCCAGTCGATTCCTTAAGCTTTAGCGCATCATTCGAGATGTAGACGAACTCGGAGTCGATGTTCTATCGCCTACTACGATTTTTTGAAAATGACAAATTACAATTAGCAATAACTCGACTTTTTCAAATGCATCACCCTATATTTTATTAAATCATTACATGGCATTTTTTAAGAGCTTTTTGCTGATATAGGATTTGTGGGGTTTATTTTGTAAAACTCGAGATTTATGCAAAATAAGAAATGTTTGACGGTTTATTCGAGAAAAAAGAAATCGAGTAGGCCGCTGTCGTAAAAGGACCCCGCACAAAAGGATAGGATTTTGCCGTTCGGTCGAATTGGCTGATTTTTGGATATGTTGTAGGTTTTGTCATCCTGAACAAAAGTCTCCATGGGCACCAAGGTCCAAAGTCCATATTTTGGCCGCTATCGAGCTCCAAAGGTCCATTTCTCCATCATAACGTAACCAATTACTCGTTGAAATATCGTTTTTGATTTATTTTATTATCTAGTTATATGTTTTCGAGGTCGCTGAGTTGGAATCTGATGTCAAAATGATAGAATTGACAGTTGGCAGCTGTCAACAAGCTGTCAAGTTGACGGAAAAATACAAAAAACTTGAAATAATGATGTGACCATATGTTTTCGAGGTCGGTGAGCTTGAATCTGATGTCAAAATGACAGAATTGACAGTTGACAGCTGTCAACAAGCTGTCAAGTTGACGGAAAAATACAAAAAACTTGAAATAATGATGTGACCATATGTTTTCGAGGTCGGTGAGCTTGGATCTGATGTCAAAATGATAGAATTAACAGTTGACAGCTGTCAACAAGCTGTCAAGTTGACGGAAAAATACAAAAAACTTGAAATAATGATGAGACCATATGTTTTCGAGGTCGCTGAGCTTGAATCTAATGTCAAAATGACAGAATTGACAGTTGAAAGCTGTCAACAAGCTGTCAACAAGCTGTCAAGTTGACGGAAAAATACCAAAAACTTCAAATAATGATGTGACAGAATTGACAGTTGACAGCTGTCAACAAGCTGTCAAGTTGTCGGAAAAATACAAAAAAATTGAAATAATGATGTGATTTCAATTCAATTTCAATTTTTTTGTATTTTTCCGTCAACTTGACAGCTGTCAACTGTCAATTCTGTCATTTTGACATCAGATTCCAACTCAGCGACCTCGAAAACATATAACTAGATAATAAAATAAATCAAAAACGATCTTTCAATGAGTAATTGGCTTGCTTCAAGAGGTTACGTTATGATGGAGAAATGGACCTTTGGAGCTCGATAGCGACCAAAATATGGACTTTGGACCTTGGTGCCCATGGAGACTTTTGTTCAGGATGACAAAATCTACAACATATCCAAAAATCAGCCAATTCGACCGAACGACAAAATCCTATCCTTTTGTGCGGGGTCCTTTGACAGATTCATACAATTTTCAACAAAATGAAATTGTAATAGAAACAGAAATACATTACAAAGTAAACAATTTTAGTAATACAATTTGCAAGAACATGAAAGAATGTTTAATAGGAAACAATGTAAACATTTTTGATTTGATTAATGACGAGAGGGGGTGAAGGGGCAATAGCGTAACTATGATACAGTGGCGTACCATTTGGAATATTTTGGTATAGTGTAATATATTGTCATATTTATACAACACATATTTCAATTTAAGTTCCTAACAAATGAGTGACATGAGGGTTACAGTAAAATGGGAATAATATACCATGAAAAACTACGAACATTGTTTGGAATGGGAATAATCTGAGAGGTTGAATACTATGATCTTGCGCTTCTGTTTATTTCAAATGCTATATCAGATAATATGCTTTATGTATCTGGTATTAATTTTGCAATAGACCCATATATTTGAAAATAATCATACATTCTATTCACTAAATTTTCTTGGCTAATTTTATCATGATATCAATGATCGCCTTTATTGGTTTCAAATCGTCATTGGCAACCTAGCAAACCTAGCAATTATGTCAATCCAATCAACAACTCAAATATTTTTTTATAGCATATTAAAAATCCCATTGATCATAAACTCGTTAATACAGAAAAACAAAATGAAAAGTTGGTAAGTATATTAATACAAAAGATGCGTCAAAATGTACCTTCGTATAGATTGGGTTGAGTAATAAATGAAAAATTTGCTGATGAACATGGTTTATTTTAATAAAACATAAATTGACATAAAATAGATAGATATTTAAACATACATAATTTACGTTCAGTTATTATTGTCACTTCCTGTCCTATCCAACAGCACGCCTATGGAATATATACCTATGAAAAGATCTGACAGCACCTTTCTCAAATTTGATGTTGTACACTTAACAAGACTTTGGCGTTAATTGTACATAGCAAAAACTTTCAAAAAACTATAAAAATACACAAGATTAGCACAATAATTCCCAAAAAACAAAATATCTGACATCTGTCAACCTTTACGATATAAGCGGGTATCGTCGAAATTTGAAATCGACCAATCAGTGGATTAGTACTCTAAACTTCCCCTTGGTCACCAAAACAAATAACCTGAGTACCGTATATAGCGTAGCATATATGATCTAAGGTCTTTACGGCCAAAAATGAAAGTTAATACTTAATTTGAAAGGAATAAAAATGGTTTCCTTGACACCTATGATCGAGAAACTTTAAAGCACTGCTGAATAAACTTAAAAATAGAGAAAGCTCTTCTACATCCAACTTATTTAATCGTTTTCCCCCTCCTACGATTGGACCAAAAAACGACGAAATCCATCTATTCGCAACATTACAAAAATATGTTTATTTTTAAGTCCTTAAGGTTGAAAATTAACGTTAAATTGTTTGATGCCTATTTGTATTTGCTACAAACGGTTTCCATCTTCCTAAATTATTCCTGGGAACTACAACAAAAATATATTTAGTAAAGGTCGCATTCCAGAGGACTGGAAATATTTCAGATATTCATTGAATTTTTTTTAATAATTTATGGCGTAAAACCGATATCCTATCGTATTTCAAATTAAAATGGTGACGAAAAACGATAGGATTAATCGTAAATGTAAATAATATCTAAGCCATTTATCAATGTGGATTAGCCTTGCATTTACAGGGAGACAAATGTAATTCTACCTATAATCAAATTAATCAAAATAGTAAATAGTAAACAAGGACGAAATTGTTAACTATGTTGCACAACGATACAATTATATCGTGGACTCTTTTCCCGATATCTTCGGACACCACATCAGCAGGAAAACAGATGATAAATGGTCGCCATAGACATCGTCCAACTTCACATTTATTTCCTCTCAGGATTTTCCATCCAAAAATAAAAAGCGAATTACATAAAATTATCGTTACCCCACCAAAATTCTCGTTACAATGAATTACAAACAAATATTTTGATAATCCATTAATCCATATCAGACGCCACTGAAATGCCAATGTTATAGATGAAATTCCTTAGAATTAAATTTTACCATTTAATCACTAACTTTCCTTGAACCTAGAAATGACTTTTTTATACTTACCTAACGTGTTTACAAGACTTTTTATTTTTAATTTTGAAGTGGAGATTAGCAGGATTAAAGTTATCAAAGATTTAGTATTTAATAAGTATCCAGATCATTTTCAATCCTATTGATTCGTTTGATAAATGTGTTAAGACTTTACAATTAAAATGCAGCTGAAAGAGATTTTGTTTATCGTGTCCATAATTATTTCTGTAAACGCAGTTAACGCTGATCTGAGCAAAGAAGAACAAGAATATTTGGAATCGGTTTTCCGTGATGTACCATTGGATCGTAAGTTTATTTATTTAGTAACTTCCAAAAGCAAATTACCGTTACAGCGCAATAAAAATATGTGGGAATTTAGCTTTGCCTATCTCCCGCTACCTAAATTTTGTGAAAGAACAAGCATAAGTAAATAGATTTTAGACTTTTTTTACTGTTTCAACTTTTTGTTTAGATTTTTAGGGTTTTCCGGAATTCTAGGCGTTTTCCGAGGTTTTTTTGTGTGGGAATTTAGCTTTGCCTATTCCCTTGCTACCTCAATTTTCTGAAATAATAAGCATAAATAGATTTTCAACTTTTTTTAATTTTTTATAATTTTCAATTTTTTGTTTAGATTTTTTGGGTTTTCCCGGTTTCTAGGCATTTTTCGAGGTATTTTTTTTGTGTAGGAATTTGGCTGTCTATCCCCCTGCTACCTCAAGAATAGATTTAAATAGATCTTTGACTTTTTCATCAATTTCAACTTTTTGTTTCGAATTTTCGAGTTTTCCGGGTTCCTAGAATTTTGTCGAGGTTTTTTGTGTGCGAATTTAGCTTTGCCTACCCCCCTGCTACCTTAATTTTGTGAAAAAATAAGCCTATAAATAGATTTTCGACTTTTTTTTACTTTTTCATTAATTTCAACTTTTTGTTTCGAGTTTCCCGGGTTTCTAAACCTTTTTCGAGTTTTTTTTTTGTGGGAATTTAGCTTTGCACATCCCCCTGCTACCTCAATTTTGTGAAAGAATGAGCATAAATAGATCTTTGCCTTTTCCCTTACTACCTCAATTTTCTGAAATATTAAGAATAAATAGATTTTTTTTAATTTTTCTTAATTTTAAACTTTTTGTTTCGATTTTTCGGGTTTTCCGGGTCTCTAGGCGTTTTTTGAGGTTTTTTGTGTGCGAATTTAGATTTGCCTACCCCCCTGTTACCTTAATTTTGTGAAAAAAAATAAGCGTGAATAGATTTTCGACTTTTTTTATTTTGTCAATTTCAACTTTTTTGTTTCGATTTTTCGGGTTTTCCGGGTTTCTAGGCTACCTCAATTTATCGACTTTTTTACTTTTTCATCATTTTCGACTTTTTTTTTCTATTTTTCGAGTTTTTCGGAAAGGAAAAAAAATTTAAGGTGGCAACATTGTTTTGTTTTGTTTTTTACGTCATTGCAAAATAAAAGAAATATAGAAATTGTTTGTTTTTATCTAGTTTAATAGATTTCTCCCAAATAGTGCTTATTCAAATCAATTTAAGTTTTGTTTTTTATTTTTATGTAATATTCCTTAGACTCTATTTGGTTTTTTACCATTTCTTGTTATCATTGGCTTTTCTATGAATTTGGTAGCATAGAACTTTCACTCTCATATACACTAATTATAGATTATTTTATATATTTTATAATAAAGGAAAAATCCACTCAAGAAATTCAAGGTTGAAAAGAAAATTTAATATTTAATTATTTTTCATATTCAATCCGATTGGGCTATTTTTTATTGGTGATTTTTTAATTGAATTTGTTAATATTCTTAGATTATAAAACATGTAATAACGAATTTACTTTTCTATGTTAAGTATTGATTTAATTAACCAAGATTACATATCAAAAATACTTACCACATACAATAAATATTTTATAAATTAAAATAAAAGATAATAATGTTAATATGATTTTAAAAATAAAAAAATTGGATCAAAACCAAACTGATTAATAACTTGAATATATTTTATTTTTCACTTCTATATTATTTGTCTATTTTACCTTGGATACGGTTGCTATAAATACACTCAATAACTATTTATTTAATTTTCAGAAAGAAAATATGTTCTGCTACATCAGTTATATTTAGGATACATTCAAGAAAATCCACATGTAACTCCTAGAGTAAGTAAGGCTTATAAAATAATGATTTGATAGTATATTTAGATGCTGTAAGAAAAGGGAGCATCGTTAAATAAATCTTAATAAAATATTTCATAAAAACTTTAAAAAATATAAAATGTAGGTATACGTAAAAAAATAAAAATTAAAAAAAACCGACTAAGTACCTAAAATTTGCTTTTTATGGCAATAATTTATGAGTTAGGTTCCTACTTTATCAGTGATCTTTGTTTAAGTATCATTATTTGACTCGTGCTTGCTTTGATAATCTATTATATTTTAGAGTACATAGTTCATATTATTTACCTCGTTTTTATAAGAGCTGATGATAAAAATTGTAACCTACTTATGTAGATTTATTTCTTTTTATTAATAGCACAATTTTTAGTTTTTTTATTATTTCTAATTTACAAAGATATTTTTACAGTTGTATACATACTTAATAGTAAACAAGAAGGAAGAAAATTGTATATTTAAGTTTATATATTAATAAAATTAAAACTTTAAGTGTTTAACCAATTTAACCTTTATAATGCCATCATCTTACAAGTAAATGAGCAATAAATTAGGTAACTTTTAAAAATCCAGACTTAATATAGGACAAACTTAGTATATTTTATATGATAGACTAACATAGCATATGGTAAAAGCCAAAATTTCAGCTGCTCACCTAAAAAACATTACTTAAAAAATATTTAACCTTCAAGAGCACCATTTCTTAAAACATTTTGTTTGTCAATCTTGCGAATTCGGACTTAAAATTTAGTCAAAATAATAATAAATAATCCTTAACTGCACAATGGATGTGAAATAAAATCACACAAGCTCCCAAGAACAAGGACATTAAAAATGTCCTACACTGCACCAGCGTCTGGACTTCAACAACTACTCCTTGGGCTATATGCCCCACCAGGTATTGAATTACGAAAGTCCAGACGTGGTTTGGTGCAAACTTTGGTTTTGTTATTAAAGTGAAGATGACATTGGGCTCTCCTTGTTCGTGATATACTTGCTATAACGCAAGTACGATTATCAAGAGCAAGGAGAGCCGAATTAATTTTCAGACATCCTTTAGTAACAGGATGTCGAGCTAGCCTGCTTCTTACTGATGAGGCACAATAATGCCGAAACCGGTCTAAGAATGGCAAGCTCCTTTAATGACAAGATCGAAGTTTTTGGGTTAAAGCCACGACTTGGTCGGGCACCAAACGACGTCTGGACTTTCGTAATTCAATACCTGGGGGAGCATATAGCCCAAGGAGTAGTTGTTGAAGTCCAGACGCTTGTGCAGTGTAGGACATTTTTAATGTCCTTGTTCTTGGGAGCTTGTGTGATTTTATTTCACATCCTTTGTGCAGTTTTGTCACTCCCATGGTTCTTTTTTGGAGTTTTTATGGTTCAAAAAATTCCACCTTCGTGAAATAATCCTTAATCAAAAGAAAAATATTCCCTAAAATTGGAATAAAAGAGTAATGAGGATAAAATTAAAAAAAAAAATTTTTTTGCAGGACTATGATATTCCTCCCGGCCAAACAAAGAAAATTTATGACCTATTTAATCAGAAAATGAGAGTACCAGATAACAAACCAAAAGTAAAAGGACAAATATGTTTCCCAAATGGTTCTTGTATCGATACTGATGACTCCGGCATCTATCCAAGATAATTATTTGTTTTTCGTTAATATATTTGTTTTCTCGTAACATGAAATGTTAATTTTTATACTGAAATAAAAGTAAATCAATTTTTTTTTCTAATATCCAGTGAAAAACGTTTTAAATTTATCTATTTTAAAATAATAAATTTAAATTTGTTTTTATTTTATTAATTTCGTCAGTGTTTTTTAAAAGGGTGTATTAAAAGAACGTATGGTGCATAAATAGATAATTTTAAAGTCAAAAGATATTCAGAAAAATCGTTTTTTAACAAACTTTATTTAAAGGTCTGAGAATAAGTATAAAAATTCGCCTCCAAGAGGACCCAAAAAAAATTATTTCACCCTTTTGGGGGTGGTTTTTGTCTATTTGGTCAACTCGGCGAGAAGATCCAACATCATAGCGTTCAGCATCCTCAAAAACGGGATATGACGCGGGTTTTATCATTTGTAGCCCCTTTAGGGGGTGGTTTTTGGCTGTTTGAGGGGTAAGGTCAACTCTAAAAGAATTGTAACCACCGCCATCGTGTTCAGCATCCTCGAAAACGGGGGAATACGTTAGTTTTGCCTGTGGAAGACGAGGAATTCCCCTTTTGAAAACGGAGGAGACGTACTTTGGGGGTGTCAAAAATTATTTATTTTTCGAGGTTTTTTCCGACTCACAGCATGCAGTACGTACTAGCTGAGAGTCCAAATTTAGGTGCAACATTTACATTGCTTCATTTTGTACTCCATGGTTATTGGTATGACGTTTTTTATTATTTACTGACCCAGTTTGCAAAAATGTGCGTATTAAGTCACTTACATAACCAGCAGATGCATTTTCGGTTGGATGTTTTTCATTAAACTTGAGAGGATGGTATTCTTCTTGTACCTCCAAACTTTCAAGTTTGAACAACTGAAATAATTTCATTTAAAATTTTCGTGCGGACGCCCAATGATAAAATCAATGACGCGAGTGTACGTATTTATAATAAATATTTTAAATTATCAAAAGTAGGGATTAGAGTCAAATTACAATGTTCAATTTCTTTAGTATTCTGTAAAACATAGATCATTTTGAAATAAATTTACCTATCATAATTTATATTAAAACAGGGGCGGATCCAGACTTCCGTTGGGGTGGGGGTCACAAAGTTATTTTTGTGGTAGAGGGGGGCGTATGGGTATAACTGAACATAGAAAAATCTTTTTTTGATTCTGATGGTAAACTCAACCCCCAAAAAATTGATTTATACGCAATCTTAAGAAGTCCTCCGGAAGACCTTTAAACTTTGGGTATACTTTAGTCGAACTGATGATTTATTATTTAAAATTGTGAAGAATTTAATAATAATGGCGTTATTGGAGCGTTTGAAGACAGAAATTACGAATAATCGACCACAAATCAAGAAGAAAAGTGTGCTCTTTTACCAAGAAATTGCAACAATGGCAAAATTGCACATTTTATTGCTTCCCCATTCACCGTGTTCTCCAGATTTAGCTCTCAACGTATACTACCTGTATGCAGCCCTAAAAATAATGCTACATGCTCAAATGAAGAAGTTATTGCCCAAAATATAGCTTGTCGAAATGATAGAGAAGCGTCAAGAGTCATTCCAAACGAAATATCGTGAAATAATCTAAAAACAAGGCTGAATTTAAGGAACTAAAAAATACGAAGTTTAAAGTACTTAAAATTTATAAATAAATAAAATAAGATTAATTATTTACATTTTTTTGAATAATCCAGAATTATTTTAATTTATTGCTTCATAGCTAGACTACCTAATAATTTATTATATAAATTGTACGACTCTATTCGATTTAGATCATAATCCTGATTAAATTTGGATGTTCTATCCCATTCCGGACCTGGACCGGTATGTCCTATATGGTAACCATGGTGTTCGTCATCTTTATGAACGTGAAAATGTACAGTTTGGGGATGTTTGTCTTCTTTATGAGCAAACGCTGTTGCTATTTTTGCGACATAGCCACTTGTGTTGATCAGAAGTAAGGCGCCAACTAGACCAAGGGTTTTTAAGGAAAACAGCGTGAGAAATCCTAAAAGTGTCATTATGACACCCATTTTGAATATTGCTATCGGCATTATGGCCCTTATCTTCTTGGCTAGACCAAAGCATCTTCCTGTAAAAAACAAGTAATAAATGTGAAAATATTAAATACTAGTTAACAAATTAAATTGCGCCCAACGTGGGGCGAATTTAAATAAAGTGGGGCATATTTAAATAACGAATTTGTTTTAAATAAAAACATTTTGGGCTCTATAAAAAAAAATTAAAACTTAAAATTAAAATTGGAAATAGATAAAACTGAAAATATAAAGTTTATTAAAAACACACATAAATAAAAAATGCATATGAAGACTTCTAAACTGCTGAATTAATAAGAGACCTTCCGAAAATAAACAAAAAACATACACAGGGCACTCTTTTGGACTAGACCATTTGCAAATGCTATAGACAACAAAATGCCAAGTATTTTTTTTATACAAAAAGCAAGGTAGAGAGAAAAATTGCCACAAATAATTAATACCCATATTTTAAAATATTTCTCTTTATTCTGATATCACTTACTATATAAGTGAAAACACGATGTAACATGTATTCATGTAACAATTACAAAATTAATTCATATAGGTGTAATATCTATATTTTCTAACTGATTAGAAAATAAAGAAACAGCAGAAAATTATAGAAATATTGGATAATTATAGTTTAAGTATAATAATAGTTTCAATTTATTAATAACCTTATAATAAAACGTATTTTTTATTTTCCTCTGTACAAGTGTTTAAAATTAATTTTCATTTAGAGTATAAAACTTTTTTTAAAGTTACCATGGCAATATCAACAACGCGAGAAACGTGAAATCTAAATGTCAACTATATAATTATTGATATGGCAGGTGCACTTTGTAACGTCAAATAAAATATTACTAAAAAAGCTTTATTTAAATAATTACTATTTAAGTAATTAATGTTAGAACTCATTTTTAAGCAATATATACCCAGTAACAACTGTGGTGACAACAGTTAATCTTATGTGACAGATTGCAAATTAAATTTTGTTTTCCTCATTTCCATGACAACGAAAGGTATACTGATGTCACATTACTTATACGACTTAATATCCACTAATACTTTAATATACTATTTTGTTGCCAAAAAATTAACATTAAGTAAGGTTTTTGCTTGATATTTGAGAAAAATACGTCTCCCTATTTTTGAAGTTTGTAAGTTTCCCTTATTTTTTTTAATGCCGCAGTGCTGTAGAAATATAACTTTATCCACAATAAGGACTTTCAAGTATTTGGCACAAGATTTAACTGGATTGGAGCGGAACGAAATAAATAATTTTTTATGTCTAAAGTATTCGGTGACCTACATGAATAAGAGGTAAAAAAATAATCTTGATGTCATTTATGCATTACTGAATATCTGGAAATTTACCTTTAATTAGCGAAAGATAAATATCTAATGAGTACTTTCACTAAAAAAATGTTTTTGCGAAACAACATGCAACGAATAAAAATTTATTCATATAGTATATAAAATAATAGCAACAGTAAAGAAGAGGTTGAATATAAGCAGAAAAAAAAAACAAAATAAGGCAGTATTAATATGGGTTTCTAGATAAAAGATTCCAAAACAAGTTGTCGACAATAATATAAATCAAAAGGTAACCCTTTGTTTCAAAATTGGTGAATATTTATCAAATTTCTTCTTAAAATGGATTTTACAGTTAGGATTAGGGGTTACTTTAATAACCAATAAATAAATAATACATTAAAAGAATGTGTTGAGGGCTCTGGAATAAGCCCTATGTTGTGCCAGTTTCCCAGGACGGCCAACAATGTGTTACCGCCTTTTTAAACTGCATCGTAGTTCGAATTTCGTGGACTGTACTTTTAGATTGAAGAAAATGTGCTGTAGTAGGTTTGCCTTCTCAACTTCATCCAACAAAAACAATGGACACTTTTATTTAACCATTTATTAGACTTGTTAAATAAATAAATGAACAAAAACAACAACGTAACAAAGATTACATTAAACTAGTAATCGTGAACAAAGTATTATAGTTAATTTAAAGAAATGACCACATAATTCAGAAAATATTAATTTGCGTGTGTTCTGCATGAGTGATAATTAGACACTGGAGGGTCCTAGCCTGGTTCGCAGCTAGCAACACACTGATTCGCCGTACTAGGAGGCATTATGAATAATTTGTCAGAGAATTTTGGATATATAATATCCCTAACAAGCCCTTATGCGAAGGAACTTGCAATACGTCGCACTTGACGGAGTAGTGAATCGGTTGACGATCAAACACACACTGATATGAACTGATTTGAATATAAAATGAAAAATACAGTGGACCGCCTGATACGCAGCTAAGTACCACTGTGTAAAACGAAATATTTTTACGTTGAACTGGTGTCAACGGAGGGTCTAACCTGATTCGCGGCTAGCAACACACTGGGTTTAAATTCGACGAACCTCCGTCGCTTCAAAATCTTTCTTGCCGGATTGCGCAACACCTTCTCGAAAGATTCTTTAACGTGAGCCGCGTAAACAACTGTAAGATTTTTTCTATTGTCTAGACGCGACGGTTAAATTTACGGCTTAATACCATCATTAAAATAGAGCAAAAAATTATCTTTGATGAAACCGCTTCCTGGTTTGATGCCGCTCGCCAACGTATTTTGGTGCGGCGTTGCCGGTTGAACGAATAAACGAATATGAGTTTACATGTTTAATTATCTGAAAATTAAACAGAATGAATGTTTTAAACGCAGATTTCGACTTTATAAAACAATTCAGTTTTTTCAAGATCGAAAACAAATTATACAATTGCGAAGGTTAAGAAAGGATATAACAAATACTTGAGACAAATGAAAAGAAGTAAAGTGAAGAATACTTATTTATTCATTTACTTACTGTTGCAGTTTAAAATATCTACCCAAATAAAAAAAGTTACTTACCAACGAATGTCTCCTCCTTATTTTCGAACCAATAACTTTTGAGTCTTCTAATCAAAGTGTCTACTAATATTTCTTTTTTAGGAGCTTGAACAACCAAATCTGTCGTGTTGCCATCAGTGGCGGATACCCATTGGGGAATTATTATAAGCGTAAATCCAATAAATAGAGCTATTTTCATCTCGATATCCAAATTGGCATAATTTTTAGAAAAATTATCGTCACCTGAGACTAAAAAAAATATTAAATATTGAAATTTTAATTATACGAATTGGTATATCGTGAATAACTCATTACTTGTGAGTAAAAAGAAGTTTTTGACGATATAACTTACAGTTTTGTGACTACATTTGTACATTTACAATATTTACCTCATCATATCATACTAAGAACGGAATACAATAAATCTTTTTGATATGTACTTAAATAAAGCAAAAAAATATTTAAATGCCTTTGTGAGATTGACTTTTTTTGCCTAACTACGACCGTTTAGTCTATTATTAATGTAATAATTATATAAAATTTGTTTATCTTCACGAAATGTCTGAGAGAAATTACAAATTGTGCAGTTATTTCTTACACTCAAGAGCCATTAGATGCAAAGTGTGTCTGCGGTTACCGCATTTTCCCGATTTCGTTTCATTCACTTTCTATTTAATCTCTCTCTTTTTTCTTGTGTGTGTTCATTAATTTTTTTTGGCGTAAATATTACGCAAGTAGAATCCAAGACGTGTGTCTCTTATTTATCTAAAAAATGGTTCTGCATTCATTTTTCTACATTAGTTACATAAATATTAAACATCTTTACAGATAGATGTCGTTCATAAGATGCAACGTTAGCGACGAATTTAGACAAAAATGCCTACATGATTTTCATCCCTTATTTTGTCTTGTATCGCCTTTATCCTATCATCTCTGTATCTGTAAATCTAGAAGGGTGGGTCACCCCACAGCACGTAGGCCACATTTGGCCCATTGTGCGTCCTTCTGAGGTTGAGCCTTCCTTCTAGCTCGTCAGCCAGCCTACTTGTTTAAAGTAGGCGATGACGTCGCCTGAAGGTAGCTCCCTCATGTTGGCATGTGTTAGCCACCGCTCGCCGAAAAGAAAATGTCTCATTTGTGAGAGTGTCGGGCATTCGCAAAGAATGTGTTCGACAGTCTCGTCTTCCTGTTCACATCCTCTACACAGTGGAGTGTCAGATAACCCCATCCTGTAGAGGTGTTTTCGTAGATGACAGTGGCCAGTCAGGATACCTGTGGCTGTGCGCAGGTTCTGTCTGTTCATAGTCATATATTTTTTGGCTGTTTCGCTGTTCGGATACTGTAATAGTTCCTTGGCTAGCTTGCAACCTGTTTCGTCGTCCCATCTACCCTTAAACTTGTCAAGGGAGTGTTTCTTCAGTAGGTCAGCCACAGCTGATGCCGATAAGCTTATGAAAGTGCCAGGTCCCAAAAGTTTTTGGGAGGCTGCTTTCTTAGCTAGAGAGTCAGCTACACGGTTGCCTTTTGATTTTCCATGACCTTTGATCCAAGCTAACGTGACCACGTTGTTGTTTTATCCTATCATAAAAACTTCCTATTATTAAATTTATCTTTTTTTAAGGGATCAATTTCATGAGAGAACTTGAGGTAATTTTCAAACAATTGAGCACAGTTTTTCTTAAACATAGTGTTTTAGAGGAGTAATGAAACACTCAGAGAGAGAGAGAATATGCTTTGTTGTCATAGAAAAATTACAAAAACTTAATTGAGTTCACCGTTAGAATCGGATTATTGCTTAAAGTTATAGGCTGTAAAGTACCTCTGTAAGACATTGCTACGGTTTTACTGGTATTGAAACAAAGCCCATTCGAGTCAGACCAGGACTTGATAGTTACTAGATCTTTGTTTATGCTAGATTGTAGTGTCTGTATATCAGAACTACTCCAGGTTACACTCGTGTCATCGGCAAATAAAGTAATTCTTCCACTTATTTTTAAGTCTGTGATATCGTTGATGAATAATAAAAATAAAATTGGACCTAATACTGAACCTTGAGGTACTCCACTGCTAATTGGCAGATTTGAAGAATCCTCACCATTAACACTGATTTCTATTTTCCAGGCAAGTTTTAAACCATTACAAAGGAGAACCCCGTATGCCATAAATTTGTAGTTTCTTAATTAAAATTTTATGATTAACACAATCAAAGGCCTTTGCGAAGTCACAAAATACTGAAGCTGTGAAAAGTTTATCATTAATTGATGTATATATTTCATTAAGAACGGAAAATATTGCGTCGCTAGTGCATTTTTTTAGGTAGGAAACCATACTGATGAGGTGTTAGGATGTTTTGTTTGGAAAGAAATGGCAGTAGGCGATTTTTCATTAGCCTTTCTATTATCTTCGATAAGGTAGGTAATAAAGCAATACAGTTACAGGTTTCGGTTTTTTCGCCACCCTTATGAAGTGGGATTATAATAGATGTTTTTAGACAGTTCGGAAAGAAACCAGATTCGAAGGATTCATTAATCAGCGAAGAACATCTTAACTACTACTACATCAGGTATATTTGAAAATATTTTAGTGGACAAGCTATTATTTCCTCAGGAAGATTTATTTTGTATGCTGTTTATGGTTTGCACTAGATCGTACTTATCTACTGGTCCTAGGAAGAAACTATTAGTGATCCTTTTAGTCGGTAGGAGGAAGGAGAGAGCATCCTGACCCGGAGCTATGTTAGAGCTGATATTCTTACTTACATTAACAAAATAATTGTTTAGTTCATCAGTACTAGGATTAAGACTGTTTGAAGAACGGGTTTTATTTCTTAAGTTATTTATAATAGACCAGGTTTCTTTGGAAGAGTTTTTAGCTCTTGAGATGCGATTTTTATAATAATTTTTCTTAGTAGATTTGATAATTTTCCGTTACAGTAGTCTATGGTTGTTGATATAGTTTAATATTAGGGGGTTATCTGAGAATTTTTTATTCAAATTCTTTTTTAATATTATTTTACTCAAGGCACACTCTGTATAAAATATTTTTTTGGGAGTTTTGTATGGATTTAAAAATAAAAATATTCGATTCTTTAGCTAATTTAGAGATTAATTTGTATACACAGAGATCCGGATCGCAAGAAACTTCTTAAAACTCGAGGTAAATAAAAATCCGTATTAACGTTTATTATGGAAATACCCATGTTTACCTTCTCAGAACGATATCAAAAAAAATGTAAAACAGTAGATTAAAAGAAGCACAAAATCGAGTTGATCTCGAATTTGACACACTTTTAGGTCACAATTTAATGCCGAGAATTTTAATCATTCCTCAACAATTGATAATTTTGAAAGGTACAGGTAGGTAGGAACACTTATTATTTATCTATTATTAGAAAGGTGCCAACACGAAATTGTTAAAATAAAGTAAGAAATAATTGATTTATAATAATATCAAATTTTGTGTTTACCAATGTTTTTGGTGGAACGTTTACACACTTATTATTTATAATAGTCAAATTATGATAATAATATGAAATTTGTGGTCAAGAAGATGCTTCGAGATGTGTAATTATATACTTACGTTTAGGTTAATTTCACCTTGTTAAAAAATAGGTAACTGGGTAAATATTGTAAAAAGGCAAGTTTATTTTTTAAATTACCACCATTTTTTTTAGTTCTGCAAACAACAACGCCATACAGGGTCGTCGCCTGGTTTGTAGGTGCCCAAGGCAAAGGCTTTAACCGGTTGCCCCACCCACGCAGCGGCCCTGACGCCATATAATATTCGAAAAAACAGAAAAAGAAAGATGCAGGTGAAGAAAAATAAAGTAGCAAAAATGTTGAAAATTGTGAAGAAGAAATAATAAAAATTGAAAAAGATACTAGAGTTACAATCTTTCTTCAGGATAATATAAACAATTATTAGGGAAACATATGACGGTGTATCTCCGGCTATTAGAAATGTAATAAAATATTTTTCTCAAAGAATAATTACTTGCTTAGAAAGAGACCGTAATATGTCAGTTGGGCAAAAAGATCAGGTAGTTCGTAATCCTACCATTCAGTTGTACAAAAAATATGAAATCAAGAGATTAACTACCCAAACCATTAATGTACTTGTAGGTACCTGTTTTAAGGAATTGAGAATATTTATTTCTTCATCAGTATTCATTATTTCATTCTTTGCAAAGGGAAGTGCTCTGTGAGTTAGTTAACTTACATCCTAAAACTTTACGAGAACAATGAATGCATGTGAGTCATTCCACTCCCAATTTAACACAAATTTTAAAAAATATGAAAATTCAGACATATATAAAAATTAAGACTACATCTTAAACTAACGAAATCAAATGGTATACGAAAAAAAGGCAAGATTTTATTAATGATGTAATTATAAAATTTAATGTCTCGTTTTAATTTTATTAAATGTTTGTCAAATAAATATTTACCTACTTCATTGGAATAAATATAATTATTATTTAATTGATTTGTATTATTTTTTTACCTGTTCCGACATTTGCCCAACTGACCTATAGGATTACGTTGACCCTTTCTCAGCAACGGATTATAGCAGGTATTTTTTCCCAACTGTGAATGCAAATATGCAGTGAAGAAAAAGTTAATCCGTATTTTTCTTTCTCATGTATGTTGCATTTCGAAAATAAACGATTCTAATTAGGTATTTATTATTGATAATTATTGCAAAACAGAGTAAAAGTTTATCAACTTGGCCATAAGAAGTTGAGTGATGCAATTAGTAATTTAATTTTTTATTTATGTTATGCAATAAATATTCCAACAAATGCTAAATTATATAGTTTTTGTACTCTAAATTTAATAATTAATTATTAGAAGGCTATGTTGTTGCTTTGTTGCCAACTTTTTCAAACACACTGTATGAAAAGTGTAATTTAACTACGATAATTAGCCATCCTTTTCATTGACAGACATGTCCTGCTGGCAGAAGTCAGCTTCCCGCCTAAATCATTTCCTTACAACTAATCGATAGAAGTTTCAATTTTTTAAATAATCTGAACAAAGCTTGATTCAAAAAGTAGTTCACGTAGCAAACACAATTAATCCCGAGTACACAGACTAATTAAATTGATATAAAACGTTGTAGAGATTTGTGTAAAAACCACTCACCATTCAAAGTTTTCACTTCGCGGCATACAATTATTGCACCGTCCGATCTTCACCTTGACACTGATCACTGCACAGCCAGCAAAGAAGTGACTGGCCTGCGTTCTAAATTCCCTGGAATCGCCATGTTAATTTCACTTATTATGGTGGGCATCTCAATTTCATTTGAATTATAAGCGGCGTTTATAGAAAGAATATATAATTTCGACAAATTGTCATGCAATTGCCAAGTGTTTTAATGAATAGTTGTAGTAGTAAAGCAGACAATAATCACAATAATAATAATAATTTGGTTAACTCAAAATTGCCAAAATCATCTTTAATATCCATTCTATTACTTTTAAAAGACTGTATGCCTCTATCCAACCGATTCGAAATATTAAAATAAAATTGGCTAACCAAGAAAAAATTAATATTTGTCCGACAGGCATTTTCATTTATTTTCTTCTAGATCTTTTATAATTCGTTTGTTAAACTTGTTTCGAACACACTTTCGATCACTCTACTACCCCTTTCTGTTTTTCATCTTTAGCTACGCCCATGACTATAAGCATTTTTAGGTAGGACCTTCACTTGCTCAAATCCTACAAGGAGTACCAAATATTTTTCCTTTCAACATTTGCAGGAAACCTAAAAGTCATATGCCTTCGTATAGCTGTTTAAATGAAAAATATTACGTAAATACTTAAATAGTTTGGCAGAAAAACAAAATGTGATTTAATTTTTAACAAAATATATTATTTATGTCGTTGCAATAAGTTAAAACAATTCTTTAGGCATCATTAAAGAGTTTATACAGTCGATAAAATACTAATTCTACGCCCCTGAAGCTTTGTTTATAATCTTACATGTAACTTACCGATGAAATGATAAATCGAGTTTTAAATAATCCAGTTTGCGGCACACATCGCACTGTTGAACCATATTTGTCTAATTAATCAACTTAAATCAATAAATCAATGTGAAAAAGAAAATATTAATCTGTAACCACATCCCCAACAAGTCATTCATAAGTTTCAAATATTCCGTGCCCAAGAATGAAGTGAGATAGATATATAAAAGTCCAGAAGATGGCAACGAATTTATGCTTCGATGCATGGGCGTACCGTTACAGAGGGGAATGGAATGTGACACAATATATTTATTTTTTTTAACGATTTTAATTTTACCGGTTACTTAGGAAATTTAAAATACTAATGAAAATATATTTATTTAATCAAAATAATCGTAAAAAAATTTAGGATCAGTTATTTCGCTAGTCCGCTCTGAACACCTAGTGTTCGTCAATGCAGGATCGAGGGAAAATTCATCATTTCCTTGCAAATGTGTCGATGTTGTTTTTATCAGGCTGTTCGATTATCAGGCTATTCGGGATTGAGGTAGGAATAGGGAACTAACTACAAATTAAACACTGATAAATTATTAGTTGTATCATCCTGAAATAAAAAAAAAATAATGTTGGTATAGTAGGAACCTTCTACGTTTAGATAAATCCTGAACAATATATAAACTTTTTAGATGTGCTGCCATCTATGATTAGAAGAGAGTATTGACAATTATTAAAAGCAAAAAATTCCCGGTGTATTGGGGTTGCATACACAATTTGCATTGTGTGTTGCAAAGCTTTTATTTGACTGATTCTAGTCAAAATGTCACTCTCTTCTTTCGTATCCCTTTCAGAGATTAATACAAAGTTAGAAAACGAGTAAGGAATTTAATTTATCAGATTCGACATCCTAAGACCGGTTTCTGCCTTTCGGCTTCGTCAGTTAGGCTTTTCGAATCCAATAAATAAAATTCCAAACTCGTACCAGTCAGTAGCTATATCCGCTATAAGATAAAATTTTTAGATGTGCTGCCATCTATGATTAGAAGAGAGTATTGACAATTATTAAAAGCAAAAAATTCCCGGTGTATTGGGGTTGCATACACAATTTGCATTGTGTGTTGCAAAGCTTTTATTTGACTGATTCTAGTCAAAATGTCACTCTCTTCTTTCGTATCCCTTTCAGAGATTAATACAAAGTTAGAAAACGAGTAAGGAATTTAATTTATCAGATTCGACATCCTAAGACCGGTTTCTGCCTTTCGGCTTCGTCAGTTAGGCTTTTCGAATCCAATAAATAAAATTCCAAACTCGTACCAGTCAGTAGCTATATCCGCTATAAGATAAAATTTTTAGATGTGCTGCCATCTATGATTAGAAGAGAGTATTGACAATTATTAAAAGCAAAAAATTCCCGGTGTATTGGGGTTGCATACACAATTTTCTAACTTTGTATTAATCTCTGAAAGGGATACGAAAGAAGAGAGTGACATTTTGACTAGAATCAGTCAAATAAAAGCTTTGCAACACACAATGCAAATTGTGTATGCAACCCCAATACACCGGGAATTTTTTGCTTTTAATAATTGTCAATACTCTCTTCTAATCATAGATGGCAGCACATCTAAAAATTTTATCTTATAGCGGATATAGCTACTGACTGGTACGAGTATGGAATTTTATTTATTGGATTCGAAAAGCCTAACTGACGAAGCCGAAAGGCAGAAACCGGTCTTAGGATGTCGAATCTGATAAATTAAATTCCTTACTCGTTTTCTAATATATAAACTGTTTTAATCTTATCGAACCTATAACAGAAAAAAATTAGTTAGTAAATATCAACTAACGAAATAAGTTAAAACAATCCTTATGCATTATTAAAGAATTTATACAGTCGATAAAATACTAAATTCTACGCCCCTGATCTATGTTTATAACCTTAAATATAACTTACGGATGAAATGATAAATCGGGATTTAAATAATCCAGTTTGCGGCATACCACACATTGTTGAACCATATTTGTCTATTCAATCAATTTAAACCAATAAATCAATATGAAAAAGAAAATTTTAATCTAGCACGATATAAAACACATTAGTAAACAAACACCAATGTACTGAACATGGCCGACACAAATATACCATTCTAATGGTTTCGCTTCATTCATAAATAACAATGTTTGATAGCGCTTCGTTGCCGCTTCTATCAAATTTTCGCAGAAATGGTTGAAACTTAAATCATGGTAAAGTATCTTTGTCAATATTTATCTAGCAATATAATTTGTTGTGTTATTAGTTTCGAATATTAGTATTAACGTAGATGTACAATTATTTTAGCGAAACAAAATATCTCATTTTCCAAGATAATGTTTAAATAGATTTAGGATTTTGGTAATGACGGAAAAAAATATGATAACTTTGACAACATTGAAACTGATAATATAAATTCAATAACACAGCATTTAGACTGTTACGTGTTGTTGTCCCCAGCCGAAATGTCAACAAACTCGATCTTATTGTTCTAAATCTATGTCTGTAACCTATAAAACACAATAATAATAAACATACAGAGTTAGAAGAAGATGGCGGCCACAAATCTAGTAGTAACATTCTAATTATCTCGTTTCATTGATAAAAATCGAATGCTTGATAGCGCTTAGTTGCCGCTTCTAACAAATTTCCGTAGAAATGATTTAAACTTAAATCGTGGTAAAATATCTTCGTCAATATTTATCTATCAATATATGATTTGTTGTGTTATTAGTTTCGAAAATTAGTGTTAAAGTAGATGTACAATTATTTTAGCGAAACAAAATATCTCATTTACCAAGATAATTTTTACATAGATTTAGGATTTTGGTAATGACGGAAAAAATTAGAATACCTAACTTTAACAACATTGAAACTAGAAGTATAAATTTAATAACACTGCGCTTAGACTGTTGCTTGTTGTTGGCGAGCGCCGAAATGTAAACAAACATTATCTTATTTATCATATTATACTATATCTATACTATAAAACGGGGTTGCGTAGTTCCTAACTTTTTATAGGATCATTTTTAATTTTGAGAGAATGAAAAAATAAGTACATATTGGTAAAGGTCTAATCTATATGTTCCTACGTTCTAACTTTTTCAAAATTTGATTTAGTTTTTTTCTAAAAAATAATCGCTAAATTCCATGTTTTTTTATTTTTTTTTTAGAAAAGAACCAAAGATTTTTTGATATTCTTAAATTTGTATAAAATCGAATGTCATCATTGGCAGTATATTTTACTATCTACGAACAATACCTACGTGTTGTGCCCATAACACTTTCACGTTATTTATTTAAAAAGAAAATAATGTTTTAAATTATTATATCGTTAGCAATCACGTAGAATATCCTGCTTGTCTTCTGCACCTCATACACATTGCTTGGTAAATTGTCCATTACAGTGTTGGTTTTCCTAACAGTATTTTATATACCAAGTGATTCATCAAGGGACAAAAATTCTTATAATAAAATCGGCCAAAATAAAATGCCTAAACATATTCTTAAATATGTAGTTTACCGAAAGGTGGAGCAATCTATCATTTATCTGTTTTCTTTTTTCAATAATAGTTTCTCAAATTTTGTGTTACCTCGTTTTTGTATTAATACGTTTTAGAGACTGATGACGGTTTTGTAATAAAAAACGAAACGAAGCGTAGCCAAAAATTTATTCACTTTTGGTAAACATTTAATTTCCATTTAAATGATCAAGTGAAAATGAAATATTTGAGAAAAACAAACAATTTTACAAATTACACTTCCGACAGAAAGTTTTTTAATGGCCCACGTGTGCGACATGTGAGAGTCAATCCATAAATATTTAAATTCACCAGTATCAACATCCTAAAAGGCAAAATGCCCCAGTAAGTGAAAGCAGGACGTACTTTATTATCGAAACTTGTCTTGAAAAATCGGACATTTAAACCGGCCAGTACAATGAAAATATAAAAAATTTCACCACGCCAGTATTACATCCGTATGCATAACGTGTATGTTTACCGTTTACAGGGTGGACCAAAGGAAATCTTTCGTCATTTAAATGTCTGTCTGAAGTAAATGCAGTAAAGTAATGCATTAAAGTGGCTCTCCCGTCGTGTTAATAAAAATAATTTCATATTTTATAACCTTATTTGTATACAATGTGTATAACTCTACATTTTAAAATTATTGCTAAACATATACAGAGTGTCTCATTTCGTGGTGGTAGCATAAAATATGTTTTTTTAATGAGACGCTCTATACAGGGTGTCCCGCGACGTACTGTACACAGTCCAATCATAAGTACTATGTTGCGTTTTTGACGGATATACAGGGTGATATTTGAAAATATGTGAATTATTCCACGTTAAGTATATCTAAAAGTAAAAATCTCAGACCAATCCAATTTGGCACACTGAGCTCAATAAGATAGGATTTAAAAAAATTTTAATTTCAGGTCCGGACTTTTATTGGTTTTTTGAAAACAACACCTTGTAAGCCAAATCAGACAATTTTTATTTTTATCACTTTAAAGCTTAAGGATGATACTAAGCAGCAGTTAAAAAAAATTGAACGCGCAACTTTTTGTTTTCTGCAGAAAAAAAAAACTTTGAAAAATAGTACAATTTTAATGGATTCACATTCTTCTTATTACTGATGCGGCACTACATTGATAGCACATCATCATTTTTCAACAAAAATCATAAGGAAAGTTCATTTTACTCGATATAAAGTATTATTCAATCAACCGTTGAAATTCCGTGGCCGTATTTATTTTTTTTAAGTTTTTATTAATCCTGTAAAAACAACACCCTGTAAAGCGAGTTGTACAAATTTTCTTTCTGTAACGTCAAAGAAAAAACTATTACTTTTGATAATTGTTAAAATGCAAGTAGGCTTTGAATTCGCTTTGACGTCAATTTTGAGAGTTTGTGACAGAACGAGGTGAGCGACTGACAGAAGACCAAAAAGAGGGCATTTTGGAAATGGTAAATCAAAATGAGAAGCTAAGTACCCGCGAATATCCAGTATTTTGAATATTTCTAAGTCCACAGTTTTCAGGACATTAAAGAAAGATCTCCTCCATCCATATCACCCCCAACTGGTAGAGAGACTGCAAAAAATAAATACGGCCCTGGAATTTCAACGGTTGAATGAATAATACTTTATACTCGAGTTAAATGAACTTTCCTTATGATTTTTGTTGAAAAATGATGATGTGCTATGAATGTAGTGCCGCATCAGTCATAAGAAGAATGTGAATCCATTAAAATTATACTATTTTTCAAAGTTTTATTTTTTTGTGCAGAAAACAAAAAGTTGCGCGTGCAATTTTTTTTAACTGCTGCTTAGTATCATCCTTAAGCTTTAAAGTGAGAAAATTAAAAATTGTCTGATCTGGCTTACAGGGTGTTGTTTTCAAAAAACCAATAAAAATCTAAAAAAAACTAAGTCCGGACCTGAAATTAAAATTTTTTTAAATCCTATTTTATTGAGCTCAGGGAGCACACTCATTGTGCCAAATTTGATTGGTCTGAGATTTTTACTTTTAGATATACTTAACGTGGAATAATTCACATATTTTCAAATATCACCCTGTATATCCGTCAAAAACGCAACAAGGCATTTTTTAATACCAGTTATGAAATGGCCTCGGTCCATAGTACTTATGGTTGGACTGTGTACAGTACGTCGTGGGACACCCTGTATTGGATCTAGTTATACATCTAGATTTAGAGTTGTTTAAAATTATACAGGGCGCCCAAAATGGGGCGATTCTCTAATGACATATTCAAACGACCATATGGTTCTTATTTTATAATCCTATTATGCAGCAAATTCCATTACCTTTTAAAAATTATAAAGGTCTACTATGTCTAAATCTAGTTATTTTTATTTTTGTTAAATTTTACATTATTTTTCAACCGTAATGCCGAAATGTAACACCCAGTATTTGATCAGCTTAGACTATTGAAACATCATTTTTTGTCTAATATCTAATGATACATTTTCCAACAGTTCCCAGAATTTTTTTCTTAAAAATTGCAAAAATTTCCTCCCATTTAAATGGCCATCAAAGAAATATGGGCCAATAACACCGGTTTTTATAATCTATTGTGTGGACCAAATGTTGGTTTTGAGTATCATAATAATGAAAGTTATGAGGGTTAACTAATCTATTATTATGAAAAGTGGATTCATCTGTAATTTTTTCGGATCATAGTCTATTTAGGCATTATGGTGGGAAAATGATGTAAAATTTAACAAAAATAAAAATAACTCCAAAATTGATAGATTTAGGCATAGTAAAGCTTTATAATTTTTAAAAGGTAATGGAATTCGCTTCATAATAGGATAATAAAATACAGGGTGTCCTATTTAAAATAAGAACGAAATTTTTGTTTGAATATGTAATTAGAGAATCGCCCCATTTTGGACGCCCTGTATAATTTTAAACAACTCTAAATACATTATTGCTTTCAATTATTTGTTTAATTTTTTTCAGATAAAATTGGATTTGGCTGATTCCATAGGTTTCCAAGTTATTGATTTTCTTGTAACTGCTTCCATTTTTAGAAATATCAAAATATCTCGAAAAGTAAAATGTTTAGGTATAGGGAATACTTAATGCAACAAAATATAGGGTATTCCATAACAAATAATATAACTTTGATACGCCACACTTTTTTGGGACAACCTGTATAATTCAAAATAATTTTAAAATGTAGCCTTTATCAACCCACATATCCATGAATAAACCAAATTTTCAAAATATTAACCGTTTAGCCACAATGGACCGTCGCGTCTACCGTGACTCACCCTGTATTTAGCAGATTTAATCCATATTTGAATGACCCTGTAAGGTACTTTCGTTTAGGTCAGGTTCTGAAAACTACAACGGTATTTGACAATTTTTTATAATATTCTTAGTTATTTTTAATGGATCAATGGATACTGATATATTTGGATTTTTAAAATAGTTTTAGCAGGCAGGGTATTGTTTTTCATTCATATTTTCATTCATTTCTATCAGCACAATAATTATGAATGAAATAACTTAATCTCATTCATAAATATAGTACTATCGGCGTAGTAGTATACTACTCCATTGGCCATATTTGAAACAGTTGAACATCAACATAATGGTTGACTGTCTAATTCATTCATAAAATCAAGGTTACTACAGTCAGACGAAGGAAAAGACCACATTAATTCAAAAATTTAGGTTATGTAGAATGTCATATTTAAATTTTCTCGGATTTTTATATTTTAATAGAGATACATTTAAACTAGTTGTTTATAAATGTTGATGTTGTTCAAGAAACCAATAGAATAATATAGTGTATTTTTTATTCGTGAAAATATAAGCTTATATTTATATATGGTGGGCAGTGTCGAATGTTGTGTTAACAAAGTAGTGTTTGCGGAAGGTTTTAATTTGAACTATTTAATGAAAAATACTCTTAACACAAACAAAAGTTTTGTGGATCCGTTAAAATAAATTAAATTTACCGCCGTCTACAGCTATGCTAGAGTTCATGCGCGATTGGTTATCAACGAAAAGAAAGGCAACCAATTATACAGTAATGTCTCAGCAGTAGCAAAGATTCCGGTACATTTTTCCTCTCTTCGTTGACATTTGAGCAAATACATCAAAATATATTGTTGAAAATTATTGTAACGTGTGTTATGTGAAAATTGCAATTGTAAAGTGAATTTGTTCTATTTCTGTATTGTGCTCCACCCTCTTTAGTCAAGTGAGTATCTCGCATAGGATTTTATTGATGTAGCTACTGAATTGTCAAAAGTTCTCCGGACAAATATTTACATCAACAAACGTGATTTTTCTATAAAATGTAATGAGATCACAGTTTCTAAACTTAGGATAATAAATTCCTGCCTAAATTTGGTCTATCTAATTTAAATTCATGTAATTTTGCTTTATGTTTTTGGTACAAGTACACGACCCGCACATATTATTGATTTTTGTTCTAACAATGCACCTACCCATTTCTACTCTCTTCCTGTTAAGCAATTTAATACTTATTGCTTACTTTAACAATTAAAATAACTCTGTTTCAATTTTTGATGCAAATGTGATTTTATAACCTATAAAATAGTACTTTTTGTAAGTATTTTCCTGCTTATCTTAAATTAATCTGTTTTCTCTTTACTTTTTTCTTTAAATAAGTGCACTCATGTAAAGTCAGTCAATAGATACATTTTACAATTTTTTTAATTCTTATTTTCTTGATAATTAAATGACTTATTTTTGAATTAAACATATTCCTTAGACATATAAAACTGGTTAGATATATAAAACAATTATTTATCTTAAAGTCATTTGAGCAGTTGTTTACTTTACTTAAGTTAATAATTACTTGCTGTAAAATTTTTACATTGTTCTTATTCTAACTTAAAATTGAAACAATAAAAATGCTAATTATGTTGGTGTGCAATATTTTTTTGTATTTCATTCATAAGTAATTAGATTAATGTAAAAATATCTATTTATAGAAATTTACAAATGAATGATAAAACAATAATTCTGAGAACAACGCAAAAATCCAGTGACTTTAAAAAAAATTAACATTTATTAATCACAATTTAAAAATAATATTAAAGTAATGTACCATGTACCTAACTAATTAAATATTTGCATGTATTCACTTTTTTAATGAACTATACCTAAAGTAGTTCTGTTTTGTCACACATGAAAATTTCTTGTTTATCATCTTTCTTAAATTGCTTAACATTAAATGGTAGGTATTAATTAACAATGTATTACTAAATAACTGACATAATTAAATGACAAATATAAGGAACAGAGGACAATTTTTAACAATTACACCACACAATCATACAAACACTTTTTTAATGTTTTTGGTTCTCCTGTAGATTTTTGTCTGGGTTTATTTAAAACTTAGTTATCCAAAGTAATAGAGATTAATGGAATGTAGATATGCAAACATTATCTAACTCATTCTAAATTAAACTAATAAATAAATGATAAATAAAAATGAGTATATCGGTTAGCACTGAAAAATGCCTGTTATTATTTTTTATTTAACCAGAATGATTTTAAAAATTTAAAAAATGGTTAAATACTATTTTGAAATAAATCTCAATAATAAAAAAAACAAAATTATGGTTGTTTTAGGATAATTATATATTTTTTTAACTATTGTTAATTCTTACTCTTTATTTTTGTATTACTAGACTACAGCACCTCTAAATGAAACAATAATTTAAAGAAAAAGTATATTAATAGCATCAAATGTGCTATTTATAATTAAATGAATGATCTAGTTTTATTCATTCATCCTTATAAATAATTGACCGTTACGAATTCATAAATTATTCATCCATACCTATTTCATTGCGTTTAATTATTAACGAACATCTGAACATAGATTTTATTCATAAAGTACTGAATTACAGAAACTAAATTACTAGTTACATTATTATTTTTTCAGCAAAATGCCTGCACCTGCTCCTGCTGCTGAAAATGGCGCTCCACGAACGGAACTTCAAGATCTCCAGCTTAAAGCTGGACAAGTTACAGATGAGGTATTTAAATGAAAAATTAAAAAAACAGTTTCTTTAATTAATAATATTACACACAATATTTTTACAGTCACTGGAAAGTACGAGGCGTATGCTGGCTCTCTGCGAAGAGGTAAATACTGCATTTTTATCACCACTATTTATATCAATGTTAATTTATAAGAACTGTGATTCTAATTCTTCAGCTCATATTTTATAGGTATAAAACTTTCTAGAGGACAAAGATCAATACAGAAAAGTTGCTAAACAAATTAAGTTTTTTTTTAGATAAATTGTTTATTAGTTCCTAATAAACGTTTCTGTATTGATTCAACAATACTCTTGCATTATCTTCGTGAAGCTGATATATTTCTGTGGGAAAACAGGAGGAGATTATAAACCTTTAGTTCTTTGTAATCTTGTAATTCTTTCTTTTCGCTCTAAATGTTTAAACCTTTATGCAAGTCCCGATTCCATTCAATTAAAACAAACATTAAGTCAATTAAAGTACAGTATGAAATTTTTAAATTAATAAATTTTATTAACCACTTTACAATAATACAATAGTACAAACATTTTTTTATTTTTTATTCAATATTCAAATTCGTTTTTTTTTCTTAGTTTTTTCTACCCAGCTTGCACAAAGGTTATATAGAATGTCTCTCTGTGCTGCATGTACTGCACTCTCTCTTTGTCCTGTCCCAAGAAATAACCTATTAACTAACTTGAGCAGAGCAGGACTACCGCGTGTCCATGAGGGTGGTGTAATTTTTTTTTCGGCTTCTTGTGTGACCTGGACTGATGCTCTAGCAATGTGTGACTCAGTGATAAGGAGCTTTGTTGTAAACGAATGCGTTATTTCGTGGGTATTTCCTATTTCATCCACTAAATAACTACATTTTATAAATAGCAACAAATTGTGCTTTTAAATATCTACAGGGTGAGTTTTTTTCTTGTATTAGACTTGCTTGATCCAATTGAGTAATTACAAATTTTATGGAACCACGAACAATATTAAATATTTTATTTATCAATAAACTTAAGGAATCTCTAAGAATAATTGGATGATTTTTTTCAGGACCGTAATGTAAAATTGACATTAAATTAATTGATAAGTGGCTTTTATCTAAGAAAGTTTGTTAATATAAACTAATTTAAAGGGAATTAAAATAACATAGCGGATGGTATATCAAGCCACTTGTCAATTCGCATAGTATTAAAATAAATTTAAGATTGCATCCTTTCTATTATTTTTTTGTGTTTGAAATATATTTTATTAAAATTTTATTTTAACATGCATTAAAGTTTTTCTTGCAAAAAGGTCAAATATAATAATAAACTCGCTTCGCTACACTTTTATATAATAATTATATTTCAAAATTACTTACAGCAAAACCTTTACGCTATTGCAGTATTTTGATATTTTTATTTGTGCATTCGTAAGACAACAATATATGTGAAAACTATGTTGAATATGGATCTTAGATAAAAGTGAGCTAGTGAACTAATACAGGGTGTTTTATTAGGAAATGCCGAGAAAAGTTCATTTTAATTTTTAATAAAATTGTTGGTAAATCAGTAAAGAAAGTATCCTAAAACGAAAATTAAAGAACCCCGCACAAAAAGATAGGAAATGGCCGCTCGGTCAAATTGTCTGAATTTTTGATATGCTATACATTTTGTCATTCTGAACAAAAGTCTCTCAATGGGTACTAAGCTCCAAAGTGCATGGTTTGGCTGCTATGGAGCTCCGAAGCTCCGTGACTCCACCATAGTATGGAAACCTTTAAACCGCATATCACCTTTTTAAAAATCATATTTTGATTATTTTAATGTATGCCCTTAAGTTTCTGAGGATGCTGAATTTAAATATGATGTCAAATCGATAATATTGACAGTTGACAGCTGTCAAATGCTTTAAAGAAAAAAGAAATCTTATATAAAAGAATGTTATGATATGTTTTTGGGGACGCTGATTTCAAATAAGATGTCAAATTGATAATATTGACAGTTGACAGCTGTCAAATAGCTGTCAAATGCTCTTAAAAAAAGAAATCTTACACTACGGAATAACAACTTTATGTTTTTGGGGACGCTGAATTCAAATGTGATATCAAATCGATAATATTAAAGTTGATAGCAGTCAAATGCTTTTTTGTAATAAGAAATCTTATATTAAAGAATATAATCATATGTTTTTGAGGACGCTTAATTCAAATGTAATGTCAAATCAATAATATTGACAATTGACAGCTATCAAATAGTTGTCAAATGCGCTTCCGTTCGGCAGGCTTGAGGTTTACAACTATTATGCAACTATGGCTATGATTGGGCAGACGTGCACATGGGCGAGATATTTATTTTAAGACTTATATACATTCAAAAATCCATTTCACTTTCGAGAAATCTTAAGCATTTATTAAGTAATTAAGAATAGTTAACATTATTATATGAAAAATAGTATTTGGGCTTAAAAATTCAAATATAATGTGATACTGAAAAATTGTCAGTTGGAAAAAATCATTTGACTGTAAGGTGACAGCTGCCAACTGTCAATTTCATTGGTTTCAACAAACGTATTTTAAAATCATGTTTGAATTTACTGTTTTCAAAAACATACAGTTCTTATTCCTTAGTGTAAGATTTATTTTTTTAACAGTATTTGACAGCTGTCAACTGTCAATATTATCGATTTGACATCTTATTTGAATTCAGCGTCCTCAAAAACATATGATAACATTCTTTAATATAAGATTTCTTTTTTCTTTAAAGCATTTGACAGCTGTCAACTGTCAATATTATCGATTTGACATCTTATTTGAATTCAGCGTCCTCAAAAACATATGATAACATTCTTTAATATAAGATTTCTTTTTTCTTTAAAGCATTTGACAGCTGTCAACTGTCAATATTATGGATTTGACATCATATTTAAATTCAGCATCCTCAAAAACTTAAGAGTATACATTAAAATAATTAAAATATGATTTTTAAAAAGGTGATATGCGTTTTAAAGCGGTTTCTATACTATGGTGGAGCCACGGAGCTTCGGAGCACCATAGCGGCCAAACCATGGACTTTGGAGCTTAGTGCCCATTGAGACTTTTGTTCAGAATGACAAAATGTATAACATAACAAATTCAAATTCAGACAATTTGACCGAGCGGCCATTTCCTATCTTTTTGTGCGGGGTTCTTTAAAAAAATTGACATGGTATCAAAGCAAATATTAATTTATAAGTCAACTATGTTTCAAAATATATAAATAGGGCAATGAAAATATTACATTAAACCGAAATTCGATTATGGGGTAAAATCCCGAACTTTTCGATCTACTTTAATCTAAGATTCCTATTGGAGAAATAAATTTTCTGACATATGACAGATGTCAAACCTCCAATTGCGAACACACTTAACCTCACTTAACTGTCAAACATGAGACAAAATATACATTTTTAAACGTGCATGATCAATTATTATTTTATGTTTTTATTTTAAAATTAATATGCATGGTTGCTTTTTGTGTCCGAAAAATATTGGTTCAATTGAAAATAGTGTTTTAATTGTTATAAAAAATCATAAAAGTATTCAAATAATTACTCAAAGTTAAGTTATAAGCCTGCGATTTTGTATATCATATTTAAAAAAAAATTCACCCTGTGTAAAAATATCTATGTTGTGGTAGCGGTAGCCCTGCAGTGTGGCTGTGTTTGTGCTGTGTTCTCATATTATAATTTAGAATTATATACCCACACACATGCACTTTTGCACACACACACTAGCCTACTGAAAATTTATACTAAAACAAACAGCCACTACCATGACATACAATATCTGTAATTATTTAAAAAAATATATTAAATAAACATAGTCGAATGGTTGAGGGATGAAATATCTTAAGGTTATATCTTGGTAACAATATAAAATCGGCATCAACTCAGATTCCGTAATTTCTTATGAATATTGCTCTTATATGAGTATTCTCATGTCTTTATTATTGCAGTTTTTTTTTTTGAGGGAAATAAAAATAAAATAGCGGATTGTGTATCAAGCATTGATCAAGTCACCCCGCTTAAAAATAAATTTAATGCTCTACATTCTTCTTTTAGGAAGAAAAATCTACCTGTTAATTTTTTTTGTTAGAAATATTATTTTACTTTAACATCCGGAAAAATTTTGAACTAAAGTATACTTCTAAAGTTTATAAAATATGGCGAAGTGATTTGATTTATCAATCAATCATTCATATCCTCTTTAAAGATTGATAATCTATTCATGTTCATACTTTCGTGGAATCTGTAACAATGTCACAATATATAGAAATATAAATATAAATCCAAGAAAAAACGAGGATTTATCTTGAGGATGCAGTCAAAAAACTGGGTTAGGTTAAATAATACTCTTTGTTATACGGTCGAGCTTTCGGAAACGTTTATTTCCTTTATCAAGACATCTACAAAAGTAATAGTCACATATTTAAATTTCATAATTATTGTTAACTAAATTATGCTTTAACATAAAACAGCATGGGAAAATTCACATTGAGCCACTTTCGCCAAAAAAATAACATAATCTGAATTGAGAACAATTCTATTTGGTTACCCATAGCCTTTGCTTCATTTTCAGTTTATACAGTGGCCATTATTGGTCGATATTGGATACGTGATTGCATATTTTGGCCATAAATTTAAATTAAAGGAAACCCAGTATAATAAACAATACACAACACTTTATTCAGTTTTTCCAAAATATAAATATAAATTAAAAAAAAGTTGAAACAAATAAGAAATAGCTCTTACAAAAGACTACATACATTTTTTATTTCATTCTTATACAGGGTGTTTCATAGTTAAACCGACATACGTTAACTGTAAATAGAGGGTACTTAGGTGATTCCAAATAACCTTGGTTAATGGGTCTAACGCCTTTAATAACGGAGAATTTTAAAGAATCTGATATACAGGATGCTATTTTAAAGATTACCAACTTTTACAAATTGTTCTTAATCCGGATCTGAATTTTAACTTTAGTTCTTGTATTGTACGATTGGGCTATTTAAACAATCTACCTGTACCAAATATGAAAGTAATCTACAGGGTGTTTCCAAAGTTATGGCTTATGAGAATGACAATATGTATTGCATTAATTGAATTTACTTTAAAATTTTAGTAATATGTAGCACAAGCAGTGCCGGTCCTAGACATTTTTCTAGTGGATGCGAACAATTCATTGGCGCACCTCATACCAGTAGCGTAGCTTGGGGGGCGTAATTCGGGGGGGGTCTGGAAATTTTTTTAAAATTTGAGTAGTCTAAAACGCTGTTTTGGACTACTTTTTATTATATTATTATGGAAAGGTCACCGAAATACACATACAGATGCAGAATTAAATTCTAAGAAAAAGTGCACCTCTCGAGCTTTTCGGATTTATCAACTCTCGAGCTTTGTTTTTTCGCCACGCCCACGCCGAGAGAGATACGACCGATCCGAGGGCGGGGTCGTATTTCTCGTCTCAGACGGTCCGGGAAAGTTGTATTCGAGTGATTCGAAAATTACTCGTGTGGTCTCGAGAGGCAGTCAAATTTTCAAAACGTCGTACAGGGCGTAGTTTTCGTCCGATCCGTGCGAGATTTGGGGTGGGGGTATTAGGTCCTCGGACCTAAAAATCGAACCTGAAATAAAAAATATCTGATATACAGCGTGTTGCGTTGGGGATTTTCAAATTTTAGAAATTTTTCTTAATCCGTATCTGGATTTTAACTGTAGTATAGTCCTTACATTATACGATTGGGCTACTAAAAAATGATACCTGTACCAAATATGAAAGAAATCTACCAGGTATTTCGAAAGTTACTGCTTGTGGAAATGAAAAAAATGCCTTTGATGTAATTTGACGTTAAAATTCCAGTAGTAGAATAGGATGTGCACTTAAAAAAAATTTTCACTTTAACTCATTTTTTTCCGTTCTTTACAAATATCCATCCCAATTTTAAAAAATCTGACATACAGGGTGTTGTTTTGGGGATTTTCAAATTTTGCAAATTCTTCTTAATCCGGATCTGGATTTTAATTTTAGGTCTTACACTATAGGATTGGGCTATTAACACACTATACCTGTACCAAGTATGAGAGAAATTTACATTGTGGTTCTAAAGTTACGGCTTACCAAAATATTGGCCGAAATGGATGAAACACCCCGTATCTCGGTTATTAAAGGCGTTAGACCAATTAACCAAGGTTATTTGGAATCTCCTAAGTACCGTCTAAATACAGTTAACGTATGTCGGTTTAACTATGAAACACCCTGTATAGTGTGGAAACTCTTTATAGGAAATAATTTTCAAACTAAATTTCCTTAGAAATACAAGAAAACAAAAATAGTTATTGATCAACTGGACACTGTATTTATATTCCACAAATATAATTTACTGAAAGGTATTTTTCCCTAATTTTTCGACTACAATCCATAAAACAAATGTTCAATCATGACTCTTGATCTAATAATTCTGTAAGTAATAATGCTACTGAAATCATTTGTTTTAAATAATTAATTATTCAACAAATTACAGAATTATTAATATAATGTATAGCTGTTTTCTGATTGTGCATTATTTAGATGTTTGTATTTGGTAGATGATATGAAAACGTCAATAATATGTTTAATGTTGGAGTGTACATTAATAATTTTCCCATCACTTTGGTTAAAAAATATCTGAAGATTCTTTTTAATTCAAAAACAATAGAACATTTATTCTTTATACTTCAGAGCTAAAATCTAAAACTATATGCCCACAAAAACAGTATCTTGTCCACAAGATTCGATCAGCATCATTGCATCAGGATGTTTTCCTAACCTCAAAAATATATAAACTGACTACACTCATAAAGAAAACATTTAATTATTGTTGCACCCATCAATGGGTATAAGTTCCACGTGGAAAATGGTCCTATGTTTCGTGAATAAATTGATAGCTTAGAGGTTATACATAATAAGTAAAAGAAATTTAATTTTTATTTATAAAGGAAACGATTCAAAAAGGCGCGAAGACAGAATTGATTAGGGGTGGAATGTAAGCATGTATTACATTAAGTCCCGATGAATTGACAACTATTTTTTACACATGATTTTTATTATATTTCATCAAATATTTTTCATAAGATAAGAAAACAAACAATACTTTTAATTAGTGCACAATCAGTATCACTATTTAAAACTAATAAAATAAAAAAAATCTTATACTATTTCTATACTCAAATTTATCCCTCTGGACATAGTTACTGCTAAAAAAAAAATCAACTGCTCAATTATTGCGGGCGTGATTCACTCACCTATAAACTAACATGACATTTTAACACTTGTTTTGTGCTGCTATAGAGTAAGGAGGCTGGAATCCGTACCTTGGTCGCTTTAGATGACCAGGGAGGTGAGTCTCTAACTCTGTCATTACTATTTATACTTTCCGTTCATCATTATACCTCCCATCATGTGTCTTTTTTCGCCATTTCAACTCTACCTTATTCTGTGGAACTACATTCAATCCATACAACTTAACACTCTTTTGTCAGTAGCTTGTTATGATTATAAGTGTTCAAAGAGTGTCCTAATTGTCTTTAAACAATTTTTAGTAAGAACATAATTAAAAAAAAGGTAATACTAATAATAACTTTTTGATTAACGAAAAACAGATTTTGGCTTGTCGTGTGGCTACAGTGGCATGTGATGTATTCGGATGCTTCAGTTACAAACACAATTTTATCTCGAACTTATCTAGTTATCCTTAAGGGATTGCTTGAGCATTGGAAATTGTCTTTTCTCCTTTTATCCCACTTTTCTGACACCTCAGAGCACAGTTTAGCTCAGTAACACCCCCTCTTCCAATTTTGAACAACCAGTATACCACAACAAAGCTTCGCTCTCCTACTTCATAAATGTCAGCCATCAATAATCATCAATAATGACCCTTTAAGCTCAGCTTTGAGAGCACCCAAGTATTGGTAGGATAGGGAGATGAAGAAGGCTGTAGGTGTCCGGTTTCTGCACGAACGCCGTGGTTGGCTGTTGCCTGCATCCGAATCAGCATTGACAGGTGGGTCTTGGTTCGGAGAGATAACTCCTTGTTGGTCATCATCTAACAGGACTTCTTCAACATTTTGTGGTACTGGAGCCAGTTTTCTATTGGAAACGGTTGTCTCTCGCCCGTCAGGCAGTCTTACAAAGGAATATTCTGAGTTACCCTGCAACAATTGAACTTCGTCCACAGCGTGGTCTTTTTTTGAGCTTCGTACATTCCGTTTCATAAACACAGGTCCAGGTGAATGAAGCCAAGTCGGCAAAGACTGTCCATTTTGTGAACGACGTGGATGATTAAACATGCGCTCATGTGTCGTGTTAAGCTTGTACATAACAATGACCTTATAGAGTGCATTGCCAGTGGTAAAGCCTTTTCCCAGTTAGCAATATCTTCGTTGTTGGATTTGAGGTGTAGCTGGAGCGTTTGCCAACAGTGTACCATTAAGTCGCTCAACTAGACCATTTCCTTAAGGATTACAAGGCGTAATACCAATACAAAATAAAAATTGCCTTAGTTCATCTGATATGAAAGACGTTCCCCTGTCTGAATGGATGTATGCTGGAGTGCCAAAAGTAGAGAACAAATCCTTGAGACATTTAATAACTGTACTTGAAGATACATCCTTACAGGCGACTAAATTCATAAATTATGGTCAATACGTACCGATTCTGGGTGTTAGAGGGTATTGGTCCTTTAAAATCAATGTTCAACCTTTCAAAGGGTGCAGTTGCTTTCTGCATGTGGGGCATGCAACCGTTACTCGTTTTACATCTTCTACGGAATACGGTTCTTTGATCTGATCCAATGAACCATACGCGTGATTCCTGGGTGGCATAGGGGTCTGTGTAACTTTACTAATTTTGAATTGGAAATTGGACTATCTATTAGCATACAAACTCGAGATAACGCGTCAGCGGCAACGTTCAGTTTCCCAGGTCTGTAGACGATATCATATTTAAAACATAACAGCTCCAATCGCCATCTCTCGATCTTTTCGTTCTTGATTTTGTTAGAGTGTGTCTGATGAGCAAAAAATGTCTCCATTTACGTAAACCTTCGACTATAGCACACGCTTCCTTTTCGATTGATGGTTGTCTTTTCTCAGAATCGTTTAGAGATCGCGAGAAAAACGCGACAGGGCGACCATTTTGTGACGTCGCTGCAATAGCAAAGTCGGAAGTATCTGTCCCAAAAGAAAATATTTCTTTGTCGTCGATACTGACATATCAAAATCGGCAAAGAAATATTTCCAATGGGCCCATTTGAGGTCTGATCCTGTCATTGAAGGCTCCACATCAAACCGTTCGGGACGCAGATAACGCGACATAGATTTCTTTTCGTCAGGCATTGTACATTTAAAAAATTAAAAGTTGTATAAATTGATTCTGATTTAAGTATAACCAAACGGAATAATGGGTTTATTCAACTTTTAAAATAACGCGCTAATGTATGAATGACAATCTTTATATAGTGACGTAACAGACAATGTCAAACTCTACAGATATAGTACGGAGACTATTATCATAGTGTGTTTGCCTAATGGTACAGCACTTCTTTTTACTTTCTTGGTCATCGGTTTTTCAATTTTACATCGGGGAAAATCTTTAATTAAACGTACATTTTCCTGGCTCAAATAATTTTTTACTGCTTTTTTTAATGCGTTAAGGAAATGGATTATTCTCTAGAGATTTTACACATTTATTATAGCGTCATCCGTTTGGCAACTGTCTATCGCCCAGTGCTATGTCAAATGGCAATCGACTCTGACACGAATGCTTGTTACTTTGCCATTAATTTCGACTTTATTATCAGTTTCCATGGTTTCATAATATTTATGAATCGTAGCCCCACAACAGATTTGATATCTCTCTCAAAGTTTTCTAAATACACGCGTTTATATTAAATATCAACATCGCATTCGTAAGGATAATGGTTTCTTTGTCTAATTCCTATTCGTTTCATGTATAATATACCTTACGATCTCATCTCGTCTGCAGTTTAATCAGCTTGAATATTAGATTTACATGCTACTCGGTTATTTTGTCGTCGTCTAACGATGCGTGTTATAACATCGGCAATTAATATGCATTTTATCCAGAAATACAACTCAGTACCATGCGATATTAACACTATGTTCGTAGAATTCTAACATTCACAATTTTAATCTATAACAAGTATTTTTCTTCGAGAATGCAATCTTCCCAAAAATATGTCCCATAAAATAAACCTTCGGCGATATTGGAGATCTTGAATCAGTCTCAGTTCCTGTCACATCCTATTACTTGTGAGCTGGCAGTGGCTGTTAGTTGTCTTCTTCTTCTAGTGCATCTCCTATCGGAGGTTTGCTATCATCACAGCAATCGTGACCTTGTCGACTGCAGCTCTGAACAGTTGAACATTGTTACAGTTAAACCAATCCCTCAGGTTCTTTAGCCTCTCATTATATGACCCAGGTATTGAAGCCTTCTTTTTTTCATGGTCTTAATGATTTCGCATTCCTTCTGCATCCGGTTCAGCACTTCGGCATTAGTAATTCTATCGGTCCAGGTAATACGCCACATTCTACGGTAACACCACATTTCGAATGATTGTAGTTTGTCGATGTGGTTTTTCTTGAGGGTCCATGCTTCAACTCCATACAAGAGCGTGGAAAAAACATAACAACGCAGCATCCTCATCTTAAGTTTCATGTTAATATCCCGACTCGTAAATAACTTCTTCATTTTTACAAATGTCAATAGTATATAAAACCATCTACGTTAATTCAACGAATAAACATAAAATTACGTGGTTATTGAAGCTTTACGTGGTAAAACATGGATTTATTCACTAGGAGGAAAATTCCATTGGCTTACTCCAATTTAAGAAAACTTCATTTCTATTCTTGGTTATTTGTTCGCTTTCTATTCTTTTATAGCAAAGTCAATATCAATTTGAGAAGGAAGAAAATAAAATTGTGTCACAAATAACACATAAAAGATCACAATCAATTTAGTAATTCACGTTGCGGGTTTTCCCAATAATCAGAATAATTCTGATACGATTCTTTTGTCTGTGTTTATCTAGTTTATTAGCACTTTTGATATTTGATAACTTTTTGATATGAGGATGGAATGACAATTGGTTAGCCTGACAATATTTTTATTTACAATCTTGTTTACACGCAAACCTCCTTCCTATACTGTAAAGTATAAAGAAGAGTTATTTTTAGGGTTGACATGATTCATTTTCACATCTTACACTGGTTGCTTGATTGATTGATTGATTATGACGATGTACCTGCCTGAGGTTTATAAATGCCTCAATACTGCAGCCTTACGACTTATTGTACTATGTCAGTTACATCGTTATGTTCAGGTGAAGAGGTTTGTTACCTTTATCAGGCTGAGTTGCCTTTTCCAGTGCGTGAGTGCCTGGCACTCTAGTATGATATGAGAGGCTGTTTCATCCTCCTCATTGCATAATCTACATATGGGTTCATCTTGAAAGATGCCCATTTTATGTAGGTGTTCCCTCAGGTGACAATGTCCGGTTATTAGTCCCGTGACATGCCTTATTTGAGTTCTGCTTAGATTCAGAATATCACCTGTCCAGTACTTTTGATAGCCCTTACTGTTTTGTTGGCCCGACACGAGATCCCAGCGTGAACGGTGTTCATTTAACATCCACCTAGTCAGCGAGAGTCTTACTGAGGGCGTCTGCTTCCTAGTTACCTTTTATCCCTTTTTGTCCTGGGGCCCATCTAAGTGTTACCTTAATTAGGTTGGCCAGAACGAGCAGGTAGTTCCAGACCAATTTTGATCTGATTTTGTTATATGATAAGGCCTGTATGGCAGCTTGACTGTCAGAGTAAATGAGGATTGTTACCCTCTTTCAATATTCTCCCTCAAACATAGCTCTATAGCATGTACTTCGTCTTGAAATACTGATGCGTAATTCCCCAATGGTGTGTTTAGGTTGCATCTGGGTGTTTCACCATATATTCCAGTTCCAGTTCCACTTGCGGTTTTTTGACCCATCAGTATACCAAACCAATGTTCCTTCCCGATAATTGTTTGTTTCTTCACCTTCCTAACTCAGCTGAACGCTGAAGGGCTTTGTGAAGTTGTTTTTTGGTGCCATTTCATTTCTTCTCATCTCCATCAACGAGTTTGTGATGATTTTTGTGATTCTACTGTGTCCTTGTTCATAAGGATCCCAGTAGCCATTGCATTCCAACCTGAATATAAATATCAACAAGCGGAAGGTTTTGTATGGTTTCCATTGCTGCTGTTGGGGTGCTCTTCATGGTACCTGTAATGCAAATTCAGGCTGGAGTTTAGCAAGCTCCAGTATCGCCTTCCTTTGTATTACTTTAGGCCACCACACTACAGGGCCATAGGTTAACATGGGTCGGTATCGACGACAAAGAAATATTTTCTGTTGAGACAGATGCTTCCGACTCTGCTATTGCAGCGACGTTATCACAAAATGGTCGCTCTGTCGCGTTTTTCTCGCGATCTCTAAACGATTCTGAGAAAAGACAACCATCAATCGAAAAGGAAGCGTGTGCTATAGTCGAAGGTTTACGTAAATGGAGACATTTTTTGCTCATCAGACACACTCTAACAAAATCAAGAACGAAAAGATCGAGAGATGGCGATTGGACCTGACTGAGGTTTATAAATGCCTCAATACTGCAGCCTTAAGACTTATTGTACTATGTCAGTTACATCGTTATATTCAGGTGAAGAGCTTTATCAGGCTGAGTAGCCTTTTCACCAGATTTTCTTTTGGAAAGTCCTCCTGTGGGTTTACCGGCCCCATTAGGTTATACCTCCAGTGCGTGAGTGCCTGGCACTCTAGTATGATATGAGAGACTGTTTCATCCTCCTCATTGCATAATCTACATATGGGTTCATCTTGAAAGATGCCCATTTTATGTAGGTGTTCCCTCAGGTGACAATGTCCGGTTATTAGTCCCGTGACATGCCTTATTTGATTTCTGCTTAGATTCAGAATATCACCTGTCCAGTACTTTTGATGGCGCTTACTGTTTTGTTGGCCCGACACGAGATCCCAGCGTGAACGGTGTTCATTTAACATCCACCTAGTCAGCGAGAGTCTTACTGAGGGCGTCTGCTTCCTAGTTGCCTTTTATCCCTTTATGACCTGGGGCCCATCTAAGTGTTACCTTAATTTGGTTGGCCAGAACGAGCAGGCAGTTCCAGACCAATTTTGATCTGATTTTGTTACATGATAAGGCCTGTAGGGCAGCTTGACTGTCAGAGTAAATGAGGATTGTTACCCTCTGTCAATATTCTCCCTCAAACAATGCTCTATAGCATGTACTTCTGCTTGAAATACTGATGCGTAATTCCCCAATGGTGTGTTTAGGTTGCATCTGGGTGTTTCACCATATATTCCAGTTCCAGTTCCACTTGCGGTTTTTTGACCCATCAGTATACCAAACCAATGTTCCTTCCCGATAATTGTTTGTTTCTTCACCTTCCTAACTCAGCTGAACGCTGAAGGGCTTTGTGAAGTTGTTTTTTGGTGCCATTTCATCACTTCTCATCTCCATCAACGAGTTTGTGATGATTTTTGTGATTCTACTGTGTCCTTGTTCATAAGGATCCCAGTAGCCATTGCATTCCAACCTGAATATAAATATCAAGAAGCGGAAGGTTTTGTATGGTTTCCATTGCTGCTGTTGGGGTGCTCTTTATGGTACCTGTAATGCAAATTCAGGCTGGAGTTTAGCAAGCTCCAGTATCGCCTCCCTTTGTATTACTTTAGGCCACCACACTACAGAGCCATAGGTTAACATGGGTCGGTATCGACGACAAAGAAATATTTTCTGTTGAGACAGATGCTTCCGACTCTGCTATTGCAGCGACGTTATCACAAAATGGTCGCCCTGTCGCGTTTTTCTCGCGATCTCTAAACGATTCTGAGAAAAGACAACCATCAATCGAAAAGGAAGCGTGTGCTATAGTCGAAGGTTTACGTAAATGGAGACATTTTTTGCTCATCAGACACACTCTAACAAAATCAAGAACGAAAAGATCGAGAGATGGCGATTGGACCTGACTGAGGTTTATAAATGCCTCAATACTGCAGCCTTAAGACTTATTGTACTATGTCAGTTACATCGTTATGTTCAGGTGAAGAGCTTTATCAGGCTGAGTAGCCTTTTCACCAGATTTTCTTTTGGAAAGTCCTCCTGTGGGTTTACCGGCCCCATTAGGTTATACCTCCAGTGCGTGAGTGCCTGGCACTCTAGTATGATATGAGAGACTGTTTCATCCTCCTCATTGCATAATCTACATATGGGTTCATCTTGAAAGATGCCCATTTTATGTAGGTGTTCCCTCAGGTGACAATGTCCGGTTATTAGTCCCGTGACATGCCTTATTTGATTTCTGCTTAGATTCAGAATATCACCTGTCCAGTACTTTTGATGGCGCTTACTGTTTTGTTGGCCCGACACGAGATCCCAGCGTGAACGGTGTTCATTTAACATCCACCTAGTCAGCGAGAGTCTTACTGAGGGCGTCTGCTTCCTAGTTGCCTTTTATTTTGTCCTGGGGCCCATCTAAGTGTTACCTTAATTAGGTTGGCCAGAACGAGCAGGTAGTTCCAGACCAATTTTGATCTGATTTTGTTACATGATAAGGCCTGTATGGCAGCTTGACTGTCAGAGTAAATGAGGATTGTTACCCTCTTTCAATATTCTCCCTCAAACATAGCTCTATAGCATGTACTTCTGATTGAAATACTGATGCGTAATTCCCCAATGGTGCGTTTAGGTTGCATCTGGGTGTTTCACCATATATTCCAGTTCCACTTGCGGTTTTTTGACCCATCAGTATACCAAACCAATGTTCCTTCCCGATAATTGTTTGTTTCTTCACCTTCCTAACTCAGCTGAACGCTGAAGGGCTTTGTGAAGTTGTTTTTTGGTGCCATTTCATTTCTTCTCATCTCCATCAACGAGTTTGTGATGATTTTTGTGATTCTACTGTGTCCTTGTTCATAAGGATCCCAGTAGACATTGCATTCCAACCTGAATATAAATATCAACAAGCGGAAGGTTTTGTATGGTTTCCATTGCTGCTGTTGGGGTGCTCTTCATGGTACCTGTAATGCAAATTCAGGCTGGAGTTTAGCAAGCTCCAGTATCGCCTCCCTTTGTATTACTTTAGGCCACCACACTACAGAGCCATAGGTTAACATGGGTCGGTATCGACGACAAAGAAATATTTTCTGTTATCACAAAATGGTCGCCCTGTCGCGTTTTTCTCGCGATCTCTAAACGATTCTGAGAAAAGACAACCATCAATCGAAAAGGAAACGTGTGCTATAGTCGAAGGTTTACGTAAATGGAGACATTTTTTGCTCATCAGACACACTCTAACAAAATCAAGAACGAAAAGATCGAGAGATGGCGATTGGACCTGACTGAGGTTTATAAATGCCTCAATACTGCAGCCTTAAGACTTATTGTACTATGTCAGTTACATCGTTATGTTCAGGTGAAGAGCTTTATCAGGCTGAGTAGCCTTTTCACCAGATTTTTACCACTGCAGTGTACAACCAGTGTACCATACGTGGTTTTAAGCCCTATTTAGTGCCTATGGCCCTTTTGGCAGCTATTAGTGCCATTTTACCCTTATTAATGGTTTTTTCTAAATGCTTATTCCAGGTTAGTTTAGCGTCAAGGATTATACCTAGATACTTCACCTCCTGGGTTAATTGTAGTTGAGTGTTGAAGAGCTTGAGTCTAAGACAGACTATTCAACTTCTTCTTTTTCGTGAAGGCAATTAGTGCTGTTTTATTAGGATTAACTTTAAACATTGGTTGCTTAGGTGTTTCCATTGCTTGCGATCTTCTGCCGCTCTTAAGTTGCTTCGTGGTCTTTTCCCCTCAATTTTGCCCTGTACGTTTCACTTCGACATATAGTGGACGATCAGTGCCTTCGAAGATATCCGGAGCATTCTCTTCCATCACCATATCTGAAATGCATCTATGCGTTTTGTGCCGGGAGACTTGATTGTCCATGACTCATTTTCACATATGATAGTCGAAAAATATTTGTGTCTCATTCCTTCCAAATGACTTGTTCAATGTTTAATTTCCGTTCTTGTTTTTTTAAGTTTTTCATAAGGTTAAAATTTAAGTATTTCTTTTTCTAATGCTCAGGTTCTTCGTTAATTCGAAAACCTCTAAGCACACACATTCTACGTTCTATGTAAACTTACAAGAGTTTTTTTGAATTAGAAACTATTTTAACGGGTTTAAAATTGCGTTGAATGTAGTTCTACACATATTTGACATTTGCATCTCATCCATTGCTGTACCAATATTATCTAATTGTTGATATATATCTTTAAGTTAACATAATACTTGTAATGTCAACATTCTTACTTTATTGACATCAGCAAATTAACACAAGCACTTAAACACGTTTGTCTGAAATGAAGCTTGGCTTGATACTTCTGTGTAGCTTCTGTTTTACTTCTCTAGATGTCTCTGTGCACTGTGTGTGTTTTTTAGTTGGTAGATTAGAAACTTGGCAGTACGTTTTATTAGATGCACCATATTATTTGTCCAGAAATTTTGGGTAATATTGCGAATGGCAGAAAAACACGAATATTTGACTTTGAGCATGTAGTTTAGAGTAAAAATATAAAATTTTCCATTTCTCATATGTGTTCGATTCCAAACTCTTTCTGTACTCTATCCAAATCAGAGAGGCCAACGTAAACATTGGAGACACGCAGTGATCACGTCAATTTACTGATAAATTTTATTTTAAAAGTAAATAAGGATGAACAGGAATAAATAAACAACAATTGACAGTTTCCTGTTCAAAGAATACCAAATCACTAAAACTAGTAAAAATAAATTTGATAGGTTACCGACAGTGTTGCCGATGTTTGGGAATTTTCCTGAATTTCGAGATTTTTAGTTCAAAAGCTTTTAAATTATTAAACTACTTGCTCAACTGAATATTCATTCCCAAAATAATTTTTCCGCTATTTTTTTTTCCTGGAATTTCTGGTCAACGTTGCCACGTTTCTCATTAAATGTAGCATACTTCTTTTTACAATGTGAGAGTTGCTACGGCACTGTGCTGTTATAGAGTACCGACGCTGGCTCGACTACATTGGAGATGATCCATCATCAAGGCGGTAAGCTCAAAAAATGTGTTAAAAAAGTAACGGTTGTTGGTGTTGCTGATGGAAGCTATTTAACTCTTATTCGGTGTAGTCTTTTGTTTTATTGCATATTTACGTCAAGCAGAATAATATATGAATATTTATGTAACAGTTTTATTACGAGAATTAATAAAATTTTCATCTCGGTGTGCTCCGTTCATTATTATCAGTGATAAAAAAGTTTTGTCGTCAGAAAGATTGCATTTTTTTGTATGAAATTAATATTAAAAAAAAAGAAGTAATGTGAAGTTATATTATAATTCAGATGTAATCTTTTATGACTCTTTTTCATGTTTTTTACATACACAATCATTTTACAACAGTATTTTTATTATACAAACTTTAGATACTAGATAATATGTATCTATCTATCATTAAAGCTCCTTTAATTATGAAACGACCTGAGTAAATAAATTTTAAAAGATAATGTGTGTAGTAGAATGAATACTAATACTACCAAAAGGGCTGGTTTAAAGAATGAAAAGAAAATCAAAGTTAACGAGTCTCAAACACGCTTACCTGTTATTGCATAATCCCTCTCTGGAATGATGTTGACAGTAGCAGCGATACATACAAATGCAGTTATGAGCGGGCCCAATTGTACTTGTTAATTCAAGGTCTCTTCACTAGCTTTTTCAAAATAAGCGATTTGAGACTAAAATAGGCGCGAAATATATATTCATTCTGGAACAATGTAAAATCATTGTTCTCTTTAACCACTAAATTTTTTCCGAAAATTCTAGAGCGTCAGAAATATATTTTTGCTTTTTTCTAAATCCTTTGGCTCTCCCAGATTAGACTCGATTGTTATGTGAGTTGTCCGGAATTTAGAATGGCTATCGCCCGTCCCACAATGAGCATTATCAAATTGAAATAATTTCCAAACGATAAGGACTAGAAACAAATGAACCTATTGAGTATTTTCGCTTGTGGACTTCCAAATAACCGACTTTGAAACAATACACGTCATGTAAGCGAAATAAAATGTGCGATAAAACGAAAAATTTTACGATGTTTGGTGTTCAAAGTCGTAACAATTTCACAGCATCGAAAAGTATTACTTTCAAATTAAAAACTAAAAAATAAAGTACCTCTATTACATGGCGATCGAATCGGCGGCGCGATTTTCTTTTAAATAACTCTATCGCCTCAATGGGACCACGTTATTGCTGCTGGAAGCTGCAACTAGGCCTCGATGATATACTAGTGCTAGAACTAAAAAAATATGGGATAGTTCTGTAAGCTGTACTTTTTTGACGCAAGATATGTCATCTCTATCACAGACACAGAACTGTTGAACAGTTAGAACTGAATAAGGAAAAATACTAGAGCCCACAGAGCCTGTTTCAGGCATTTAAGGCGTTGGCGGACAATTACCCTGCAGTTGCAGATATGTTCCGCCGTCTCATCTGCATCATTGCAGAATCTGCATGTTCCACTGTCCCCTTTGCCCATTTTACAAATATGGTATATGAGTGAGAATTCCTGTGATTACTCTGAGATCAGATTTCTGAAGCTCCAGCGTGTCGAGCAGAAGGTCGTATTAACCTTTTTGCTTTGGCCTGGATTTATTTTCCAATAGGGTGCACTAAGCCCTTTTCCCATTTTTGGACTTCTTCCACAATGCGGCTTTTTCGAATACCACAGAATGGTTCTGGTCCGATAAAAGGAGTACAAGCTTCTTCTTTTGCGAGACCATCAGCAATCTCATTTCCGACTATGTTATGACTAGCCAGTTGCTTAAGGGATTGTTTGCAGTTCCAGACATAAGTTTAAAGCAGCCTGATTATCGGATGCAATAAATATTCAGGCTGAGTTGAGGCTTTTTAAGGCACTCTTGGGCACAGAAATCTATTGCTAATAGTTCCGATTGGAATATTGTTGGAGTGTTTCCCAGGGTTATTGACATCCTAGTTCTACCTGTAACCCCTACTCCTACTCGTTCGTTTGCTTTTGACCCATTAGTAAGTGAGGACACCTCTTGTAATTGATAACAACGTTTAACGTGAGTTCGAAACCTTGTTTAGTAGACATAAACTCCGTGGGCATCTTCATAGATTGGGTTGCTCCAACCTATAGTATCTCAAGATGCCCCGTTAAGTCTCCTGGTTTCAAAGATTTGGCCTGTGGTAGCCTATAGGCACTTTCCAAAGCGATCCTCCTCACATGTAGATGTAGTGAAGGAAGGTCCAGCATTACCTCTAACGCTGCACTAGGGCAGGATCTCATTGCACCCGTGATCCCTATGCAAGCCAGGCGTTGCACTTTTTGTAACTCCGTTATTACCCTTTGCTGCGTTGTTTTGTTTCACCAAACAAGCGCCAGCATAGGTGATGATTGGTCTGACCACCGCTAGGTATGACCAGTAGATCATTTTCGGTTTCAGGCCCCACGTTTTACCAAAAAGCCTACGGTACGTCCACAGAGCCCCCGAGGTACAGTAAGCGTTCTAGGAATTTATTGAAAATCGCTAAGATTCAATCTACAAGGTCACGCGCTGGCTCGATCATCAGCTTGCTGTTAACCAAACCTGATTAGAACTATTCGCGACCTGATGTAGAGCAGTGCAGATTCAACCTTGGCAATTTCTTATGGGAAATTACTTAAAGAAATGACCTATTCTTTTGCTTGTACCTTTTTAAGTTATCAACGAAAATGTTTTTCTAATCGATATAAATTGATGATGATAAAGGACATAAAAATAAATTCAAACTTTTGGGTTTTTCATACTTAGAGGAGCTTTAAGCGACTTAAATATTTCTGATACACTCATATAGACAAATTGAATACAGTTCACCAAGAATTGAAGGCTACAACAAAAATTTTAACACATTTCCTGCAGTTTATCATTTACCCATACTAGAATTTGGTTATTGGTGAACTACTACTTACTTATTTAACTCAGTTTTGGTTTCCAAACACCCACTACTTCCCCGCCATTGGTTTAGGGGTGCCCATTGGTGCAGGCTAACATTTTTTCGTTTGTAGAGTCACGAGGTTGGCATGAAGACCCTGGTCATGCTGGATGAACAGGGCGGTAAGCATTACATTATTTCATTTATTGTCAAAACCCTCAGAAAGTAGCTATTACGAAGGGTGTATTCAGATTGTACATATGCTTATTGTGGAAGCGTAAATAGTTGATAAATGTTCTCACTGAATCCCGCCAAGAATATTTTCGAAAATTTGCTTACTAAACAATTTAAAAAGCATGATTTCTTAAAAGTATTTACTAACGCTGCAATTTTCATTCTTATTTCATTACATATTCAAAGATTCTATAGTCTTACCTTGCGAATAATTTTTCTTGCCTGTTTTAACTTTTTAAAAGAATGTTTTATCGCTGGAAACAAAATAATGCCTTGCTTGGCAATTTTCTTTTAAACAGTGGAACTTTTATCGTACATAGAGTATGGGTAAAATTTCATGCATTCGAAAAACTTCTGGAGGAATAAGCCGAATTATATTTTTAATTGCACAATTTTTACTTCTTATATATTTTGCTGTCTCTTCCCCACCTTTATCTTTGCAGATTTAATGTTGATAATCCAAATTACTGTGTTTATAATAAACTGCAGAATATGCCCTTAGTTTTTTCTGTATCCAGTGTAACAAATTTCTTCCTTAATAGAGTATATCACTCAGAACTTATACGTTATCAGAAACTTCCTGCCAGATCTAGCAGAGTATCACTAATCATATACAAGTTGATGGACTAAATTCCATTATTGTATTTTGGTTTCGATTGAATGCTAGCTTAATAATATTAATCTCATCCATGAAATCAATGTTGTTTTCAATAAAGGTCAATATCCTTCTGGTAAAAATCTTTAGCTCTTCAGGAAGATTTTCTTGTTGCTACCTTTGGAATCAGGACCGAATTATACCTCTGAAGGAAGCAGTTGCTCCTGTAGAAGATTCTGCTCCTACGAAATGTTTTTTAAATCCTTCTTTGGTAGTTTTTTCTCTTCCTGTTGTTTATTTTGCCTTGTACCCAGATCAGAGTCACTTTGTTTTGTGCCAGAGCTTTGGAAAAATTTTGCACCAATTTATATTTGTTGATTGGGTTCCTTACTGCCATCTGGTGTCCGGTTTCTTCGGTGAGTACACTAAATCATTTCCGACAACAGAAGTCATTCCTGTAATATTATAGTATTTTTTTTCTTGGCTTCAGCTTGGAACACTGTTCCTTATTTTTCAGACTAAAGACTACATTTATTCTTTTGATAATTTGAATAAATTTTAACTTTAGTTGACAATCAAAGTAAAGTAGCTTTGAGATCTCTAAAGAATTTTGGGATAGTCACAAGTAGAGTGAGATCTTGTGAGCCTGATGGTCATTCTACGGTTCCAATTCAAAATAATTTGATGTTTCCAAATTTTTAGCTTGGTCTTCATATGCCATTTCAAAAATGTCGATGAATTAGATGTTAGAGTAATTAAAAATAATTCGAATTTTCCAGGATTTTTTTATTTACAGAAATATTTTTAGTTTCCTACAATACATGCTCCATACTTTATGTTGAAATTGAAGAAATAATAAAAATTCCTAACTTTCCTAAAAATAATGAAATATTTTTGACATTTATGAAAAAAATAGAATTTCTTTGAATTCTTGGCGAGGATAGACCTTTGTAAAAAAAACATTAAATAGCGTGCAATGTACAGGATGTTCATATTTTTCATGCAATATACAGTGCTAAGGAACAATCATTATCAAAAAAATATTATTTGCTTTTTTTTAAACAGTATAATATCTGGTCAGATATTTTTAGGATATCTCAATATGTCTCCAACTCAATTAATAATCATCACTAATCAGTTTTTTAAGATATTGGATATACCATGTGAAGACGATTTTTTCGTAAGTAATATCATAACGGCATCTAATTTTTCCGAAAAAAAAATCGAAAAAACACGTTGCTAAGTAATATTTTAACAAGAAGCATGAGTGCTGGTGGCAACAAAAATCCCAGTCGAAGACGAGGATTTTTGCACCTACACGAATGCATTTTGTTAAAAAAATATTACTTTGCATTGTGTTTTTTCGATTTTTTGGAGTATTGTTTGAAATCTTTGTTAACTCATTGATAACGTTGGGTGTAGGTAAATCATTAATGTTGTTGATGGTCCAGCTGTAGAGTGAGAAACTCGAGGAGTGGCTGCAGGATCTTCTGTTTTTTAGCTGGAGGTTCTGAGGGTGTTTGTGATGTTGGAATAATGCTCATTATCCATTTGCGGATAAAGCTTAATTGAGTTGGCTGAACTGTGGCCAGTAACTTTAATTTATTGTTGCTCACCCCTCCTTTAGCCAGGTTACTGACTGCTGTCGACCGCATAGAGTGGTTTGTTATTTTTATTTCTTTTTTATTTAATCCTGCCTTCTCTTTAGTCCATTTCTAAAGTTCGTTTTTTACCACTGGAGTGTTTTTGTACCACTCACTTGATTGTTCTTTGTTCCTTGATGGGTTTGCTGTTAAGAATAATCTATCAGTTGTTATTCTAGATGAACGTTTAACCATTAGAATTTTAAAAAGACGGACTGGACAAAAGGTAGGGTTCTTCGTGTTAAGGACCAACCATTTACTGTCGGCCATTTTTTTTTCTCCACCCTGGGCCGTTTTATTGAAGAGAGGATTATATTCTACTCTTCCTAAAAAGTAGGATTTTTGAAAATCATTTAAAGTAGGGTTAGCCATATGTGAGTAATAATTATTGAAGGTATGGAAGAAAAAGTCCTTTTTATCTCACAAGTTATTTATTGAGGGTGCGACCAGTTTCGGCGATCAAATCGCCATCATCAGGCCCTGCGTGGGAAAATTATGGAGTTAAAAAACAAAATTGTTAAGTTACATGATTTTAAGGAATTTATTTTTATTTTTAATTTATAATTTAATTTAATTTTATTTCAAAAAAGCAAAAACTCGCCATAACTTTTCCACGCAGTAATTACCACAGGAAAAACACCAACAACATGTCAGCACATAAATCAAAACAAGGAACGAATTGTACAGGTCCCCAATATATAAATGTAATTTATAAAAATTTAAAATATTGTTATAGATAGAGTCTAGATACTGGACATGATTTCGACTCTATCTCTGGTTTTAGAGTTCTACATACAGTGAGTAATAGATTTCTTCTTGATAACTTTGAAAATCTGGAAATTGCAAAAAACGTCAAATTCAATCCCACATGTTCATTAAACGCCCAAATTAACTTCAATAGTACCCCAACTTTTTCAGCATTAATTTAAGAATACTTTAATTATTTAATTTCCTTAAAATCTTTTCAATCATAATTTTACTTATCCGTACAGTTTTTTCCAATTTTATAACTTACTTTTCTCACGTCAAATAACTTCAGCCTTCCATTGTTTTAGCACACTTAAAAAGAACATCATTGCTCCTTTTCATGCTATTTATCAGCGAACCCCCACTCTTGTCATTTTCCAATTCTTTTCAGTCTGAAACGGTTTGTTCGTTTCTTTCATTATCTTCGTCCTTTTCTCTCCTACAATTTTTCTTTTTTTTATCTAACCCTTGGCCAAATACAAAAGCTTCTAATATTAAATTTTCATATTAAATGTTTTCAGTTTAAAATGGTACATTACAATTTCTTATTTTTTAAAATAAATTCTAATATTTAAATAATTATATTATATATGTTAACGCCACCTACCTCATATTCAACAAACCATACGTTTTCGATATTTCTTATTACAGATTACTTTATCATCTTATTAATTAATTCCTGTTTTACCCATATTAAATCTAACCATTTTCCTATTGGTTAAAATGTTTTATGACGTCTCACTTTTATAAAAACTTTGTTGATAGAGATAAAATTTATTCCTTTGTTTAACCAGCTAATTTTTAAAATGTCTCTTTGTTAGTTTAATTTTTAATTTGTATGTAAATGTCCTTATGACTGGTTTTTTAAAAAGCTTTAAAATTTTATAACAATATTTTAAATTTTTACAAATTACATTTATATATTGGGGACCTGTACAATTCGTTCCTTATTTTGATTTATGTGCTGACATGTTGGTGTAATTCCTGCGTGGAAAAGTTATAGTGAGTTTTTGCTTTTTTGAAATAAAATTAAATTAAAATTATAAATTAAAAACAAAAATAAATTCCTTAAAATAATAAAATACAACGTCCAGACAATTTATTAAAGTTATTATTATCTGCTAATAAATCTTCTACCTGGTTGTACACCAATATCCTAAAAATAACTGACCTGTAATAAATTAACGATTTAAAAATAATTATTAATGATTTTAATACAAAACATTATCATTTCCTTACTCGTATCTCATTTTTTTTTGTTCCGCACACTAAGTTAAATAAACTAAAAATTTGTAGTCTGTACCAATGTCACAGCAATGTTTTAAACTAGCAGTAAACTGTCTAAAAAAATTGTATAATTTGATCCCATAAAACTTTAAATATATTGGACAAGAAAATGATAAACAGGGTGTTTTATAAGCGATAGGTTTAATCTTAACTACGGTTTCAGTAAAAAATATTATGTTTTACATTCTCCACAATATTTTTATTATCATCTCAAACAGGGTTAGTACATGTTTCGGAACTATACAGGTCCATGATAAGCCAGTTTAATGGTTGGTTTCTAGTTTCAAATTTGACGTGGGTGGCGCCATCTATGTGTTATAGGCGAACTGACATCCAAGTATTAAGGAAAATATTAATATTTTTACTTCTGAATCTGCTGTTAAAATTTGGCCCATTACTCATAAAACGCTAACAAGCAGTTTTGAAATCGTATGCATCTTTATATATCGCATTAATTTCACAGCTGCTTTACATTATTTGTCTCGTATATAAAAAGATAAATGGAACTTCGTTAAATTTTTTGTACTCTATGCAAATTTATTTTTTTTATATAAAAAACGATCATGTAGATATTGTACATATCAGATCAATAAATTCGAAATGCGTTTTACTTGAATTTTGTAATATCCTGTAGACTGCCAAACTAAATAGAACTTCGGCTCTCGAGCTTTTTGCCTTTTATAAAAATAATTGATAAAATAAACTAACTAATAAATAATTCGAAATATCCGAATGTCAGCAGTAAATCTGAAACACTCATCAACGGTCACCCCCAGGATTTTTTAAAGCAAAACTTAAATGCTAGAAAATTTTCAATTTAAATACAGTAATTGTGAATTTGGGTGCAAATCAATAAAGCAATTTTAATGTTACATGGTAAAATTATAGTTGTATCTTACAAAACCTTTTTCTTTTTTATGGTTGTGCCAAGTTAGTGCAAGACCATTGTAACAACTAAAACTCCCTTCTCAAATTGTCCAAAAACCACCCCTAATAGGAGTTTCCGCGCTTATCGAGTTTTCTACCCCTTTTTTGGAAAGTATAAAGTTCCTCGAGGGAGATGACCCTAACCCATACCGCTACCCCTACTGTAAGAGGTTGAAAAAAAAGCTACTGCCGAGAGGATGTTGAACTTCTATCTTCTTCCCTCACGTTCCCTGGTTGTTATTAGCCTCTTTGGACTATCTGTGATTCCTTCTGCTTTATGAGAATAAAAAAAGTTATAAAAACAGCAAAGGATGCCGCCAATAGAAGAAATGCTAACGCATCTGGACATTTTTGAGTACTTATCCTAAATGGCGTAAAATTTCTATATTGGTTAACTTTCTACAATTTCGCTGTTTGGTCAGATTTTAGGTCCGTATGAAGACACCTCGTTCCGCGTCCCTTCCTTTCCAGGTTTAGGCCCATTTTCCATCTGTCCTTCGTCTGATAGTAGAGAGATTTCCTCTAGTCCTGTTGGTTGTTTTTTCCTTCCTCTCTTCTACAGGGTGGGCCACGCTCAACGGGACGGAGCTTACTGAGAAAACGAAAAATGTTATGAAAAAGTTATTTGGCAGGAGTACGTAGGTTAGTGACGACTACATTTCTAAATTAGTTAGACATATACAGGGTATTCCAAAAAAGCGTGATATATCAAAGTTATGTTTTTTTTAATGGAACACCCTGTATTTTATTTTATTTTTGAAGTATATTGAACAAAATAATGTCACTTTATTAAGGGCTCCCTATACCCATTCTTGATATTTTTCGATTTAAATGACTATTTTTGCGAAATTAATATGGTTTAAATACATTCATTACACTTCGTCCCATAAAAATTAACTAACGCATTTTTGTTTATTAATTGCCAATTAGGAAGGCCATCGATACGAATTATTGTAATGTAAAGTTTATTTACAGGGTGTTGTTAATTGAGAGTTTCATGACAATACAATATTTTATACGATTACTGCGTTATTCTAAATGGGACACCCTGTATTTTGTTATTGTAATAAAAGGGTAAAACAATTCCCTTTCAAATTACTAAAAGGTTCCCTATACCAATATCCACCAATTTGCATTATTTTACCTGCATCAATAAAAATCGGTAATTTTTATTAAGTAAGTTATGAAATAGACAAAACACTAGTTTGCTGTCAAACTGTGACAATAGTTTAATTTTTACCGTGTTATTAGCTGTCGTTCAAATACAAAATGAAAGAATATACAGTTGAAGATAGAGTTAATATGATTTTCATACTCGGAGAATGTTTTCAAAACTGTCTATTAGCATCACGAGTTTATGCCGAGAGATATCCCTTAAAAGATCATCCTCGCAAAGAGGTATTTGAAAGGCTGCTAGCAAGGTTTCGTGAAACCGGCAGTGTTTCTTACAAAAAACGAGATATTAGAAAGCTCGTAACTCGCAACGAAAATACAGAGTTGGAAGTTCTCCAATCACTTATTGAAAAACCAAACACTAGCACAAGAGTTATGGCCAGGGAATTGGAAATAAGTCGGACTAGTATCAGAAGAATTATTAAAAATCATTGTTACCATCCATACCACATTCAGATGCACCAACATTTGTATGGAACGGATTTTCACCGTAGATTGGAATTTTGTTTATGTCTACGTTCCATAATAGTGGACTAGTGAATAGACACAACTTTCACTATTACAGTACCGAAAATAAAAAAGAATTTAGAACGATAGATCGTCAAAACCGATGGTCTTTAAACGTTTATGGAGGATTAATAGGAGAATATGTTGTGGGACCGTATTTTTTTAATGGCATTTTAAATGGACGTAAGTTTTCCAGATTCCTTCAGAGAGATTTTTCTGTTCTGTTAGAAAATATCCCTTTGAATGTAAGAAGCAGAATGTGGGTACAGCTCGATGGTGCTCCCGCACATTTTTCTCTCATTGTAAGATCATATTTAAATCGAAAATTTCCGGAAAAGTGGATTGGTAGAGGTAGTCCTAACAATTGGCCCCCTAGATCTCCCTGTTTAACCAACATGGACTTCTTTTTATGGGGTACATTAAAAATTTAGTGTATCAGACTCCACCCACGACTGCCCAAGATATGAAAATTCGTATCCGTGAAGCGTTTGCAACCGTAACGCCAGAAATGTTAAGAAGTGTAAAAAAAAATTTGAGAAGAGAGTCCGATTATGTATCGAACAAAATGGGCACCATTTTGAACATTTGTTGTAAAGTTATTTGTTTTGTCTATTTCATAGCTTACTTAATAAAAACGTGTTATAAAATTACCGATTTTTATTGATGCAGGTAAAATAATGCAAATAAGTCTGAAATTGGTGGATATTGGTATAGGGAACCTTGTAGTAATTTGAAAGGGAATTGTTTTACCCTTTTATTACAATAACAAAATACAGGGTGTCCCATTGAGAATAACGCAGTAATCGTATAAAATATTGTATTGTCATGAAACTCTCAAGTAACAACACCCTGTAAATAAACTTTACAGTACAATAATTCGTATCGATGGCCTTCCTAATTGGCAATTAATAAACAAAAATGCGTTAGTTAATTTTTGTGGGACGAAGTGTAATGAATGTATTTAAACCATATTAATTTCGCAAAAAAAGTAATTTAAATCGAAAACTATCAAGAATGGGTATAGGGAGCCCTTAATAAAGTGACATTATTTTGTTCAATATACTTCAAAAATAAAATAAAATACATGGTGTTCCATTAAAAAAAAACATAACTTTGATATATCACGCTTTTTTGGAACACCCTGTATATGTCTAACTAATTTAGAAATGTAGTCGTCACTAACCTACGTACTCCTGCCAAATAACTTTTTCATAACATTTTTCGTTTTCCCAGTAAGCTCCGTCCCGTTGAGCGTGGCCCACCCTGTATATTATTAAATAATGTAGAACAGCATTAAGTAATTGTCTAATTTGGAACAAAATTTTCCAAACAAATAATTTAAAAAAACAATGAATTGGAAAGTTAATTATTTCGAAGTGTGATATTAAAATTAGTGATTCACTGAAATTCACGATTAGTAGCCATTGTTTTATTTTTTTGGTTTAATTTTAAAACAACTTTTATTTTTGTTTATATTCACGCGCCTTTAAGTTTTGCAGACGTTAACACCTGGAAAAAAAAAACAAATACCATCATCCATCACTCACTACTGTATGATTTAGTTCACTCATAGAAATTCTTAAGTCACACGAAAAAACCACAATGTTAACAATAAAAAGTATCATATAAAGGAAGCCATAATACCAATGAACTTTTCCAAACTCATTTTTATGTAAATTATATTATGTAAAACTCATTTTAGCGTGTTAATAGCCTAAAATGTGTATTTCGTCAAAAAATTGTAAATATGCAATAAGATATTTGACCTTTACTTCTGGTGTTATTGATGTACACAAATTTCTGATATTAGATAATAGAGGGGTATATTTAATCTTAAATCTGTTTACTGTTGCTTGCAAATAGTTTAATTTTCTTCCGATCTATAAAACTTATATCATTATAATCGTACTGGATATCTTAACGATAATACAAATTTTAAAATTAATCCTTGCCATACTGACTATTCTGTTTGACAAAAGATAATAATGATATTGTTACAATTCTCTTACAGACACGGGCGGATTTATGGGGAACATTTTAAGACCATCCAGAACCGCTTAACATAAGCAGAAAAAAGTTATGGACAAAATAAATCTTTTTCAATTTTTTTTACGCCATTTTTTTAGCGCCATCTAGACTGGTATTTGAAAAAAAAAAGTCATTTTACAGAAAGTCGTAACATATGTTCCTACAATTGCCCAGTAATTTTTAGCCTATGGGATAATTCTTTTTTTAAGTTTTTGCTGAATAGCGCGAAAAGTATTTATTTTTGAAAAATGCTCTTCCGAATAATTTCCATTTTTTTTATGTTTTCTTTGTAACGAGATATGGCCGTATGCGTTTGAAATTGTATTTATAACCGTCAATGCCATTTTTTCGGGTCATTCCAATGAAAAAGTCTGTTAAAACATGACATTTCGGCGATATCCTAAGCATTAAAATGGTTTATTGTACATCTCGATATTATCAGCCAAAAAAAATACATTTTTTTTTTAGAAATGTAAGATTTTTGTGGTAAAAACCGTAATTTTCTACGCCCTACTCGGGAGCGGTTTATTTTCATGAAAAATTGTATTTACCCCTCCCTTTTTGATGCCCCAATCTTCAATCAAGTTGATAGTACATTAGATACACTTATAATACTTATATTCAAGCTAGGAAAAAAGTATCTGGCACAATTTTATCTTGAAGTGACGAAAAATTTTCTATCTGGCAACGCCGCAGATTTTTGACGTATCACGTCACTGCCTCGCTAAAATAAATGACATACTACTTTTACTTTTCGAAAATCATTGATTTTTAATTCATGTTCCTGAATGCAACCCTGATTCATGACGCGATTACTTTGAGATAGATATAATTGATTAGTTGATTAGTTTGGCCTTTTATTTAATTTTATCTTTGAGACATCCTGTATAAAGGTCAGTTAATGGAAATAGGCATACATATCTCCAGAACACAGTTTTTTTTGCAATATATAAATAACATTTTCTACGCCCTACTCGGGAGCGGTTTATTTTCAAGAAAAATTTTATTTACCCTTCACTTTTTGATGCCCCAATCTTCAATCAAGTTGATAGTACATTAGATCCACTTATAATAATAATAATAATATACGCCCTCCAATTCACTCCCTTACGAGTGAACCCCAGAAGCTCTGCAACTTGTGCGGGGGAGGGACGGCTATTATTATTATTATTTGCCGTGGCGCTCTGGGGCGACTTACTGATGCTTGATGGCGCATTTGCTTTACAGTTGTGGGAAAACCCAGAAAAACCACACAACACCATCATAATACTTATATTCAAGCTAGGAAAAAAAAGTATCTGGCACAATTTTATCTTGAAGTGACGAAAAAAATTTCTATCTGGCAACGCCGCCGATTTTTGACGTATCACGTAACTGCCTCGCTAAAATAAATGACTTATACTACTTTTACTTTTCGAAAATCATTGATTTTTAATTCATGTTCCTGAATGCAACCCTGATTAATGACGCGATTACTTTGAGATAGATATAATTGATTAGTTGATTAGTTTGGCCTTCTATTTAATTTTATCTTTGAGACATCCTGTATAAAGGTCAGTTAATGGAAATAGGCATACTTATCTCCAGAACACAGTTTTTTTTGCAATATATAAATAACATTTTCTACGCCCTACTCGGGAGCGGTTTATTTTCAAGAAAAATTTTATTTACCCTTCACTTTTTGATGCCCCAATCTTCAATCAAGTTGATAGTACATTAGATCCACTTATAATAATAATAATAATAATAATAATATACGCCCTCCAATTCACTCCCTTACGAGTGAACCCCAGAAGCTCTGCAACTTGTGCGGGGGAGGGACGGCTATTATTATTATTTGCCGTGGCGCTCTGGGGCGACTTACTGATGCTTGATGGCGCATTTGCTTTACAGTTGTGGGAAAACCCAGAAAAACCACACAACACCATCATAATACTTATATTCAAGCTAGGAAAAAAAAGTATCTGGCACAATTTTATCTTGAAGTGACGAAAAAAATTTCTATCTGGCAACGCCGCAGATTTTTGACGTATCACGTCACTGCCTCACTAAAATAAATGACTTATACTACTTTTACTTTTCGAAAATCATTGATTTTTAATTCATGTTCCTGAATGCAACCCTGATTAATGACGCGATTACTTTGAGATAGATATAATTGATTAGTTGATTAGTTTGGCCTTTTATTTAATTTTATCTTTGAGACATCCTGTATAAAGGTCAGTTAATGGAAATAGGCATACATATCTCCAGAACACAGTTTTTTTTGCAATATATAAATAACATTTTCTACGCCCTACTCGGGAGCGGTTTATTTTCAAGAAAAATTTTATTTACCCTTCACTTTTTGATGCCCCAATCTTCAATCAAGTTGATAGTACATTAGATCCACTTATAATAATAATAATAATATACGCCCTCCAATTCACTCCCTTACGAGTGAACCCCAGAAGCTCTGCAACTTGTGCGGGGGAGGGACGGCTATTATTATTATTATTATTTGCCGTGGCGCTCTGGGGCGACTTACTGATGCTTGATGGCGCATTTGCTTTACAGTTGTGGGAAAACCCAGAAAAACCACACAACACCATCATAATACTTATATTCAAGCTAGGAAAAAAAAGTATCTGGCACAATTTTATCTTGAAGTGACGAAAAAAATTTCTATCTGGCAACGCCGCCGATTTTTGACGTATCACGTCACTGCCTCGCTAAAATAAATGACTTATACTACTTTTACTTTTCGAAAATCATTGATTTTTAATTCATGTTCCTGAATGCAACCCTGATTAATGACGCGATTACTTTGAGATAGATATAATTGATTAGTTGATTAGTTTGGCCTTTTATTTAATTTTATCTTTGATACATCCTGTATAAAGGTCAGTTAATGGAAATAGGCATACATATCTCCAGAACACAGTTTTTTTTTGCAATATATAAATAACATTTTCTACGCCCTACTCGGGAGCGGTTTATTTTCAAGAAAAATTTTATTTACCCTTCATTTTTTGATGCCCCAATCTTCAATCAAGTTGATAGTACATTAGATCCACTTATAATAATAATAATAATATACGCCCTCCAATTCACTCCCTTACGAGTGAACCCCAGAAGCTCTGCAACTTGTGCGGGGGAGGGACGGCTATTATTATTATTATTATTTGCCGTGGCGCTCTGGGGCGACTTACTGATGCTTGATGGCGCATTTGCTTTACAGTTGTGGGAAAACCCAGAAAAACCACACAACACCATCATAATACTTATATTCAAGCTAGGAAAAAAAAGTATCTGGCACAATTTTATCTTGAAGTGACGAAAAAAATTTCTATCTGGCAACGCCGCAGATTTTTGACGTATCACGTCACTGCCTCGCTAAAATAAATGACTTATACTACTTTTACTTTTCGAAAATCATTGATTTTTAATTCATGTTCCTGAATGCAACCCTGATTCATGACGCGATTACTTTGAGATAGATATAATTGATTAGTTGATTAGTTTGGCCTTCTATTTAATTTTATCTTTGAGACATCCTGTATAAAGGTCAGTTAATGGAAATAGGCATACTTATCTCCAGAACACAGTTTTTTTTGCAATATATAAATAACATTTTCTACGCCCTACTCGGGAGCGGTTTATTTTCAAGAAAAATTTTATTTACCCTTCACTTTTTGATGCCCCAATCTTCAATCAAGTTGATAGTACATTAGATCCACTTATAATAATAATAATAATAATAATAATATACGCCCTCCAATTCACTCCCTTACGAGTGAACCCCAGAAGCTCTGCAACTTGTGCGGGGGAGGGACGGCTATTATTATTATTTGCCGTGGCGCTCTGGGGCGACTTACTGATGCTTGATGGCGCATTTGCTTTACAGTTGTGGGAAAACCCAGAAAAACCACACAACACCATCATAATACTTATATTCAAGCTAGGAAAAAAAAGTATCTGGCACAATTTTATCTTGAAGTGACGAAAAAAATTTCTATCTGGCAACGCCGCAGATTTTTGACGTATCACGTCACTGCCTCACTAAAATAAATGACTTATACTACTTTTACTTTTCGAAAATCATTGATTTTTAATTCATGTTCCTGAATGCAACCCTGATTAATGACGCGATTACTTTGAGATAGATATAATTGATTAGTTGATTAGTTTGGCCTTTTATTTAATTTTATCTTTGAGATATCCTGTATAAAGGTCAGTTAATGGAAATAGGCATACATATCTCCAGAACACAGTTTTTTTTGCATTATATAAATAACATATTCACTTTACGTTAGAGGTAGAAATTCTGGATTAAAAAATATTTTCGAATACTCTCTGTTAGTAAGCTGAGGCAACTCGCTGATTTAGCCCTAGAGGTATAGAAGAGAAAATTGGGATTGTCATCAAAAATATTTCCCTTTTTTTTAAAGATCTTGTTAAAATAACTATTAATGTTTATTTCTAAATTTTGAAATATTGAAACAAGACATTTACTATTAAACCAAATCTAACATAAAAAGTTTAGTTTTAATATATTTTTATACGGTAAGTATATCAATGTTAGTGTGAATGTAATTATTCATTAGATATCAATGTGATTTTTGTTTACCACTTAATCGTATGAGGTTTTCATTCTATAAACTTTTTTCTTTAATTTATTTAGATATTCCAACTGTACAACAATATTTCAAATGTTATTTTTCCTTAAATTTTGTCTAACGTACGTGTTAAAATTGTCTGGCATTTAAATATACGTCAAAAGTGGCATATGACAATTGTTAAAATTTGAAGTTGACAATGCCGAAACCGGTCTAAGAATGACAAGCTCCTTTAATGACAAAATCGAAGTTTTTGGGTTACAGCCCCGACTTGGTCTGGCACCAAACCACGTCTGGACTTTCGTAATTCAATACCTGGTGGGGCATATAGCCCAAGGAGTATTTGCTGAAGTCCAGACGCTGGTGCAGTGTAGGACATTTTTAATGTCCTTGTTCTTGGGAGCTTGTGTGATTTTATTTCACATCCTTTGTGCAGTTTTGTCACTCCCATGGTCCTTTTTTGGAATTTTTATGGTTCAAAAAATTCCACCTTCGTGTAATCCAATATACTGTCAAATTTTGTAATATGTCACTTTATGCATGTACTTTTAACCTTGATAGTTTTTTCTGAACCATGACTATGTTATTAATGGTTAGTTGTCAGTATTTTTACTATATGATTATGCAAATCTGTTGGTTGGCAAAACTGAATAATTAATTTAATCCATAGTTAAAAAAACAATGTTTCCATTCTTGATTGAAGGTGCTAAAAAGTTTCGCAATTATTATTTTTTAAGTAAAAATACAAATATTTAATAAAATTTCTTTTTATAAATTATTTCAAATACCCCTCTATTATTGATACCCATAATACGCTACAATGAAGAAATTACAATTTAATACATCAATATATATATTTGTTTTAGAAGTCACAACGCAAATCTACAAAAGGATTATGCTTCCTTTTATAACAAAATATAAACAATAAAAAAAATCTAACGGCGTACTGCTATTATTAAAATGATTTAATTAAAAAAACACCAAAACAGTAAATCCTCGTGTTAAATATATTTTTAGAAAAACTTTAAATTTGAAACGAATTTTAATTTAATTTATTTTTATCGAATATTTTTGACATTAGAATACACTCTGTATCCACTTTGAAGACATAACGTGACATATTTTTGGATACATTTTAATTCAGAATCATTTGTACTTTTTATAAACAAATGTATGTTTAGTTTTTCTATTTTTCACAATGATTTATTAAATTCTAATTATTTTAAGTTAATCTATAATCACAGCGTTTTTTGTGATAAACCATCTTTATCAGTATTGAAACAGAGTCTTAATCAGGAAATTTAGATCTAGAAATTTTATTTATTTTTGTTTTAATTTGGAATTTACTGTTGTTGGAGGTTGCAATTTTTTTTCTTACGTTTATTGGTTGTATCAATATAACAATAAATTTTAATAATAACAAATACGCCAAATAAAACAAACCTATAATGTAACGTCCATTTACAACTACTTGTTTTAATTAAAAAAAATTTAAACAAGTAATTTATTGTCATTCTCATTCATTCCTAATTATGACATTTTAAAATATGTGGAATATACAAGATTCATTTAAAGACTCTACAATACCTACATTGAAGGATTTTAACACCATTCAAGTAAGTTAACACTAACTCCCAAACTTTAAACGTTTTTTCACACCACTATTTAGTTTTCGCTAATGCAAATTCTTTATCGACTTATCAGCATGAAAACTATCTTAGATTTTTAGCTTTTAAGGTAATGCTAAAAACGCCTCCATTTTAGAAGTCAAAAGTTTTATTAATATTCAAGCTTTATAGTTTTTATTTAGTGTTTTTAAAACTTGTTACACCAATGGATAGAAATTTTTCATTGTGTCGATTTTAGAGTAATATTTTACCCATTAATTTGAAATTTGATGGCATCTCTTATGTTTAAATCTGTTTAATTTACACGGAATAATTCATAGATTCTATTAAAAACCATCGATTTTAACTCAGATCTAGGGAAAGTCCTAAAATCCTTAAAATTGGCGCCCAATACAAAAAATCCTTACAACGACAAACAAATTTCTGTTGCTTCTAAAGTTTCCTTTATCTTGTATTCTTGAGATTCATTTTTAAACACATTTCAAATTAATCGGGGAAATACTATTTGAAAATCTTCATTTTCTATACATTGAATTAGTGTGGCGATATGGCCTCTTACTTACTGAGTAAAATGGACTCTTTAGAGTAGTCTACAGCGAACTTGGTTAATCATTGATTAACTTTATAACGCTAAGTAGCAGCTGAACCAAACTTGTGGTTATTTAGTTTATTAGTTCAGTTTAACTTTTGACTTTAAATTTCTCATGGTAGTTAGATTTAGAGCATGAGCATGATATTACTCTACATTTACATATCCCCATTACACCAAAAAAAACATAGTTTCAAGAACATTGCGTTTCTAATGATATACTAATTGTTTTTATTGTGTAGAACAATTGGACCGGATCGAGGATGGCATGGATCAAATTAACACCGATATGAGAGAGGCTGAAAAAAATCTGACTGGAATGGAAAAATGCTGTGGGCTCTGCGTGTTACCATGCCAAAAGTAAGAATATTTAAAAATATTTTTTTGTTACCGTCAGGGTTTTAAAGTTTATCGATCATAGATGTCGCGAACTCTCAAGGAAACCATTTTTATTCCTTTCAAACTAAGTAATAACATTGTATAAGGATAATATAGTAGTATCACCCTCTAGTAAAAAGCGTTTGATGCAATCTCGCACGGCATCTATTGACGATTTTAAAAAGTACTCAATTTCTACTGCTGTACAGATACGCCCTCTACATCTTCTTTCAGATGGCTTCTACCATGTACTTCCTTCACCTATTAAAGCTGTCTGTAATATTGCACTTACGTATTTAATAATAAAATCAATTGAGCATAGAGTTTTTCTTATATAGTGATAAATAGAGTGAGCTGAGCGATCTTCTGTTGACAGGACCTGTGCCCTACACGCTGCTGTTGCCCGTCCAGGAAACGGGGCCTGTCCGCCGTGACTATTCGCGAAGATCAAGCGTCAGTAGATGTTGCTCTAAAAGGGTGAAATCCCCCAGAAACTAGGCAACTTTTAATGCATTTAACTAACCTCTGTGACAAGCAGTTGATAAACGTCAACAACAGCTGCAGCCAATTGAAAATTAACACTGACAGCTTTTTTAATTTTCCCGCCTACTTTCAAGCCAATCGCCAATCAACTTTTTATTTATCTCCCTTTCAGTAGTTCAATTAGATGTCTCCCACTCCGTGATTTTCGCGAATTAATTAATAATTTTTCATGTTATAAATATACTTAAATTATGTACTCATTAGGCTGCTTAAAAATGTAGATTTGAATGAGTAAACCGGTAAGGAATTTTAATTTATTAGATTCGACATCTTTTTTTTTTTTTTTTTTTGGCAGGTGAGGAACCTCATGGCCTCCCCAGCGCTCGGATCGGGCTCTATCGCGACTGGGAGTGTGGGACTCAGGGCCTCCAGACCTCATGGCTGGAGTAGTGCAAGCCCTGCACCAAACCTCACCTCGCTTCCCTATAGCCCGGAACTGTCTAAATTGACTTGCATCAGGCTACGGTGCTGTCTTCTAACATTTACTCTTACTCTTACTTATTGTTGTTGAAAACGCCTCTCTTCTTCCGCCTTCGTCGACATGGCGTCTTGAATGTATTTAAAACCGATTTGCCAGTTTTCTCTTGAGGACATCATCCAACGCAGTAACCTGCTTGTACTCACGGCATTTCCCATGACCACCTCCAGCCTATTTCTCCAAATGCCCCAGCGGGGGCAGACAGATACCGTGTGCTCGGCGTCATCTACCTCATTGCAGTAGTCACACCTGTCTGAGGCAGCCTTTTTAATTCGGTACGTATAACTTTTAAAGCTACCATGACCCGATAGTACTTGTGTCAAATAATAGCCCGTTCTTCTATGCCTGCAGGCTAACCATTCCCTGACGTTCGGTAAGATTCGCTTCGTCCACTGCGCTACAGCGTGTTGGTCCGTCCATCTGGCCTGCCATCTATTAAGGGTTTCCAATCTTTCGGTCTTCTTTATTTCCTCCGTCACTGGAGTCTATTCTTCTCCTTGCCTCCGCCGACACTGTTCTGTAGGCACAGGTTACCCTAAGGAGCATTCTCCTTTGCAGGGAAATTAAAGTGTTCCTGTGCCTCTCAATTTTGACGACAGGCGCCCAAATCGGAGCTGCATAGAGAATGACTGAAGCCACCACTCCATACAATATTCTTCACCCATAGTAACCAGGTCCTCTCAGATTCGGTAATATTCTCATTAGAGCACTCACCTGCCTATTTGCCTTCTCGCACGTTTTCTTGATGTGTTCTCCGAAAATCTTCTTCTCGTCAATGTGTACCCCGAGGTACTTTACACACTTCCTAGGAGTAATCTCCTGTCCATTAAGCAGGAACACTATGTCTTGCCTGTTCCTTGGTCCCTTCAGGATCAGTGCCTCAGTTTTTTCTGGTGCGATCTCCAGTCCTTTTTGGTCAAACCAGTCGGATATTCGTAGTAGGGAGACTTCGACCTCCCCCTTGAGGTCGTCTACATCCTCTCCGTATACAAGCAGGGCCAGATCGTCTGCATACGCTACCTTTTTACACTTTCGACATCCTAATACCGGTTTCTGCCTTTCGGCTTCATCAGTTAGGATTTTCGAATCCAATAAATAAAATTCCAAACTCGTACAAGTCAATAGTTATATCTGCTATAAGATAGATATAGATTTGAATATTAACAGCGAAGCTCGGTGACCAGATATTTTGATACTATTAAACGAGCAAGGTAAAAATAAACCCCTCCCGATTCATAGGGCGTAGAAAATTAAAAAAGTAAAAGCGGTAAAAAATAACATATCAATCAATCAAATACTATTAAACGAGCAAGGTTTGTATGTATGTATGTGTGTGTGTCCAAAGGATCTCGAAATCCACTCGTCAGAATTCAATGAAACTTTCAAGGTAGACTAATTCCTATCTAAATCGGCAAAAAATGTAGGTCTCATGTCTGTGAAAATTCGATCTTCCGAGATATTTACAAGAAAAGTTAAGCTTTTAGTTTTATTTCCTAGCAACGGCAGATATAATAACTTGTTTCTATAGTAATATATACTATAAAGGAGAGATAAGTACAGTAAAAGTGGGGATATAACGTCACATTCCATAGGCTGTAACCTTTAAATTCGGTATTAAGACCTTATTACATTAATTAGTTTCCATACCTTGTTTTTCTTGGGTAGATGTGAGCCACTGTAGGGACCGAATTATATTATTTAGGAACCATATATCACATAAGATATGTTACATTTAGCCTCAAATCTTTGACTCGGTTTATATCCATTTGAACGAGCTAGTTAGTTTCATATAAAGTATTTCGAACATTAAAATAGATTGTTTACGTCTATTTTATCGATGTCATGTTTCGATCTGTCGTTCCGGTCATTTCTTCTGTTAAATTTGAGGTACTGTGCGGCTGTGTTAGCCAGTCACCTGTGATATGATTGGTCAAGTCGCAGAATTTGACCAGTCATGTTATATGATTGACCTGACCTGACCTGTTGAACAGATTTTACATTTTTGTGTCGATCTTGTACTTTTTTTATAGAATAGCAACACTGATGTATGACACATCCTTGTACTTTTTAGGGGATCGTCGTTTAAGGAAGACGAAGGTACGTGGAAAGGCAACGACGATGGTAAAGTGGTGAACAATCAACCACAGCGAATGATGGACGACCGTAACGGCATGGGACCACAAGGTGGTTACATTGGAAGGATCACGAACGATGCAAGAGAAGACGAAATGGAAGAAAATGTCGGTCAAGTGAACACCATGATAGGAAACTTGCGTAACATGGCCATCGATATGGGATCCGAATTGGAAAATCAGAATAGACAAGTCGATCGTATCAACCTTAAGGTAATTTTGTTGGTTTGTTATAAGTTTTTATTTAACGCGTTTACCAAGGATTTTGGTGGTAAGTTTTTTAAATGTCGAATTGCTTTTGAGTGCTATAGAAAATACAGTTTTAATTTTTATATGTTAAACCTCGCTTGAGCAATACGACACATTTTTAAGCACTTATGTGACGTAATTATATGAAAATATAGATAAAAAAAAGTTCACAAGTTTAACTCTAATTAAAACCAACTGTATATTGTTGCAAATGTTTTACATTCACTGAATTATATCGCTTAAATGTGGCAACATAAAAATATAAGGGAAAAATTTTACTATCGGGGCTCAGCCCCAATTTTGATGGGATATTTTTTTTTAGACTAATTTTGGGTCGCTGATCACGAATCTGCAATCAGTTTCGTGCGGTCTCATCAAACAAAAAAGTTATGAATTTTTTTTAAGTAAAATGGTCACCTGAATAGCGGTCAGAACGTAAACTCTCGTCATATTTTTCGCTGTGGCTAGGGTCCCGTCCCTCGGAACTCCAATTTTTTCCCGTCTCTAATAAACGCATGCGCATTGCGTAACATAATAAATATATTTACTTGAAATATTACTTTGTACCTCATTAATATGAGCACACCTGAACTTATCTTTTACCTGACCTCATTATTTTGTAGGTACATGAGCACACCTGAACTTATCTCTTACCTGACCTCATATTATTTTGTACCTCATTAATATGAGCACACCTGAACTTATCTCTTACCTGACCTCATATTATTTTGTACATCATTAATATGAGCACACCTGAACTTACCTTTTACCTTTCCTCATATTATTTTGTACCTACATCATTAATATGAGCACACCTGAACTTATCTCTTACCTGACCTCATATTATTTTGTACATCATTAATATGAGCACACCTGAACTTACCTTTTACCTGACCTCATATTATTTTGTACCTACATTATTAATATGAGCACACTTGAACTTATCTTTTACCTGACCTCATATTATGTTGTACCTCATTAATATGAGCACACCTGAACTTATCTCTTACCTGACCTCATATTATTTTGTACATCATTAATATGAGCACACCTGAACTTACCTTTTACCTTTCCTCATATTATTTTGTACCTACATCATTAATATGAGCACACCTGAACTTATCTCTTACCTGACCTCATATTATTTTGTACATCATTAATATGAGCACACCTGAACTTACCTTTTACCTGACCTCATATTATTTTGTACCTACATCATTAATATGAGCACACTTGAACTTATCTCTTACCTGACCTCATATTATTTTGTACCTCATTAATATGAGCACACCTGAACGTATCTTTTACCTGACCTCATATTATTTTGTACATCATTAATATGAGCACACTTGAACTTATCTCTTACCTGACCTCATATTATGTTGTACCTCATTAATATGAGCACACCTGAACTTATCTCTTACCTGACCTCATATTATTTTGTACATCATTAATATGAGCACACCTGAACTTACCTTTTACCTGACCTCATATTATTTTGTACCTACATCATTAATATGAGCACACTTGAACTTATCTCTTACCTGACCTCATATTATTTTGTACCTCATTAATATGAGCACACCTGAACGTATCTTTTACCTGACCTCATATTATTTTGTACATCATTAATATGAGCACACTTGAACTTATCTCTTACCTGACCTCATATTATGTTGTACCTCATTAATATGAGCACACCTGAACTTATCTCTTACCTGACCTCATATTATTTTGTACATCATTAATATGAGCACACCTGACCTTATCTCTTATCTGACCTCATTATTTTGTACATCGTTAATCTGATCACACCTGACCTTATCTTATCTGATCTCACCTGATCTTGTTACATTCTGATTTATTCAGACGTCCATTGGATATTGGTTATTTTTCAATAAACAATAATCATGGCGGTTTCCTATTCAGGTGCACATTGAAAGTTGAAACACAACTGACATTAGTTCTTCAATAGCCCCATTCAGAAGATCATTTTTAAGCAAGAGCAGATAATCGAATATTGGATTTTAAAAATAGTGCTCAGGCTACTATTGGTATTTTATAATTTAGTATATTTAGCTGAAATATTACTCTGTACATCATTAATCTAACCAGATCTGACCTATCTTGTACCTTAAGTCTTTTGGTTTTAATATATATTTATATAAACCTACTTATATACATATTTTTCTGGTAAGTATTAAAGAAAAGTTGACAATTTATTTCACTTCAAAAATTCATAACTTTTTTGTTTAATGAGAGCAACTGATTGCAAATTCGTGATCAGCGACCCCAAATTAGTCTAAAAAAATATCTCATCAAAATTGGGGCTGAGCCCCAATAGTAAAATTTTACCAATATAAGTATGTAACTTAAGAATTGTCGGTCAAAGACTGTAACCCCCAATGCAAATTGACAAAACTGTCTTCTGGGCTTCACTTATCTGTTTTGCTGCCAAATATCATCTTTCCAAGTCCAGCTGTTTGGATTCACCATCATCATCACTTAGCCTCTCTTGTCCATAGGCCTCCCTCGACGATTTCCATCTGGAACGGTCTTGCGCTTCATTTATCCAGTTGTTTGATACTCGCTTAAGATCGTCGGTCCACTGGGTTGGAGGACATCCTCTGTTTCTATAAGCATCCTGTCTAGGTCGCCATTCAATAATTTTCTTCGTCCATCTGTCATATCTCCCTGTCTTGCCACGTGGCCCGCCCAACTCCATTGTAACTTTAGTTCTTTGTCGAATTACATTGTTCGTTACTCTGTCTCTCAAGGTCAAACCTATCTTAGAGCGCTCCATAGCGCTTTCAGCAATTCGAAGTCTCTCAATTGATTTTTTGGTGAGAGAAATTGTTTCTGCGCCATAAGTCATGACAGGGAGTACACATTGAATAAACACTTTTCTTTCAAGGCAGGTTGGAATGTCTGATTTAAATATGTAAAGCAATTTTCCATATGCGGCCCACGCTAAGGTAATTCGTCGGGTAATCTCACATGTTTGGTTGTCGCGACCAATTCTTATCTCATGTTCTAGGTATTTGTAGGATGTTACTTGTTCGATTAGCTTTTGGATGTGTTGATCTTTAATCCAACCTGGGCAGATGTAGTTGTTAGTTTCGCAAGCATTTCCTTAGCGTGGTCTATTCTGTCGGTAATTAAAATAATATCATCTGCGAAACGTAGGTGGTTTAGCATCTCTCTCCGTTGATATTTATTCCCATGTTGTTCCAGTCTATTCTTTTAAATGCATATTCTAAAAGTGTTGTAAACAATTTTGGAGAAATTGTGTCTCCTTGTCTTACGCATTTTGGTATATGTGGCTAATGAGAGCTGTATATCTATGAACCACCCGATAATCTGCCAGTACCTTCATCATTTCGTAGAGCTTGATTGTGTCGAAGGCTTTGTAATAATCCACAAAGACACGTTTCTCTACTAAAGACTTTACCACTTGTAGGTGATCATTCGTACCGAATTTTGCTCTGAAACCAGCTTGCTCTCTAGGCTGGTATAGTTCTAGTTTGGACGTTTTGTGATTATTTTAGTGAACAGTTTATAGAGATGTGACAAAAGGCTAATGGGCCTGTAGTTTTGTAAGTTGGTTATATTGCCTTTTTTGTATGTTAAGATAATTATGGCATTGTTCCAAGCTGTTGGTGTTGTCGCATAGATTGAAAAATCTAGTGACAGCTTTTAGTAATTTCTCGCATCCTTTTTTGACAGCCTCTATTACTATGTCATCATCTGGAGCTTTATTATTTTTCATCTCCAATAAGGATATTCTAACTTCTTCTGCTGTTATTTGGATTGGGCATAAAATATTTCAATTGCTTATAAACTTCCACACCATGTATCTTAGTTCTTCTTCTTCCAGTGTTTTGACCGTTTAGTTAAATGTGATCTTATGAACAGTTACACGAAAAACTATTCGATTGCTCATACTATTATCTAAGGTTTTTAACCAGTAGGTTCTACCTCTTGCTGGTCCTCTTTTACTATCGATCTTACCTTGTATGATAAAAGTATCTCATATTTTTCCGGGTGTCTCTTTCTGGTTTAATCGGGTTCATTAGTTATGTCAATATTTGTCCTATATTGCAGCTGAAACAAGTAACGTTTCGCCCCCGAATTGGAGCATTCACCTCATAGTATTTATTATTATTTGAAAAATACATGATTTCCACTTATCCATATTGATATACCAACCAAGAAACAGTTCCTGTTTTCGTTTAATTTTATTTTAATTTCGTCAGTTTGCAGTATTTCTGGTGTGTTTTTTTTTGTTACTGATTCTAAATTAGAACAGGGCGGTAAAATGTCTGAAAAAATAATCATTTTGGGAAAAATTTTACTTTCTTTCAACAAATAATATAAATTCCCAAAATTTCTATCTAAGTAAGTTTGTATTTTGTAGATTTACGAAATAAATAAAAATATTTGCAATTGCCACATTTAACTTTTTGTATTTAATAAAACTTTCCACAGATCACTTTCTGATAATACAGATATTGTTTAAAAACAATTATTTATTTGTACAATTCTCTTATCTTGAGCAAGTTCTGAAATTGAATACATTTTGTGTATCTTGGTTTTTACTATTTATTGTCGGTAAACATAAAATGTATTCAGTAAAAAACATTTTTTTCAGATCACATTTTATTTGATACAAAGAGGCAGAAAGTTCTTAAAAATATTATATTTAACTAAAATACATACGAAACTTATTGTTTATTTCCTATATATCTTAATGCCTCTTTATATTAATTTCTGATTTATTTCAAACAAATTTTATTTTTTGTTTTAATACATTTGAAAGTTTACTGAATGACTCATTTTTATTTTGCTTTAAATCTACGACAGCACTTTTCAATACTAGTCATAATCACCTATAAAGTCATTTAGTAACTCAAACGAATACAGAAGATTGAACCATAATAAATTGAAACTGTTATACCCTGTTCGAAAATTAACGTCACGATATTTTCAAACAAAAAGTCAAATATCTTTTAGTTAATAGAAATCCCTCATTTTCGAAATTATTGTTTATTCGTGCCTATTTTTTAGCAGTTCAAACATTCACGTCTCTTAAGCTAGCAGAACAAAGTCAGCGGAATTAAAAATCAATATATGGACAATTAGACGCTAATTAAATGCCCTAATTTAAAATTTTCTGCTCTGCGAATTTTCACAATAATGATTGTTCTGCTAGCTTAAACTTAAGTAAGCAGAACATGACCGAAAAAGTGGTTGAAACAATAAAAATTGCACAGTAATTAACGGCTCATTGAATGCTCTAGGAATATACTAATAGCGAATTTCAGGCTCGATTTATTTCTTTGCGAAAATGGAAAAAGTCACGACGTGGCGGTAAGGTTTGCGGAGCATGGCGGGAAAGCGATTTCTGACCTTGTTCTGGTAGCTTAAGAGGCGTCAAACATTCCTAAATATATCCTTTAACTATACTGATCGATTTTCATCCTCACAAATCACATTATACCTTTTGCGATGAAAGAAAAAATAAAACCAAAACCACAACAAAATGTAAAAATATTGTATAAACAAAACAGCCGGTCCTATTCAGTGAAAAAACACATTTACAATCTCCGGCTCTCCAATTAATAACTGTCGGAAATATCGACTTCCTCAATTCAACCAAGAATCGGCTATGATAATGTGTTTATCGAAACCACTACTATCTATGCGGCAATATCTAAGAATACCGCTCTCAGTACTTCTAACATTATTTATTATTAATTAACGGGGAAATTCCCTTTACAGAGATGTAGTGTATGTGTATAGACATGACACAATGGAATTAACAAAGAGGATACGAAAGAAGAGAGTGACATTTTGACTAGAATCAGTCAAATAAAAGCTTTGCAACACACAATGCAAATTGTGTATGCAACCCCAATACACCGGGAATTTTTGTTTTTTGCTTTTAGTAATTGTCAATACTCTCTTCTAATCATAGATGGCAGCACATCTAGGAATTAACAATGTTAAATAACATCAGTAGGTCTTTCTGATTGCGTCTAGTGGTGATTGGTAAGAGATTTAATTGTTTTTCTAATTGGGCATAATCTATGTCAACAACATTAGCCTTTTTTATATGCTACATAAATTAGGAACGTATACTGAACCATTTCTAATTTGTTAACGTAAATGGAGACCAAACACTTGAACCATATTCTAAATGATTTCTGATTAAAGAGCAATAGAATATTTTTAGCGTGTTTATATTAGTGAAATCATGAGTTATTCTCTTAACAAAACCCAATATTTGTAAAGATTTATTGATGATATTTGAAATATGAGGTGTAAAGGTTAATCGTGAGTCGAAAGTGACTCTGATATTGTCCTGTAAATTTAAAATAACTTCATTAATGTTGTATTGGAACTGAAATGTTTTGTGAAATCTGTGAAACCCATGGCATTTATTAGGATTTAGTTCCATGCCATTTAGTTCACACCAGTTAGTTAGGATTTGCAAATCAGATTGCAACAGCTGCAGTCAAGAGTAGATGTTACCTTAGAGCACAGTTTAAGGACGTCAGCAAATAATAAAAAATTAGAATGATAGGAACAGGAGGCGATATCATTAATAAAAATATTAAATAATAAAGGTCCCAAGTGTGATGGGGAACACCGTAAGGCACGAGAATACCATGTGATTTACAGTTAGCAATTCGTACAATTTGACGTCTGTCATGCAAGCAAGTAACTTTCCAACCAGTTAAGTAGACTGTACCAACAGATTTTAGCACTGAATGTTTATCTCTGTCAAATGCCTTGCAGAAATCTTTATAAATAGAGAGCACTTCGGAAGAAGTCTCCAAAGCATTCGATATGGAGTGATTATAAGTCAATAAATTTAACTCCGTTGATCGTTGATGTCTGAAACCGAACTGCTGATCTATGAGAGAGAAGTAGTCAGAAAATCGCAAATTAAATTTCCAAATACTTTGGGTATAGTACTTAATATGCTAATACTTCTATAATTCTCTACCGTTGATCTGTCGCCAGATTTAAAAATGGCAGTTATAATTAAAATAAAAAAATTCAATCTTCTGTAAACGACAATTGCCGACAAAGTGCTTGTTTTTTTTTTATGATGAAACTTCTTGCTTGTTTTTTATTAATCTAAATGTTTGTTTTTACATTGCTACTCCGTTCACTCCACGACACATTCCAACAACAACAACAACTCGTACACTGCAACATGTATGTGGCGGTTTGCGGAAACAGGGTGAATCCAATGCAACGAGGATAGAGGTGGCCAACCAGAGGGCACATGACCTCCTAAAGTAGACACAACACACTAAAACACAGAAAAGTTGATACTTACCATTTTTTGCGAATCCAACTCGTTCCTACTGGTTTATTTGGAAAGCCTGTATTTGCTTTGTCGCTTTTAGTATACCAAACAGTTTTGCTGTCAGGCTCTTTTTGTGAAAAATGTTATTAGCTACTTAATCCAATTTTAGTTTCATTTTTTTTTGCATTAAATGAGTAATTAGGGAAAGTATTCAGGGACCAGATCGATTAAAAATGGTACGACGCGTAGGACTATGAATTTTTAAATATTGTGTACATATTTTTTTAGCTAAATATTTTATTTTTTTGTTCCTAACTTTTTTACTATTTATTAAATAAAAAATAATAATATTAGATGCAAGATTCGTTTGTTTCAATGACTTGCTCAGCTTCTTGTCCTATTATTTTGGGGCCGACAGTTTAATGAAAGTGCTGATATTTGAACAGAAAACATTATCATGAATATAAAAATATCCCGAAACTATAGTCTATTTTTATGTATGAGAGAGTATTAAAATAATAAAGCGTTCGTAATCCATAGGCGTACCACTTCTTTTAGTAGACAGTTAAAATATTTTGTGAAGTTATACCTCGAGTATTTTCGTACGAAATAACCTTTGTATAAATATAATAAATATATCGGGTGTACACTTATATTTTCACCTAATTAACCTGCTTATAACTTCTAAGCAGCTGAGGGTAAAAAAGTGCAATTTTTTCTAAAATATTTTATTTTTCCACAAGGTATGTTAAGAACATTGTGTCAAACGGGTTATGTAGATCTAAGGGTTTAAACTTTGACTTTTAAACAACGTTATGTTCATAAATAATAATTTTAATATAAAAACTACTTCTTACCTACAAATCCAAATCAGAATCGAAATCAGAAGATGAACTGTCACAACCAATATTTACAATGAGTGGCTCGATCATTTCATCAGTAATATTGTCCAACTTCCACATTTTCTCTTCTTCTTTAATCGTATGTTTTACTGCCTTTTTCCAGTTTTCAGACTTCACATTATTTACAAAAACAACTGTTTAACATCACTCATTTTAAAAGAATTATTTTTTCCTGAAACTTCTCCCTTTATCTGTGCCCATATCAGTTCAATCGGGTTTACTTCGCAATGATATGGTGGTGATCTAACCACCGTCATCCCACGATTTTTTGCAATTTCATCAATTTCATATTTTTTTAATTTCTCTTTATGAAGGGAACACAAATGATACAGTTCTCTTCTCACAGAACCGGGATGGAACTTAATATTCTTTGAATTTAGCCAATTCTGTAAATCTTTTTTTAACCACTTGGTTGTGGGCATTTTTTCTGTAAGTCTCGAGTGATAACTTGCATTATCCATTACTATTATACAGTTCTGAGGAAGAAGATCTATCATTTGTTCGAACCACTCTTTAAAGACATCAGCATTCATGTCCTCATGGTAGTCACCGGTACGAGTAGATTCAAAAGTCAATAAACCACCTTTAACAAAACCGTTTGAACTACCGATGTGTACTATTATCAGTCTGCGCCCCTTTCCTGACGGTGGATTTAAACCAGTAGATAAATTATTTAAAAAAGCCTGTCTTCGACTTGTAACAGTTTCATCTTGCTAAAATTTATTTGGTGTATGTCCCTCGTTGATCCATGTTTCATCTAAATAAAATATATTTCTTCTTTGGTTTCTCATTTCTTTTATAGTCCTTAGGTAATTTCTTCTCCATACTACAATATCGCTTCTTTCTATTAAAATAGACTTTCTGGAATGCTTTTTCCATAGAAAACCTATTTCTTTTAAAAGTTTCCATAGTGTGCTTCGACTCATTTCAGGGTAATCCTTATCATCTCGAACCGTGGCAAGAACTTTGTCTACTGTCGGAAATTCTTTTCTAAAGAAGAACGCATGCACTTTCCTTCGAAGTCTTTCTTTCAAATGATTTTCTATTTGAAATTTTGGTTTTCCTGGAGCTTTACGTGCTGTTTGAAACTCTCCACATTTCTCTTCTTTAACAACTCTGTAAATCGTAGATTTCCCAACACCAAGCGTACTACTAACTAATTCCACTGTGTCATCAACACTTTTACATAAATGTTTGTCTGTAAATGATTTAAAACAATTAAATATTAATGTTTTTTCATTAACTGTTAAAGGACCGATTTTTTGTCGTTTACGCGGTACTTCCAAATTTTCCATGATCACAATAGACTGCACACTGCACCTTGCATGTTGCAACTAAACGACATTTAGTAAGCTGTCAAGAATACACAAATGGACCTCCTTACTAAATGGAAAACCTACAATCGCATTTTCGGTGAAATTTGTTGGTAAGGGATTTATCTACTTATAATTCGATTACTGTAAGAAATTCTTGGAATTAAAATAAAACAAAATTGGCAAATAGGTACTTATTGAAAATAATCTTTAATACACAGGGCTTTTGGCCTGTCTAAACCTTTTTCTATTGTTCTGTACAGCTTATGGTTATAAAAGACCAATAAAAGACGCAAAACTTGTATTAGCTCAGGTACATTTATGACAATTTTAGGAAATATTTAGATTATTCCGTAAAAATATTTAAAATGACCGTACTAAGTTTTGCATTAGAAATGCTGTTTTATTACTCTCTCATACATAAAAATAGACCATAACCGTTTTATAATGTTAAATTTAGTCGTCAAACTACGTCCAAGTAGTTGCACTTATCCTAAAATATAACCTATATTTGTATGTGTGATGTATCTCCACCTGTAGACTAGTTCAGGGGTGGGCAACTGCCGGCCCGCGGGCCTAATCTGGCCTCTTACAAGGTCAAACAAAAAGTTGTAACGAGAAGCAAGTGTTGGAATGCTGCGTAGTAAAGTTGCGCGCGAAAGATGACGCAATAAATAGTTCGGAATATTATGTTGTGTTCCTTGAGATACAGCAAGTGCTTGACGTACTTATTTTATGATTATACTCTGGCCCGTATCGTTATAAGAAAATTGACATTGGCCCGATGATTAAAAAAGTTGCCTACTCCTGCATATTATTCATAACCTCAATCCGCCATGTGTAAAAATGTAGTTCTTAGATTACGCATTTTCTTTTACCATTTAAACAAAAAAATGCTGTGTTGGTCAAAGTACGTTTTAAATAAAAAAATCTTGAATATTTGCTGTAATTAAAGCTTTTATTCTGTTTCGGAGCATTAAATAACAAAAAGAAGTATTTCAGGTTGAGTAGTTCATTTGTAAAATCATCACACATTTTAGTGGCCTTGAAAAGAAATGGGATTTTAACGTTTTAAATTTTCGTCACGAGGTGCAGCGAGAATTATTTGACTTAATATTACGAATTTTCGAAAAGTAATATTTCAATAATCAAAGTGGCCTGTTGAGTATATTTTATGTGAATGTTAAAAAGAACTGACAATTTTGTTGTAGAGAAATTAAAGTATCTGAAATCGATACTGTAGATTTAGATTTGCTGAATGTATTGATTTGATCTGCATGTAAACGGACGACAATATATCAGTCAAGAATAAATACATTCTAGTAGCTCTTTATTTTTATTTAGGGGCTTGTTTTTCATCCAGGCAATCTAAAATTGAAAATCTGCCAGGCAAGTATACAACACACAAATTACGTACTTATTTATTGCAAACAGAATTATTTTTACAGGTTGGTTTATCTGTCATTACTGTCAAATGTCTTGCCATATAAAAATTGAGAGACAGTGACAGCAATGACACATCAACTGTCAACGAGTAAATTAAAATTGCGTTGTGGTTAGAAAAAATACTTTTAGATTGTTTGGAATATTAGTTAATGTTGCTCAAATAGAATTAGAATAGCTCGAGTTTAATATTTTAGTTTTGCTTGCTCCAGTTTTTGGGTAATCTTCATAAAATATACATAGGGTATAGGGTACTTTCTCTATGAAATTTACATAACTTAAAAGCACTCATAAATTACCTTTAATGTAATATTATGATTAACAATGGCTGACTATCTATGGATTGATGTAGTTTTGCCCCCGAGGCTTTTGCTGAATGTACAAGAGAATATATTATTTCTGCCTTCTTGGTTTAAGGACTGCTAGGGAGTAGTGAATACTTATTTGGTATTGCAGATGCTCACTTATTTGTATTAAAACAATTGAAGCAATTTTTAATTGTTTTACTAACTTTGCAGAGAAAATATTGGCCACGTAGATTATAGATTCAAGCTAACACATGCAATGTTCTCTTTTAACAACTTCATGGTGAAAGTACTCCTACTTTTTTAATAAACATTAAATCTGATAGTATTACATATCCGAACGATCAATTATAATTCAGTATTTCGGAAACGATCGTACGCTTTATATAAATTAAAAAAGAGAATTTAAATCTATAGAAAACTTAAAGACTGGAGTTGACTTTTTGAAAAACCATTGCCTCAAAGTGAGTTCTCTGAAAAAGCAATAATTTTTACTGTCGTTAAAATAGTACGATCTAGTAGGAACGTGTTGGTTGCTAATAGTAGTAAATATTATTTATAAAAAGTGGCACCCTGGTTAAATATTTGTTGGTTAGGGGGAGAGCAACGAAACGCGCATAGCAGTGGCCAACCAGCGTGCCAACAAACTTCTTAAGTCCTAAAGAGAGTGGGGATTCAAGTCGCCTTTTATACTTCTTTCTCGATGTTATCGGCTTGATCAACTAGTTTGCACTTATATTATCCCTAGTATTACAATGATGTGTGAGTTATGGTCGAAGAGGTGTGGTAAAAACTATTATGACGCTGTTTTTCATATCATTTGTACGTGTATTGGGTAGTATTTATTTCTTAACCCAAAAATTCAAGCAATACATAATACAAAAATATGTCCATTCTGAAGGTATAGGCATAAATGTAGCCTAAATCAACTCCTACAATATTTAGGCTTACTGTCCACGTAGACCGCACGCTATCGTCATTTCATTTGACGATTGCTTGCATTTTAAGTATAAACAAGCGAAACTGTGTCCACGGTGCAGCAACGTCGCGTCTGCCTTTCGTCATGCATTCGTCTTGGATTGGGAAACGCGTGGGTAGTAAGATGCTACAGCAGGAGCTGCATGACGAAAGTCAGACGCGACGTTGCTGCACCGTGGACACAGTTTATACCTAAAATGACGATAGCGTGCGGTCTACGTGGACAGTAAGCCTTACTTTTAAACTACAACGAACCGTTTGAATATCGCGCATGTGCAATTTAATCTAGCATTCGTTTTGACAGGTGACATACTTCTCTCTAACTTTGTTACTGACGTTAAGAAATTAATTTAATGCAAAAATATTCTTCAATACACGTACAATAATGTTGAAACGATTCTTCCAAAACATTTTTTATTGCAATTCTCTTTAATAAACATAGTTTGCACAAAATATTATGCTTTTTACCACATTTCCTTTATACTATTGAGACTTAATTTATTAATTAGACAAAACTCATTCGCATGTTTTAACAAAAAGTTAATCAAAGATTAATACGAGTTAAATTAACAAATCCTTGTTTAACTTTTGTTCTTACTTAGTTAGTTAGTTTACCTTTCGTTTTTCACATTAATTGTAATGTGAAAATTGGGAGAGTACGATTGACGATTATTTTACGAACTTTTTAAAAACCTGTCTAACTCAGGACTTTCAGGTCTACCAAAGTACTTTATCATTCTAATTTAATATAAAAAAAAATCTTAATTATGTTAATGTATTAAGCTTGAATGTTTACAGCTTTTATTACTCGTCGCTGGGTTACTGCCTGAATATCCAAACGAAAGAAGCCTAAGGAATGTTAAAAGTTATAAAAATTGTTGTCAGATATCTCGGTAATTGTATAAATCAAATATTTTTTAAATCGCAGGAACATTTTCATCAATAGCTGCGTCGAACATTAAAAGTCACGTCAAACGTCATTAAAAGACACGTCAAATGTCATTAAAAGACACGTCAAACGTCATTAAAAGCCACGTCAAACGTCATTAAAAGACACGTCATAGTTTGAAATTATTGACACTATCTTTGACATTTAAAATAATTAAGGTGAATGTGAGGGGAATTTTTAACTTTGCTATATGAATAATGATTTGATGGATTTTAAATTAGCCTGTGTGACATCTTGTTGCCTCATATTTCAGTAATCGTATAAATTAAAATATTTTTTAAATCCTGACGATTTCGAGAATTTTTAAGGCTACATCACTCACTCAAACCTGTCGAACTGAAAAAGGGTTTTAGCCTGGTTTGATATTCCATTCTATTATTTAAAATATTTTTAGAAAAATCTAGGTAATAGATACCAACCTTAAAGTCAAATGAACCGGAACCTAGCCTGTCGAAATATTCTGTGATGATTTAATTTTAAGAAAGTACTAGTCTTGATAGTTTAATTTTTTTATTGACTATATCAATCAATTTTGTTCAAGCATTGGGACTTTTTGTACTTGAATTTTGGCGACTTTTTAGCTGTAAACATTAAAGACTTAAATAAGGCTCCTAGAAAACAAATCTATGTAGGTTAGTATCTTGGTGTGTATCTACTTGTATACTTTAAATTATCGTCTTTTAAATGTTCATGAAATTTATTTTGTAGGACAAAAATATATAACAAATAGTTGGATAATGATGTTAGATCATTTAGAAACTCCAATTTTATTAAGACTTAGAATTTAGAATTCTAAACTTAAAAAAATGTTGATGGTTGTGGTTAAATTTGAAAGTTTTTTAAAAAAGGTATATTTGTACTAGCAATAAATCGTTGTTATAAAAGTGAATAAAAATAAAGCGTATTTTTGTCCAACAAGTGAGATTCGTAGGCACAAAATTTATATTGTCTGCCATCTAGACTAGGATTTATTCGCCGTTTCTAATTATTATTTAAAGAGCAGAAACAAATTTTATGACAAGCCACATTATAATCATATTTAAAAAAAACAGCAACCAAAATGATTAAATATTATTCTTTTTGTTTCCTGTGTTTAGGATTCTGAGTAAATTAACATAAAAATGAAACAATTACTGGCAATTTCTCTTATTTAAAGTATCTATGAACATTTAAAAACCGTTTTTTTGTGGTACATCTGAGAAATAAAGAATCAAGTTTTTTCCAAAACACATTTATTAGCAATTTGTTGCTAGATTTGCTTCTGCTTCTTTTTCCAAACGTTATTCTTCAACAATCTCATTTTTAATGTTACTAGTCCACGTCTTTGGCAGAGAAAGTTAAACGTCAGCATAATTTTTATGCTGCATTGTTTAAATATATTGACGTTAAAAGTATTGTTAATAAAAAAACCGTTAAAAACTGTTACCCGCGTTTGAATTGCAAATTGTGTAAATAGATTGACTTGTAAGTAAGTGTAAATATTATAACTGGTAGTGCACTAGTAACATTGCAATTATCCTGAAAATAAACGAGTTTTTTCATGAAAATTGTAAATTTACTGTTAATACCATCATTTGAAATCGCCCAGAACAAGTTAAAAGATATAATAAATTCAAATGGAGGTATTAATGTTGTTTTTATATTTGGCACAATTAATTATTAAATACTTTTGGTTAGGCTATTATATATTTACTCATCTAAATCATAATCATGTTTACGTAATTTAAACTTATTTTTGCTAGTAAGCTTTAAAATAAAATTATTAAAGAAAGGTTTCTTTGAAGCCATATGAAATATATAATCAGTTGGCAGCTGTTAAAAAAGGAAAACAGATATTTAAATGAGTTCAACAGAAAAGCCAAACTATCAACTGTCAATTAGGCATCTCTTTTCAGCTCATTTAAATCTTTTGAACTGATGTTACCAAAAACACGCTCATTGACAGTTGACATTTAAATTTTATCGGTTACTACTTAAGATAAAAAGCATCAGATTAGTTTTAATTTTAATCAGAAATATTTATTGTAAATGTAAATAATACACCCGGTATTATTTTGATGAGGAACTCATTGCATGATATCATTAACAATACAAACATGCATTTTAAAGCTTTACTAACAAAATCTGATTGAAGCACCGCAATTTAAAAACACTTAAAAAGATGACAAGCGAACAAAAAATGGAAGTCCGTTATCGTATTGGTCATTTTTTCTTGTTTAAATAATTTTGAAGAGAATCATTTTCATCAATAGCTGCGTCAAACATTAAAAGTCACTTCAAAAATCATTAAAAGCCACGTCAAACGTCATTAAAAGACACGTCAAACGTCATTAAACGCCACGTCACACGTCATAGTTTGACACTTTCTTTGACATTTAAAATAATTAAGGTGGGTGTGAGGGGAATTTTTAACTTTGCTGTATGAATAATGATTTGATGGAGTTTAAATTAACCTGTGTGGCATCTTGAACAAGAAAAAATGATTCAAAAATATTTACTGTGATTAGTCATATCTAAATTTAAGCTCATGCATTTAGCGTGACTCTTCCATAATGAGTAAGGGCTTTATGTACAGTGTCTACTTAGATCCTTGACTATAAAATAGTATGTTAGGAGGTCAGGTGATATTAAAATTATTTAAGAAAAATGGAGGCTGTTTGCATCTCAAAACATTAATATTAATATTTAAAATTATATAAGGATAAATATTAATTCACGTTTTTAGTAGAAGTTTAGAAGTGCTTGTATTAGGTTAGGGTCGTTCAAAACGACCATTAATAATGTGGTATTAAATTATTTATGTTATTATAATATGACTTGTGCATTATTCTAGTTATAAAGTAGTTGTTTGAAATTACAATAAAAATATATTACTGATCGTTTTTGTTTCATTGTAATTAATTAGGATCTGACCTCCAGGATACGCCATCTGGCGCTCTGTTTTCGAACACAAAGTAGGGTGAAGATTCCATAAGAAATACTTTTATGTCAAACAGGAAAATCGATTTTTTTGTGATGTTTCATTTGCTTATTATGAAAATTTGAACTTCGTAATAACAGAAATTTTCATAAGAAGAAAAACTAATAATGCCATCCCGATATAGAGGTCAAATAAGTGATTTTATTTATCCAATTGGAGGAATATATAAACAAACAAACCACTATGAGCTACAGAAATGAATCACAGATACAGTATGGATCGAAAATATGTAAGTATGAAAATTTCTAAAAGTAAAAACTGTTTCATGATCAATTGCTGAAATAATCGAAAAATATAGGGTGTTCTGTTAAAGCAAGAATTAGTCGAAGCAATGAAGCACAAAAACGACCCCCTGAACACCTGGTGCACGGGAACCTGGACGCGGACCTTATCTCCGTGGGTTTTCCTGACATAATCGAAAAAGACGAACCAAAAATCGTTATGGGTGGTTTTTTGGGGCGCTGAATCCGAATTTCAGGGCGAAAACGACCCTCCCAACACCTGGTGCAACGGAACCTCGGCCTGAATGTCGTCTCCGAGGGTTTTCCAGACACGATTGCAAAATCGTCTCATAATTTCACACATTCATTGATGTGTAACTCTCGCCCAGGGCCCTCGAAAAAGTTGATCCAGTCCTCTAAAATTCGAGTCTAAATGCCGGGTTTGAATAGAACGAGGAGAATTACGAGAATAATCTAGAATAAACTAGAATCAACAATTCCACACAGCTAATGCAGTATTGACGTCAGTCTCTAAGACATCGGGTTTGGTTGACATTCATGGGAATGATATCGATGCCAAGATAAAGGTTCCGGTGCACCAGGTGTTGGGAGGGTCGGTTTCGAAATTTGGATTCAGCGCCCCAAAAAACGCCTCCACAATGATTTTCGGGTTGTTTTTGGCAATCTTGTCAGGAAAACTCTCGGAGATGACGTCCACGTCCAGGTTCCTGCGCAATGCAATTTCCGGTTTTTATAAGATACAAAGTAGGTAAATTTTTTACAAATAATTTTTCGAAGCGAATGCACAAAACCGCATTCCGTCTTAGTCCGAAAGATTCCTAACTTTTGGCCTTTTTAGTGCTTCATTGCTTTGACTAAATAGCGAAGACATCATATTGGGAAGGCCCACAGTGTCGGAACAAATGTTGTTTGAAACAAAAATCGATTATTAAAAATTTGTGGAGAAATAATTCATTTATGAGTTATTTTATTTATTTCCTCTTTATTTTATTAAAATAATTCCCATATTAGTTTGTAGATTAAATTTGAGCACAAATTCTATCACGGTCACTAAGACACTTTAACTGCTATCTTCTTTTGCTTCCAGATCTTTATGCTTCACCTTACAGTGGAACTGCAAAACTTCATTATCAATAAACCTTCTATTACAAGTTTCACAGGTGAAATCTCCAGAGTGATTTAACCAATGCACTTTCAAGTTATACTTCGAAGTGAATCCTTTATCGCAATACTGACAACGATAAGGCAAAGTACCGGTGTGTATATATTCGTGCCGTTTTCTTTCTCCTAAAGAAAAGAATCTTTTCTCGCAAAATCGGCACGCATAAGGACGAATACCGGTGTGAGTACGAACATGACGTTGTTTTGCGAATAATGTATAAAAGTTTTTATCACAATATTCACACTGATACTTTCGTTCGTTCGTATGCTGCTTCATATGATAGAATAAACCACCTTTGTAATGAAACGTTTTGCCACAAACAGGACAAATGCATTGAGGTGTATCTCTGTTGGTATGAATTTCTATGTGTAGTTTTAATGACGCCGCAACGGCAAACTTTTTGCCACAGTACTGGCAAATATGTTTCTCTTCAGAATGTTTGGTAAGTTTGTGGTAACTATACGCCCTTTTAGTTTTTAATTTGACTTTGCAGATTTCGCAAGTGTAAAATGAGACTTTATGAGATATGTTTATATGGTGATTAAGATATTTCTGTTGTTTGAAAATCTTCATGCAATACTGGCATTGTAATCTAGATATTAATATTTTTTCGCCTTTATTGTCATTTGCTATTTTATATTCCAAACCGCAGACCTCGATGTGTTTCTTGTACCTCATTTCTCTAGCAAATATCTTTTTGCAGTTGGCACACTCATATTTTAAATTCATAGCTGATTCCAACAAATCTTTATCAATATTTTCTAAGCTTTTCATGTCGCTTTCTGAATATTTTGTGTATTCTAGTTCAATATTGTTTCGGAGTTTCTCTCCTTCAATAAGGATATATTCATCCAAACTATTTGACCTGTAAAATGAAAAGTTATATCTATTAAACATAATCGTTTTAAAAGCTGAATGATGAAAAAAAATTAATACTTATTTCACTGTTTTTTAAAATTTTAACTGTGGACACACCAACACATTAAACAGTAATTTTACCAATTAGTTTCATTTTAAACAAAAACTGGAGTGTTCGAGAATAGTTTTATAATTTTTTGTACCTATTTCTGGATTTGAAAGTTGTATTACGACTGCCTTCACTTTCAGATGATGATGATGACATATTGTGAATTTCTAATTGAGGTAAAGAATTTTGTTTCAATTTGATATTGTGATTATCAACAAAGGTAGCTGTTATAGTATTGCCAAGATTTTTTAAAAATCCTTGAAAATTCTCTTCAGTGCTGCCATGTTCATCTTCAACAATTACTATATCATTTATATCATATGTATTAGAACCTGTAATGAGTTCAACAGATGCTTTGGATTCATTTATATGTTCTGGTTTTGTTTGATCTTTTTGTTCTTCAATTTCTCCAAAACACTGTTGAAGAATTAGGAGCGATTCTTCGAAAAGTGTTTTAAAATTATAAGCTGTTTTAAGAATATCTAAGCACATTGAACATATAAATTGGGGATATCTGTCTGATAGGTTAGGCTAAAAAATAAAATATATTTAATACTACAAATATTAAATAAATCTATAATTTACCGAAAAATGTAGAACATCAGCTATTACATCGATAATAATTTCATTCCTTTCACTTTCAGTATCAACCGCTTGATTAAAAAACGATGCTAAAGGAACCATTTCTGCAGTTCTAGCTAAACATATTCGGCAAAGATTGGAGAAGTCTATATCACTCATTTTAAATCTTTACACCACTAAATTATACAAGAACCACAAAGTGAAACAAAATATCTATTTAAATTTTTTTCCAATAAAATTGTTTAGTTTAAAAATTTTAGAAAATTGAATGAATGAACCGCGAAGCAACGTTGCCAACCTGTAAACCTTGTAGCCTGTTCTGTTGTAGTTGTAGTGTAATCTGTAGAACCACGACCGAACTGTAGGTATTTTTTCGCGACATTCTGTTCAAGCGTACAAATTGTGAGAACCTCCCTTCTAATAAAAATTACTAAAACTGACAGACAAATGACAGTGACAGTATGATCAATAGTAAAATGATTGTGTAAATGATTCTTTGTTTATTATGAGTCTGCATAGTGTTTTTTCTAAAAAAATTGTTGTACAGATTAACAACTCTTGTTAGAACAAAATTACGGATATTGTAAGGTTAAACTTAAATTAATAAGTATAATTTTTGATTAGTTATGACATACATTTTGTAGGTCTGTATTTAATAATGATTCGACATTTGCTAATTATGTCAGGACTAAGCTCCAGCTGTACAAGAGATTGTTCAGGAAGAGGAGAATGCTATAATGGTACTTGTACGTGTGACATTCGCTTTACTGGTGATCTTTGTGATGACCCTAACTTGCCCTATCACACTGGAATCGGAGGAGTTTTCTTCTTTATTAGTCTAGTATGTGCTATTCAATTAATAACATGCATTATATCTGAGTACAGTAGATTGAAAGCACCAACTTTACCAAAAGCCTGCAAGGTGACAACACAAAAACTCATCTATTTTGTTACATTCTTGGCAAGTTTAATAAGAGGATCTTATTTCATATTTCCCGTAAGTACAATTTAATAATTTTTTATTTTCTTTTTAAATGTCAAAAGGGTTTTTCAATAACACTAAATTTTATTAAATCATATTTAGTTCAGTTGTTTGTGTACATGATGACATACAGTGTGCAGTAAAGGACTATGGATTTATGTGATTCATGTAGTTTTAATTAGCTTTACATACAAATCCTGACACCACCAGATATTAAAACATGAAACGAATAGAACCAAAATCAATTTAAATGACATACACTAAACCAATAAAATAGTTTCACTGTTATTTTCACTCTAAAGTAAATAAGTATTACATATTGTTAGTTAGATTTTAAAACCATGTAAGTCCCTTTAGAGCAATTACATAAGAAGAAAATGATTTTTGCTAAAAACAAGAGTTGGTGAAATTTAACCAACAATAGAATATAATTAATTCATTTCTATAACCCATATATTTCTTAATGGATAGAATATAATTTATATACACAGTTAAATATCCAAAAATGGAAAGTTATATATTGTAAAATTTTATAAGTTATCTTTTAGAACAAAATATAATGAGTGACAACATTTTAAAATATGTCTGAAATTTATTATAGGTACATTTTGATTGACTTAACTTTATTGTTTTTTAATATTCTTCTCTTTAATTGTACTATTGTTTTTTTCATTGTATTTTGAAGTACACATAATTTAAATCCGCAGAAGGATAATGATTTTTTAATTGTATTGTTTATTTTTAATAACCAATAAATTGTTTTTATTAATATTTCAAATCTTTTTGTATGTTACTATGAGGTCTTAAACTTTTATTAATGTATTTATTATGTAAATAAAAATCATTTATCACACTGAACCTTATACAGTATTTGTATGTTGATTCGCTTATTGAATATGACATTCATTAAATTTAGCCCTTCAAGCATTAATACCTACTAAAAATGCTCTTTTATTACAATATAAAATTATCTTCAAATTGTTGTGTGGAAATTATTTGTCTATTATTATCAGGAACAAAATTTTATAAAATCCGTTTTTTAGTCACTGATTTATTATTACTTTCGGGAAACGTCATAACTGGCTTGTTAAATTCTTATTAGCTCCATGTTAATCAAAATGATTAACTGATTAGCTTTTTATAAAATCGACCAATAGTATTTCAAATATTAGGACATGTCATATGTGTTTATTTAACAAAATCGACACATACAGCATATAATTACTTGCGAAACAAATAAAACAAGGAATAGAAATTGTAATATTAATTTTGTAGTATGCACTTATATAAGTTTTCAAAGCTAGACATATGTCTATGACAATATAAACATATTTATTTACTAGAGCTTAATAAAGGAAACAATTAAAATGAGCATTAGTTTTTTTAATTTTATTCCTACTTTTCTGTTCCGACAAAAGAGAAGAAAATCACCCCATCCAGACCAACTGAAATTGGAGAGTAGGAAGGGTGGTCAGTAACTCAAAAAAAATGTTTAATATTCTTCCTGGATTATTGTTAACATATCTGGTATATCTATATTTTATTTCTCAAAAAACCAAAGAATTGCACCACTAATAAAATTTTGGTACATTATTTATTGAAATATAAATTACAAAAAAAAGTTTTTTTATTCAAAATAGATGCACGGTTTGTGGAATAATTCTAGTTATAGTGAAATCAAAAAATAATTTTGTAAATAAATAAATTTCCTCTAAAATTAACCTATTTCTGCTAGTAGTAAAATATAAAAATTGCCAGCAATATACTAATATGCAATATTATTATTTATTTTATAGATATAAAAACTAATAACAGCTCTAGATCATTGTAGGTTCTTGTTTACGTAATTGCTTAATTTTGTTTCAGGAATTGTTTGAATATGGCTGGTCTAATAGTTTGTTGTCATCATACTATCCTCTATTAATGTCGAGTGCTTCGTTAATCGTCTGCTTTTGGGCAGAGGTAAGTTCAATCCAAATTCGTCGTACAATAAAAATAATAAATTGCTTTTTAAATATTAATTTGCATATTTCAGTGATAAATAATACCCAAAAAGTTTTAACAGCGTTTGGTCAGGCAAGGTTTTATTCATTTTATTTATGTGTAGAGAATAAAATGTTTCAGTTTTGTTAATCGGGTTAAAGTTGTTCCAGTGCATAGATTTTCCAACGAAAATTGATTAATTTCGCTATAATTGAAGTAGTTAGGTGAGAATAGTTTTTTATGAGCTAATTGTTAGTTAGGATTTATGAAAACAACAAGAATACAAATTATATTTTGTAGCTCTCTTCTTATTAAATAATAAAAAAAACTTTTTAAAAAAATGTATTTATTTGACGTTTCTACTTTTTTATTAAAACAAAAATATTAAAAAATTAAAAAAAGACCTTCCAATTTTAAAAATAACACTTCATGACATGTATTACAACATGACCTGTTTTTATAAAGTAATTTTTAACTATTTACGTGTTTCCAGCAAAATAACGGTATTACCGTCAATTTAAATAAAAAAATGTTTATACATTTACATATTTTTGTGCACTAACAAACATTTATTTTTTATGATTTGCAATTCCGTTTTGAGTGATGACACCAAACAAGTGGCACAAATTTTTTTTTATTTGTCACATTTTTTGATTACTTAAATTTTAAATTTATTGAGAGCAATTTTATAATTTACAATTTCAGGCTCGTTAATTATTTGTCTAATTTTTCATAGTAACACAATGTCATGTTGTGGCGCAATGAAACTGGCAGTTATTGAGTATTTTATATCAAAAAAAGATTTATGACTGATAATTAAAGCTGATGATAACCTAATAAAGCATAAATCCCCAATTTGCTTTGGGGGTTGCAAATTTTGTGACAGTTTCTCCAAAGTGTTACTTAAATAAATATTGTTTAATGAAAATCCTTGTTTGGGTCTATTTTTATTTCAAACTTTTTCAGATATTTTATCAATTTTGTGACTCACAAAAAATAAAAACTAATCAAAATTTGCATAAACTTGTTTCTTTTTTTTAGGTGTTCCATCTACCTGGAATACGTTGGGATCGTCCACAATTCCTTTCCAAGTCGTTTCTTGCCTTTGTCACATTCAACATCATCAGTTACAGCCTCCTCTTTGCCGAATTCGTTACTACTCAATTTACTGAACCACCTTCCGATGATCCGGGATTCTATCATCATTTATTTAATGGTTGTTATGCCGTGCTGATGTTCATCGTGGTGGTTTTCTTCTTGATATATGGAGTTGAAGTTTATTTCAAGGTAAGAAATTTTGCTTTTAGTACCTTCGGAACGTGACAAAGTAGATAATTTGTACAATTAAAATCTGAAGACAATAAAAATTAGTGTAGGTAAAATGTCAGAAAAGTTGTACATTTGCAGAGATTTGCGAAAAAAAAACATAAATTTGGATTTTCTTTTTTTTTTTTTTTCTGTAGCAAGTTTATTTTTAAAAATAAATAAACTGTCGAAAAGTGGTTTTACGCCGGCTTCATAATAATCAGATTTTGAAAACATCGGCGCGTTTCTTCTTTGTTTTAAAAATGACTCATTGACTAGTAATAGAACTTCAACAATTTCTATTTATCTATCTGTGATGGGGGTGTCGATACACTGCGACCTATAAGATCTATTGTGCTCCCTACTACTGCCCAATCATTAAGTTTTGTACTGGTGCTTATTCCGCAGAAGGGTTCAGGTCCCAGAAATGGTGTTTCAGCCCCTTTTTTGCGAGTACCCTCCACTCCAGTGTGTCCCAGAACCCATAGGAGGGTAACAGTGTTGTTCTTGCCTAGCTCGTTTAGATTCTCTAGGCACTCCCAAACCATCTTGGAGTTGATTACGTGGGAGTTCCAAGGCATTATTATTACTTTATTCAATAAATACAATGAATGATTAGCGATAAGTGCTACTGCACTTGTTTCGCATCAACATTATAAATACAATTATACCCAAAGACCAGACATCTGTATGAACCTTGACCCATCTTTCTTAATGGCTGCTTGGCTGTCTGACATGATGATGATCTCTTGTCTGCGAAAATTTCTTTCTATGTTGAACTGGACACATTTTCCGATGGCGTATATTTCAGCTTGGAAAATTCTCAGAGATTTGCCTAAACTTTCGAAATATTTGGTTCCAGGTCCATATACTCCTATTCCCGTTCCTTCTGTTGTTCTAGAACCATCTGTGTACCATTTAATGGCACATCTCTTGAGTGCCATTAAGAGAAGTGCCATAAAATGGTACACAGATGGCACTTCAACAATGATGTGAACCACTGGCGCTTTCTCTACCGCCCTTCATTACTAATTAATAACAAGACACGGGATACCTGAAGGATGTAGAATCATTTTATTTTTGACATTTTTATTAATTACGGACAGCAGTTTCTTCATCCAAAAATAGAATCTTAACCAAGTTTTATTTATTAGAAAATCCCGTATAATAAAAGATTTCTTAATATAGGTGGAATGATGGGATCGATAAGAATGCTGATCGTTTTTTATAATCAAAATAAATCACCTTATAATGAGTTATAAAAAAAGTATTTGCATACATGTTTACATGTTTTTTATATTCGAACTCAATCCATATTTCTTTTGTTATTAACAAATTAGCATTTTTGTCATAATATTGAATAAATTTTGTTCACTTTATTTTCTTTAACTCCTTAACGCACACATTTTTTGAAAAAATCCCGTAAAAAAAATTAATTTTGTTTTATTTAATAAAACACATTTTAGAACGTTGATTTGGCAAAAATTAAATTTATAATTAAAATTAATCAAATTTTTTGAATTTCGAATTGCTGTTTCGAATAAAAAAACATATTTTTTGCCAGTAAAAATATTTATAATAGTGTGTCATATATTTCGAAGCAAAGTGCAGCACATAGCCCAATATTGCAAGTATTTCATATTTCACGACTAAATCATAAATTAAAAGAAACAATGGCCTTTAATAATTTCACAAAACGGACCGCAGTCAGTCGACACGAGTGCAGACGGCGCGCTGTCGGTGAGACAGAGTTGGATCTATTTGGGATTTGGATTTATGGATTCAAATTTAAATTTTATTTTGCGTTTAGTATTTATAATATATGTATTTAAATAAATATCATTTTCTTAAAAATGAATTAATTATTCGGTGAAAATTAAATTTTAACACAATATTTATAAAATTTAAATGGTAAAGGGGCAATAATTCTTCAATACCTAGATTAAATCGTGATTAATTTAAAAATTTGTATGTTAATTTCAACGCCTATTGCATTTTAAATTATATGATGCATAATTAACTTCTTGGTCATTTCTTGTTATTTATGCAATAAATCATTCAGTTGTGATATGGAATGTTATTGTGTTTCCCTGAAACTTTTCAATTACCTATTATGCACTGTTTAAAAATATTCTTTTAGTACATTTCCCACAATAACAGTAGTTAAGTTGTGCATTTGCGCTAAAAAACTCAACTTGATAAGGGAAAAAATAAAGAAACCTGTAGATAGAATACTATATACATAATCTTATAATTATTTTATAATTTAGTGGTATACTAAAAGGTGAATAGTTATAGTTTTTATTGGTTTCTAATGCCACCTCATTATTTTTGCGATCTATAAATATTATTTTATTTTTTGTGAATTGCTAACCTCTTAATATTTTTATCCAGCCCTTCCTCGGTCGTCCCTTTTTGCCTCAAATACTCTTTCATTCATAGATTCAAAGACACTTGTTTTCTAAAGACATTTGGGACAACCCCATCTTTCGGTGTCCCCCATTTTCCTTCAAGATAAACCCATAGAGTTGAAGGACTATAAAATGTATAGACAATGGTAGTAGTGTCTTCTTAATTTTTTCCGGGGGTTGGGGTTACTTTTAACAATATTTTATGTAGTAAATAAGTTTATTGAGTGTGCAGTTATTTTTTTTATGTCCAATTTTTGCCAAGAACAAACTTTATATCTTTTAAATATCAAACGGACTCGTTTATTATTTTGTACTCAAAAACAGTTTTATCTCCAGTTTATATTCGTTAATAACGAATTAGAAGCTAATGGGAACAATTTTTAGGTACATGTGTACTAATTACTTGATGCAATAAAAGCAAGTGCACCTGTACTTGATATCTATTATGTACATAAATCATAAAACACCAATGCAAACAATAATAAATAATATATCGGTTTAGTTAAGTTCTTGTTCTTAAGTTGTGACGTGGATGATAAGTTTTCTATTATTATTTTGTATGTTAATTTTTGTGAGTATTATATAAAGAAAAAATCAGAAAAATAATTGGCGTATGTTACCATCGATGTTTAATTTGAAAACAGATAAGAGTTCATGAATACCTGTAGAAATATGTTTGTTCTACGATTTTAAATTTTGTTTTTGACAAAATTATCTGCGCTTTACATTATTTGTTAGAGATAATAATACAAAACTTTTTGTAATTAAAAATTCGTTATTTATCGTTACTTTTAACATTTATCTCATACAAATATTTTGTCTATGCTTAATTTTGGTAAAAATATAAATAAATTAAAATTTAATAATAAATAATGTACCTAAGCTCTATTATGGGGAACGTTGTCCAATAATAATGGTAAAAACTATCCGTAAAAATATAAATAAACATGCCAATCACACTTCCTTGGAAAAAATGTGGTCCAATTTCGTAATTGTACCACCCCAAATATTAAAAAACCCTTAGTTTGTCTATAAGTTGCTATAAAATGGGAATTATTAATGGAATAATAGAGGAAATTGTCTATGTCACGGTTCCATTTTACTGAAATGTTATTAAAACATTGCGTTTAAGTTAAATTTCCTCTTTAGAAGTTCATTTGGCCTATCACAGTGGACTAACTGTAATATATATAACACTATCATCCTACCTCTCTTCAATTATTGTTCTACAATACACTTTTTACTAAATCAAAACAAGTTGAATCGGCTACAAAAATTGCAGATAATAATAATAATATACGCCCTGCAATTCACTCCCTTACGAGTGAACCCCAGAAGCTCTGCAGCTTGTGCGGGGGAGGGACGGCTATTATTATTATTTGCCGTAGCGCTCTGGGGCGACTTACTGATGCTTGATGGCGCATTTGCTTTACAGTTGTGGGAAAACCCAGAAAAAACCACACAACACCATCATGCGAATAAGTTCAAAATATACTTCCATTAATTTAATGCTTGAAACTTTGAGGTGGATGCCAATCAGAAATCTTCTACTATGGAATGTATTCATTTTTATTCATAAAATCAAACATGGTTTACTTCCGATTTACCTACAGGAGAAGAGCTTAATTATCACTTTAAGGTGCACAATTATCAAACACGGAACAGAAATAACTTTTATATCGAAACTGTCGTTAAAAGATCAACACATAATTCACTATTTTTTAAAGATCTAGATCAATTTAAGTAACTCTCTTCCAGAGAGAATTAAATCTATAAATTCTGTAATAACATTTAAAATCCAAGTCACAAAATATTTATTGAACTAATATTTTCTCCAGGAACAATAATCTGTAGAATTAGTTAGTTTTATATTTGTTGCAATATTAGCAAAAAAAGAGCTAAATAAAGGAATTGATAATAATAATAATTTTACAAAAAGGAGTCCTACAGGAAAAGTGATTATTTGGTAACTCTCGGTGCAACTAAATGAATATTCTGGAGGATTTTGGTTCTTTCAAGTTTTTCATTTGGTACCGAACAATTATGAATAAAATGAACCATTAACTTTTCAGGTAAGAGGTGGTTTCATCTCCAAATCTTTGCAACTTGCCAGCAATTCCTTCGAAACGGAACCATTAAGGGATGAATCAGCACTAAAGCAACAGATCAACTTCTCTCAGCTGCACCAATCCCGCATCGGGCTATTGAGCCAAGCCTTAATGTTGATCGTCATATCTGGATTTTTGTTTTCCGAAACTTTATCCGAATTTTGGAAAACTAAGGTAAACTATTTTAATTATTACTAAAAGTACTATTGCGTGTGCTTTCAAATTCGTCTCATTTTTGATATCACTAACATTACATGTAAGACATTGACATTTGTTTACTTTCAATGACATATGTCAACATTCAGTTAAATGTCATTCCTTTTACGTCACTCTGAATTGAAGCTTTTGACAATCACAAACATCATTTCTTATAAATCTATAAATCATCGGCATAATAGAGATTTGAAATACCCCAAATACTAGTTTTAATATTAAATTATCTGCCAATTTTACAAAGCAACAAATTCCAACTTGCAGTGTGGTTGCGAAGATTTTTGACCAATTTTGGTCAAAATGTCACTCCCTTCTTAGTATCTCTTCATTTTTACTTACAATATTTAGAACATTTGTGATATGTTAGCAGGTGCAAATAAATATATCGTGAGCAATTATGATTAATTAAATATTTTGAATAACAATGAGTTTACAACTAACGATAAATTCTAGAATTACAGTCAAATGTAATGAATGTTATATTTATGTGTTTCTAGTGTAAGAGGTGAGAGAAACCATTTGTAAGATCTGGAAACAACGTAATAACAAAAATATTTTTATTTTTCACTTGTATATTATTTATTTATTTTACCTTGGCTACGAGGAGGATCTGGATTACATAGGACAGAGAAATCTCTCAAGAACACTCGTCGTTTGAACGCCCTGTATAATATATTAATGGCCGTTACTAAGTACAATTAATATATTTTTTAATTGAACTTTTGATAAGTTTTTTAATTATATATTCGTTTCACCGAATTGATTTGTACCATGTTTTCCATAAAATAAATTAATTGTTTTACTTATTTATTCATGTAAATGGATTTACAAGAAATAATGTCGTCTGTGTAGAAACCGTTCTGTAAAGTGCCAATTACGAATTTCCTTTTATTAACTAATTGTGTGGACGGTTTAAAAAATAATTCAATTTAGGCTTGGATAGACAAACAAATGTATCTTTATCGAGCTGTTAGAAAAGTACGTATTTTGAGTTATGACTACAGTTTTATCATGTACACGTAATGTTTTTAATATTTTTTTTTCTTTGGTTTATTAATTAGAACATGTAAACCAACAGTTGGTTTTTAAATGTAAGCAATCTGATAATATAAAACGCGATTATTATAATTTAATAATTTTAATTTTTCTCAACCGAACTTGGTTAGTTTTGGTTTATCTAACCATATCCAAAAATACTACAAATTCAGTAAAATAGGACCTGCTGTAGGCTCATTGTGAAATATTTTTAAATGTTTCCTTTTTTTAATGTAAAACAGGTCTTTCGACGTTCATAGAAGACAACTTCGATTTTTTTTTCTGGGTTTTTATGTTCTTACAATTCGTCTTTTAATATTTCTGCCATTTTGACTGACATAACCCTCTTCACAAGCCATTCCATACTTGTATATATATTTGGTGTATACCAAAAACGTACTTACAGGACAAACTGTATCGAAACTGTTAACTAACAAGTAAATTGAGCTAATTTTTCAAGAAATTTCTCGTAGAATTTAAACAGAGCTTCACAAAAGGTCAATAATATCTTATCTAGCACCATAAATATCATTGGCATGAGTGCCACTTAATAAATGTGCAGATTATGTGATAACTGCGTTAATAATTACAAACTTGGGGTCTATACGTATTGAGATAAAAAAAGGTTCAATTGAACTTGTGCCCCATGCCCCCCAAGTATCTGTAAAAACTGAGTAATACTAAAAAGAGTAAAGTACAGTTAGTGAAAATATACATAAGTGTCGGAGAAAAATAAAAATAGAACCAGCAGTTCAAGGTAGGAACAGTGAAGGCTAATATTATTTAATATTAAAATAGCTAAAACCAATTTGAAAACTATTTCACAAATACATTCTAAATTGAAAACACCTATACCAGTCAAAGATAAATCAAATATAATCTATGAAATCCCATGCAGCAGCTGTGATGAAGTATACATTGGTCAAACAAGTAGAATGCTTAAAGATAGAATAACTTCTCATAAAAGTGACTGTAGAAGGAATGTGAGATCTTGTCCCCTTTGCTGAACATGTAATAGATAAAGATCATATAATAATGCCAAAATTCTCGATAATGAGCGAAATCTCAATAAGCGTCTCTTTCTTGAAAATAAATAACAATGAAAAATCAATGAGTAAAAGAACAGATATCAATGACCTCAGTACAATAATCATTTATTTAAAAAAACAAAGAAAATTTCTCAACTGGTCCTCCTTGAATTGATTTTTTATATATTTATACATACTTATACATTTTAAAATCTCACTCTGTATGTTTCAATTGTATACTGATTTTTTAGAAGTTGTCATTTTGTCATTTTAAATTTTAACACTGGTGTTTCTTTTTGTATGTAATTTTTTCTGAATTTTATGTTATTTGATATTTTCTTGATAAAGAAAATAAACATTTTCGAAAGCTCGACTTAAAACGACGTAATCGTACTAATTTATTTACTATTGACTGCTAATTTCGACTTTGATCCCTTCCCATTTAAAAACCAGTCAACTTATTGAAATGTGGTCTTTAAAGGAACATTTCTACATCCCTTTTACATATCTTGTCCAAATTTTAAACTTCTAGAGGAACTATTTTTAAAATAGTGGGACTTTAAGTACAACAATGTCAAATACCAAAAAATCCGAATTTCGACTTTGATCCCTTCCCATTTAAAAACCAGTCAACTTAATGAAATGCGATCTTTAAAGAAACATTTCTACATCTCTTTTACACATCTAACCCAAATTTTAAACTTCTAGAGCAACTATTTTTAAAATAGTAGGGCTTTAAGTACAACAATGTCAAATCCCAAAAAATCCAAATTTCGACTTTGATCCCTTCCCATTTAAAAATCAGTCAACTTATTGAAATGCGGTCTTTAAACAAACATTTCTACATCTCTTTTATAAATCTAATCCAAATTTTAAACTTCTAGAGCAACTATTTTTAAAATAGTCTAGCTTTAAGTACAACAATGTCAAATCCCAAAAAATCCAAATTTCGACTTTGATCCCTTCCCATTTAAAAACCAGTCAACTTATTGAAATGCGATCTTTAAAGAAACATTTCTACATCTCTTTTACACATCTAATCCAAATTTTAAACTTCTAGAGCACCTATTTTTAAAATAGCGGCGCTTTAAGTACAACAATGTCATATCCCAAAAAAACCAAATTTTGACTTTGATCCCTTCGCATTTAAAAACCAGTCAACTTATTGAAATGCGGTCTTTAAAGAAACATTTCTACATCTCTTTTACACATCTAGTCAAAATTTTAAACTTCTAGAGCAACTAATTTTATCTACATAAATTACTATTGAACAGTCACGAAAATATCCACTTATTAAAGTATATACCTAAATAATTTTATTGGTATAGGTGCTTCCCTGAAATGTTGACGAGACAATTTTTTACTCTCTACTCCCTACAATTGTTAATCATTAAACATTATCCTCTTCCCCAAATGTCAACACTTCTACTTTGTACTTTAGCTGGATAATTATTTGTTAAAAGGTACCGATAAATTCACGCAACCTCCACAACGTCGTCTTTCGGATCGTTGAAATTGGCGTAGCCGTATGGTTCCCGGCCGTACTTTGGAATTGTATGCAACCTTCCGAACTATGGATTTTGAATCCTCGCAAACTCTTAGCCAATAAAGTTGAACAGCAAAAGAACGAAAATGTCTTCGATCAAAATGTCAAGATCGAAAATGACAATGAAGCTTTTCTGGACAGAAGAGAATGCTGGATCTGTTATGACGCTGACAAGAAGGAGCCTTTGATTCAACCGTGCGATTGTACAGGAGATGTATCCAGTGTTCATCACGAGTGTCTCAGAAGGTACGTTCTACGTTTTGAAAGTTCTTGTCCTTATTTTAATTATTTTTTTTTTATTATAGATGGTTGATGGAAAGTTCGTCATCCAGTAACGAAGCATTGAAATGCAAAGTTTGTAACTACGAATACGATATTTGTAAGAGTACCGAAGTAAAATGGGATAGAGGTTTTACCGCTCAACATTGTAGTAGTACGGCGTTGATAGTTACTTTAATGTGTCTAGCGGTAGCTGGAGCTTGGGTAACGATTCAATTATACGTCAATCCATACATACGAATGGTTAGTGCGAGTTTTGCACTTTTGGTCATCTACGTTTGCATCAGGTGAGTAGTCTTATTTTAAGTAAAACATCTTTTTTAAATATTAAAATATTAATCTTAGAAATGGTATTGAAATTATAAAAAAAACTACAGGATCTCAAGCAGATCCTTGGGTAACTCCGCAATGCACTAAAAAAATATAGTTTCATCCTGTTTTTGTTGCATATCGATATCTTAACTCGTTTCGGAGTGACGGTTCATGAATTCGGAGAATAATTACGTCATGCATATCATAGCGACAGTAAAATTCTATATATTTTATTCACAGGTTATACATATATGAGTAGCTCTATAGGCTAAAAGTTGGCCCATGGCTTGGGTTGTGATCTTCTTCCATTTCTTCCTATCAAAGCATTTTTCCTTCCAGTTCTGTACCCCCAAGAAATGTAGGTCCACCTCAACTTCGTTCTTCCATCATTCCTTCCATCTTCCTCTTCTCTTTTTTCCTCCTATAGTTCTGCAGATTATCATTTTTCAAATCCTACTCTGAGCCATCCTTCCCACATGTCCTATCCAGTTTATCCTCTGGGCTCTAACAAATCCTGAAATGCTAGGCTCTCGATACATGTCTTTGAGTTTTTGGTTTGTTCTTTTTTCCCACAATTCATTACCCCAAAAATTTTTGTTAAAACCTTTCTTTCCCAAATCTCCAACGTATTTTCTTCTCAAAATTCACGTGTGATATACCATGTATATCCATCACCCAGTATATTGTTCAAGTAAGGTTACCGTCGGTCGTGTTATTGTTATCAGCCACGTGTTGCAACTCAACCATTACGTGAGTGAACTCTCAGAAGGTATTCCAGGATAAGGCCAATGCCTTTTATATATACTGTATTATTAGATAGATTAGTTAGACCTGAATTACACCTCAGATAGATATATCTGTAACATCCTAGATGTAAGACTATACTTTATATCCAGTAATTATATTATTTATTATTACGGGTTAATCACGAATATTATTGTTATGGTAGAGTTAAGGTAAAGTTTGATTCCTCACCCTTCACTAAAACCTACCCTATGACATTTACATGTAACCAGAATTTTAAGAAAGTTTCTCTTAATTGTCGTTAGCGATAGTAAAGTTCTATATTTTATTCACAGGTTTCTAGGCCAAAACACTTTGAGCGCCTACCAGCGTGCCAAGGTAGCAGCACTAAGTATCGGAAATCACGTGACTACAATCAGCGGCAACGTCAATCAAACCCCTACAGTCGACGAATCACAGCAAACCCAAGCGCAAGAAGCGCAATAACTCTGAAATTTTACATCACATTCCAGAGTAATTTTCGAAAAGCAGGTGCTCTTTATTATCCCTTGTACCGTTTTAATTATCGTCACTTAAATATTTTGCAGTTGACTTGCCTTCTTAAATACAACTTTTTCGCTACTCCAAAGTAGAAGTAGAAAATCCAATGGTTTTATTTTAAAAATTTTATTAAACAATTTATTATGTCACTTTTATAGGGATGTTGAATAAGTTCACGCTATTCTTTCCGTGAAAATAATTATATAATAATCTTTCTGGCAGCATTTGAATTCTACATCGAAAAAACAACCCATTTTTTGACTACGGCGGGTGTGGGATAAAGTCGGTCAAACTTAAGAATAGACCGCTAATATGGTTGCAAATGCGCAAAGGCGGAGCTAATTACTCAGTAGCGCAGGTAGAAAGATTTTTACAAGTGATCATGTCATCGTAGTTATCGTTGAACACTATTTCATTCAATTTCAATCTGGGTTACAGTACTTCTTTATAGATGGCGTTACCAGAGCTACGTGCGTGTCATTTAAATTACACGCAGGTAGTTCTGGTAACGCCATCTATTGGAAAACAGCGAGAACTTATTCAAAATCCCAGTAGGTATTTAGAAAATTTACGAAAACCTTACCAGTGCAAGATATGCAAGTTTCTTGATATTTTTTTTATTTATTCAGGAGGTCTGTGAATTGTTGTAAGTGCCACAGTGGTTATTTTGTTGATTTGTTGAATTAATTTTCGTTTAAATGAATATTTTGACTGTAACACGTCACTGTCGCGTTCAAATTACTCTACACCTCACATAGTTCCACTGTTTGAGGTGGTTTTTTTTTAAATGTTCGTTTTGGATTTCCCTATCGATCCCTCATTTGGGATTTTTGATTTCGGTCTTTATTTTTCTGAAATTCGACTCCAAAATGTGATTTTTATGAAAAAAAACTGATTATCGGCACAAATGTGGTACTAGATGATGTTTTTCGAAATTTTTTCAGCTGAAATTCTTCGTTTTGATTAATACTACAAAACTGTGCGTCAAAGTGAGGAGAAAAATTTTTCTGTTCACCCCATCCTTGGCCATTCAGGGGGGTTGGATCCCAGAACTGATGCCAGATTCTGGAAGAACGGACGATTTTATTCGTGGGAATACATTTTCAGCCTTTTTGGGACAAGCTTTTCAGTATTTTTGGATATATTTCAAAAATTTTGAATTTGGCCATTTTTCGAAATGTCCCAAAATGTGTCCAAAAATTCTGAGTATTCCTCGAGTGATTCTAAGCAACTTTTGTTTCGTCTAATTTTTTCCCAGGTTGCGGAATTTTTGAGTTAAAAAATCGCTCCTCCACGAAAATTTTTGGAACATTATGGTCGTTTTGGGAAATGAAAAATTTTTCTCCTCACTTTCACGCAGAAAAAAATTTCGAAAAAAATCAGTTTTTTTTTCATAAAAATCAGAAAAATAAAGACCGAAATCAAAAATTCCAAATGAGAGATCGACAGGGAAATCCAACAGCTGCCAGCTGAGTAATTTCTAAGAATTTTCCTATTTTCACTATTCCGGATGGCCACTGCGGTTCTTGTGTGCATTTCTAGAAATGTAATTTTTGGTGCTATTATGGTTTGTTTTTACTTTTTTTTATAGCCACCTGCTTTTTTGTTTATTTCGAACAAAAAAAAAGTTTGTGATATATATTTTATGTATTATATGTACATTATTTCTATTAGAAATATTCCGTTTAAATATAGAGATATTATTAATATATATATTATTGCACTTAATTTTTTTCTCTTCAGAAGTTTAGAATACCCGAGATAGTATTTTTCTTAATATTCTGATTTACAAGTCATAATTTTTTACGTCTCTAAAGGTGTGTACACACCAGACGATATTCGCCGCTAGATCGCAACATGCGATGTTCCTAGCCAAATTGGTGTTTTCAATTTTGTATGTGGGATTTTGGTTAACGAAGGTTTTTCTTTCATTAAATAAAACCTTTTAATTTCAATTATTTAAAAGCCAAACATTTGTTTTAGATTTCAGGATATTAAAAAAAATAAATGCAGTGGGTATTCTACTATTTCGGATTTTCCTACTAAAAAAGAAAAATATATTTTTTTTATTAAGAATATCTTTGTTTCTAACACAGAGAGGAAACTTATTGACTGATTGAAAGATTTTAACCTTAACTTGGGGATAAACTAAAACAGTATTATTTTCCTTTTAAAACGTTTAAAGGTTGTGATTTTGTAATAGTATTTCAAATTGTATTAATAATAAAAAAGAGGCAACACATAAAACCAAATCTAGTTTCTACAAGGTTTAATGACTACAATTATATAGCCGGGACCGACGTTTTTACATGCTCTCCGACGCACCCACTTCTTATGTTCGATCCCCGAGAAAATTGGTTCACAATATCGACAACCCATCACGCCTCGGAGAGCATGTAAAACCGTCGGTCTTGGCTCATTAAGTCATGTAGAAAGAGGTAGTGGCGGGCTAAAAATTTGTATACCAGTCACACGTTCTTCACTAATGGTTAAAAAAATATAATTGTCAAAAGTTTTATAGTATTAATTATAATTCGATGTCAAAATCAGAACCTGATCTCAAAAAAATTATCTATTTTCAATTAAAATAATTTAAAATTAATGCTGTTTGTCATATAATATACAAGTGCCATAGAAATATGCTCGCGATTTCGCTTTATTTCACTAAAATAATTTTAGGTTTATGCTATAAAAATAGTTATTTGTACACCTTTTTTTATATAAAGCAAAATTAGAATTAATTTTAATTAAGCTCCAAAAAAAAAGGTGTAAAAATAACTATTTTTACAAACTGCGCCCAACATGGGGCATTTTAAACAACGTGTGGGCAATGTAAATAGGTGGGTTGATATAAAAAAAGGTTATGTTAATTTTTTAAGTAGTTTTCCAATACTTCCTAAACATCCGGTATATTGTTGCTACATGCACATTTAATTTTAAATAATGATATAAAAATGTATACGATAATTTATATTTTACCCACGTTTAAAGTTATCGTTTCAATCAGTTATAGAAGTTTACCTCCTAGAATCATGTTTTTTTTTACAAAATGTTTTTTTTAATAGAATTTGACTCGTTGAAAGGAATTTTCATTTAAGCGTTTGTTGTTTTGTTTTGTTTAAAAATCGCACAAGTTATATTTTCATTTTGTTCGCGAGATAGTTCAGATAACATTTAATGTTACAAACATTAATATAAAAAATTTTTGGGCGAGTAAAAATTAATATCTTGCCAATGTTTATAATAATTAATAACTCTTGACTGGGTAAATCAAACAATTTGGTTGGTAAATGGGTCTGTTGATTTTCATTTTTGACCATCAAAAAAGATGTGTATTTTCAAGACGAATTTATTGGTTTTTTCAAAATTAAAATATCAGGTCCGGTTTCTGAGATATTTTGGAAATCCGAAATTGACGATTTTTGTTTTATTTCATTCACACCCTATTTTTTTTAGATAGAAAAAAATTTATAAAGGTTTTTTATTGAAGGACAAATACAACTTAACATAACGTATCTAATTTTTTAAAACAACGTTTCGTCTTTGAAGGGCTACCATCAACTATTTTTTTTTAAATACGGACCTGTACTTTTTATTTCAATTTTGAAATCTTATGTAAATTAAAATAATTCACAATGACTGTTTAACACATTCTAATTTTTAATTATCTGTTATAATTCAATAGTTGAAATTTTATTTATTTTTTGATTTTAGTTATTTAAGAAAATTGAATTCAGAGTATACTCAATTTTTATCTAATTTGATTCAAAAAGATTTATAAATATTTTCAGTGAAAATGCAAAAGGGCCGTACTTAGCAAAATTCCTAAAGTACAGTTCATTGTCAAAACCTAATAAAAATATTAAGTGTTCTACATGGTTGGATAGAGAGAAAAAAATGGGGATTTCAAAAATGAAATAAAACGTACATGTCCGTATTTAAAAAAAATAGTTGAGGATAGCCCTTCAAAGACGAAATGTTGTTTTAAAAAATTGGATACGCTATGTTAAGTTGTATGTATCCTTCAATAAAAAAGTTTTATAACTTTTTTTTCTATATTTCAAAATTAAGGTGTTAATTAAATAAAACGAAAATCGTCAACTTTGGATTTCTCCAAATATCTCAGAAACCGGACCTGATATTTTAATTTTGAAAAAACCAATCGGTTTGTCTTGAAAATACGCATCTTTTCTCCCATTTAACCAACTTTGTATCTAGAACGGTTTCCGAAATCCCATTTAAGTGACTCTTTCTGTTAAATTTCTGAAAATACCTTTTTACTACACAGCCAAAATAAAAAAAAACATTGTGTTTGAAAACCAGCATTGTGTTATTATGTTATTAACAGAAAAAAGTTAAATTTTATCTGAACGATTTCTTGTATTTGAATTGTTTACTTTTATTCTTAGACTAGGATTGTATTTGAATACGTAATATATTAGATCAATGGATTTTCCAGCACGTAGGATAGAAATAATGTCGACAAAGATTTTTCAGTGTAACCAGTGCAGAAATTTGTCTTAAGGTGCTAATTTTTATATGAATCTGATCGAAGGAATGTTGCCGTACTATTGCCAACTGTTTTTTCCAAATACTAAGACTGTACCAATCAAAAAACTTCTCGAGGTCTGATTTAATAACTTTTAAACAATGAAATAATCAAAGGTTCACTCAAATCAACAATTCTCTAAAATCTTTCCAATTTAAAACTATTTAGCCCATAATTTAACCACCCAGCAAGACAAAAATAAAATAAAATTGTCTTCTTACACTAGTCTACGTTAAATAATCTGAATTAATTAATTCTTTCAAATCTAATGGTGTAAGATACGGTGAACCTGTAGGACGTTTGAAGACTGCATTTTGAATTCGATAATTTATAAACTTTGGCTTAGTTCTCCAGTTACTATTTGCCAGTTATGCAGAGGGAAACCATTCTATTGCCACTACATACAATGCTTGTAACCTTCCAGTGGTGTAAGATCTGGCTAACGTGTAAGCCATTTGAGGGAAAGTTTTCAGTACACAAGTGTGTTAATTAAGTTGAATGTCATCTGTCATTAGTTGAATGTCATCTGTCATTAGTTGAATGTCATCTGTCCTTAGTTGAATGTCATCTGTCACTGGTTGATTTCTTTTTAGAGTATCGAAATTTCTTTTTAGCCTAGTTGTAGATTGATCATCGATGGCTACCAAGAAAATTTAATTTACTCGAAATTTTTGATATTTGATTTTTAATTCCAAGTGATTGATTTCTGTTTTAATTTCCTCAAATCTAATGGTGTAAAATCCGGTGTACCTGTAGGACGCTTGAAGGCGGCTTACTTCTGCGGTTACTATTTGCCGGTTATGTAGAGAGACACCACCTCTCTGTCACCACTTTCGGTGTATGTAACAACTCTAAAATCTAATGGTGTAAGATCCAGCAAATATGTTGGCCATTCGAGAACTGTAAATTAAAAAATATCCAAAAATAAACGGGTGCTTTAAAAGAATGTTTGTTTGAACTTTGTTAAATCAGATCGACCCAATTTTTCTTGTAGTTCTATCTCGCTAATTGTTAACTGTAGCTGTATCTCTTGGCTTTAGGTAGTCAGAACATAAGCTTAATCGAACGATGCCAAATTTTTAAAAAGTTAAAGAATAGTTTTCTCGATAACCATTTCAATACTAATCGTTGATTGAAAAAATTAGAAGTTTGATATTTAAAAGTGGTCCGGTTAGATTTGGAGAAAAATAAAAAATGAACTCAAAATCGCCTGTTGCGAGAAACAGTTTATTGTTTAGTTTTTCTTTAATTTGGGTGAATAATTAAGTCACTGTATTGTTGTATCTCATATTATAATTTAGTTGTATATAATGTGTATGTTATTTAGTTGTAAAAAAAGTATTTAGACCATGAATTAGTGTTTTATTTCTAACTTCAAAATATCCTCTTATAACTGAGCGAAAACAGCATAGATTTCAAACCACATTTCATTAACCCTCCACCCTAAAGTATATCAGATAACGAAAAAAAAAGGTATTTATGTATGAAATCGTAAAATTCTACAAAATTCAGATTTTGTATCAGGCGAGCAGAAGAGCGAGGAGGTTTAATTTTGAATTTTATTTATAAATATATTTGCTGGATTGAAATTGGCGGCGATTAATTAACTAATTTTCTATTAAATTCTGCCCACCATAATATTCAAATCATCCTTGATCAAATCCTTTTAAATAAATACCCCCTATTCTAATAAAATGATAATTAATACCCAAAGTAGATAAAACAGGCATATTTCATATTGAACCTAAAAATAAAGAAACAAAATTTTGACTTAATAAATTATAAGAAATTTTAAATATTGATAACCTAAAACCCAATCAACCCCCAATTATAATTATAATAAATAATTAATTTTATAATAAAAGGTAAAATAATAAAAAAAGAAAATATTCTTCCACTAAAACTAACAAAAAAAATTAAACCTCTTATTCCCTTCAATATATTCTGAATATCCTTAATTAAATTTAAATCTGAAACTTTGGCTACTCACCGAGAGATGGCAACCAAGTAAAGTAATGCGTAATACTGGTTGCCCATCCAGTAAACTGACTGTGATATATACCACAATTTCTGCAGAAAAAGTTGTGTGCCGTGGTCCAGCGGTAGCGTGTCCGCCTTGCAACGAGACGACCCGGGTTCGATTCTCAGGGAAATCATAATTTAACTTTACTTTTTTTTGTGTCGAAAATTCGGATTCTTGTATTAGGTTAACATATTAGCGAGGAGGTTTAATTTTTAATTTTTCTGTGATTTATATACGACATCGTACAATTCTAGAAAATTCGGATTTGTATCAGGCGAGCAGAAGAGCGAGGAGGTATAATTTTTAATTTTTCTGGGATTTATATATGAAATCGTAAAATTGGCTGTCGGGTTGTAGGCAAATTTCGAAAATTTTTATTATCAAGGCTATGCATTATGTATCGAAAAAATAAATCTTCTTTGAATTTATTAGGATTTTTCCGAACCGGACTCTGTATCCAGTGGCGGCGATTAGGGAGGGCGTAGGGGGGCCGCTGCCCCCCCCACTTTTAGAAGGATATATCGATAATTAAATGTAATATTTGTTCCGTTTTAACATTTCAGGCTAGGAGTTATGTAAAAATTATTTGCACAAAGTTTTTGCTCCCCTACTTCTAATGTCCAATCGCCGCCACTGCTTCTGGTTATAGTTTCCCAGTAGTATCTTGGCCTGCCTCATTCCTTGTGGTCCTATCCAGTATTGGGATCTTTTGTTATTTACTTCTTTTCCAAGTTCATCAAGTATTGTACTGGTGCTTATTCCGCAGAAGGGTTCAGGTCCCAGAAATCAACATACATACACACACAGATACCTAACAAATTTGTTCCAATGAACCAATGAAATGGAAACAGAATTTGTTTAATGAAAAAAATGGATAAACTAGCACCAATACGCGAAATGTTTGATTTATTATTTAACTAAAAATGTAAATATAGTCCAGTAACTGAAGGGTCAAACCTGGGAATAAGTCTGGCATGAGTTCCCACATAGCGCATTTTGTAGGTCACCGCACATGAGAAAATCCTTAACGCGTTGTGGTCAAGGGGAGGGGATGAAAATGGGCCCAAAACCTGGAAAATGGGTTTCCCGCTAATATCTGGCTAAATATGCCAATTAGAGAATTTTTGTTCAGACAAAAAATGGAGATCAGCTCATTCTCTACAAAAATGGCCCTTATCATTTTCTTGGAAAATTCAATAGTTTTCGAGATAATAGCACTCAAAAGTCCCCTCATTTCAGCTGCTGCTCTACCTTCAGGAATTCCGCTTTCTATGAATTAACGCGTAACCGGGCGGACGAATTGTTCAATATCTCGGGAAAAAATTAATATTTTTCGATGATTCAAAGTTCATCGGAATGGGAAAACCCGTAGCTACAATTCCATATGACTTGAAGTCAGTTCGTATTTACCAAAAATATTTAAAAAAGCGGTCAAAGTTTTCTTCAACAATATTTAGAGGCTGCTTCATTAATTTATTCATATTTTCTTTAAAAATAGTCATTTATTCTAATTTTGACTTGATAATGGGACCTTAGGGGGTCTTGAATGACCTCAGAAATTTTTTTGCAATACTTTTCTGGCGTTCTAATATACAATTGATTTGTTTATTTGCATATTTTAGCCGATTTCGGAGTTCCAGAGAATCTTCGGAACAAGCGCGAATTATAATCTTATGATCCGTTATATTGATTTCCAATGCACATCATTTCAAAGCTTAGATGGTCTACTTTTCGAAAATATTTTTTTATTTTTAATAGAGTCTAATAATTTTCGAGAAATGAGGAAAATTGGTTACACGAGTCAAAACCGGCCTTTTTTTGTTTATCCATTTCTTGTTCCCCGCTCTTTATTTCTTGAGGATTAATAATTAGATGAAAGTAAATTTCTGAGGTCATTCAAGACCCCCTAAGGTTTCATTATCAAGGCAAAATTAGAATAAATGACTATTTTTAAAGAAAATATGAATAAATTAATGAAGCAGCCTCTAAATATTGTTGAAAAAAACTTTGACCGCTTTTTTTTAAAATATTTTTGGTAAATACGAACTGACTTCTAATCACATGGAATTGTAGCTACGGGTTTTCCCATTCCGATGAACTTTGAATCATCGAAAAATATTAATTTTTTCCCGAGATATTGAATAATTCGTCCGCCCGGTTACGCGTTAATTCATAGAAAGCGGAATTCCTGAAGGTAGAGCAGCAGCTGAAATGAGGGGACTTTTGAGTGCCATTATCTCGAAAACTATTGAATTTTCGAAGAAAATGATAAGGGCCATTTTTGTAGAGAATGAGCTACTCTCTATTTTTTGTCTGAACAAAAATTCTCTAATTGGCATAGTTAGCCAGATATTAGCGGGAAACCCATTTTCCAGGTTTTGGGGCCTATTTTCAGCCCCTCCCCTTGACCACAACGCGTTAAGGATTTTCTCATGTTAAAACACCTGCGATGACCTACAAATTGCGCTATGTGGAAACTCATGCCCGACTTATTCCCAGCTTTCGATCTTTTCAGTCCTTCATTTACTGGACTAATAGCATTATTCACTTTGGGAACACGTGGATGAAATAGTTCTGGGTTTTCGTAGGTATGTGCCGAAAAATCATAATAAATATTGAATTATTTTTTATTTTGCGGATGATAGAACGTGTTACGTATCCCACAAGGAAATTTATGCTGGACAACAACCCTTTGGTCCATTTAAAATCGACAATTCGTCACACAGTGTCTCTCTGACAATGAGGCAACCTATTTCAGGTTGAAACGTTATATTAGACCGCTGGTTTGAAATTCAAACACTTCTCAAAGGTCCTATGAACCAGAACTGCTACCAATAATCAAAAATGGCAAAGGAAGGAGGTACACTTCAACAGTTTTTGTCGGATATAACCATTTTGTCCTAAAAAGGACAACGATTTCTAGTACAATAGATCCCACTTCTGAAGATTTACTAAAACCAAGTGATCAATTTTTATAACAGTACAATAAGTGGCGCTGACTCTTACAATGTAGCACGAGTGGCAAGTAATATTTTACACTAATGTTGGGATTCGAACCCTTTTGTTGGGATCCAAATCTGATCTAGCCAATTTTTCAAGCTAGTGACGTAGTGGACTGTATTTGCATATAATTTGGGACTGGTAGATTCCTAAAGGTATAGGTACTTCGATGGATGGATGGACGTTGAATAAAATACCCTGTTAACTTTAGTTTTTTATTACTGAACAAATTAATAATTTTATAACACCTTTATAACCTTTAACATTAAACAGGAAAGTTACATAATTGTATACTATGCATTTGCTCAAGAAAAAAAATATATTAGGCACTAGTAGCCGTTGTGTAGTTGAATGTAGAATTGGAACTTTGTTTTGTATTTGAAATGGCACAAGTTGATGGAACAAATGCAAAATTGCACGAATTATACTTTCAATTGTTTCCCCATCCGCCGTATTCTCTCCCTGGAAGCCTAATTGAAGGCCAAAGATAAATCGTTGTACAAAAATGATGAATAAAATAAAATTTATCCTAAAATTTGTTTTATTACTCATCCTACTAACTTATTGAGTGACCCAGTATGTATGTACCTGTTTTGTGAATTAAGTTTAATATAATTAAGATATAGACGATATATACAATAGCCTTACACCGATTTTTTAAAAGCACATTTTATTTTAAACTGATTTATAACTGAATCAGGGCCTGTTAAAATTACGTTTTAACTGAAGTCGGACCTGGTTAAATTGAGTTTGTGTATAATTGGAAAACGTACTACTTTTTTGGTATTAATAAAAATCAATGAAAAAATTTAACTGATAAGTACGTGCCTTTTGGAAGCAGTGTCTCTTCAGCATCGTGTTTCCATAAATAAGTTGGTTTTTAAATAGTTTTAGTTTAAAGGTAAGTGTAATTAAAACTTTTCAGTTTAAACAATTTTTTTTATTCAAAGATAACAATAGGGAGGAAGAATCCGAATTTTGCCACATAATTTTAGACCTATTGCTATGTAAGATCGATGCAATATAATTAAAAAAAGCAATTTTTGTTGAAAAAAGTTTTTTGTTCAAATATAGAATATTTTTAATTTACTCCGATATCCATGTGGTATGTATATATCAAATTTCCAATAAAAAGAAGTTCCAGTAGTTTTTTCAAGAAAAAATCATTGGTATTGTTACCAAAAAAAAAAATAATAGAACTCTTTCGAAGCAAAATTTCGGTTCCTAACAAATTTTTTTCGATAAAATTGGAACAAAAAAGATGTTTGCCATAATGTATGTATTATAAAAATATGTTTGATGCGGTAATTTTTATTTAAACAAATCATTTTTGAAAAAAAAATCTTAGCAATATGTGTATGGTTGGAAAATTTAGGGAAAACTGTAAGTAAGTTAAGAAAAATCAAATGGACTCAGTAAAAGTTTCAGAAGGGGGGGGGGGGTGGTAGCTGTATGTACAGTTTGAGGGTTGGATATTGTTTTTCTACAATTTGTATCCATCCTATCGAAAAAAATTTAATATAAAATTTGTAGTTAATTAAAAACTTTGTATCAATCATTTTTCACGATAACCTCAAAATTATCGAGAAAATCGATAAAAACCGTTTTTTTTTTCGTTTTTAATTTTTTCTCCCGCTAAAATAGTTTTTTTATGAAACTTGGTGAAAACGTTCTTTTTCATGTTTTCAATAATCTGTCATTTTTTCAATGCAAAATATTTATTTTTCGATTAAATACAAATTTAAATTTAAAAAAGCCTAATAGCCCAGTTGTCAGAGAGTTTGACCTCGCCCAAAATGTGATATCGATGAAACTTGGCACATAAGTATTTGAAAGAGTTTAAAAAACGATAAAAAATATTTGCTGCTCTAAAGTGTATGCTAACACCACGTGAAAAAGCGAAAAATTTTACTAAAAATTATATTATAAGTCATTTAAAAAAAATTGTATTACTATAAAAAATTATTAAAAATAAGAAAGCAAATTCGAATACACTACGCGCACCGAGCCGTTGAATACAAATATTCAGGCGAGGCGCTCTGAGAAAACTAAAGTATCTTTGCCTAAAATGTACCCAAAAAAAAAAAGAAAGCATTTTAAAGAGGATGCCATTAGTTTTAAAAATTTTTTGTTTTCTCATAGAAAATTTGACCGGAAGTTATAATTTCTAAAATTATCACTGATTTTTATAAAACTGAAGATATCTATTAATAGAGGCATAACAAAAAAAAATCCTTGTACATTTATCATCACTATACTTTTACTTTTGATCTAAATATAATTAAAATGATGAACATTATCTCCGTTTAATAAAACTTATGTTTTAAAATTATCATTTTTTTACAACATTCATTCGACGCAATTTTTATTGTCAAAATAGTGTTTATTTATTTATATAAATCAATTTCTAAATTATTTTTAACTTTACTTAAAAAAAATGAATTTCTGATTTATATAAACACTATTTTAAAAATAAAAATTGCGTCGAATGAATGTTGTAAAAAAATGAAAATTTTAAAACCTAAGTTTTATTAAACAGAGATAATGTTCATCATTTTAATTATATTTAGATGAAAAGTAAAAGTATAGTGATGATAAATGTACAAGGATTTTTTTGTTATGCCTCTATTAATATATATCTTCAGTTTTATAAAAATCAGTGAGAATTTTAGAAATTATAACTTCCGGTCAAATTTTCTATAAGAAAACAAAAAAAAAATAAAACTAATCATCCTGAGAAAGCTTAGAGTCTTCTCTTTAAAATGCTTTCATTTTTTTCTTTGGGTACATTTTAGGCAAAGATACTTTAGTTTTTTCAGAGCGCCTCGCCTGAATATTTGTATTCAACGGCTCGGCGCGCGTAGAGTTGAATTTGCTTTCTTATTTTTAATAATTTTTTATAGTAATACATTTTTTTTTAAATAACTTATAATATAATTTTTAGTAAAATTTTCCGCTCTTTCACGTGGTGCTATTAATTTTTCCAATTTTTTATTTTTTTTTTCGAGATATAATGGAAAAACCAAATTTTCGATTTTATTTTCGAAATTGTGAAGTTAGCATACACTTTAGAGCAGCAAAGATTTTTTTGTCTGTTTCTACACTCTCTCAAGCACTTAAGTGCCAAGTTTCAGAGATATCACATTTTGTGCGAGCTTTTGGTCAATATCCTTCTCTGGCAACTGGGCTATAATTTTTAATCGAAAAAGTGTTCATTTTACTTATGGTTGGACTATGTACAGTTCGTCGTGGGACACCCTGTATAAGAAGAAATAATATAAATATTTAATTTTAATACTTAATTTAATTTAATACTTAAAATAAATTCTTTCATTTTGTGTGTGGCCATTGCCAGAAAATTATTTTTTTTTATAGAAATTTAAAAGGTTTTTTTTTTGCTTTATTTATTTAAAACGAATGTAAATTGAAATCAATACTTTGTTATCAAATATGAATAAATATTATAACAACTTCTTTACGTAAATTCGTATTTTCCATATAGATTTTTGAAATAATCTAACTTCGTAATTTATTATTCACTGCAATGCCGAAGTCCATAATATTATCGGGAATAGGTAGGTTATTGTTTATAAAAGCCTTATTTATAATACGATTTATTTAGAAATTGGTAAATCTACATCAAAATAAACCAAAGGATTGAAATAATTACTATATATTTGTGTATTGAAACTGTACAGGTGAGATTTTTAATATTTCATTGGATGATTTGTAATTCATTTCGGTATTTTGTTCTTTTAAATGTTTTTTTTAGTCTGGATAATAAAACAACTTTTTTATAATCAAATGTTTTTAATTTGTAGCTTCGACTTTTAGTTTAAAGTCGTTTTCAAAAAAGTGACAATAACTAAAAATATAATAATAATAATTTACTATAGAAACAGATCACTGGAGAATTTCACAAGATATGATAACAACATGGAACAAAGAAATAAGATTTTGAAATATAAAATATCAAAATTTGTTGTCAACATATTTTTTGTGAGGCTATTGGCAACGATTTTAAAAGGATAGTGCATTTGCATATTATGAGAGAATTTATACTTCGTCATAAATGAAGTTTCCATAATAATATTATATAAGAAAAATCCCAGTTTTTATAGTAAATTATTATTTTATTTAGTTATAATTATATATTTATATTATTTTATTTAATTATTGACACTTTTTTGAAAATGACTTTAGCTGTAAAAGTCGAATCATCAAGTTATTTTCCGAAATTGTCTCATTTAAGTATGTTTGAGAAAATATAAAAAAAAATTAAATTTTGAAATACCTACCCTGGTGCTTCCGCTTGAAAATAAAAAGATTTGTAACCAATGTTCTCGTAAAGTATGGAAATTAATTGACATAAAAATCTACAGTTTGGAAATTATTAAAATGGATCGTAGAAATTTAATATATTCTGGCCATTTTCCTGGAAACTTTGGATATCGCTAAAAACCCTTTTTGTTCTTCGTTTTAATTTTTATTTTCCGCAAAAAATTTTTTTATAAAAATTAAAATGGTTCACAGAAACTTAATAAACCCTGGCCATTTTCCTGGAAACTTTGGATATCCCTAAAAACAGTTTTCTTTTTCGTTTTTCATTTTTACCTTGCGCAAAAAAAGCCTAATTTTCAATCGAACAAGTTGATTTACAAATTTCCAATTTTTTAACTTTATCAGTGCTTGTTTTCTTTGTTGAAATCGCGACTTTAAGATGGTATGAGAAAAATATATTGTTCTTATGGAAAATTAGGCTTTTTTTAAATTTAAATTAGTATAAAATCGAAAAATAATTATTTTGCATTGAAAAAATTACAGCTTATTTAAATCACAAAAAAGAACATTTGCATTAAGTTTCATAAAAAAAATATTTTTTAAAATGGTTCACAGAAACTTAATATATCCTGGCTATTTTCCTGGAAACTTTGGATATCCCTAAAAACAGTTTTCTTTTTTGTTTTTCATTTTTATCTTGCGCAAAATTTTTTTTATGAAGCTGTAATTTTTTCAAAGCAAAATATTTATTTTTTGATTTTATGCGAATTTAAATTTTCAATCGAAAAAGTTGATTTACAAATTTCCAATTTTTTTACTTTGAAGAACATTTGCACTAATTTTCATAAAAAAAATATTTTTGCGGGAGATCAAAATTAAAAACGAAAAAAACCGGTTTTACCGATTTTCACCATAATTTTGAAAAATGATTAATACAAAAGTTTTAGATTTTTTAAGTATCTACAACTTTTTTTATTAAACTTTTTCAATGGGATGCGTATTTCAGCTAATAAATTGGTTCAAAATAAAAACATCTAAAATAAGTTCGATGGATTAGGAAATTTTTATTGGAAAATAAACATTTTGCTTATGAACCAAATAAAGAATTTGATTATTTTCACCACTACTGAGACTATTGTCAAGGGTTTTTAATTTTTTTATTGGTGGCCTCGTGATAAAAATAAAATATTGTTTCTTTACAGGATGATCCTTATTTTGCTCCTAGGAGCATCAGTATTTTTGGAATCAATTTATGCCGATGTCAACTGTACAACAAATGAATTTTTATGTAGCAATTCGAAATGTATTGATTTAAATATGAGATGTGATGGTACTGATAACTGCGGTGATGGGTCAGATGAAATAGATTGTGGTGAGTATACAAATTGCAGTCTTTTGTAAAATGTATTTATTTAATACAGACTTTCTGGTCTAAATTTATAATTACCTCTATTCTACAGTGTGTCCATAAAGTCACTTCCCTATTGTTTTAAAAAATAGTTGAGATATTGATTAGCCACAAAACAGGATGAAACTGTATCAAAAACAGTCTTTTTAAAAAAAAATGCGTAGAAGAATCATCGCGTCAAGTCAAAAATATCAAATAGGGTACAAAGTCGAGGTACTTGAGGGTTATTTTAACCCATGGTTTGTTTCTTTTGGTCTTTAAATCTCATAACTTCTGAAAATTTCAATTCAAAAAACCTCAAATAAAAAAAAACAAATCTTGGTGTATCAGGCGCTCGAATTATCTCGAGCGTTTATTTAAGGTGCTCTAATTATCTCGAACGTTTATTTATAGCGCTCGAATTATCTCGATCGTTTATTTAGAGCGCTCGAATATTCTCGAGCGTTTATTTAGGGTGCTCGAATTATCTCGATCGTTTATTTTAGCGCTCGAATATTTTCAAGCGTTTATTTAGGGTGCTCAAATTATCTCGAGCGTTTATTTAGAGCGCTCGAATATTTTCGAGCGTTTATTTAGGGTGCTCAAATTATCTCGAGCATTTATTTAGAGCGCTCGAATATTCTCGAGCGTTTATTTGGGGGTGCTCGAATTATCTCGTGTTTATTAAGGGATCCGAATTATCTCGAGCGTTTATTTAGAGCGCTCGAATTACCTCGGGCGTTTATTTGGGGGTGCTCGAATTATCTCGTGTTTATTTGGGGCCCTAGAATTATCTCGGGTGCTCAAATTAACTCGAGCGTTTATTTAGAGCGCTCTAATATTATCGAGCGTTTATTTACGGTGCTCAAATTATCGAATTATTTCGTGTTTATTAAGGGATCCGAATTATCTCGAGCGTTTATTTAGAGCGCTCGAATTACCTCGAGCGTTTATTTGGGGCCCTAGAATTATCTCGGGTGCTCAAATTATCTCGAGCGTTTATTTAGAGCGCTCGAATATTCTCGAGCGTTTATTTGGGGGTGCTCGAATTATCTCGTGTTTATTAGGGGTTCTCGAATTATCTCGAGCGTTTATTTAGAGCGCTCGAATTACCTCGAGCGTTTATTTGTGGGTGCTCGAATTATCTCGTGTTTATTTGGGGCCGTAGAATTATCTCGGGTGCTCAAATTAACTCGAGCGTTTATTTAGAGCGCTCTAATATTATCGAGCGTTTATTTACGGTGCTCAAATTATCGAATTATTTCGTGTTTATTAAGGGATCCGAATTATCTCGAGCGTTTATTTACAGCGCTCGAATTACCTCGAGCGTTTATTTGGGGCCCTAGAATTATCTCGGGTGCTCAAATTATCTCGAGCGTTTATTTAGAGCGCTCGAATATTCTCGACCGTTTATTTGGGGGTGCTCGAATTATCTCGTGTTTATTAGGGGTTCTCGAATTATCTCGAGCGTTTATTTAGAGCGCTCGAATTACCTCGAGCGTTTATTTGTGGGTGCTCGAATTATCTCGTGTTTATTTGGGGCCCTAGAATTATCTCGGGTGCTCAAATTAACTCGAGCGTTTATTTAGAGCACTCGAATATTTTCGAGCGTTTATTTAGGATGCTCAAATTATCTCGAGCGTTTATTTAGAGCGCTCGAATATTCTCGAGCGTTTATTTGGGGGTGCTCGAATTATCTCGTGTTTATTAGGGGTTCTCGAATTATCTCGAGCGTTTATTTAGAGCGCTCGAATTACCTCGAGCGTTTATTTGGGGGTGCTCGAATTATCTCGTGTTTATTTGGGGCCCTAGAATTATCTCAAATTAACTCGATCGTTTATTTAGAGCGCTCGAATATTTTCGAGCGTTTATTTGGGGGTGCTCGAATTATCTCGTGTTTATTAGGGGTTCTCGAATCTCGAATCTCAAATAAAAAAAAACAAATCTTGGTGTATCAGGCGCTCGAATTATCTCGAGCGTTTATTTAGAGCGCTCGAATATTCTCGAGCGTTTATTTGGGGGTGCTCGAATTATCTCGTGTTTATTAGGGGTTCTCGAATTATCTCGAGCGTTTATTTAGAGCGCTCGAATTACCTCGAGCGTTTATTTGGGGGTGCTCGAATTATCTCGTGTTTATTAGGGGTTCTCGAATCTCGAATCTCAAATAAAAAAAAACAAATCTTGGTGTATCAGGCGCTCGAATTATCTCGAGCGTTTATTTAGAGCGCTCGAATATTCTCGAGCGTTTATTTGGGGGTGCTCGAATTATCTCGTGTTTATTAGGGGTTCTCGAATTATCTCGAGCGTTTATTTAGAGCGCTCGAATTACCTCGAGCGTTTATTTGGGGGTGCTCGAATTATCTCGTGTTTATTTGGGGCCCTAGAATTATCTCAAATTAACTCGATCGTTTATTTAGAGCGCTCGAATATTTTCGAGCGTTTATTTAGGGTGCTCAAATTATCTCGAGCATTTATTTAGAGCGCTTGAATATTCTCGAGCGTTTATTTGGGGGTGCTCGAATTATCTCGTGTTTATTAGGGGTTCTCGAATCTCGAATCTCAAATAAAAAAAAACAAATCTTGGTGTATCAGGCGCTCGAATTATCTCGAGCGTTTATTTAGAGCGCTCGAATATTCTCGAGCGTTTATTTGGGGGTGCTCGAATTATCTCGTGTTTATTAGGGGTTCTCGAATTATCTCGAGCGTTTATTTAGAGCGCTCGAATTACCTCGAGCGTTTATTTGGGGGTGCTCGAATTATCTCGTGTTTATTTGGGGCCCTAGAATTATCTCAAATTAACTCGATCGTTTATTTAGAGCGCTCGAATATTTTCGAGCGTTTATTTAGGGTGCTCAAATTATCTCGAGCATTTATTTAGAGCGCTTGAATATTCTCGAGCGTTTATTTGGGGGTGCTCGAATTATCTCGTGTTTATTAGGGGTTCTCGAATCTCGAATCTCAAATAAAAAAAAACAAATCTTGGTGTATCAGGCTCTCGAATTATCTCGAGCGTTTATTTAAGGTGCTCTAATTATCTCGAACGTTTATTTATAGCGCTCGAATTATCTCGATCGTTTATTTAGAGCGCTCGAATATTCTCGAGCGTTTATTTAGGGTGCTCGAATTATCTCGTGTTTATTTGGGGCCCTAGAATTATCTCGGGTGCTCAAATTAACTCGAGCGTTTATTTAGAGCGCTCTAATATTATCGAGCGTTTATTTACGGTGCTCAAATTATCGAATTATTTCGTGTTTATTAAGGGATCCGAATTATCTCGAGCGTTTATTTAGAGCGCTCGAATTACCTCGAGCGTTTATTTGGGGCCCTAGAATTATCTCGGGTGCTCAAATTATCTCGAGCGTTTATTTAGAGCGCTCGAATATTCTCGAGCGTTTATTTGGGGGTGCTCGAATTATCTCGTGTTTATTAGGGGTTCTCGAATTATCTCGAGCGTTTATTTAGAGCGCTCGAATTACCTCGAGCGTTTATTTGTGGGTGCTCGAATTATCTCGTGTTTATTTGGGGCCGTAGAATTATCTCGGGTGCTCAAATTAACTCGAGCGTTTATTTAGAGCGCTCTAATATTATCGAGCGTTTATTTACGGTGCTCAAATTATCGAATTATTTCGTGTTTATTAAGGGATCCGAATTATCTCGAGCGTTTATTTACAGCGCTCGAATTACCTCGAGCGTTTATTTGGGGCCCTAGAATTATCTCGGGTGCTCAAATTATCTCGAGCGTTTATTTAGAGCGCTCGAATATTCTCGAGCGTTTATTTGGGGGTGCTCGAATTATCTCGTGTTTATTAGGGGTTCTCGAATTATCTTGAGCGTTTATTTAGAGCGCTCGAATTACCTCGAGCGTTTATTTGTGGGTGCTCGAATTATCTCGTGTTTATTTGGGGCCCTAGAATTATCTCGGGTGCTCAAATTAACTCGAGCGTTTATTTAGAGCACTCGAATATTTTCGAGCGTTTATTTAGGATGCTCAAATTATCTCGAGCGTTTATTTAGAGCGCTCGAATATTCTCGAGCGTTTATTTGGGGGTGCTCGAATTATCTCGTGTTTATTAGGGGTTCTCGAATTATCTCGAGCGTTTATTTAGAGCGCTCGAATTACCTCGAGCGTTTATTTGGGGGTGCTCGAATTATCTCGTGTTTATTTGGGGCCCTAGAATTATCTCAAATTAACTCGATCGTTTATTTAGAGCGCTCGAATATTTTCGAGCGTTTATTTGGGGGTGCTCGAATTATCTCGTGTTTATTAGGGGTTCTCGAATTATCTCGAGCGTTTATTTAGAGCGCTCGAATTACCTCGAGCGTTTATTTGGGGGTGCTCGAATTATCTCGTGTTTATTTGGGGCCCTAGAATTATCTCAAATTAACTCGATCGTTTATTTAGAGCGCTCGAATATTTTCGAGCGTTTATTTAGGGTGCTCAAATTATCTCGAGCATTTATTTAGAGCGCTCGAATATTCTCGAGCGTTTATTTGGGGGTGCTCGAATTATCTCGTGTTTATTAGGGGTTCTCGAATCTCGAATCTCAAATAAAAAAAAACAAATCTTGGTGTATCAGGCGCTCGAATTATCTCGAGCGTTTATTTAGAGCGCTCGAATATTCTCGAGCGTTTATTTGGGGGTGCTCGAATTATCTCGTGTTTATTAGGGGTTCTCGAATTATCTCGAGCGTTTATTTAGAGCGCTCGAATTACCTCGATCGTTTATTTGGGGGTGCTCGAATTATCTCGTGTTTATTTGGGGCCCTAGAATTATCTCAAATTAACTCGATCGTTTATTTAGAGCGCTCGAATATTTTCGAGCGTTTATTTAGGGTGCTCAAATTATCTCGAGCATTTATTTAGAGCGCTTGAATATTCTCGAGCGTTTATTTGGGGGTGCTCGAATTATCTCGTGTTTATTAGGGGTTCTCGAATCTCGAATCTCAAATAAAAAAAAACAAATCTTGGTGTATCAGGCTCTCGAATTATCTCGAGCGTTTATTTAAGTTGCTCTAATTATCTCGAACGTTTATTTATAGCGCTCGAATTATCTCGATCGTTTATTTAGAGCGCTCGAATATTCTCGAGCGTTTATTTAGGGTGCTCGAATTATCTCGATCGTTTATTTTAGCGCTCGAATATTTTCAAGCGTTTATTTGGGGCCCTAGAATAATCTCGAGCGTTTATTTGGGGCCCTAGAATTATCTCGAGCGTTTGTTTAGAGCGCTCGAATTAACCCGGGCGATTACGCGATCACTACCTACTTGCGAATTATTAAATGTTCCGCTTACTTTTACGTATAAACTGTCCGTTTTGTTTACCAAAACCGTGCGTTTTGTTTACGGTAAACAAATCGCACGGTTTTGATTTTTCTCTTCAGTTCTTTCATGGTGCTCCCCCCCCTAGATTACTGGCTGGCGACGCCCATATTGTTTTTAAATCCTAAAATAAATAAATATTCAAACTCTAAAAAATTAAGGCACAAAATGTAATTCTCTTTTAGATTTTTATCGCTGTGAACAACCAAAGTATTTTCGATGCAGAAATAGCAGATGTATAAGTCATTCTTTCGTATGTGATGACCAAAACGACTGTGATGATTTCTCTGATGAAGCAAACTGCGAAAACTTTAAGGTAGGTAAACAGTATACAAGAATATTCGGTTGGTAAAAAAACTTGAGCAACTATTTATGTGGTCGCTGAATGGAGAGTGCTAATATAACGCCTTTTTCGAACATAAAGTGAAGACATTTTGAATTCGAACAAATTTCCGTTCAAATAAATTTCTTTCTAATGTATGTTGTTCAATATGTGTCAAATTTGCATTCTGATCGTTGTTGGGTAATAAATTAACTGATATTTAATAAAAAATTATTATAGTTGATTGTCAATTCAACGTGTGAAGAAGGTCATTGGAGATGTACTGACAAACTATGTATACCTAATGACTGGGTCTGTAACGGGACACCAGATTGTTTGGATGGATCAGACGAAACTATCGGCTGCAGTGCAACCATAGACTGCGATGGGTTCAAATGCAAAAATAAACATTGCATACCAAACGAGTGGATATGTGATGGAAATGATGATTGCCACGATAACAGCGATGAACAAGATTGCGGTAAGTTGTAACATGAAAATTGACTTTTCCTCCTGACTTATGATGTTTAGTTGCGCTACTTCTAAATATTTTAAAAACATTTTTTCTTCGGAGATACTGATATAAGTTCCATAAATTTTGCAGTTAAAATAATTTAATTTAGGTATTCGCTTTTAATAACTAGGTATAGACCACCCACATTTCATTGAAGTGACTTTTTGGTTGCCTAACTATTTTACTAAATTAAATTAATCGATTCATTGATTTTGGACTCCAGAATCGAGATACGTTCGTTAGTTTTGATATAGATCATGGCCTTCTGCTTTTGACCGTTGTTGAGTTGGTCATTTTAAAAGTAGATTTTTTTTGGTTTGGCTTTTTGGATTTTAGCCACGTGTATTTTCGATACCATTTTTGTGAGCTTTCCTTTCCAAAACAAGTAACGAAGTTCGGAAACAACCTTTTGGGCACGTTGTTTTTGTTTCATAATTTTGTTTGAAACGAAGCCGGTGAAGCATTCCTACCTGATAGTGACATTTTTTCATCAAATAAATTACCAGGTCAGATGTTTAATCTAATTTAATATTTTTTTTGACAACTTTCAAAATTTAATCATGTTTCTATTTTTTGTAAATGATTATATATACCTACAAACTTCGTTTTTTTGAGCTCTGAATAATAATCTTTGAATCATCTTTTAATAACTTTTAAAAGCCTTTCTGCCTTTTTTTCGTTGAGTAATTTTTTTTGATAAGCTACCTTTTTGAAATATCAAATCTAGGACGTAAATCAGTATCCTGAAGAAATTTTGTTTTATCAGTTGAATATCTATTCAATTTAGACATTTATATTTTTTGGTACGTTTGCGGAAAACTCCTCTTGTGAGGCCATTTTTTAAATTTTAAGTTTATACTGATGTCTGATAATCTGGTGAAATCTTTGTAAAATTTAAAACATCTCAACCAGTATCTTTTGATAGGGTAATTTTTAGTTTTAAACTTAATTACTGACGTCTGAATTTTTTTTGTGAAGCCTTTTTATATTTAAAAAAAAAAAAGAAAAACACCTCAACCAGTAATATATTGTTAAAAAACTTATATTGTTTGATTCTTTGTTTATTTTCAGGATTAGCAAATTTTAAATTCACTATAAATTGAGTTTTGTTATAATAATATATTAATTATAATCTATACCTTTTTCATAATTTTAATTAAAAATTAAGTGGCGCCTAACAAACTTTCTAAATTCACTTTTGAAATCTTAAACCGTCGACCTAGTGCTCACCAGACGAACAGCAGCCGCGCATGCAGGTTTGTAAAGGGTAATTTTGATTACCCCTGATAAGAACACTTTTATTTAAAAAAAAAATACTTATCGAACCGCATAAAGTTCGGTGAACTAAATCAAACAACAATTTAGCGTCACAAAGTCATTAACATTTTTTGTTACCTACTCTTCAATGATAATTCATGTCTTACTTTATTTTTTAGAAAACCACGTTCCTATTGATGAGTGCACTCTAGATAAACGGAAATTCCTCTGCAGCAACAATATAACTTGTATCGATTTGCATTTGGCATGCGATGGAATTTTCGATTGTCCAGATCACTCAGACGAAGGAAAACAGTGTAATTCATCAGCTACAACTTGTAAAGATCACAAATGTTCGCATGATTGTTTTCCTCTGCCAACTGGTCCCAAATGTCTTTGTCCTGCTGGTTACCACACCTTGGATGAAAAAAATTGTGAAGATATTAATGAATGTGAGACCTATGGTGAGTACCCACATATTAAACCATATTTTATAATCTGATAACGTTCCAATATATTTAATGTATATGAAGCCAAATTGATATTTTACCTCTTTGCAACGATCTTGGCATGTACGTCATTACTATTATGAAATGAGTTTAAGGCACTATTGCTAGGAAGTTAGAAGAGGTGGAGAAACATTATCGAAGCCATGAACCAACAGCATGTTCTGTAGAAACGTACATGAATTATTTAACTTTTAACACAAGAGACATAAGACTAGTAGTACAGTCGTTTGAACATGATTCCTTTTAGCTTCTTCGGTTGAGCCTTCTTAAATAAATAAATTCCGAATATAGGGATAAGTCTTCAGTTTTATCCATTTTAGCGCATAGTATCGTTAAAATTTAATAATGGATTTTTTTTTAGGTATTTGTGACCAAATGTGCCGCAACCTCCCAGGTTCCTACGAATGCTATTGCGACGACAAATATAGTCTACAATCAGAGAACAGAAAAATCTGCAAAGCTCATGGCGGAAATGGAATCATGGTTTTCAGTTCTAAAAATCAAATCAGAGCTATGACTCTCGATTCCAATTCTTATTTTATAGTTGCTAAAAACTTAAAGCAGGTAGTGGGTGTTGCTTATGATGGACGTCATGTGTATTGGACTGAAATATTTGCTGGACACGAAACTATTGCGAGAGCTATTGAGGATGGATCAGAAAAAGAAGTGAGTTTTGAATTACCACTAAGTCATAAAGTATATTTCTTTGCTCCTAATTATGTAAAGAGGCTTCCAAGTATTTTCTGAAATTTCCATTATCTTCCTAAAATCTTCTTCAAAGAATGACAGTTCCAAAAAAATAATAAATTACGGTGGGGATAGATTAATGGGTAATTTTACAAAATATGAAAAGTATTTCATGTATAAAAAGTCGATAGTCAATATAATATGAGGCTATGAGGGGGAAGTTAAAGATGTGTAATATTTTTTAACACATTCTTTTTTTAGGTTTTAATAACATCAGGCTTGGATTTACCAGAGGATTTATCAATTGATTGGTTGACTGGGAACATTTATTTTACTGATGCCGAGAAGAAACATATTGGAGTTTGCACAGCTGATGGGAGCCATTGCACTGTTTTATTGAATAAAGACATTCGAAAACCGAGAGGGATTGTTCTTAACGTAGAAGCAGGGTAAGAATTTAATATTCACGCCAGTCAAATTATCCCAATTTTTATAAAAAAATATATATCATTTTTGCAATTTTAGTGATATGTATTGGACTGATTGGGGAGAACCTGCCGAAATTGGATACTCTCTAATGGATGGAACGCAAGACAAACCCTTTGTTAACAAAGACGTAGATTGGCCTAACGGATTAGCATTGGATTACCCGAATAATAGACTTTATTGGACAGATGCGAAAAAAATGACATTAGAAAGTATAAAATTAGATGGCACTGGTCGCAAAGTAAGAAAAGTTTATTAGCAAGGGCGGATAAACGGGGGGGGGGGGGGGGGTACAGGGGGTAATTAAAAAAATTATAAAACATAATACACACAAAACTATTTTACATCATAAAGAAAGTGGTGCTTCTTATAACGCGTTAAAAAAAATGTATGCAGCTTCCTTATTTTACTAGACTTTTAATAGTAGCAGTTTAAAAGTGTTTTTTTTTGTTTTAACCATTTCTAAGTACTTTCCTAGTCTCCTTGTGATTATAATTTAGTATTAATAAAGTTTTTTTTAAACAGATCGACTTGAAATTTATTGCAAATTGTTAGGAAAGGTGTTTAGTTCAGAAGTAGAAAACTTTCGATAGTGGCGTTTTTTTCATCAAAAAGTGAGGGAAAAAAAGAAAATAAACTTGCGCAATCGATAAATTATTATTTGTTAATGAATTAATGTTAAATACAATTTTTCATGAGAATAAACCCATCCCGAGTTATAGGGCGTAAAAATTACGATTTTCACCATAAAAATCGTACATTTCTAGTTTTTTAAATATAACCGAAAATCTGATATTATTACGTAAAAATTTATATGAACTAATTTTATGGCCTTGAGCTAACAATTAAAATACGAAGGAAGATCTGGAAATTGAAAATGGGTGTTTTAAGAAACTGGATCGTTCTAGCGCAGGGGTTCTCAAACTGTGGTACATGTACCACTGGTGGTACATTACAATGTTTTAGTGGTACAATTTAACATTTAACATTTTGTTTTCAGATACACATATATTTTTCTTCAAGTTTTTGACTTTAACGGCTCTAGCTTTAATATTGAAATGACGACTTTTCCAAAAACTTCGAACAATTTCGCGACACATTGATTTTTAACGGCGAAATGCTTTTATGGTGGTACATATATTTTTGTTTCATATTTATGTGGTACAAAATTTGAAAAGTTTGAGAACCGCTGTTCTAGCGTAAATATCTGAAAAAATATGACTTCCACAAAAAAATGTTTATAACATCTTAATGAGAGAACAACATTGGGAACATTTTAAGACCATCCAGAACCGTTTAACCCCTTACCGCATGAATTTTTTGTTTTTGGTAAAAAAAATGCACTATGTGGAAAAAAAATTCGGGATTTCGGTAAAAATATTTAAAAAAATCTTTATTAACTTTTTTTAATTTTTTTTTTGTATTTTTTTTTGCCATATGTGGCACAATATGCAATAATACAACAAAACATCAAAATAATGTATAAGCAAATCAATCAACTAAAAGTCATTCAGTATGGAACTTATAAAAGCAGTTTCTGTCTTTGTTCAAGCAAAGATGAACACCACATTTTTCACACTTTACAAAAGATTTTTTACCACAGAAATATTTGCACCTTTGCCGATTATCACACCATACTGGAAGATGGCCATATTGATCTCTTCGAACCTCTTGGATGGGAAAATCTGATGTCGGGCCCCTTTTTTTCTTGTTTTGCAAGTTATCCATGACTCCACTGGGACGGCCTCTTTTCTTTGTCGAGCTGGCTTTATTCAATTTACACAAGCACTCTGCAATGGCCATTTTGAAATCTGCCAGAGCTAAATCTTTGAACTCGTTTTCACTTCTTCTCCAAAGTATCCATGCATTGACAACCATCAAATCAATAATATGAAAAAATATCCTCATATACCATTTTTTTGACCTAAGTTTGATTCTATAGTATCCTAGCATGGAATCCAGGAGATCTACTCCTCCCATATATTTGTTGTAGATTGTTACAGCCTTTGGACACGGAACCGTTATATGTTTGTTATCCTTCTTCGAAAATCTTCGAACCTCATCAACTGTTGGTGTACTTCCAGCATATGTAGACAACATGTTGACCAATTTGTTGTCATACCATGAGACAACAGATATTTTTGTTCCATCAATTGTGGCGACTTTCTCTAGCATCGCTCCACGGCCATTCTTTTTCAGTTCAGCCTCTTTTGGCATATTGCTATTTGGCACTCTGTTTATTCTAACAGTTCCGAGCGGTAACATACCATTTTGTGCCAAGTAAATTTGTAATGGGACGCTATTGAACCAGTTATCAAAAAATAGCTTGTGATTTATGTGCCTTGGAACAGTTTCTGTTAGCCGAAGAACTACGTTTGAACTCATTCCCAGGTCAGGAAAACCATTGGGGAGAATATTGGTTTGCTTTTCTGCAAAAATTTCATAATCGTAGGAAAATCCGCTTACACCACTAAGAACAAACGCCTTATACCCCCATTTATGAGGTTTTTTTGGATTGTATTGTTTGATGGACGAACGTGCTTTCGTTGGAATAATCTGCTCGTCTATAGCCAAGTACTCTTCCTTTGGAACTTTTAGTAGTTGCTCCCTCAGTTTTCTAAGTACAGGTCGTATTTTGAATAGTTTATCATGAGCAGGATTTCCGGCTGCAACAGCATCGTCATTATTCGCAAAGTGCAAAAACCGTTTTATTTCTTCCCATCTGTTGCATGACATAACATCTGAGATCAAGCGGTGATTTAGGTTCAGGTTCCAATAACTTCTGGAACTAGGTAACTGGACTATTGACATATAAATACAGGTCCCTATAAACTGTTCGAGCTCCTTTTCAGTAAGATCCAAAGGTTTTTGTGGTCTCGTTTGAGCAGAATATAAGATACTTTGGTAAACTATATCAGTAATCATCTCATTTGTTAGAAAAAAGTTAAAAAATGCATAAGGAGAGTCTGAATTTTCCAATTCAGGTGGCATGTCAGTAGAACCAAGAAATGTTAGGTTCTCATCCGATGTAACTAAATTACCCCGTTTCCAAGTAGGATGATTCTTCTTTCTATTCTTATTTAGTTTACGAAACCGTTCGAGCAGAGGTAGATCGTCGTCGCTATCGGAACTGAATTCTAAATCCGTTTCTGGGATGATAATATCTGATTGGTTATCGTCCATATCATTTTCGTCTTTGTAATCAGAATCTGGAGCTAATTTACCAGGCGGTTCTTCATCTTCTGAAAGTCTCTCGTCTTCACTACCATCTGGTACATCCATTGGCACATATCTACTGGCACCATAAAACGTTTGTGTATCCATTTTCTGAAATACATTTAGTGTCCGGAGTGCATATTGTGCCATATATGTCCACGAGAGTTTTGGCGAATGTGCATACAGTTCCACATATGACACAACAATATTTCTCATCAAAAACAGTCAAACAATAAAGAATTACATGGGTCTACTTACAGCAATTCCTTCGAAAAACTCTAGTCTTTACGTGGCTATTTTTTTTGTACCAAAATCTGCTACAGAAACTCGGATGATCGTGGATCAAAATTTATAAAAACTGATAACACCTGTTCACATGACGGCCATTTGCAAAATTGTATGAAACTTCACCAAACTGTTAAGAGATGTCGCTACACTACCAGAATTATGAAATATATACCACATATGGCCACCTATGCAAAAATGGTTTGGTCTGCGGCTTTATTTATAATAGTTATGTATGAAAATATTAATTGTGCCAAATATGACCCATGATGCGGTAAGGGGTTAACATAAGCAGAAAAAAAGTTATGGACAAAATAAATTTTTTTTCAATTTTTTTACGCTATTTTTTTTATCGCTATCTAGACTGTGGTATTTGACAAAAAAATCCTTTTGCAGAAAATTGTAACATATGTTTTTACAATTTTTCCAATTAGTAATTTTTAGCCCTATGAATAATTATTTTTTAAGTTTTGGTCTGTTAAAGTTGAGCTAAATTTTTGTTTTTTATGACATTTTCAATTTTTGGTCAATACCGTGATAATTATTGATTTTAAAAAAAAAAATTAAAGAGACAAGGCTTTGAGCAAATGTTCTTCCGAATAATTACCATCTTTTTTATCTTTGCGTTTATGTCATTTTTTCGGGTCAAATATTGAAAAAACGGTCATTCCAACGAAAAAGTTTGTCATAACATGATATTTCGGCCATATCCTAAGCTTTAAAATGGATTATTCTACATTATTTAATATTATCAGCCAAAAAAGTTACGGGCAAAAAATACATTTTTTTTAGAAATGTACGAATATTGTGGTGAATATCGTATTTTTCTGCGCACTATAACTCGGGAGGGAACATTAATTCATTAAAAAAGGTAATTTATCAATTACGAATTTTTTTTTCTTTTTTTTCACACCCCCACCTGCCACCACTCAAAACGCAACTAACGAAAGTTTTCTACTTCTGGACACCTTTACTAGCAATTTGCAAAAAAATTTAAGTCGATCTGATCAGTTACTGCTCGATATTACAAAAAAATTTACTAGCTTTCTTGGACTACTTGGTAAGTTTTACCCCCCCCCCCCCCTCTATAAAAAAAAGCTAAATCCGCCCTTGTTTATTAGTCACTTTGGCTTATACATGGCACTCATTTGCAAATACTATACCTAGTTTATCTTTATTTTATTTTCTATTTTAAAACTCAACAATGAAACGTTTTAATTTTAGATCATCTTAAAGGATGTGGTGAGGCATCCTTACGCAATTGCCGTTTTTGAAAACAAGTTATATTGGTCCGATTGGGCTACCCACACCATTCAAACTTGCGACAAATTCGATGGAAAAAATCACCACACCCTTGTTGAAGAAAAAGAACTGATATACGGAATTAGCATATTTCACTCTGCTATACAGAAAAGGAATATAAATCCGTGCGATCGGTCATTGTGTAGTGATATTTGTTTACTGAAAGGACAAACGTATAGTTGTGCCTGCCCTCAAAATAAAGTTTTGGATAAAGCTGGATACTTATGTAGAGGTAAGATTAAAAATAATTAATGTATTAGTTATAGGAAAGTTGACTAAAATTATTGTAACTTCTTGCAGCAACTCATATTATCTTAATTTCTCTATTCCTCGGCTTGTTTGCTACGAGATATCCATTTCCTTGGTATAGTTCCATTTCCATTGTACTTCCTAACCTAGTTATTTATTCATTCACCCTTCTTATTGTTTGTGCTTTTCTGTCATATCCTCATGATTGTTTATTATGTCCTTTGTTATGTTCTTTAGTTCGTGTTTACTTTTCATCTCCATTATTACATAATACATAATAATTTCAGAAGTGGAATCAACTCAAATGCTGATAGCTGGCCAGCGAGGTGTGCTGATCCACATAGAACACCAAATTCTCGGTAAACACGCTGTTACAATTTTACCAAGCGAAACCAAAGAAATAGGAAGTTTTGCTTATGATGCTTACAACAATTTACTATTTATCAGCGATTTCGATACTAGAAAAATCACTACGCTCAGTATGGATAACGGAACCAGTAAAAGTCTTGATATCAGTGGATTGGGTCAAGTTCACGCAATGGATTTTGGTGAGTTTTTTATGTATTATGCAGTTTCATTCGTATGCGCAGATGTTCCACTTAACTTGTTGGAAAGTAAAAATATATTCAGCAAATCGATAGGAAATTTTGACATTGAATACTTTGCCCATAATTTTGAAGATTTCATCTTTAAACAAAGGTCTAGGAAGTATGCCATTACAACATTTTCCGAGAAAGAACTCGTGTTTTTACTTTTGCGATAGTTCATAAAACGTACTTTTCTCTTGATTTCTTTGGCAATAATTCTAATGAAGCAGTATTCACTGCCTCAACCAGCTCTGGAGGAGTTCCAGGAATGGAAAATTCATCATCACTTCTCATTTTACACTGTTTTGCTTTCGAAAACACCATCAATTAAATTTATATACGTCAAGTTTGACAATTCAACATTAATACATTCATTTCGGAAGCTCATAGTGGTTTGTATTTTAATTTCTCTCTCTTTCCACTGGATTAAAACCACTTAGTTGTTAAAAAAGTTTTTTTATTGACGTTTCGGCTTTCCAGATCGAAAGCCGTTATCAAAATGACATAAAATAAATAAATTTACTAGAAACAGAACACTTGATAATCTTGCAAAAATATGACATCAACATAGTATACATAGAATAAGATTTTGAGATTGAAGATGTCAAAATCTGTTTCAATCATATTTTTGTGACGTTTCTGGGAACGAATTTTTGAAAGGATAGCGCATTTGCATATTATAAGAGAATTTATACTTCGTCATAAATGAAGTTTTCTTATTAATATTATCATAAGAAAAAACCAGATAAAAACTTATGATACTATCCCGATATAGAGGGTATCCTTTTTGCAATTAACTCTTTTTGTAAAATAGGTATCCAAATTTTTGAAATATCAACCGAACAATTAGAAACACATTCGTTATTATTTAAGCATATCAATGCTGCTTCTTTAACTTTGCGGTTATAATTATTCGGTTCTTTTAATAATCTAGTTGAAAAATTCCATTGTATTTTATGACCAGAATCCCATGCGTGTTCACATATTTTGGATTTTTCGAATTGTTTATTTTTAATGTACGATTGGTGTTCATTAAGTCTAATATGAAAAGGTCTAGATGTTTCTCCTATATAAAATTTATTACATTCGCATGGAATTTTGTAAATACAATTTTTTGTGTTTTGAATTTCATTAAAAGGTTTTGTATTTACTATTAAAGATTTTAATGTATTATTAGTTTGAAAAACTGTTTTTAAATTAAATTTATTGCCAATCCTTCTAATTTTTTCGGATAATTTTGGAATATAAGGGATTTTTACTATATTTGAAAGAATTATTGGGGGGTTTAAATTTTGATCTTTAGTTTTGATGTCTCGGTAAAGTTCACGATTTATAAATTTACTTGGGTAGTTGTTCTTAATCAAGACAGATTTAACAAGTGATAATTCATTATTTAAGATATTGTCATTTGAACAAATTGTTTTTGCTCTATCGGAAAGAGATTTGACAATACCTCGTTTAACACAAATTGAGTGGTTCGAATTAAAATTTAAATATCTATTTGTATGTGTTTCTTTTCTAAAAACTGATGTATCAAAACAATTGTTGTTATTGTGTATTAGTACATCAAGAAACGGTAATTTTTTATTATTTTCAATTTCAATTGTAAATTTAATAGTAGGTTCCGAATTATTAATAGTATATAAAAATGTATCAATATTTTCCCTATCGTGTTGCCAAATTGCAAAGATATCATCTACATATCTAAACCAGACAGAAGGTCTTAAATTTTGTTAAAAAATTCGTTCCCAGAAACGTCACAAAAATATGATTGAAACAGATTTTGACATCTTCAATCTCAAAATCTTATTCTATGTATACTATGTTGATGTCATATTTTTGCAAGATTATCAAGTGTTCTGTTTCTAGTAAATTTATTTATTTTATGTCATTTTGATAACGGCTTTCGATCTGGAAAGCCGAAACGTCAATAAAAAAACTTTTTTAACAACTAAGTGGTTTTAATCCAGTGGAAAGAGAGAGAAATTAATACATTTCCATATTAACGCAACCAATTTTATTACCAATTTCAAAGCACCATTTATTTGTGAATAAAATTATCCAAGATTTTTTTCAAAAGCCACATTCCTGAACTCTGTGTTGCTAAGTCTCGGTTTGCGCCTTGACTTAGCAATCTTCACAGTCGTCCAGGAATGTAGATTTTTTCCTACCGGTAAACAATGTACTATTGTTTTACAGATGCTAACAGCAACAATCTCTATATCTGCGACAGATTCCGAAAAGTCGTTGAAGTAATTGATATCAATACAATGGCTAGAAAGATCTTGATTCATGATACATTTGGAGAAATCCCCGAAAGCATTGCTTTGGTTCCAGATGAAGGGTAAGTTTTATAAATAATATAAAGAAATCTGGTTCCTCATCTCAGCACGGTAACTAATTGTAAAACAACGTCAGTTTCTTTTGTACTACAATCAACAACAACAAACGTAAGAAGCTGAATCTTCAGTGGATGTAAGATTTAAAGAGCAGCAATGATTTATAACAATACGTTAGTAGTAGTCAAAAACTATTATGAAACAAACAAAATACGATTTTTTATAAAATTCAACACCATTACAACAACTCATTATTTCCACACTGTCAATTATTAATTTTCTTGTTAGGAATGAAAAATAAGCAAGTTTATACAGGGCGTTATTGAAATATATTGTAGTGTTATCTAAAAAATACAAAATATGCATGAGGTTAAATCAATAGTATAGTATAATTAAATGTTACCTGATAATTTATAACTTTATAAATCTCGTAGTATCTGAAGGCTAATAAATGATTGAACCAAATTTTGACATATAAAATTTTTAATCAATTAAACTTCTTCACACCTAAAAAAAATTAAAAACAAGGAAAATGTTATAATTATAAAAAAAATAAAATAAATGTATTTAATATTAAGTTTTTAAATTAATCAGTGTAGTGAAATAAAAAAAAAATATAAAGTGAGGTTAAGACAATTTTGAATGAAGAGAAAATTTGAAAATCGGGATGCCTGTGGAGTGAATCTAGGAAAGAAAGAAATCTCCAGGGCAACAAAAAAAAATGGAGGAGGATAATAAGTTTTGAATTGAAGATGATAAGAGAAAAATTTATCACAAACAATTTAAATTTAACTCATAGTCGTCTTGTAGTAATAAGCTATAGTATAGTTTCATTGTTAATTGTTCTGTTATAAATTCACAAAGGTTAAGTTAGGTTAGAAAGTTGATAAATCAATGCAGCCAACACATAGTTCCAAATTTAAATTTGACAGTTAATTTTTTTGGTCGCATTGGTTAGGATACACAAGTACAGGTCTGGACTTAAACAATTTTGGTGTTATATGTTCATATAATTATAAACATTTTCGTGTGAAAAAGAATTCTTAAAATAAAAATTTATTATTGATGTTTAAAAATTTTTTTTATATTTTAAAAGAAAATTAGTATAAATTTAAAAACATAAAAAAAAAATATCTCTATTAACAAGATTAAAGCCAGAGGAACTCGCTTCTGACCCCGAGATTAAAAAAAAAAAATAATAAATAAATAAATATAATTAAATATAGAGGTAAAATCTCATGCATAAAAGTTGTTTTATATAATACATTACAATATATACAAATAGGTCAATATTTGCGTTCTAGTGACACTAGAATGAACTACAATGAACGTTTTACGAAATTATTTAATTTTTTAGTGTCATGTTTATAAGTTTTGGAATAGACATCCATGGACCCAGTCACATAGATCGTTTCTTTATGGATGGAACGGGCAGGACTCACGTGATAGAAGCCAACTTGGTAGGACCTATTTCTTTGGCATACGATCCAGATCTACATAGAATTTTCTTTGCTGATGCCACAACTGGAGTCATTGAATCAACAAGTGTAGACGGTTTGTTTAGTTTCAATATTTATAACTTCCTCAAATCTATTAACAATCAGGAAGTGTCAATAAAAGAGCGGTGAATCCTCTATTTCTTTCATTTAATTGAAGGGAAAATATTGCAATTCTCTAAACACTCTATCAGTTATAAGGCTTTTCTTTAATTTAATTTGTTTTTGGGTAATAGAACATTCTAATTTCAGCTGACGATCGCCATCATTTTCGAACAATACCTTCACATCCTGTAAGTTTGGCTCCACTAAAGGACGATTTGTTTTGGGTAAACGCACATTCCAAGCAGCTGTTCTGGGCAGCAAAAAAAACCACATCGGATCACGATAAGAAAATTACTTTAGGTAAGTGCATAACTCTATAGAAAATGGATTACCATGATGATGATAAAAATGTTATTAACAACTAACCGATATGTAGGTCTTGAAGAGGAACCCAATAACATTCATTTAATATCAATAACGCACAAGAAATCAGAAGCAAATCCTTGTCGCATTAACAATAATGGATGCAGCCATCTTTGTCTTCTGTCACAAAAGTCTGTGATTTGCACATGTCCAGTTGGTTGGGAATTGACAAAAGACAATCGCACTTGTACCAAGAGAGTAGGCTGTGAGAATACGCAGTTCCTGTGTCCTCATTCCAATACTTGCATACTAAAGAGTCAAAGGTAAGAAAATGAGCATGTAGTTTGGTCTTTTTTTGGTCAGGAAAGTGTATCTATCCAAAAAACCTAGTCCTTTGAGGTCCCTGTATACTATTTTTGTTTTTCATTGGATCAGGGCCCTACGTAGATGTAAGATGAAATATATGAACCCGAATTCGTGGTCATTACTTCTTCAGATGTACCATTGTCTTCTCAATTTATCCAAATCTTCTGAAATAATTTTCTCTACTTATCAAAATAAATGTTCCCAATTTCAGATGCGATGGCCACAAAGACTGTACCTTCGGAGAGGACGAAATAAACTGTGAGCAATCATCGAAATGTCCCAACGGACAATTCCAGTGCACGGATGGAGAATGTATTGCAGATGATTTGGTCTGTAACCATAACTACGATTGTAAAGACAAATCGGACGAACATGATTGCGAGAATCTTAAAAAAAAATTAGGATGCCCTCCGGAACACTTTACATGCAAAGATGAAGAATGTATTCCGCAAAAATTCGTCTGTGATGGCATCGGAGATTGTGATGATGGATCGGATGAGAAGTCTTGCGAAAATAATGTTTGTGAAGAGGGACAGTTCAGGTAATCATTTGTAAAATATATCCCTTATGTGAGACCCATTTTCCTTCAGTATAACGCGGAGAGGAAGGACTCTGGTATTGCCACAGCGGTTGTGATTGTTAAGATCAGAAGATTGAGGTCAAAGTTCCAGATGGTCCTTCTACCTAGAGTTATTCGCCATTTAAACTTCTCTTCTAGTAAAGAGTTGTAATGGCAAAAGCTTTACTACATTTTTGAATATTGTTAAAAAACATTTTCAATCTAATAATTCTTTTCAGATGTGACTCCGGTGCTTGTATTTCAAAAAAATGGGAATGCGACCATGAGTATGACTGCCCAGATAACTCGGACGAACACTGCAGTAAGTATTATCTCTTTTTAGGGGGTGGATTTCTTCCTGTCCTTCGTGCTGCTTTTTTGCTCACACTGTATAAGGTTTTTGATCACAATTTTATTATTTTCTCTTGTATTCTTCAACGCTTACTTCTTATCGCTTCACTCCTTTTTTGGTTTTGATGTAAACGCAGCAGTAAATGTGTCTATAATATAAGAACAGGTAACACTAGTTAAAGAAATTGATTCAAAGGTTTTATGATTTTAGCTATGGATTCTTGCCCACCAAATTATCATAAATGTGATAACAAATTGTGTATCGATAGCAAACTGTTTTGTGACGGTATAGATGATTGCGGTGATCATTCAGACGAAAAAATAGAAGTATGCCATCATGAGTTCTCCCACAATTGTTCAAATGATGAAATGGCGTGTGCCTCAAACAAATCGATTTGCATTCCCATAGGTAAATATGGTCTTAATACTAACAATAATAAAAATAGTACTAAATTTGTTTAAAATTATTGTAACTGTATACATAATGTTTAATTTTCAAACAATTAAACAGATAAACTCATTCAACCGGCAACGCCGCACCAAAATACATTTGCGAACGGCGTTCAAACCAGGAAGCGGTATCATCAAAAAATAATTTTTTTACTCTATTTCACAATAAAATATCACGCCATAATCTACGACGCAATTCTAACCGTTTCGTCTAGACAATATAAAAAACCCACGCTAACGAACTTTCTAGAACAATTGCGCAATCCGGAAGGGATAAATCTGAAACCGACAAAACTTCGTCGAGCTTAACTCAGTGCGTCTCTAACTGCGAATCAGGTTAGACCCTCCCTTGACACCAGCTCAACGTAAAAATATTTTGTTTATCACAGTGCGTCTCTAACTGCGAATCAGGTTAGACCCTCCGTTGACACCAGCTCAACGTAAAAATATTTTGTTTATCACAGTGGTACTTAGCTGCAATCAGGCGGTACACTTTATTGTTCACTTTATATTTTCAAAATCAAAACTCAGTGCTTCGAGAATTTAAACAGTGTGTCTCTAGCTGCGAATCAGGCTAGGACCCTCCGGTGTTATTTCATCACATAATTGGCAGAACCATTTAAATGTTGCACGTCAGTCTACCATTTTCGATTATTTGAAGAGATAGCTTCACATGATGTTGAGCTACGACAAATCGACTCCCATACGGCCATTGAGTTGTTATTTGCTTTGCTTGTGTTGCTTATAATGTATTTATTAAATTTATTAGTTTCAAAACTAATCTATTAAAATGTCTTTTCGTAGCTGCAAAATGTGATGGAAAATCGGACTGTCCCAGGCACGAAGATGAAAGTCAGTGTTCAAAATGTGGTCCCGATGAATTCGAATGTCGAAGCAAACATTACAAGGAATGTATTCCAAAATCGTGGTTGTGCGACGGCATGAATGATTGTGGAGATGACAGCGATGAAGATGTGGAAATGTGTACACACAAAAATGAGACTATTTTCGAGGGGCCGATCGAATTTTCTTGCACTGATGGATTTAGGTATAATCATTTATTTTATTTCATTTCTGGTTATAATTGTGATTGATAATAATAATTCTTTTTTAATCAAAAAGAGGCTGAAGTTATATTTAAATTTCTTCATCGCAACAAGAACTGTTTCAAATTTCTCTTTAGACAAATTTTTTGTCTTGCTTCAGCTTAACGGATATTCCCTGCTGCCTTGTACACTTAATCCCAGACGTATCTTCAATAGTTTTGTTTTTTTGAGTCTACGCTAATCACAAATTGTCCAGGAGCTGAATGGCTCCAATATTCACGTGGTCTTCAGATGCTAAATTGACTTCTTGCAAATTTTGTTATTCCTAATTTCACTTCAGGGTCCTTATGTCCCTTATTTATTTAAGTAGAAGATTTTATCCATGTTATTCCAGAAAAATACATTAAAGAAATGGTTGCTAATACCCTATATAGTCCAGTAAACGAAGGTACCAACCTCCCCATCTCATTATTGACGGACTTTTTTTTTTTTAACTTGTAGGTATTGACGGGTAGATTACTCTCCGAAAATATGTCCTCCGGGAAATGTGCCGATCGGCTGGAAAATGGCCAATGATCCCGAAAATTCAGTTTTTCGCCGATATCTCCCGAAATATGACACTTAGAGAAGCGGGGTTGGGCTAGAAATGGAGAGCAGTTTATTATCTACGAAAATGATCCTTATCATTTTTATCAAAAGTTTAACCGTTTTTGAGATAACCAGCCCCAACCGTAGCATGTTTTTCGAGCTGCTGCGCCGCGTCTAAGAGAGCACGCTCCGTGAATGTAGGCATGGGCGGGCGGGCAAATTAGCCCATAACTTGGGTAAAAATTAATCTTTTTTGATGATTCAAAGCTCATATGAAAGGAGGGATCTGTAGCTTCAATATCGGGTAACTTTGTCCATTTTCTTATTTTTCTGGAATATTGAAAAAACTGGCCAAACTTTTTTTTTCCTCGATATTTGAACCTCCTTATCAATCCATTCATATTTTTTTAATTAAGAGTTCTTTTACCGAATCCTTCCGAATAATGGGGCTCTGGTAGGTTGTGAATGTATTCCAGAAAGAATTAATAAATAATTTTTGTGTATTCTTATAAACAACATGTTTTTCTTGGGACGTTTTTTCTTTCATTTTCGGAGTTTTCCAAAATTCTCGGGTCTACCGTAAATTAATAAATAATGATTGACAATATCGGGGTTCAATACACATCATTGGAAAGCTGAAAATGTCCTCTTTTCGATGGCGTGTTTAATTTTTGTCCAAGTTTTTTGGTTTTCTGGAAAATCGGGAAAATTCCCGCTTCAATGAAAAATCAACGATTTTTTTTAACCATTGTTTTCTTCTCAGGGTTGAATTTTTGGAGGCTAAGGGTTGTACAAGATAAAAGATCAGACTCCCAGCTTTTCATCAATATATATATCAAGTATTTTATTACGTGCATACGAATAAATTCTGCCTCCAAACTTCCTTCATTTGTTATACACTTTTATTCATCGCGACCACGCGGCGGCCATGTATAGTATCGTACATGCGCGTGCTTTTCCCTGGAAGTCGTCGTTGTATTCGACGGATACGAATTAAATTGTAACAGTACAAAAGGGGCAGAGCGTTCGCGACGTGCAAACAACAAGTCATGCCCTAACATTCAATTCGACCCTACCATGAGTCTGGTCGTTTCAAAGGAAAAGTTTTTATCTAACACTGACAATAAAATTTTGTTCATCCAATATCTGACATCGACTTTGGAAGCAAATAAAATTTCTGTCTCACAAGCTGTGGACGACGCGGATACACTGGTAGTACAAACGGCTCTGCAAAAGTATTCCGCCAATGGCCTACCAGTAGTAGTAGTGGCGGAGGATATAGACATACTTGTGTTGCTAACAGCGTTGACGCCAAGAGATCAGACAATTTATTTTCTGAAGGTCGCAAAGGGTAGCAAATCCCAGGAATGGTTTTCTTCGAGAAGCCTGGATCATCGTCCTTTCATACTTGAAAACATTCTCTTTTTACATGCAATTTCTGGGTGTGATACAACCTCTGCCCTGTTTATGAAAGGGAAAACGTCAATAGTAACAGGGTTGGAGAAAAGTTGCAATGACCGGAACAATGACCTCCTAAACGCCATTGAGTCCTTTAAAAGTCCTAACCTCTCTCAAGAGACTGTATTTTTGAACGGGAAACTTGTTCTCCTCTCAATTTATAAATCACCAAAAAATGTTGAATCTCTCGGGGAAGTTAGATTCTACCTTTTCGAGCGATTTACCAACAAAAAGAGTCCGTTTAAACTTGCAAACTTGCCCCCTACTGACGAAGCTGCAAGGCACCACTTTTATCGAGCGTATTTACAAGTGCAGAATTGGATGGGGAACGAACTGCCGCCAGAAGATTGGGGGTGGAAACGTGCAGGGGATGTATTATCACCGATCCAGACGACAAAAGACCCAGCGCATCCGGATCTGTTGAAATTGATCTCTTGTCAGTGTAAGTCAGACTGTAGCAAGAATTGTTCATGTATCAAAGCAGGGCTGAAATGCTCTGTTCTTTGTGGTTCATGTCATGCTGGACCGTGTTGTAATTACAATGATATTGAAAAAGAAGATACAACAGTACCTGAAGAAGAAAGGGTAGAGGTAGAAGAGTCAGAAGAGCAACAAACAGAATATGTAATAGAACAAGAGGGAGAAAGCGTGAACGGTTGTGATTAAAAATAGTTGTTTCACATTTCATATATGGTTAATGCTTATACATTTTTCAATAAAAAATTCTATTTTTCAAAAACTGTGACTTTAAATTATTGCAAAAAAAAAATGCGAAAATTTGGCAAAATTTTGCACTACGGTGCCGAGGGCAATGACGAGGAAAAATTAGAACCTCTTCAACAATGATTAACCCGCTCAAGACAAAACCCCCAGACTTGAAGATATCGTCACATGCAGAACTTTTTTTTCGCAATTTTGACTCCTATTTGTCAGCCTCGTTTCCGGAAATTCAATATGGGTCTATAAAGGGTCCTGGAGGGCACAGTCCAAAAATAAATAATCATGTACCGAGCTCAAAAGTTGTTAAGAGGCCAATCATTCCCGGAGCCTTGTTCATCGCCGTAATGATTTCGCAAACGGGAAGAAATGAGGTGGCGCCATCTGCAATGGGCTTTCACTGGTTGCAAAATAAGAGACTGGTGTATTTACAGACCCTTGGTGCCAGAATTTGATAAGAAAAAACCACATTTTCAGCCTCTGAAAATCGAGAATTTTTGGAACGCTTTTTTTGCAAGAAATATTGGCGCTGCGACAAAAATGGTAAGGACCATTTTTGTAGGTAACGAACTGCTCTCCATTTCTAGCCCAACCCCGCTTCTCTAAGTGTCATATTTCGGGAGATATCGGCGAAAAACTGAATTTTCGGGATCATTGGCCATTTTCCAGCCGATCGGCACATTTCCCGGAGGACATATTTTCGGAGAGTAATCTACCCGTCAATACCTACAAGTTAAAAAAAAAAAAAGTCCGTCAATAATGAGATGGGGAGGTTAGGGTGTTTTTCGGGCTTCGTTTACTGGACTAATATGTTTGTGAGCCATTTAATGTGCCGTACTGCCGTACATCTTAATCTATTTGGACGTTTCTATCTATAATTCTAAAATCGTTTTCAGGTGCAAAAACGGAGCCTGCATAAACATGTCCTTAGTATGCAATGGCAAACAGGATTGCTACGATGGTTCTGACGAAGATGGATTGTGTGCCGGATCGTGTGAAGGGATAAGAAATCCCTGTAATCAACTATGCGTTAAGACTCCATCTGGACCAAGATGTGAGTGTAAACCTGGATACAAACTGATGGGTAATGGAAAAACTTGTGTTGATGATAACGAATGTGAAGCCGATCCACCAAAGTGCAGTCAAATTTGTCATAACAAGGAAGGTGGATACGTTTGTGATTGTTTTCATAACTTCGTTTTGAGGTAACTAAAATAATAATATTCACAGTTTTTGGGTTTTTCCTTACGTGCCCCTGTTGGGGAACTTTTGGAGGACTAATTTCAGATATTAACTGGAAAATCGCAATATAAATGTCTTATTATTTTTAGAACTGATAAAAAATCTTGCAAATCAGAAGGATCCCGCATGAGCCTATTCTTTGGTGTTCATGGAAATCAAATTCGCGAGCTTGTACCTAAAACCAATTCCATAGGAGTCATCCACGAATCTCGCATGTTAAAAATTACTGGTTTGGATGCCCTCGTGGACCCGAAAGCGATCTTCTTCGCCGTCGAAGAAAACGGAGCAATATATAAAGTTGATCCATTAACAGATACCATCCACTATATAAAAAACGTCGGTCTTCCCCAACGAATTTCAATTGATTGGTCGACCCAAAACGTTTACTACTACAATGCAGAGTTTGGTTCGCAGTCAATCAGTATTTGCAGTTTTGAAGAGAAATGTGCGAAACTGATCGATATAGAGATCCATCGACAGGTATCTGCTTTGGCTGTAGACTCTGTTAACAAAGTTTTATTTTACGTTTTGAGAAGTTGGTGGGTACTTGAATCTCCGAGTTATGTCATTTATAAAACCAATTTAGACGGAAACAATGTTACAGAACTTGTGAAAACGACAACTGGTGAGTAATCTCTACAGAACTCTGCTAAAATGAGACCAGCAAAGTGATAAATATTCACAAATTGTCTCAGGTCCACTCAAAATATTATTGACTCAAGTGTATACGGTGATATAACGGTTATTTTGTTTTCCAGGTAACGTTGAATATCTCACATTCGACCTTGACAAAAAACTGCTCTATTTTCACGATGAACAGACTCGCCAAATTAACGTTGTCAGTTACAAAGGAGGATCTGTGAAGGCGCTTTTCTTTAACATTTCACAAATAGAAGGATTGAAATTTTTCGAAAACGATTTATATTACTTACGCGACGATGGTTACGCCGTGAAATGCCCACTTTACGGAACGTCATCTTGTAAAATTCGTTTCAATCTTCATAACTCCGCTAGAGACCATTTTGTCATCACGCAAGAGTCGCTTCAACCCAAAGTCGATAACGTTTGTAAAGGACATAGTTGTTCATATTTATGTATAACTGGAGACATTTCCTACAGGTGTCTTTGTCATAACGGCAGTATTAGCATGGAGAATGGAGCTTGTGGAATACCCAAAGTAAGAAAAAAAGATAAACTATCAGGTCTGTAAATATGAAAGCGGAATTGGTTCATAGATGGAGTTAATTGTCAATGCAGTTACTGTCAAACGCGTCATTGGCGCCAATTTCTAATTTTTCATTGGGTTCATCAATCAGCCCATATTCGTCCACTGCTGAACAAGAGCCTCGCTTGATTGCTTCCACAGTCTCCTATTTTGTGCCTCCAGTATCCAATTTCTGTGGATACGTTTAATATCATTGGACCATCTAGTTGGTGGTCGTCCCCTGCTTCTGTATGCGTCCTGTCTAGGCCTCCACCCTATGATCCTTTTTGTCCATCTGTTGTCCCGCATTCTCGCAATGTGTCCCGTCCAATCCCCACTTCAGAATTGCTATTCTTTCTACTGCGTCACTCACTCTGGTTCTTCTACGTAACTCAGCCTTTGCGATGTGATCTCTGAGGATCAGTCCCAACATTGACCTTTCCATTGTTCGCTGTGTCACTCTGATTTTCTGTACAGCCTTTTTTGTTAATATTAAAGTATCAGCACCGTGAGTTAGAACAGGCAGAACACATTGGTTGAAAATATTTCTCTTCAGACAAACTGGCAAATCTGACTTTAATATGTGCCTTAGGTTCCCAAATTAATCCTATTCGCCTAAGCAATTCGCAAGTTTGATTATCTCTGACCTTATGGGAAGCGAAGTTTATATGTTGTAGTATGCTTACAGCATGGTCGAGACGGTCTGGTATTAGGACTATGTGTTAGGCTTTCACCGTTTATGTTTAACCCTAGATTTTCCAAATTTACAGATTTAAACACATACTCAAGCAGGTTCGTAAACAGTTTCGGCGAAATAGTGTCCCCCTGCCGAACTCCTTTATTTATTTTGAATTTATTTGTTGTTTCCTGCAGTTTTACGTTAGCTGTAGCATTTTTATATATAGACTCAATTACTAAGGTATATCGATGATCTATTCTATAGTCGGAGAGTGACTTTAACATCTGATACTGTCAAAGGCTTTTTCGTAGTCCACGAATATCAGGACAAGTGGTTTATTGTATTCAATGGACTTTTCTATAAGATTCTTCAGAACTTGGAGATGATCATTCGTGCCATAGCCTGGTTGAAACCCAGCCTGTTCCCTTGGCTGATAAAGGTCCAGTTTCGCTTTTAATCTATTTGCGATGATTCGAGTAAATATCTCTTACATGTGAGACAGCAGACTGATAGAAAGATTGGTTATGTCACCTTTTTTATGTGTTAAGGTAATGGTTGCATTGTTCCATTTTTGTGGCGTTTTGCCTTGTATAAGACACTCATTAAACAGAACTCTGCAATAGCTTTTCGCCACCTAGTTTAAGAGCTTCAATGAACACTTCATCTTCTCCGGGGGATTTGTTGTTTTTCATTTCGAAAATCGACTTTTGCATCTCATGAATTGTGATTTCTGGGATTTCCTCTGAGCCCTGATTTAGAATCTATATCGAATTTTGTACCTGAAATCTACGATTTGCGGATATTGTTCTGTTACCATTTGAAGAAACTGCTGCAGAATTGCAACGAATGCTTGTCGGAGCTTACAGTCAGTATGCTACTGGTATATCACAGTGCTTTGAGTAGTTAAAGAAATCAAAAAAGTTTGAAGATGACAAACTGCAAGCATTGTTGGATGAGGATGACGCTCGCGGATCAATTAGATTTGACAGGAGACACATTTGAAAGCAATGGGAAATATATGCAGATGTTGGAAAAATGGATCCTACATGAATGAAAGACAGCAGGAAAACCGAAATACCACGTAATGCTCGCCAGGTATTAAAAACTGGATATATGTCGAGAATCCTAAGTAAAAGTTCGCGGGTAACTCCAGAAACATTGACGTCAAGGCCAAATCGCTATGGATGGAAGACAATGATCTGTGTTTGGTGGGATCATCTATTATGAGCTGCTGAAACCTGGGGAAACCATTACTACTGAACGTAGTGACAATAAATCATCGATTTGAACCAAGCATTGCGTGAAAAATGAGTCAAAATTCAAAAGAGGCAATACAAGATGATTTTGCTTTAAAGTAATACACTATGGCACATAGCAAAACTGGTCAAGCGAACGATTGGGGCGTTTGGTTGAGAAATACTTTCACATGCAGCTCATTCACCAGACTTGGCTCCATTTGAAAATTGCTCGATGATTTGTTTGCTTCTAAACAGTTTTTTTTGGAGGGGCATCCACAAATTGCTAGAAAGACATGGGCAATACTTAAAAAAAAACATTTTTTTCTATAAAACAATTTCGGTTTCATAATTACAGACCTGGTATTTGATTTTTATGCAACGATACTGATTTTTAATATACAGGGTTAGGCAAAACTTCGTCGTGCTATATAACTCTTATTGTGTAAAATTTACAGATTTATGGTGGTTAAAAGCAAATATTTTAATGTATACAGGGTGGTCCATTAGTAAACTAAGCAAATGACTCAATTTTTTTCAAATGGAATGCTCTACTTTTTTTTCAGAACTGACATAGTACTACAGACTAATTTTTTTTTATAAAACTGAGTCATCTCGGAGAAAACAACCTTTTTCCAAAAATATTTGAATTTGGGATGTGCAAATTTTAAAAAATCGCAACCTTTTGAAACCAGTTTGAAATTTTTATTTTGTACAGGATGGTCTAAAATAAATTGTATACATGAAAATAATTTTAAAATGTCTGTAAGTTTTAGAAAATAAGAGTTATAGAACTACGACAGAGATTTACCGGACCCTGTATAATCGTTTTATTTGATCCTTTTTTTTTACAGGATAGCAACAATTCGAACAAATATAAAGTCACATCTGTCGTATTAAATACAAATTCTTCAAAACATTCTGCAAGTGCTGTGGCGTCTGGAATATTAATTCCATTCGTTTTAGTGGTGATTGCCGTAGTATTGTATTATATCATTAAGAAAAAAAGTGATGGAGGATCGAATATTAGGTAAGCATATTTTTTGCAAGTAAGGTTTGTTCTGGATCGCCAAAATTAAACTCTATTGATTTAAAAATAGAAAAATGAATATTAAAATAAGTTTCAAATCTTTTTTACGACCTTTTGAATGATGACTGTGGTGTTGTTTTTGGGTTTTTGGTCTTGGATTAAAGAAAACAATATTTCTTAAGGGCGCGGTCTTCCTGTGTATAAAATCCTATGCTGCAGACCAAAAGTTAAATCGACTGATTTCCGAATATAATGGGATTTAAAATATAATTTTCAGACAAATTAAAGATAAAGGTCTAACTTAGGTAGTCTTACTATTTTAAATCGATAAATTTATTATTTTCTATGAAAACCACAGCTTTAAATTCATCCAATTTTTTTAACCTTAAAAGTGGCATTTAACAATCTATATATCCTCGATTCTGAAAAAATAAGAAAAATAAACATTAACTTGACCTAAGTTAAACCTTTATCTACAATGTGGTTTAATCAGAATACATCAAAATACTTTAATTTATGAAATCAGTCGATTTGAAATTTTATTGGAATATCAAATTAATTTGAAAGTTTGGTCAAACAATGGCGACTAAAAATTCTTTATCCATAGGTATTCAGTATATATATCATTATATATAGATCATATAGGTTTTAACACTGTAAGAAAGATAATGCCCGAAGCAAATCAAATTTGCAATGGATGCCAACCCATCAGCTGAGATATTTAGCGGGGTGATACCATAATTAGCCCAGTTGTCAGAGACTTTGACCTCTCATAAAATGTGATATCGCTTTAAAAGGTGTAGAAAACGATAAAAAAATTTTTGCGGCTCTAAAGTTCACAATTTCGAAAACAAAATCTCACACCACGTGAAAGAGCAGAAAATTTTACTATTATTTATATTTCAGATAACATTTGTTCATTTTATTTTAATGTAATAATATACTTAAATGTTTCTTTTCAAATTATATTGTTAATTTTATATTTTGTTTGTTAACTGCTTTATTTTATTCAATGACTTGTTTTCTTGTCACTATTCTATCGACGGTTTACTGGTATGTTGATACTTATAGCAAATTTTATTTCAATCTATAAAAATGCCATTTTTGGTTTTACTGTACAACTCAAGAAAATCAGTAAACCCTGTAGATTTTTTATCTCTTAATTTTTCCAAAAAATTCAATTTTTTTCCCATTTCATCGTATTCCTATCTGTTATGGTTTAGAATATAGCACAAAAAGAACGCTGCAATTGTATTTATTGAATTTGTAAATAAAATTTTCCCTTGGGGTTTGTCATTTTTATATTTATGCAATTTTTTTATTCTCATAAACAGGTGACATGACCATTTCTATAATGTTTTTGCTCTCCAAACATTTAAAAAACTATAATCAGAAAGGAACATTCTAAGTACGCAATAAAACTTTAAAATATACACGAATATAATAATATATTATGAAATTAAATTTTCGCGGGAACTCACAGCTGTTGGTTGATAACAGTTCATTTGGCAACGTGGGTTAGATTACGGTTCGTCTGAAAGTTGAGGAGATTTCAGAGTATATTTTTTATTACTCTTAGGACGAGATTCTAAACGACATTGGCGGCTGCGCATTTCGTTTAACTGTCATAACCATAATGTACGCGGGAATTTTTAAAAAGAATTCAAAATTATTTTTGTCGATATATTATCCATCAGAATAAAAATTTAGGAAGTATTTTAAAAAAGAATTAGGTAATATAAAGTAAACGAGAAGAATATAAAAAATAACTGATATATTTTGTATGACTTTCATAATAAATTAATTTTTACTTTTTAATAGTTAGAATATGTAGGAATCATGATTTTGTCTACTTTTTCTATATTTCTGTTATTTGTAATTAAAGAAAATTCTTCTGATAAAAGTATTTTATAATATCATTGTGGATAATTTTTGTTATAATGATGTCTCTAAAATGGATCGATGGATTGTTGCATACTTTTTCCTAAATTTAATCAGTTAATAATCACTATTAAATTGTCAATGTGTCAAATTTATTACTTTCCATGGAACGCTAAATGAAAAAATTAAAAATGCGAATTTTGTCATGAAAATCGGTATATGGGGTTAAAATAATATTCTGAACAAGTTTTTCTAATGTTTTTCGATATCTCTAACGCGAAACAAAATATCGAGAATCTGCCCTATTTGTCAAATTCGTAGTAGGCTGAGTTTGAAGTTCAGATTTTAGCTGATTATCTTAAAAAATGTGACCCGTCACCTTGTCAAACTGTGCAAAAATTTAAAAGAAACCCTAATTTTCAATCGAAAAAGTTGGTTTACAAATTTTCAATTGTTTAACATTTATTTATCGATACATCCCTCTAATCGCTCTTACTGAACGACCAAACAATTTAACAGTGTAAACTGTAAACACACTTACACTCAAAACAAATCCCAGGAGGGGCGAAGACTTTGTACAAATAATTTTTACATAACTCCTACCCTGAAATGTTTAAAACGGAATAAACATAACATTTATTTATCGATACATCCCTCTAAAAGTGGGGGGCAGCTGCCCCCCTACGCCCCCCTAATCGCTGCTACTGAACGACCAAAGAATTTAACAGTGTAAACTGTAAACACACTTACAATCAAAACAAATCCCAAGTTCACACACGCATGCGCAGGCAGCAGGACTCTTGTGCAATTCCGGACCTTTGCCATTTATCACTTCGTGAATATTTTGGATTAAAATACGGTAAGCGTATTGTATTTGTCTCAGTAACCCGAGTTAAATAACACCGGCGCCGTCCGATTGCTCACGAAATCTTTTCCGATCTTACACCGGCTTGGCGGATAATTTGAAATTTGACATTGTGTGCTTCCATGATTGAGATATTCACAAAACCATAGCATAACGAGTGTTGTCTTTACCTTTATACAGTGTTTTGATGGGAGATTTGGCATTTTTTAATTCTATTTAGGTCTTAGTTAAGGATTAAAAAATTAAACATGGAGCTTTCGTCAATATTCGTTTTCAAAAGTGCTTGGACTTGATTGATCGCGGCATTATCGAATATATTATTATCTACAATAACAATTAAAGAGCAATATTTTAAAGTGTTCACAACAAATATTCATTTTTACAATTTGTAAATAGAGTTAATTGAATTCTTGGTTTTTACAGTTAAGCCATTTTGATAAAAAACTAAAAATGGAAATAGAATTGCTATAAAGGCTTACTTTTTATTAGATAAAATCAAGGATCTCAGGTTTAAATAGTCTTCAACTTGACACACGTGTCGATTCTGGAATATTTCGAAAATTTAATACCAATAATACCATAGTAAAAAATTGTTTCCGACTTGTAAATATCTTTGACATGTTTACCTAAATCGTAATTCATCGTAATAAATAAATAAAATAAATAAATAAATCGTGCGCGTGGTTAATTTTTCTTTCGTTTCTCATATACTTCATAACGAGGAACAAAATCACTTCATATAAATAACTGAAAAGAACATGTTATTTTGATATTATCAATGCCCCAGTAACAAATTAATTTAATTTTAAGAATTAAAAGAAAGATATTATGGATAAATAGTTTTCATTGAAAGGTCTGTATAAATAATATATACCTACAAAGAAAATAAATGAATAATTATTTATCATTATGTTCTTTATTGTAAGCTAACCACTTACAAAGAGCTATCGACCGAGGTCCTTCTGCCCATAAATGAATAATAAAAAGTTAAGATTATACATTTTGGTAATACTAAATATTGTTCTCCCCTTGTATTAAATATAGCAGACAATGAATTTCTCGAATGGTTTCTGTAACAAGAAAATTTCAAAGGAAGGTTTCTGTAACTATTTTGTTTAATTTAAACATTTATCACGAGATACCAGCACCTCCCGGACAGCACCTTATTTGACATAATTTCGCTGACATTTGACGTACAAGACCGCGCCCTTAAAATTAAACTTAAACTTTAAGAAATATTGTTTTCTTTAATCCAAGACCTAAAATCCAAAAACAACACCACAGTCATTAAAATAAGTATTTATTTGGTTCGGGGATAGAAAACTGTATTTATGTGAATAATTTTGTGATTTGCCAGTAAAGTTTTTAACAGATCATTTATGTTTTTAAAAATTAGTAGAAGTAATTTGCTTGAAAATCATTAAACTTTGTGCATACATTAAAAGAAAACAAAGTTTTATAATTACATAGACATAATATTTTATAATTTATTTTTTAATTTTGTTACAGCATAAGTTTCCATAATCTACTTTATGGTAAGCCCATCGATGATCAAAAACCTATTTTGCAACCAGGACAGCATGAATATACAAATCCCATTCACCGTAATGAAGAAGTAGATGAAAATTATGCCAACGAATCTACTAAAATATTAAATTTAAGTGATAGCGATAATTGTTAACATTGTTAATGTTTTTATTTATGTTTCGTGTTTTAATGTTAGTATGAATTAATTTTTTATAATGTATAAAGTAGGTAGGTATTTATAAAACGAGAAATGCTGAAGAGAAAAAGAGAATATTTATCTATATATTTATACAACTTTTTTAATAAAATAATTTTTATATCTTTACTATGTTTTATTTTATAACGAAACTGTAAGTAAAAGTATTTAACAGTTTATTTTTTCAATGATAAAAAAGGTTTAAATGTTAGATGGACAAAAAGGGCCGTTAAGAACAAAGGGAGAGGTGGCTCAGTGGTATAGCCGCACAGTGGGGTAATTACTTATAAAAGATGGCCAAAAGTCGATTTATTAAAATCCGCCCTAAAACTAAATCAATCTTTTTATGGCGAAGGCCAGTACAGAGACAATTTAATATATTACATTCTCTCTGGGCCAGTAGTTATATGCATCATGAAATGCTGGAATTGTTTTATCTTTCGCGCTGACAGTGATGTGACAGTTCAGGCGGAATTCGATAATTCTTTGAGTGCATGAAATACTGTTTTCGGCATTATCAAACAGAAACCATTTTAAAGTGTTTTTCCAGGATATTCTCAACAAATAGTTTTTTTTTATTGAATAAAACAGCTCAAAATCGGTACCACATATATTTATTAACGTTGAAATGTAAAAAAGAAGGCTACTAGTTTCGGCTATACACAGCCATCATCAGGCCTAGAACAATTTCTAAGTGGAAATGATAAAAAATTAACAAAATGTCTTATAACAACTTACCCATGGGTATCGAACAAACATCAAATTAAGTAATTACGAATTAAAAAAATTTAAATTTAAATTAAGTAATTACGAATTAAAAAAATTTAAATTTGTTCGATACCCATGGGTAAGTTGTTATAAGACCTTATGTTAATTTTTTATCATTTCCACTTAGAAATTTTTCTAGGCCTGATGATGGCTGTGTATAGCCGAAACTAGTAGCCCCCTTTTTTACATTTCAACGTTAATAAATATATGTGGTACCGACTTTTAGCTGCTTTACTCCATAAAACTTTTTGGCCACTTTTTAGAAAATGATTGAATACTCCTATGTGAGCCGGCACGAACATCCGTCAGAATGCGCACATTTGCTAAAAATGATATTTTATTCGAATATGTCAAAAAAAAAATTGAAATATATGTTAATAGTACACGTGTACAAGCATTCATTCTTTTTCTCTCTCTCTCTCTCTCTATGATAATGAAAACTTAAATATTAAAACTGTCCGCATAATAAAATAGTAGCCGTAAGGGGTAGTCTCACACTATCGGGGAAGGGAAGAACCTCTACCCGATGTGCATAAAGCATTTCCACCCGCCAAAAAAAAAGATTAGCTTTAGGTTAGGTTAGATCTTTGTAATACCTAAATAAAGAAAAGTACGATACGTGTGACATTTTGACAGTTGTTACATTCTGACACGTATCACATTTTAACAGTTGTCACGTTTTTACAGATGTCCATTTTAACAGTGTTACTCAACGTTCCTATAAATATTTACATAAACCCATGATTTCTGAAATTGAATTGGCAACGTTGTATTTTCAACTTTGAATTTATGAGATGGCTGTCATTTGACAAGCAAATTATTTATGTCCGTCAAATGAACCTTTCCTTTTTTATATAAAGCGGCAAATTTAAAATTGAATTCTTTCAGATTAAAACGCCAGAAATTAAATAAAGTCAAACCTTTTTACTACTATACTATACAGAAGAAAGGAGTGCAGTATTTAATTTGCAGAACGTAGTACAGGTTCAAGAGGTAGAAATTTTATTTTTACCTCATCCTTCAATGCTTATTTGTAGTTAAACTTTAAATTTTAATACATCTGATCGGCATAATACAGTTTTTGTCTAGATAAACCTGTTCTTTTGACAGATAAGTCAGACTTTATAGCCGTATCGTATGTTTTTTAATTGATTCAGAATTTTGTATTAATATATATTTCAAAATGGCTTCATTCTAAAAATATTATCAGTCCTCCTAAATCCTTGAAGGCAGAATTATTAGTAATAGCAAGGCAACATAAAAACAAATTCAAAAAATATATTATAGATGAGATGGCCAGAGAAAAAGGAATTAAAATTCTCAAATTGCCTCCGAACCACGCAGAGTTAAATTCCATTGAACTGATCTGGTCACAATTATTAAAAGGTTATGTTTCTCAAAACAATAAAACATTTAAATTTCCTGATGTGCGAAATTTGTTTTTGAAGGCAGTTTCAGATGTAAATAGAGAACATTGGGGAAAATGCATTGGTCATGTTAAAAATGTGGAAAATTCATTTAGGAAAGTGGATATATCAATTTAATAGAACAGATAATAATAAACCTCAGAAAAGACAATTATAGTGATACCAGTAGTTTTAGTGAAAACAGTGACTTTTAAAGATAGTTCTTGAACTAACTTTTTTTTTAATCTATGAATTTAGGTAAGTACTGAAGCGTTACTTTTAATGCCAAGAGATTAAAAAAAGTTTAATCCCAACATATAATCCTCCTTGTTATTTATTGGTTAAATTTAATTCGTTCAATGTTAAAGTGTCAGATGCATAAAGTTTATTTTTATTTTTTGTAAATAATATAACTTCAAAATTTAATCTACGAAGTGCGTATATATATTTTATATGCTGTGACCTTATTTATATTATAGAAACTTATTTTGCAAAGTACGCCTATGGAATGTGACGTTATATCCCCACTTTTACTGTACTCATCTATCCTTTATAGTATATATTACTATAGAAACAAGTTATTATATCTGCCGTTGCTAGGAAATAAAACTAAAAGCTTAACTTTTCTTGTAGATATCTCGGAAGATCGAATTTTCACAGACATGAGACCTACATTTTTTGCCGATTTAGATAGGAATTAGTCTACCCTGAAAGTTTCATTGAATTCTGACGAGTGGATTTCGAGATCCTCTGGACACACATACATACATACAAACCTTCCTCGTTTAATAGTATTTGATAGTAATTTACGTAACAAGTTCCGAAAGTGATATTTTACGGGAAGAGTAGGAAATTTCCAGGTCGAGCCGTCGGCGAGTCCTGGAATCCTGCGAGTCCCGTGAAATCACTTTTGGATCGTGTTACGTACAATATTTTTTCTGCAGCCGTTTTGTACGTTAAAAAGGATATCGATGGATAATAACGTATGAACTTTATATATCTAGACAATTACATATAACAATCACTCTTATGAATACATTACTTTCGCAATAATTCATAAGTGGCCGCTTTAGCATATTCACTAATCTCATGTGGAATCATTTCACTACTTATTTCCATTTTTTTGATTTGAAAAGCGAAAAAACACAGCAATGTTAGAATAAAATACAAGTATTGTACAAGTATTGTCAAAAACGCTTACTAGATATCCAAAATCGTCCCGAAAATAACACGAATCGTACCGAAAGTGAAAAAAATCGTCCCGAAAATAGCATTTTCGGAAAAATGATATTTTATTCTAATATGTCAAAAAACGTAAAATTCACTTATAAGCTTACTATATACATATACTACTATAGCTGAACAGGTTAAAATCTTTTCTAACCAGTAACCAACCCCAAATAAAGATGCTAATCAAGCCAATCGTGCAGCCACCGAAATAAACACAAAGCAGTGTTTGAGATAAAAGAGAGTTATTGCACATCATTTGGGGTATACGGTATGCCTTACAGTGACAGTTACGCGTGCGCAACAGTAAACAACCATTTTTAAGGTATAACGTCGTACGCTATATCTAAGGCATAAGGAGAGCCTTAAACCTTATACCTTATGCATATTTGATGTTCTAAAACCAAAAAGCGGCTTTTTCGCGATCGATTTTAGAATTGAATAACAGAAGAAGAGCAATGTTAAACCGTATTCAATGGTTAACGTAAATAAAGTTACAAAATTGAAAATTTGTAAACAAAATTTTTCGACTGAACATTAGACTTTAATAAAAACGATTATTCTCGATAATTTTGAGTTTATGTTGAAAAGTAATACAAATTAATACAAAAGTTTTAATTATCTACATTTATATTAAACTGTTTACGATATATTTCAGCTACAAATTCTAAAAATCCAATTTCCAACCCTCAAAACATAGGGCTTCGGTACCATAAAAGGGTTTGTTAGATGAATTAGTTTATGAGTATTTTGAAAAATAAATTATTGCATTATTTCAAGGAACTTAGTCTGTTTGGATTACAACAGATTGGGAAAAACCTATAATCCAATCGTTATAATGTAAATTTAACTGCTGGCTGGGGATTAAAGAAATCATTTTCCAAAATTCTGTGCTTAATTGTAATGTTTTCTCTATATGTATTTAAATATATATTATTGAAAAGATGTTAATTATTTAAAATACAAAAAATGAAATTTTCCATTAGTTTTGATATCTGATATTTGCATTTTAGGTTTTAAATAAAACTAAAAAACTATCAGTCTTAATTTATTGCTTAATAAAGGTAAGAAAGTTAAAAATATTTTATTTCAAAGTAATTTAAACTTAATTCTACAACATATTTCTATTTCTTGGTTTGTTTTTTGCTCCGATGGATCTTAAGAGTCTTTTCTTGTATGAACTTCCTGGTTCCCGGTTTTGATTGTTGAAATTTCATCAAAACCCTTCAACCTATTCGTATAATCTAATCTTCTAAGCAAAATGCACAATCCTTCAAGTCCTGTAACACAAAATTAGGGGTAATAGGTTTTTACTTTCATTAGGAGAAAGTCAATAGTTTATACCTGATATAACATTACTTCTTCTTGTTCTAATTACAGCTGGTAACATAAGACATTCTGCTAAGAATACAATGTGTTCTCTTTCAAATCGGAAATTTGATTTTATGTAATGGGTTAACATTAACTCTAAATTGAGGCGATCATTGATATTTCTTCCTCGACCTTCCCTATTATTGATAAGGTGAAATAATATGGCTTCATCTATGTCTTCATCTTCATGTTCTTCCTCAACAAAAATATTCAAAAGTTCTTCCGTAATTTCGTTAATACTTTTCTACCATCAACTCAAGCACAATATCCAATATTTATATTTCGACACCATTGACACCCCACTATTAGCATGTCAAACGTCACTACCTTGAGAAAAGCAACTGCAATAACTCACTATTTTACGCATACCTTACATAGTCATAGCGCTAAGGTATAACGTATACGGTATACATTCTGCCAGTTTGCAATAACTCTCTAAAGGGTCTATCGAAAACTTCTTAGAATTAAGTCGAACTCATCGTAAACCGTGAATCTAAACCAATATTTTGAGGAACTTCAGAAATATCGATTGGCTTGCCATTCTATGCAAGTGGATGAGTAGAGTAAGAGAAATGAAAAAAATAATAGAATTGATCTGTTTTTAATATTTTTTTATGTATTTCTCTCATATACAACTTGCGTCTATTATACATTTTGATGTAAAAGGGTCAAAAGCGTATCCCTTTTTGCACTTAAGTAACAACCATTTGTACCACCACATTACTTGCTTACACTCATGGTATTCATCACACTTTGTTGAAGGATATTTTGCGGGAATCCTGCAAAGAGTCGGGCGTCCTAAAATTAAAATTAAAATTGGATTAAAACCATTCATCGGTAAATTTAGTAGACTTATTTTTATTCGTTTCCAAATTTTGACAGAGTTATTTGCAATAATTTTCAAAAATGATGTGAAGTGAGACGAAGACAAGGATCCAGAAAATAAAATTGTATTGTAAGGGGGTAACCTTGAAACCCCCAAATAAATAAATTATCAAGTTTTAACGGTTACCATTCAATAAAATTTTTATTTACCTGTAGCAGTAGTGGTAGTTGAACCAGTTGAAGATTCAAGACTGATTGTATCAAACGTTTTGTCTGAAGATTGATAAAATCGTTGAAAAAAGCTACAAGGACTTAATGTAGAAGGAATTGAAGCAACGTAGCAAGGCGAACCTGATGTCGCACCTGCAATTATCTTGATTTTTGTAGTTTTAGTTGCTTCTGTAGTTGTCCTCTTAGATGCACTTGTTTCTTCTGGTACTGTACTTGAAGATTTAGTTGTTATTTTTGGTGAAGTAGTTGTGGAAATGGTACCGCTATAAATAATTGTTGTTGGAGTAGAACTTGACATTATACTTTCTTCAATTATAACAGATGGAGTATGAGTGGTAATTGAAGAAGCTGAATTTGAACCTGTAGTACTCGATGATTTAATTGTACTGGAAAAACTATTATCTTTTTTAACATAGACATCTTTCGAAAATTGTTCTCCCAAATTCACATCTTGAGTAGATTTGATTGTGGAAGAATTTGTTTTTTGTATAGAAACTTTTTTTAGAGGCTTCTTGATTGGAGAACTAACTGGTTTTGTTTTTGAGTGAAATTTCAAAGGCTTCTTAGTTTTAGAGGAATATTGCATTTTATTTAATTTTGCGCTACTTTTTGTGCCACTCTGAGTTATATTTGAATGTTTTCTTTTATGGGAAGATTTTCTTTTTGATTTTAATAGATAATTCTTGAGAGTTAACAATAAAGGTTGTTTTCTCTTTTTGCCAGTCTGCACTTTTGGATTTTTTGTACTAGGCTTCTTTCGTTTTGGAATTGGGCTAACTTTATGATTTGGTGAATGTGGGGGTTCTTTTCTGTACTGCTTGATTGGAGTTAATTTTTTATTCGTTGGTAAAAATAAAGGTGGAACGTTTTCTGTGGTGGTAGTAACTTGTTGATAAATTATATTTGTGTTTGTTACAGTTTCAGATTCATTAGAAACAATGGTCACTGATTGTTCAATATCTAAAAATAAAAACGTATTTGTTGAAAACAAATTTAGTGTGGACAAAATTAATAATTTTGATACAAATTGCATTAAAGCCGAAATTACCAAAATATGATGAATTAATTTAGCTTTAGGTACTTACCAGTGAAATTTTTTGATTCTGGAATTTTAATTCCGTTTAGATTTTTCTGTTTTATGCACCTAGAAAGATAAAAAATACATTAATGAACTACATAATATGTTAATACTCGATTCCTATTCGATGACTACATTTACTGACAATATTGTTGACAGTTAGATGTGACATTGTTTTTGTTTGGTAATATCGCCCTTCTCAAAACAAAAAAAAAATCGTAAAAAAATTGACTTACAGTTTTGTTCCTTCATCTTCACAACATACTGTAGATTTGGGACAGTGTTTTATACTGCCGTATACCAGTGTACTAGAAGCAGTATTGAAACAAAATCTGTAGGATACATCGTCCAAACACATTATTCTTTTGGTCGAACATTTAGTATTTGATCTATAAAATGCGTATTGGGGTTTTATCCACAAACACTGAAAAATAAATTTTCTTGTAAGTACCTATACAGGATAACAAAATAACACGTACGTAAATAAAATGTTTTCCAAAATTATAGCACACAATTTAAAAAAGTCATTAAATGGTTATTTACATGAGGGATGACAATGAAAAATCAGATTTTAAAATAGAATATTATTACAAACTGTCTATCCTTAAAAACCAAATGACTCACTTATTTTTCATCTAAATTTCAACAAATTATACATTTTCGGAAAGGGAAAGAGTTCACCTTTCAGATAAAATAATAATATATAGGGTGTGCAGTTAAAGTGGGTCATAAAGTTCTGGGACAGGCGGTATTTATCAGGACTTAAATATTGTTTTAGCTTTTAAAAACTTGTTAGAAAACAAACCGAGGGGAAATAATTATAGAAAAAAATATATTTGTATGTTATTAAGAACTAATTTAGTAATAGTCCAACTTACCACAAAAAATATTTTCAATCCAAACGATGACATGCTAAAAATAATCATGTTGTTGTACTTATCACTAAGAATGAACAACTGTATCCTTATTTCGGATAAAGTAGGTGCTCCTATTCGTTACAAAAGTGCTAATTGACAAAATAAAGGACTGAACGGTTCTTGATCGCCCAGATAAACACCTGATTATTTCAATCTTTCACTAAAATGTATTTACATTTGGTATTTCAGTTTTTGTTATAAAAAAATTTTTTTTTCATGTTTTATCTTAATTTTTGTTACGCAAATAAATTAAAAAAAAGTGAAATATACAGGGCGTTAAATAGCAATAAATAAATAAATAAATAAATAAATAATTCATCTGTTCTGTCAGACCATACTTGAAGATTCTGCTTATAAATACTAAAAATGGTTTTGGATACTTTGGCAGCCAAACGTCCGGCAATGAGAGATATTTCTAATATCTGCGTAAACCAAATTTTAATTTTTTTGAATTTTTTTTGTAGATTCTAGGTCCATTTATATCCTAAAAGATTCACTTTTTCCCCCAAAAATAGCCCAAACATTTGACATCGCCAATCGTTTCTTATAAGTACAAAATTCATTCTGCGTAAACCAAATTTTAATTTTTGATTTTTTTTGTAGATTCTAGGTCCATTTATATACCAAAAAACTTATTTTTTCCCTCAAAAATGGCCCAAACATTTTTTTTCGGTAATTTTGACATTACTAATAGTTTCTTAGGCAAAATTAATTCTGAGTAAATCAAATTTTAATTTTTTTGTAGATTCTAGGTCCATTTATATCTACAAACCCAAAATATTAAACTTTTATATATATATATAATATATAATAAATTTTTTAGGCCTACACGAACGCCTCATTATCTATATATCCATGCAAAATTTCATGAATATTTGGAATGAAAATAACCCCAAAGTCTTTTTCTAGCCAGATCAAAAAATTCTACATTTTTGGAACCTACGCTTCAAGGACTATAAGATGGCATAAAAAATAAACATAAAAATTTTCCAACTTTGAAAGCCTTTTTGAGGCAGTTCCGTTAGAGCTAGACCAAAAAACTGGACATTTTTGAAATCTACGTATCAAAATCTATAGGATAACATCAAAAACAGACATCGAAATTTTTTCAAATTTTTCAATTTTACAGGGGGGTGCCGAGGACGATTTAGGTCATTTTTTGAACGCCTATTTCTCGACTATCCGAAGAGATAGGTCAAAAATTAAAAAAGATTCGGAATCTGCTCGTCCAAATCTACAAAATGCCCTTTAGTACCATTCGATACTGTTAGTAATAAGGGAGATACGACACATGGATTTTTTAGAAAATCACTCAAAAATCCATATAACTCCCCCAAAATAGCCAAAATTTAAATTTCGAGATATATCATGAATTAATACTTTCATTTACTACATTTTGGCCGAGGGAAATTTCCGTGAAATAATTATTAACGAAAAAGCTATTTTCAGAGTGTCAGTTTTGGAAAATTCCTAAATTTCAAACCGCGATATGTGGACAACCGGTAACGTAAAAATTGATATTGATGGGTGATTTTTAATGTACTCGTCGAGCACTATAAGATGGAATTCTTAAAATTTTGAATTTTGGTAGTTTTTTTTTTTTTGAAAATTTTAAATGCGTATTTGCATAAACTTTAAAATGCAATATCTCAGCTTCCCGTGGACCGATTGTCAACTATGACATATGATTTTTTATTTACTCGTCGAGCACTATAAGATGGACTATACTAAAATGGCGAATTCTTAAGATTTTGCGTTTTCGGAGAGTTTTTTGAAAATTTTAAATGCGTTTTAAGGCACTTCCGATCGAGCTAGATCAAAAAATTTTACATTTTTGGAATCTACGCTTCAAGGACTATAAGATGGCATAAAAAACAAACACAAAAATTTTCCAACTTTGAAAGCCTTTTTGAGGCACTTCCGTTAGAGCTAGACCAAAAAACTGGACATTTTTGAAATCTACGGACCAAAATCTATAGGATAACATCAAAAACAGACATCGAAATTTTTTCAAATTTTTCAATTTTACAGGGGGGTGCCGAGGACGATTTGGATCATTTTTCAAACGCCTATTTCTCGACTATCCGAAGAGATAGGTCAAAAATTAAAAAAGATTCGGAATCTGCTCGTCCAAATCTACAAAATGCCCTTTAGTACAATTCGATACTGTTAGTAATAAGGGAGATACGACACATGGATTTTTTAGAAAATCACTCAAAAATCCATATAACTCTCCCAAAATCGCCAGAATTTAAATTTCGAGATATATCATGAATTAGTACTTCCATTTACTACATTTTGGCCGAGGGAAATTTCCGTGAAATAATTATTAACGAAAAAGCTATTTTCAGAGTGTCAGTTTTGGAAAATTCCTCAATTTCAAACCGCGATATGTGGACAATCGGTAACGTAAAAATTGATATTGATGGGTTATTTTTTATCTACTCGTCGAGCACTATAAGATGGACTATACGAAAATGGCGAATTCTTAAGATTTTGCGTTTCATTCAAAATCAATAGTATTATTCAAAAATTCAGTCTATCATCAACTCCTGATGATGCCAACATAGTTGGCGAAACGCGCGTTAAAATTGTGTTTTGGTTGAGTGGTCGACGATAGTTTTCAACTTAGTTGATAAACCAAAGGTTCCAATTTCCCAATTTAATAGATCAATTATAACAAACTTTATTTTTGAATTTTTTTATGTTTTACGAAATTACTAAAATATGTATTTTACTACCTACTTTTGCTAATAAAACTACTATATACAAAATAAATAAATTTATAAAAAAATACTCATATTAACATATTATTTAATATATATTAAAACCTATCAAAATGTAAGTTGATGTTAATCTCTGTTTGATCAGTTGTGGGTTCTGATTTTTTTACTCTAGATACCGAACTGTATGGTGTACGTATTATAGCGTATTATCACATTCTAATCCTGTGATACTGATTAAATTAATATCTTCTCTCTTAGAAAACGAGTAAGGAATTTAATTTATCAGATTCGACATCCTAAGACCGGTTTCTGCCTTTCGGCTTCGTCAGTTAGGCTTTTCGAATCCAATAAATAAAATTCCAAACTCGTACAAGTCAATAGCTACATCCGCTATAAGATAAATTTTTTAGATGTGCTGCCATCTATGATTAGAAGAGAGTATTGACAATTACTAAAAGCAAAAAATTCCCGGTGTATTGGGGTTGCATACACAATTTGCATTGTGTTTTGCAAAGCTTTTATTTGACTGATTCTAGTCAAAATGTCACTCTCTTCTTTCGTATCCCTTTCAGAGATTAATACAAAGTTAGAAAACGAGTAAGGAATTTAATTTATCAGATTCGACATCCTAAGACCGGTTTCTGCCTTTCGGCTTCGTCAGTTAGGCTTTTCGAATCCAATAAATAAAATTCCAAACTCGTACAAGTCAATAGCTATATCCGCTATAAGATCAAATTTTTAGATGTGCTGCCATCTATGATTAGAAGAGAGCAAAAAAAAGCAAAAAATTCCCGGTGTATTGTATACTCTCTTCTAATCATAGATGGCAGCACATCTAAAAATTTTATCTTATAGCGGATATAGCTATTGACTTGTACGAGTTTGGAATTTTATTTATTGGATTCGAAAAGCCTAACTGACGAAGCCGAAAGGCAGAAACCGGTCTTAGGATGTCGAATCTGATAAATTAAATTCCTTACTCGTTTTCTAACTTTGTATTAATCTCTGAAAGGGATACGAAAGAAGAGAGTGACATTTTGACTAGAATCAGTCAAATAAAAGCTTTGCAAAACACAATGCAAATTGTGTATGCAACCCCAATACACCGGGAATTTTTTGCTTTTAGTAATTGTCAATACTCTCTTCTAATCATAGATGGCATCTTCTCTCTTATCCTAAAAAAATTTAATTCGATTTATGTAAATAAAATTACTATTAATGTTAAGTCCATCCCTGACGATGTCGGCAGTTTCGACTCCAAAGCGGTATGCGATCGCAAGCGACCATAACTTCAAAATGCCATCTGACCATTCACTATCAACATACACATACAGGCTGCTTCTCGTTGCCAACCACAAATCTTTAAGGTTTGTGTTTTTTTTTTGTACTTTTAAATACCCCGTCAAACTGAAAAAAAAGTTACTCACGCAGAAACTGTACTTTCTGAGAAATAAATCCAAATAGTATTTTGTAATACGACAAATTTGTTAGCGTACAATGGTTTTGCGGATTCGAGTTTGTTGGATTCGCTAATTAATTTGCATCTCAGATACACCGATATCTGATACGGCGAATCTACAGATAAGGTACGGTCACTTAGACCCAGTGTAGTCAAATTAGATAATCATTAAAAAATATAATGTACCAAAACACTGCTGTTATTTATTGACATGAACACAACTTTATGCGACACTAGCGGTATTAATTTGAACTGCCCCAAACGCGTAACGTTTGGTTGTTTATCTGCAGTCGAACGTTTGTTTTGAGTTTGTGCTGTGTGTATTTTGCTGTTATTTGTTAGTTAAAAGTCAAAAATGCCCAATACCTCTAGGAAATCTATCTTTAATTATTTTCCACCCAAGAAGCAACAAAGTTTATATAACCAACAAAAGATGTGTCGTCGAAGAAGTTGATCGTCGTAAATTCTAGGAAAATGTTTTATTAATTGGTCACCAAGCATACGCGAGTATACTCGAAATATTTTAAATCTGAAGATTATATTACAAAATCAGGTAAGATAAAGATTAGCATTTCTGAGATTATTTCTTGAGAGAGAGAGAGAAACCACCTTTGAAGTACTTACAGCTTTACAGAAAATTTGAAAAACGTAAGATATGCTAAATAAATAACCAAAATTTTAGAATAACAACACAAAAAACAGGTTCAATCGAATCTAAATACTTACATGTACAGGTATATTATGGTAATGTCCAAATCAAAAACTACAAATCATCACAAAAAGTCTTAAAACACTACAAATAAACCGTGTCTCTCCAAAGTTGCCAAAAGTTGATATTAAAACTTAGTTGTTAAAATATTCGTCGCCTTTTTTTGGAGGCTCAAAAAATGACGAGACCACTATATATTTTATTTGGAGAACTCTGATATTGTACAAAAATTTACATTAAAATGTTGACCAGAATAGTAATTATTTATCTATTGTGCTAGAAATGGCTATTTGGGTATTAAGAGCGGAAAGTGCTACTTTGCCGCTGGAGATAAACAGTCTAAAAGACAAACTCTAAGAAAATATCACACCGCATCATAAACTCAGTTGCTCCTCCCCTTAGCAACGGCGTAGTTTCCTTAACAACGCCTCAGGCGGGCGCGTTCATTCAATAACAACAAATGCAACAATACTTTCAATTAGAATTCAACATTACTTTTAATATTTCATTTATCGTTTAAGTATGTGTTGCAGAAGTTGCATTGATTCAACCAGCTCTTAATTATATTTTATGATACGAATATTTTAAGATCCAACTTTCTTTATTATCGTCGTTTACTGTAACTAAACAAATATTTAAATCAATTAATTCTTGTATCGCATACGCACCGTTGGCTGAGTACAGCCCAGCTTTGTTGTTTCTCGATTATCTCGAACATATATTAGCCGTGACTGTCACCCGCTACCGTTGTGACATCTGGCGGGCAATAGTTGCTAACTAACTGCATCTCCATGTCACGGCGGTTCGGACTCTTCAGCTTAAACCATGTCCACAGAATCCTAAATCTTCAGCAACTATTGAAGCGACTAATGCCAACGCTTTGCCGACTTTGCGTTTAATTCTTGACACATCCAGTATTTTTAGAAGACAGGATGAGAATGGATATTTTAAGGGTTTTAGTGAGGGGTGTATACATGGGGAGAGGGGGTTAAGTTGGGTAATTAACCCACCCAGATTGACTGAATTAGTCCCTAATTATTCTGTCATGTCGATACTCCGATAATTTATTGTAAAGAAATAAAAGACCCATAATTAAAAATTAAATAAAAAAAATTAAACAAAATATTCTAAATTTATTATTACCATTATAATTTCGAGACATCCTGTATATTTGCGCAACCCCTACAGGTCATCAGTGGGCTTTTCATGTTTATTCTCTTTGAGAGATATTATAACTATATAGGGAACAATATAATTAATTATTTTTATTTATATTTTAGAACTTAATTATAAACTAAAATTTTGTATTACATTGTTACTATTATTTAAAAATTAATTTGACAAAGAGAAACTGTTGACAACTATAAAAAGGGAAAACTAATGGTGCCAACTTAGGTCACTAATCAAAAAAGTAATCAAAAATTTATAAAACTAACTACCAGGGCATAAAAAAAGGGACTTTATCTTTAATAATAAAAATTATATAAGCTAATAAACATAAAATTTTATATAAAATGAAACTAAATTAAATCTTTGCAATTTTAACTAAATAAAAAATAATTTGATTGGTTTTGTTCGTTACCTAGCAACAGGTACAAAGTCTAAAAAGTTTGTTGAAACATTTGCAAGGGGGTTAGAAATCAAATACTATTAAACGAGCAAGGTTTGTATGTATGTATGTATGTATGTATGTATGTGTGTCCAGAGGATCTCGAAATCCACTCGTCAGAATTCAATGAAACTTTCAGGGTAGACTAATTCCTATCTAAATCGGCAAAAAATGTAGGTCTCATGTCTGTGAAAATTCGATCTTCCGAGATATTTACAAGAAAAGTTAAGCTTTTAGTTTTATTTCCTAGCAACGGCACATGATAATAACTTGTTTCTATAGTAATATATACTATAAAGGATAGATGAGTACAGTAAAAGTGGGGATATAATGTCACATTCCATAGGCGTACTTTGCAAAATAAGTTTCTATAATATAAATAAGGTCACAGCATATAAAATATATATACGCACTTCGTAGATTAAATTTTGAAGTTATATTATTTACAAAAAATAAAAATAAACTTTATGCATCTGACACTTTAACATTGAACGAATTAAATTTAACCAATAAATAACATATGTTGGGATTAAACTTTTTTTAATCTCTTGGCATTAAAAGTAACGCTTCAGTACTTACCTAAACTCAAAGATTAAAAAAAAAGTTAGTTCAAGAACTATCTTTAAAAGTCACTGTCTTCACTAAAACTACTGGTATCACTATAATTGTCTTTTTTGAGGTTTATTATTATCGGTTCTATTAAATTATCCATTGATATATCCACTTTCCTAAATGAATTTTCCACATTTTTAACATGACCAATGCATTTTCCCCAATGTTCTCTATTTACATCTGAACTTCAAAAACAAATTTCGCACATCAGGAAATTTAACTGTTTTATTGTTTTGAGAAACATAACCTTTTAATAATTGAGACCAGATCAGTTCAATGGAATTTAATTCTGCGTAGTTCGGAGGCAATCTGAGAATTTTAATTCCTTTTTCTCTGGCCATCTCATCTATAATATATTTTTTGAATTTGTTTTTATGTTGCCTTGCTATTACTAATAATTCTGCATTCAAGGATTTAGGAGGACTGATAATATTTTTAGAATGAAGCCATTTTGAAATATATATTAATACAAAATTCTGAATCAATTAAAATACATACGATACGGCTATGAATAAATAAAGTCTGACTTATCTGTCAAAAGAACAGGTTTATCTAGACAAAAACTATATTAGGCCGATTAGATGTATTAAAATTTAAATTTTAACTACAAATAAGCATTGAAGGATGAGGTAAAAATAAAATTTCTACCTCTTGAATCTGAAAGAATTCAATTTTAAATTTGCCGCTTTATATAAAAAAGGAAAGGTTCATTTGACAGACATAAATAATTTGCTTGTCAAATGACAGCCATCTCATAAATTCAAAGTTGAAAATACAACGTTGCCAATTCAATTTCAGAAATCATGGGTTTAGGTAAATATTTATAGGAACGTTGAGTAACACTGTTAAAATGGACACTTGTCAAAATGTGACACCTGTAAAAACGTGACAACTGTTAAAAGTGATACGTGTCAGAATGTAACAACTGTCAAAATGAACAAATCTCAACATGAACAAATGTCAAAATATGACACCTGTCAGAATGTAACAAATGTCAAAATGTCACACGTATCGTACTTTTCTTTATTTATTACAAATATCTAACCTAACCTAAAGCTAATCTTTTTTTTTTTTGGCGGGTGGAAATGCTTTATGCACATCGGGTAAAGGTTCTTCTCTTCCCCGATAGTGTTAGACTACCCCTTACGGCTACTATTTTATTATGCGGACACTGAAACTGAAAATTTTTGAAAAAATATGATATCAATATCTGCCACACGTCGAGAGTCTGGTCACAGGTTTTTGTGAAGGTTTTTACCCAAGTATGAATATCAGACCTATAATTTTCCTTCACTGCAGATTAATAAATAATAAAATCAATTGAACATAGAGTTTTTCTTATATAGTGATAAATAGAGTGAGCTGAGCGATCTTCTGTTGACGGAACGTGTACCCTACACGCTGCTGTTGCCCGTCCACCATGACAAAAGGGTAAAATCCCCAGAAACTAGGCAACTTTTAATGCATTTAACTAACCTCTGTGACAAGCAGTTGATAAACGTCAACAACAGCTGCAGCCAATTAACACTGACAGCTTTTTTAATTTTCAAGCCAATCGCCAATCAACTTTTTATTTATCTCCCTATCAGTAGTTCAAGTAGATGTCGCCCACTCCGTGATTTTCGCGAATTAATTAATAATTTGTCATGTTATAAATATACTTAAAATTATATACTCATTGGGCTGCTTAAAAATGTAGATTTGAATATTAAGAGCGAAGCTCGGTGACCAGATATTTTATTTTAAATAAGCAACTATCGAAGATGTACATGTTTTGAATTAAAATTTTGAAAAACTATATTGGGTTTAGATTAAAATTTAAAAGTTACGGTCGTTATTGTGGTTTAGAGAACTTAAGGTGTATAAACGTACATTTTTTAAAACAAGTGAGATATGTCTTTGGAACAATGCAACTAAGACATATTTCGAATACATATATGCCTACATTATTTAGTAATTAGTATCATTGTATATGAGATGAAAGATTCCAACAGAAGCCACGTTGTTCCAGAATTACAATATTTTCAAGTAGTTGGTAAAAGGTAGTTATAGAAAGTCAACTGTTTTCCTATGGGGCTTATCTATTCCGCTCATCAGTAATGCAGATCCCGAGTATAAAAGAATTACAAAAATCGGTTGACATGCCGAAAAGCGGCCTGGTTGACTCGAAACGGCTACCGCTCGCCTCCGACTGTCCACTCGCGTACAGTCACTTCAAGAACGTTGCAGTATTTCCATATCCGAGCAGGCTATGCAAATTCACAATCAAAGACGCCGGTGTCCGCGCGTTACCATGGTAACTCTAAGAATTGTTTATATCCCTCGTTTGTATCGAGCTGCCTGTGCTTTTTTGTATCCGATGCGTTTTTGTCCCCGAGATTTTTGCTTGTTGGACTGAGTTATGGACGTCTGAAGTTCGCCAAGTCCGAGGAAGTGATTTAGAATGGCCAACTTGACTCTGTCAGTTTTTTTCTAAGATTATTTAATGAGTTCGGGATGCAAGGGCTGCTGCTGGCAGAGATTTAGTAGTCACGACATTCTTAACGATTTTTATATAGCAACAATTAAGCTGCTTTGTTGTTTTTACCGCTTTTTACTTCCCCGCATAACTATGAATGTATCTTGTCACAATTATGTTAGTTTTTTTATTCATACACACACCAATATCAACTCATCAAACTAAGTTATTTTTTTACGATATTCATACATCTAGTTATTTGAAATGGAAATTTCGTCTAAAACAATAAACTGGAATAATAAAACAGCACAAGCGCTTTCTTTTACATTTTTAAAAAAATCAGTGACGTCCCATTAATAATCCGATAAACGACGTTGGTCAATGACAGGCCCGTGCGCAGGATTTGCTCGAGGAGGGGGGGGGGGTTATTAAAAAAATCGAAAAGTTTTTTCTAATATTTAAAGACACAGAAATTTTCCTCAAACGTAGATTACTTGTAAATTAGTCATGTTATTTTGGTTTGGGTGATGAGTAGGAAGAAATAGGGTATCGTGAACAATTTTTAGGCGGAGTAACATGGGGCTACCCAAAAGAACTAAAATTACTAACCGGTTACTAACTGATTAGTGATGATTATATCCGCACACACGGTCTACTCAATAGTGATCAAAATCAGTAGTCTCTGATTACAGCTGTCATCGAAAACATCTATTATTCACAATCTGACTAAAAATTGATACCGATTCGAGTGATGATGAATCCATCTTACTCTTTTATTATTATTCTTTTGCTATTTCACACGAAGCATGATCAGTTTCATCCCTCTTGGAGTAGCCTAGGACTTCTCCCAATAATTTTATATTTATTAGTTGTTCATTCATTGTGAAAAAAATATTTTGAAAGAAAATAAACAATACTTGATACTCTTGACAGCTGAACATTCATTAAAGTCAAAATTGAGTCACCATGTCGAGTTGCTAATTGGATAGTGACAAGTAGCGTCGTCTGCGGTGTCCCATTCAATTACAATGGCTGCGACTCATCGCGGACTGGTTAGTGATTTGCGTCAGAATCGTGTTTCTTTTGTGTAGCCCCATGTGTACTCCGCCTTAACAAAAACGGGGTCGCGCGTTAGATAACTTTGGGACACACACAATAGATGAAATATTTTCGCATTTCGAGGTGAGTGCAGTTACCACTTATACATATCAATGCACTATCCTTTTAAAATCGTTCCCAGAAACGTCACAAAAAAATAAAAAATTAAGTTACTAACTTACACCGTAAGCAACAATCCCTTCGGACCCGTCGATCAGGGTGAAACTAACCCCTAAGTTATAAAATAAATATTTACCCTATGAAGGCGATCAGATGCCAACTTGATTTTACTTTTAAAAAATAACAAATTAAGTTACTAACTTACACCCTAAGCGACAACATACGTCAAATTAAAAGAACAGAACATAGTGAAGTGCCGTTAGATTTACCTATACGTCGAACTAAGTTGGCAGTGATCGAATTTCCATTTTATCTTTTGGAATGTGTTTTTGACACTACATACTTAAAAGTCTATATGTTATTTTTTAACGCTTTTACTTTTCCACCCTCCGCTATACTATAGAAGAAGGTAATGTGAGGGGAAGAGAAAAAAAAAGAAAAAAACTCGCGCCATCGATAAATTATCCCTCTTTAATGAGTCAATGTTAAATACAATTTTTCATGAAAATAAACCCCTCCCGAGTTATAGGGCGTAGAAAATTACGATTTTTCAATTTCATTAAAAAAAATTATTTTTTGTGAGTAACTTTTTTTGGCTGATAATATCGAGATATACAATAAACCATTTTAAACCTTAGGATATGGCTGAAACTTTTTCATTGGAATGACCGTTTTTTCAATATTTGACCCTAAAAAAATGGCGTCAAAGAAAAATTGAAAAAACTTATTTTGTATCTTCCTTCGTTTTAATCGTAGAATAAAAAAATCATTTTAATTGTTAGCTCAAGGCCATAAAATTAGTTCATATCAATTTTTACGTAATACTAACAGTTTTTCGGTTATATTTAAAAAACTTTTAGAAATGTACGATTTTTGTGGTGAAAATCGTAATTTTCTATGCTCTATAACTCGGGAGGGGTTTAATTTCATGAGTTTTTTTTCTTTTTTTTTTCACCCCCTCACATTACCTTCTTCTATGGTATAGTGGAGGGCGGTAAAGTAAAAGCGGTAAAAAATAACATATTGTAACGGTAGGAACGAGTGAAATACCTAACTTTGTCTAATAACAATAATAATCAAATTTCTACAAATAAATAACAATAAATGATCATTTATTTTAATCTGAGTAACATTAGAGAAAACGTGTTCAATCAAATAAAATTTCAAATCAATCTGGTAGTATCAATTAATTCATGAAATGTTAGATTTCTGAAGGATAAAATTAACATGGAAAATCCATAAGCAATTTGCATCGACGATTTTAAGACAATTACAAATATTTTGGCAAATAATAAAATAGTGAAAATCAAAACTGAATAGTCCCAGGCAAGTCTGCAATCGTCACATCTAAGTGGAAGTTATTATTTTAAACACTATGTGAAAAGGAAATTTTCATATAACCTCAAAATGAAATATTCAAATTTAAACAAATCATAAATTTAAATTTAGGGGAAAGTAAATGAACATTAGAAAGCGTGGGAATAGTTAAAATCATATTATTAATTTAAAATAAACAAAAATAATAGAGTTTAGCAGAATTATAACTTCAATAATAACGAAAACAGAAAAACCTTCCTGTATTCTTAATATTAGTCAAAATAACATATAATTTACACCAAAATCATTCTTTTAACCTAAGGAATGATTTGGTAATGGTTAAAAGATGTATAGAAGTAATTTTTTTTTATATAATAATAATTTATTTAAAAATTTTATGTCAAATTCCAATCTAGCATGCTATGACATGCAAATTCATAAAAACCAAATTCGCGGAGTAGCGAAAGCTTTTTCTAAAAAGACCACCGAAGTGTCCACATCGATCCTCATATAATAAACAAACGAAAATCCATGTCAAAGTCGTTCTAGATTGATAAAATAATTGTAGAAATTTACCTGTCAATTTCTAAAGTGAGGTTAGAATTAATTTTATTTGGAGATTTGGAAATTTAAACAAAATAAACGTTCCAATCAACATTTCACCATCCGTTCCTGAATTAATTCCAGTTCTTTGAAACTTTTTCCTGAATGTGTATCCTGTAGAACATAATCCCGTATTCCTGTAATGAAACCTGGTAGAATCACTTGTACTACAGCTTCGACTGCAATCAAGCAAATAAATTTGCTCAAAGAATTCTGAAAATAGTAAAGGTACCTTTTTCTTTCTTTAAATATCGATATTTAAAACTTTAAAATAAATAATAAGGCCAGAGTGCCCAACAAACTAATTTAACCTATATTTTTAATTTAAATGACAAAGACAGAATAAAGTAAGGTAGAGTTGTACATAATAAATAACAGTTACAAAATTTGAAAGTTAATAAAAATAATAAACGTTATACTTACATTCTTCTGTCCAAAATATTCAACAATATAATCGCCAATTTGAGTTCTGTTTTTTTTTTATTATTGTTAATAAATGCACACATATTTTCGTTTAACTGTGTCGTTATTATTTGAAGGTTATAATTTGCAAGTCAGTTTACTTTTGGCTGAGGTGAAAAAGCCAACCCCACAAAATTGAACACGTTCTGGCTAAGAATACGTCAGAAGGTAAAATTAATTTTTAAAAAATAAAATAAAAAGTTACGTATCAAAAAACAAATTAAAATACAACACTAAAACAACAAAATTAGGTACAAGCACGCAGCATCGTACGTAACAATATTCGCTTCTCGTCCTAACTGATACGCCCTCTGGTGAAAACTGCGAAAACTGAGCTAAGGAGTAGTTTTGATATTTTGGGTTATTTCTTTAGCGTTGTTAAGTAATTTTCATAGTGTTTTTGTCTTGTTTTTACAAATAATTTTGATTTGTTGATCTTTTTTATAATGAGTAATCATTATTGTTGTGTACCTAAGTGTTCATCATGGGGAAAAAGAAACCCTGAACTAAGTTTTCATTCGATTCCAAAAGCATGAACGTCCAAAGTTTTTTTTGAAACCAAACTTGGCTATAGAGAATTAGTAGATAGGATCACAACATTAAAAATTGGCAAGAAAGTTTCAAATACCATGAGAGTGTGTTCTCTACATTTTACTGAAAGTGATTTTATTCAAAAAGGTATGGTAAAAATATTTAATTATTATTTACCACTTTGCTTTGATTTATTATTTACAGTTAGAGTAAAACAAAGAACATTAAAGCCTCATGCTATAACTTTACAAGAGCATAAGAGGTTCTCCACTTTTACAGTGTTAGAAATAGATAATTTCCCAGTAATTTCATGTGGATTATATTCCAATGCACTCGTTTGTAAACACAAACCATATATTTCTATCCACTCATAAGTTTCTATGGTCTTTCCCGCTAAAATAAGATGTCCTGCATTCAGGACATTTTCACCTTCAACTACAGATTTAGAATTAGCCGATCCGCCCAAATAGTTCATGTACTCTAAAATGCTTAACTTCATTTCTAAAAAATAATGGAAAAAATAATTTGAGACTAAAATGTATTTGAGTAAAACTCCTGACTACTACTCACCTAAATACAACTGGAAATATCACACTTTTAAAGATATAAAATAAATGTTTATGTATAGTTTTATAAAATAAAATGAATGTCATACTAAACACTAGACAAAAACAATACACAATTTACACCTAGAAATAATTCAAAAAAACAAATAAACAACTTAAATACACATGAAATATCCCAATAAGAAAGCACGAAGTAAACAAACTACTACTCCAGAGCTGGGTAAAGCACTTTTGGAAAGTGCTTCAATTACCAAGCAGAAAGCACTTCAATCGAGTGCTTTAGAGTTGAACGTACCAAATACTTTTTATTTTAAAAGTGCTTTTACTGTCAAGCACCAAGCATCAAGCACGAAGTATCAAGCATCAAATACTCATAAAGTATTTGAAGCCCTTGAAACGTTAAAAATATTTGATAAAGCTCCAAGCTTAAAGCACTTTGAAAGTGCTTAAAGGCCTTTAAGAGTGCTTGAAGCCTTAAAAGTGCTTGAAGCCTTTTAAACGAGCTTTAAAAGTCGTTTTAAAAAATAGAAGAACTAATTTTAAGAAAACTAGTGATAGTAAGGTATTTTATATTAAAAGAATAGGAATACAAAACAAACATAAAAAAACAAAATTCTCTTTTTTTCTTAAAAGAATAGGAATACAAAACAAACACGCGCGTGTATACTGTTACACAATAGACGCAATACTACTGTTATCGAGCTAAAATCGCAGACGCATAGATTTTTTTCCAAATTTTCAAGCTGAGACTTGTCTAAGAAAATAATTCGAGAACTTTTAAAAGTGCCTTAATTTCTGAAAAGGTCTGAAAAGGTTTAATTTCAATTACTACAAATGTAATTGAAGCACTTTGAAAGTAATTGAAACACTTTGAAAGTAATTGAAGCACTTTAAAAGTAATTGAAGCACTTAAAATAATTAAAGCCCTTTGAAAGTAATTCAAGCACTTCCAAAATTCCCCGAAAGGCTTGAAAGCCACAAGCATTTGTACAAAATGCTTTAATTACAAAGCACCAAATACTCTTTTTCAGAAGTAGTTGAAGCACCGAATGTGCTTCAAGCACTTTAGTAAAGCACTTTCCAAAAGTGCTTTACCCAGCTCTGTACTACTCCTTAGCACAGTTCCAATTTCACCGCATGAGCGCTGCAATCTTAATCCGAGTTACCTATAGACTATATGTAGATTAGTATGTAGTGTCAAAAAAACATTCCAAAAGAGAAAATGATAATTCGATCACTGTCAATTTCTTTCTAGGTATAAATCTAACGGCTCTCCACTATATGCCTTTTTTTACATTATCGGTAAGAAATTGCACTTTAAATTTTCTCCGAATCTCTCTTCCAGGGTCTACCACCTGTTTGCAGACTTAAAAAAAGTCCCTCAGGTAAATTATAAAATCATAAACTATTATTACTAGATTATTTCTTGCGTGGCAGCGATATATTATTTTATAAATAGTTGACATAGAAAAAGTCTGCAAGCAAAATACGATCTCATTATTATCCAAAAGTACATCTTACAGAAAGTATGCCTTAATTCAACGCAACCTGAAATAAACCACTAGACAACACCGGCTATGTGGAAAAGCCATATTGGCAGAAAGCTGCCAAGACAGTTTGTTTATTAAAAGCACCAAGCTCAATATATGGCCTCGTTCTTGTGAACGCCGTGCCGACGAAAAATATGCGATCGCCGTTGCAGATGATAACGTACGAGAGAGTACGCTGCCGTTGCCTTTGGATGATATCGACTCTTTACAAGGAAACGGTAGCTACCCGGACCTCCATGAAAGATAATCTCACAATCATTAACTGTGTTCTACTAGAAAAGCCACAATTGCTATCGCTAGAAAGGGCAAAAATCCACACGTGCAAACAAATAATGTCGATCTAGATTACGCTACCACACCGAACGCAGTAATGGTGTAATAAAGTTACGATTTTATTTAGATTATTTTAGTCTTTATTTTTTAACCAAGTGAAATATAAAAATGTCATTCTTCGTCCACGCACCTCGTAATCCCTTTTGACTTTTTATTCATTTCTGTAATTCAGAGTGATAGTGGAGCGCCGTTAGTCGTAAAAAGTGAAAAACCTCGAACGAAATGGGCAGTGAATCGATTTTGATGGGGTTTTTTGCATTGTATTTCTAAAATCCAATACTAAAATGTCTATATTGTCACGTACTATCTTTTGTGTAAAAGAGAAAAATTACTTTTGTTCAATATTTAATTTCGTTATTTTATTTATTTGAATTTTAGTTTTAGTACATAACCTAATAAATTACTGTTGAATTTTTATTGCCTTCTATCGTAATCTCAGACAGAATGTAATTATTTGTTGTTGATAATTTTGGGCGCCATCTACTTTCAAGTAGAAAAATTGAGAGTGTTAATCCCAGATAGTGCTTCAGCTATTCTATTCTAATCTAAATTATTTAGTTATTAATTAAAATATAATCTAACCTAATTAAATAAAATACTTGTGGCCTTTTTAAATTTCTTATTTATAAAATCAACAATTAATACAAAATGGGATGGATGCAATATCTTCCAGGAATCAAAATCAGGAACAGGATAAATCAATACAGGATACGATTGGATCTGGATATAGTTTAACAGGAACAAAGGTGAAACAAATATCTGGCTTCTTCTCTTGATTTAACTTTAAGTTTCTTGATTTACAAAAATATAACCTCACTTAATTTGACAGGTAAAATTCTTTTAATTTTTATCTTCAATCAGTATTGCTTTGATTTTAAATTTCTTTTGTTTTTATTACGAGCACCGAGTGAACAGTTCAAGAGTTTTTGATCAAAAGCCTCGCTTGACAGCGAAAAGTAGTTTTTATAAACCATCATATCACGGCTCTCTAGATTAAAATTTGACAATTCTTTACGTAAAATTTTTCATAAAATTCAAAAATTATCAATTTTTATACAATTTTTGCTTATTACCAAATCATTCTCGAGACAAAAAGAATGATTTTGATATAATTTATTTACAATTCCTACTTATATTAAATTTACACACTTTTTAAGTTCATCATTATTTTTTACAGTAATTCTTTGATTTTAGAAGTCGCAACACTTTATTTTCCCGATTTATTGTATTTCCTCTGCAAGCCTCTTTGGCTTCTAAATCGACTAATTCATTTCCTTTTAGTCCACAGTGTGCAAAATTCCGTTAAGCTGATGAAACTTTTGCTTCAGGTTCTTTGGGATTTAATCAGTGGCTCATAAGATGAGTGGGACGACGTCTATCTTGTCTTGCTGCTAGAGCCTCTTCAACTCTTCTGCCAGTGGTAGGTATTTGGTAATTTTTTCGTTATGCTTTCTTTGCAGGTTTACTGGGTTGGCGACAGCAATATCATTGAAGCTGGTGTGGTTATTTTCTTATCTTACAAAGATTATGTCCGGTATGTTGTGTTGGACGGTTTTGTCAGTTGGACTTCCCAGTTCTAGAGCAGTATGTGAATCGTTTTCTAGTAGTTTAGCTGGCGAGTACATCTAGTAGGGCTTATAGTCATCTTTTTTTATAAGATTGTTGTTGATTGCAAATTGTTGGGGCACAATTTTTGCAATGTTATTGTGTCTCGTGGTGTACTCCGTACGGGCTAAGATAGTACGATCACTTATTAGATGGTCTATTGTTTCAGGTTTAGACTTACAGATGCGACAGATATCATCTCCTGACCTTGTAGTATTTCGTAGGTACTACTTGATCTTGAATGGCGGATATTGCACCTTCGGTTTCAGCGAAAAGTGTCCCAATATGAAGCCAGGCGTGTGATGATATTTTGTCTACATAAGATACGTCTAAGCTGTTAGGGTAACATCCATGAAGTGCACTGTCTTTCCACTCTGATACTTTGGTATATAATTTCTACCTTTTAAATTTTATCTATATTGTATATTTTCCATTATTTTCTTTCTTTTTGCTATTTGCTTTGTCAATGAGATGTTATTCTTCGAACAATAAAGCTATTTTGATTTGCTTTGAAATTTGATTTGAAACAATCGTTCCTCAGCTACAAAAATAAACGTTTTAATCTAGAAAAGCATATGTAAGAATAAGAAGTTAACTAAACCAAGAAAGAACACAGGGAGAAATTTGAATTATTATATGATTTTGATGATGCATGGTCAACAAAACGTCGTCGAACGTCAGGTTACTACATTATTTATTTAATTACAGTTATTTACCGTATTGACAATTTCGTTTTCTAAATTAATCATTAACTTTCTTTTTATACTAACCGCAAAATTTAAAATTAAAAACTTATACGTCATTCATTAACCAATCCTTACATACAAACTTGGCTACTGACACAATTGTCCAATTGTCCAAAAGATATCACCTTAATTTAGTTTAATATTAAGCATCGGATCGTAAAAAAAGAAATCGATTTCTCTGAAAAAAATTTGTAGTAGACGGATATACTCGAAAAGCCTTGAGTCATTGGACCTACCTGCAGAATAATTTTTACTTTATCATTCATGATCAACACTTGGACGTATTAAAAATTGAGGGTTCGGCTCGCGCTAACATTCTTGATTTTCCATATCATGGGCGTAACCCAACAACCCTTAATTTTTAAGTGGTGTTTGCTTTATCTCACTAAAAACATTTATATAAAAAAAATTAGCCAAATTCTTGTCCGACAACAACAATAGTATATTACATAACGAGTGCGGAAAGTGACACTTTTCACACGAGTGATAAATATTGTGACGAGTGGGACAATCCCACGAGTGTGAGAAGTCACTTTCGCACGAGAAATGTACACTATTTTGCCTATGATGACGCGATAATGTTTCCAAATATTCTGAAATGTGATGGTTTTATTTGTGACAGGTTCTATGTCTGTTTGTATTTATCTAAACGAAAAAAAGAAGTTGCTAATCATAAAAAAATTGATTACAATAAACTCGGCACTATCATGAAAAATATAAAGTTTAATTCAATCTATAATGTTAATGAAATCGAAACTGCTACTGAAATTTTACTAACACTTATCAATTCAGAAGTAAAAAAGTGCTCTTACAATATAACTAATAAAAATAAAAAAAGGAAACCCTGGATAACAAATAGCCTTATTAAATCTATAAATGAAAGAGACAAAATGTATCACACTCTTAAGGATAACTTTAGCGAAGAATTAAATAAAACATATATTGAATATAAAAATAAACTTAACACTCTCATAAAAATAACTAAAAGTAATTATTATAAAAATAAAATAAATGAATATAAAAACAACAATAAGGGTATGTGGAACGTAATAAAAGAAATAACATCAAATAAAAAGAGAAATAATATAAACATCAAAACAGATACGAAACGAATCTCACATAGAACATAACGAGAAAGTTATAGCAAACATCTTTAATGAACATTATAGTACAATGGGCCAAAAACTTGCTTCTAAAATAAGACCTGATTTGAATTTTGTTGCGCCAAAAAACAAGTATAGTCACTGTAACTCTCTATTCCTTTCCCCTACTTCACCATTGGAAGTAAAAAAAATTATTTCTGAATTAAAAAATAAAAAATCACCTGGACTAGATGGGATAACAAGTGAGATTCTAAAATGTATAGGTCCGTATATTACTTATGTATTTTTAAAATTTCTTGTAAATTATTTTTTACTTTATTATTATAAATGTAGGACACTTAAAAGGCATCAGGCAATACCCATATTCAATTAACAATGTAACACTGGAACGTACTGTAAACATTAGGGATCTTGGAATTATTTTTGATAGCCAATTAACATTTAATAGCCATATCAATCAAATTGTTAACTCAGCCTACCGTATCTAAGGATTTATTTGGAGAAACTGCAAAAATTTTAATAATATCTCGGCTTTAACATCTCTTTACTTTAGCTTGGTTAGGTCTAAATTGGAATATGGATCTTTAATTTGGAATCCCATATATTTCCAATACGCGTATTCAATAAATAAACACAGCTGATAGATAGTTAAAAAAAAATTAGGAAGAGAGTTTTTTTTTTCTTGATAGAAAAAAATTAAGAAAATTTAGTTTAGATAGATAATTAACATTTATTTGAAAACAAAACAGTAACTATGAACTTGTAGAACAGATAGTCAAGTAACTCACACGTGTGCGGAAAATATTTTCGAAATTTCTCACAATTAAAATTAAATTTAGTAACAGAAATGATAAGTTAAAATTTTCAGAACGTCGCCATTATTTGACTAAACCGGTTCTGCCACCAATTTTTTAAATATCCGTCGCCAATTTTTTTCTACTAGTAAAAAATTCATACAACAAAATTGAAAACATTCTACACGTCAATTATCATTCTAATTCAGCGGTTTTCAAACTTTTAAAATTTTGTACCACATAAATATGAAACAAAAATATATGCACCATAAATAGTGGAGTGCCGTTAGTTGTAAAAAGTGAAAAACCTCGAAAGAGAGTGGCAGTGAATCGATTTTGATGGGGTTTTTTTTCATCGTATTTCTAAAATCCAATTGAGACAAATAATTACCGATGGCGGCGCCACATTCGTCGATCAGCTCGAAACGCGTAACCTTTGATAAATAGTGCATTAAGTTGTACTGAGTGAATGGTTTATTTGTAGTATTTTAAGACTTTTTGTGGTTTTTGATTTGGAAATTACCATAATATACCTTTATATGTAAGTATTTAGACTCAATTGAACCTGTTTTTTGTGTCGTTATTCTGAAATTGAGGTTATTTATTTAGCATATCTTACGCTTTTCAGAAATTTACTGTTTGCTTCTGTTTCTGTGTTTTTGTGTTTCAGGATGTATATAGCCTTGAGGTATTATCATCTACACCTCTACTAATACAGAATGATATTGGAAGGGAGCTAAATCATATGCCAAAGAAACATACAACAGTTTTCTGCTGATACATTTTATTTCAATTTTTTCAGGATAATAATTGTAAAATTGATTTAAATAAAAAATGATTTCTAAGAACCTACTTTTGATTGATTTATAGTAAAATCTATCCTATTCCTTGATTCAAAATTATTTTTTTAATCAATTAAAATATAAAAATTAAGAAAATTTTTTCTTGGCTTAATGCACTTCATAGACCGTCAAATGTATCTGTTGGAAAACTTTTTGTTTTGTTTATCTACTTTGTTTTTTCCAAAATAAACACAAAATTTATATTATTTAATCCCTTTATTTTAATATAAGTTGAATTATTCAGTTTTAGTACTATTTAACATTTTATTATAATAATTAATTACTAGTAGTAACTGTATAATTATTGAAAACAGGTGTTTTACAGGGTGTCCCAAATTGGTGTGTTTTGCAGGGTATCTCGTAAACTAGAAGAGATAGAAGAAAAGCAGTTAAGATGTTATGACTTCTTTTTTTGTTAAAGTAACGATAGCCTAATTAAATCTTTAGTAACTCCCTGCAGTTGGAAGATACAGGGCGATTATTGAAAACTGTCGAAAACTACAAGGTACTATAACTTCTTAATTAAGAAAAATATAAAAATACGTTATAAAAACTTTTGATAGATATAATATTAAAGAGTTCAGTGGCGCACAGATTATTTTTTTAGGGGGCTCACTAAGGAAATATAATGCAAACTTATTTTTTTTTAAATGGGACACCCTGTATATATTGAAGTTTTTCGTTTCCTTTTTTAATTCTCATTCACCTGATATGACATATTATATATCTATTTTCAATGGTTGGAGCTACAGTGCAAATAAACCATTTATGGATGTTATCAGGTGAAACACCCTTAAAAAATTGAACACTCAGTAACTAAATTTAACATTTTATTATAAGGATACTGATGTGTGACAATTTTATTTATCAAAATTATAATTAATAAAAAATAAAACCAGATTAAAAAAATAAAAACAATAAACTTATGAAACAACAAGAAACATTGTAACAACTAATCTACCTATAACTAATTTTATTAGAATGTAAAAATTACATTAAATGTTCAAAATGCTCTCCGTTTTCATCGATTAAAAAGTTTTTCGTTTAAATAATCTCCAACCAATTCAGCATTACCAAAAATAAAATCATAAAATAATATTTACAAGACTAACTTCGAGAGTAGGGAAGATTTATTACAAAATATTCATGCCGCATTTAGAAAAATAAAGCCAGTGCACATACTCAATTGTGTAAGATCAGTAAGAAAAAGGTGTCAATTATTACTACAACAAAACGGAGGACATTTTGAACATTTAATGTAATTTTCACATTCTAATAAAATTAGTTATAGGTAGATTAGTTGTTACAATGTTTCTTGTTGTTTCATAAGTTTATTGTTTTTATTTTTTTAATCTGGTTTTATTTTTTATTAATTATAATTTTGATAAATAAAATTGTCACACATCAGTATCCTTATAATAAAATGTTAAATTTCGTTACTGAGTGTTCAATTTTTTAAGGGTGTTTCACCTGATAACATCCATAAATGGTTTATTTGCACTGTAGCTCCAACCATTGAAAATAGATATATAATATGTCATATCAGGTGAATGAGAATTAAAAAAGGAAACGAAAAACGTCAAAATATATAGGGTGTCCCATTTAAAAAAACATAAGTTTGCCCCCTAAAAAAAATAATCTGTGCGCCACTGAACTCTTTAATATTATATCTATCAAAAGTTTTTATAACGTTTTTTTATATGTTTCTTAATTAAGAAGTTATAGTACCTTGTAGTTTTCGACAGTTTTCAATAATCGCCCTGTATTTTCCAACTGTAGGGAGTTACTAAAGATTTAATTAGGATATCGTTACTTTAACAAAAAAAGAAGTCATAACATCTTAACTGCTTTTCTTCTATCTCTTCTAGTTTACGAGATACCCTGCAAAACACACCAATTTGGGACACCCTGTACAAGAGGGGAACATAATAATGGTATGTTTAAAATTATGATGTGACAAAGGTTTTATTTTACTGAATATTACCTTTAGAAAAATGATAAGTTGAAATATCAGCAATGATGTGCACACCTAATTAGATTTTAAGTTTACATATATAAAAGTACATGTACAGTTTCGACAGTTTGTAAGGACAAGTTTACTTAGTTTATATGCAACACTTTGCTGTCTTCTAACCAACCATCATTCCTTGCACATTTAATGGTTTTAACATCAAGTGGCTTACTGGGCAAATGATGTGATGGCACACCCTTTTTGAACTACTATTTTGTTTGAAAGAATTCCTGCAAACATTTCAGTTATACCTGATTTTGTAATATAATCTTCAGATTTAAAATTGATTACACTTTTCCCGGAATTTACGACGATCCACTTCTTCCATGACACCTCTCTTTTGTTGCTTCTTGGGTGGATCATAATGGAAGTGTAATTACGGATTTTTAGATTTCCTAGACCCACAAACGCAATAGTTTATATTATTTTTATTGTGCATTTTTAACTTTTAATTAACAAATAACAGCAAAATAAACGAAGCACAAACTCAAAACACACGTTCGACTGCAGGTAAACAAAAAAACGTTACGCGTTTCGAGCAGTTCAAATTAATACCTCTAGTGTCGCTTCAATTCTAAAATGTCTATGTATTAGAATTTGCGTTCGCGAGATATGTGCCAAAAACGGCATTTTTGGTATTTTTCGAGTGGATTCACTAATATTAGTGTAAGTAACTTTTGACGTTACCTGAGTATAAATTTTCTAAATAAATTCGTTGTGTTGTAGAGTATAAAATATGACAATATGTTTTATGCAAGTTTTGTAATGAAGTTAGTGAAATTAAAATGTATCATCGGAACCTCATAGAATAAATTCGACATAATCTTAAGTTAAATGAAAATGTCATTTTACCTATAAACGTCAAAAAATTTCCGGTGTAATTTTATGCATGTAATTTCATTCATAATTTTTTTAGTTGCTACGGTAACGATACAAAATAAAGGCTTTTAATTGGTCGAAAATAAAATGTTAGGTGTGGAATTTTCAATAAAATTCCCATTAAATCCATTTGTATTTTGTATGTAATTTAATCTCGGAGTGACAAACACTGACACTTCAGCCCCTGTCATAATGGGGGTTAAGTTGTCACTTGAGTCCAGAAATTACGAAATATACATTATGACATGCTGGCAAATTCACTAAGAAAAGACCCAGTAATTTAATATAGCGTTCGAAGAAAAATTGTTGCTGATAACTCAAACGCAGTATAATTGCAATTCTTTTTTTCTCCTGTACGATCTGTTCCCAATTTTAAGTAACGCCGCAGTTTTTTTAAACTTTTGTTACTTTGATACGACACTGTCACTTTTAGTCGAGCACGCGCCAGACATTCTACATACACGCTGAATATGCAACAGAAAGGTGTCTTTTGAATACTAATTAATAAAATAATAAACAAGGTTCGTACTTGTAAGGAACAAAACAGTTCCTACAACCGATGCAGGTGGGTTAAATCCTGATGCGGTCGCGGCGTGCCGTACTTTTATGTTTATTTCGTTTGAGGTCAATAACTCCTATCTACCTAATTGTGAATTCATGAAAAAAAAAACTCGAAATTAATTCTGAACACTTCCAACTTATAACTATCTGAATTGAAATCAGTTTATTATTAATAAGCGTTTAACGATCGGGTGTTATTTAGAGGTAATTTTTTTTTCATATACTAAACTATATCAATAATAAGGAATGATTTAAATATCAGGATTATATATAATAAAAAATCTGCTCATTGTATTTATTATGTTCAATACTTTACTCGTGGGAAATGCGTATTTCGCGCGAGTTGTACACTATACTTTTTCTACGATTAGGTATTTCTTATTTGCGAAATGAAAGCATAGAGAGCTAGCAAATTTATACAGGCTATTTGGGCCATTTCTGTGACGTTTGGAAGATTTTAAGTAAACGTTTCACTTGTATCTTCATTACTACTATCCATATTTTAAATTTAATTCGTGCAAAACCAAGATTGTGTGAGATACATGAAATTGGTAGTGGTTGATCTTCCAGGGTAAATTACATGTTGTTGCTGACACACAGAAGGTTTCATATGAGAGAAAAGATGTTCTAATACTTTGGAAGCGTTACAGATAATTGTAATTGGACGAAAATTTTCCACATCACTTTTGTCGCCTTTTTTGAAAATCGGACAGTTCCGCCCAAATTTCCATATATCAGGAAATCTACCTTCCTTTAAGGCAAGGTTGTATAAAAGGCACAAAGATTTAATCAATACGGGAGCACAATCCTTGAGCAGAAATGCAGGAAGCCCGTCAGGGCCAGCTGTCGGTTTTGGTTTCAATTTTTTAAGAGCCTTCAATACATCAGTCTCTGAAAAAGTGGGAACACTGCAAGAAGAACAATTTAGATTTAATTATTGAAATTTGGAGCTCACTACTTTCACACAATAAATTTGTTCCATTATCCCCTACATTTCCAACGATTTATCAAACTAATAACTATTAATCTACACAAGGGCGGATTTACGGGGGGTACAGGGGGTAATTACCCCCCCCCCATGATTGTAATTTATAAAAAAATTTATAAAACATAATACACACAAAACTGTTTTACATCATAAAGAAAGTGGTGCTTCTTATAACGCGATAAAAAAAATGTATGCAGCTTCCCTATTTTACTAGACTTTTAATAGTAGCAGTTTAAAAGTGTTTTTTTTTGTTTTAACCATTTCTAAGTACTTTCCTAGTCTCCTTGTGATTATAATTTAGTATTAATAAAGTTTTTTTTTAAACAGATCGACTTGAAATTTATTGCAAATTGTTAGGAAAGGTGTTTAGTTCAGAAGTAGAAAACTTTCGATAGTGGCGTTTTTTTCATCAAAAAGTGAGGGAAAAAAAGAAAATAAACTTGCGCAATCTTTAAATTATTATTTGTTAATGAATTAATGTTAAATACAATTTTTCATGAGAATAAACCCATCCCGAGTTACAGGGCGTAAAAAGTACGATTTTCACCATAAAAATCGTACATTTCTAGTTTTTTAAATATAACCGAAAATCTGATATTATTACGTAAAAATTTATATGAACTAATTTTATGGCCTTGAGCTAACAATTAAAATAATTTTTTTTATTTTTCTACGATTAATACGAAGGAAGATCTGGCAATTGAAAATGGGTGTTTTAAGAAACTGGATCGTTCTAGCGCAGGGGTTCTCAAACTGTTGTACATGTACCACTGGTGGTCCATTACAGTGTTTTAGTGGTACAATTTAACATTTAACATTTTGTTTTCAGAAACACGTATATTTTTCTTCAAGTTTTTGACTTTAACGGCTCTAGCTTTAATATTGAAATGACGACTTTTCCAAAAACTTCGAACAATTTCGCGACACATTGATTTTTAACGGCGAAATGATTTTATGGTGGTACATATATTTTTGTTTCATATTTATGTGGTACAAAATTTTAAAAGTTTGAGAACCGCTGTTCTAGCGTAAATATCTGAAAAAATATGACTTCCACAAAAAAATGTTTATAACATCTTAATGAGAGAACAACATTGGGAACATTTTAAGACTATCCAGAACCGTTTAACATAAGCAGAAAAAAAGTTATGGACAAAATAAATTTTTTTCAATTTTTTTACGCTATTTTTTTATCGCTATCTAGACTGTGGTATTTGACAAAAAAATCCTTTTGCAGAAAGTCGTAACATATGTTTTTACAATTTGTACAATTAGTAATTTTTAGCCCTATGGATAATTATTTTTTAAGTTTTGGTCTGTTAAAGTTGAGCTAAATTTTTGTTTTTTATGACATTTTCAATTTTTGGTCAATACCGTGAAAAGTATTGATTTAAAAAAAAAAAAATTAAAGAGACAAGGCTTTGAGAAAATGTTCTTCCGAATAATTTTTTTTTATCTTTGCGTTTATAACCGTCAATGTCATTTTTTCGGGTCAAATATTGAAAAACGGTCATTCCAATGAAAAAGTTTGTCATAACATGATATTTCGGCGATATCCTAAGCTTTAAAATGGATTATTCTACATTATTTAATATTATCAGCCAAAAAAGTTACGGGCAAAAAATACATTTTTTTTAGAAATGTACGAATATTGTGGTGAATATCGTATTTTTCTGCGCACTATAACTCGGGAGGGAACATTAATTCATTAAAAAAGGTAATTTATCAATTACGAATTTTTTTTTCTTTTTTTTCACACCCCCCACCTGCCACCACTCAAAACGCAACTAACGAAAGTTTTCTACTTCTGGACACCTTTACTATAGTCTATTTTTATGTATGAGAGAGTATTAAAATAATAAAGCGTTCGTAATCCACTTCTTTTAGTAGACAGTTAAAATATTTTGTGAAGTTATACCTCGAGTATTTTCGTATGAAATAACCTTTGTATAAATATAATAAATATATCGGGTGTACACTTATATTTTCACCTAATTAACCTGCTTATAACTTCTAAGCAGCTGAAGGTAAAAAAGTGCAATTTTTTCTAAAATATTTTATTTTTCCACAAGGTATGTTAAGAACATTGTGTCAAACGGGTTATGTAGGTATAAGGGTTTAAACTTTGACTTTTAAACAACGTTACGTTCATAAATAATAATTTTAATATAAAAACTACTTCTTACCTACAAATCCAAATCAGAATCGAAATCAGAAGATGAACTGTCGCAACCAATATTTACAATGAGTGGCTCGATCATTTCATCAGTAATATTGTCCAACTTCCACATTTTCTCTTCTTCTTTAATCGTATGATTTACTGCCTTTTCCCAGTTTTCAGGCTTCACATTATTTACAGCCTCCAAAAACAACTGTTTAACATCACTCATTTTAAAAGAATTATTTTTTCTTGAAACTTCTCCCTTTATCTGTGCCCATATCAGTTCAATCGGGTTTATTTCGCAATGATATGGTGGTGATCTAACCACCGTCATCCCACGATTTTTTACAATTTCATCAATTTCATATTTTTTTAATTTCTCTTTATGAAGGGAACACAAATGATACAGTTCTCTTCTCACAGAACCGGGATGGAACTTAATATTCTTTTTTTAACCATTTGGTTGTGGGCATTTTTTCTGTAAGTCTCGAGTGATAACTTGCATTATCCATTATTATTATACAGTTCTGAGGAAGAAGATCTATCATTTGTTCGAACCACTCTTTAAAGACATCAGCATTCATGTCCTCATGGTAGTCACCGGTACGAGTAGATTCAAAAGTCAATAAACCACCTTTAACAAAACCGTTTGAACTACCGATGTGTACTATTATCAGTCTGCGCCCCTTTCCTGATGGTGGATTTAAACCAGTAGATAAATTATTTAAAAAAGCCTGTCTTCGACTTGTAACAGTTTCATCTTGCCAAAATGTATTTGGTGTATGTCCCTCGTTGATCCATGTTTCATCTAAATAAAATATATTTCTTCTTTGGTTTCTCATTTCTTTTATAGTCCTTAGGTAATTTCTTCTCCATACTACAATATCGCTTCTTTCTATTAAAATAGACTTCCTGGAATGCTTTTTCCATAGAAAACCTATTTCTTTTAAAAGTTTCCATAGTGTGCTTCGACTCATTTCAGGGTAATCCTTATCATCTGGAACCGTGGTAAGAACTTTGTCTACTGTCGGAAATTCTTTTCTAAAGAAGAACGCATGCACTTTCCTTCGAAGTCTTTCTTTCAAATGATTTTCTATTTGAAATTTTGGTTTTCCTGGAGCTTTACGTGCTGTTTGAAACTCGCCACATTTCTCTTCTTTAACAACTCTGTAAATCGTAGATTTCCCAACACCAAGCGTACTACTAACTAATTCCACTGTGTCATCAACACTTTTACATAAATGTTTGTCTGTAAATGATTTAAAACAATTAAATATTAATGTTTTTTCATTAACTGTTAAAGGACCGATTTTTTGCCGTTTACGCGGTACTTCCAAATTTTCCATGATCACACTAGAATTCACAATAGACTGCACACTGCACCTTGCATGTTGCAACTAAACGACATTTAGTAAGCTGTCAAGAATACACAACTGGACCTCCTTACTAAATGGAAAACCTACAATCGCATTTTCGGTGAAATTTGTTGGTAAGGGATTTATCTACTTATAATTCGATTACTGTAAGAAATTCTTGGAATTAAAATAAAACAAAATTTGGCAAATAGGTACTTATTGAAAATAATCTTAAGATACGGCTATGTTATCTTTAATACACAGGGCTTTTGGCCTGTCCAAACCTTTTTCTATTGTTCTGTACAGCTTATGGTTATAAAAGACCAATAAAAGACCCAAAATTTGTATTAGCTCAGGTACATTTATGACAATTTTAGGAAATATTTAGATTATTCCGTAAAAATATTTAAAATGACCGTACTAAGTTTTGCATTAGAAATGCTGTTTTATTACTCTCTCATACATAAAAATAGACCATAGCAATTTGCAAAAAAATTTAAGTCGATCTGATCAGTTACTAGTTTCTGCTCGATATTACAAAAAAATTTACTAGCTTTGTTGGACTACTTGGTAAGTTTTACCCCCCCCCCCCCCATAAAAAAAGCTAAATCCGCCCTTGAATCTACAGTTTCATATAATTAGTTCAGATTAAGTTGTCTAATTAATTTGAGATCGTAAACTCAATAATAGTTAATTTTTACAAATTTGTTAATCGACCACACAACATTAATATTCTGAAATACCGCACGGATTTTATGTCAGGTCGCTACATCCATTTATGGATATTAACCACGACCCGATATTCTTTATATCTTCATGTTACAATTTATCTGATCGAAAAGTAAATAATTATCTGGTATTTAAAAGTGTTCTGCACTAAACCATACGATGTTAGACCACTCCTCTCATCGGATAATGTTTTCCCTAATAACTATAATCACGTAAGTAAATATATAATCAGTTTCTTCCTTGGGCTAGCTGTACGCCCACACATGTTTGTAGAACCGCTCTCCAATATCCATTCAATTATTGAGATTTTTCAGTTACAGAGATATGCCTATTGCATAAATAAAAACGTACTTTTATTTTATCGATGGTGGTCGTTGCATCAATATTTTTCTCACGTTTTCCACCGTCTGTGTCATTAGAAGGTCCTGGATATTTTTAGGATACTTCAGGACCGGATTCCCAATTATTTTTTTAATTTTTCTAAATTGTGAAACTTCATATTGAGAATATTTCGTTTTTGACAACTGACATTGACAGTAGATTTTGTTATTTGACAGCCGAAAGCTTTTTCAGTGTCATCCTTTCAGGAATTTTTAATTCACGTTTTTTTACTACTCTTTAATAACAAAAAGTTACCAGGTTAATTCAATATATTTTAGCTATCTGCTGGATTTGAAAAACTTGAAACTAAAATTTACAAAATAACCAAAAATAGTTATTAAGACTGAAGGGAATTGAGTGATAGATAACACATTGAGTTCTATAAACTACTATTGCTGGTATTTTTAAAAATGGCAGGTATAATATAACGTTCTACAACTTTTTTACTACTTTTTTCACAAAAAAAAAACAACAAACAGATGAAACAATGTAAGAAAGTGAACAACTAAACGTCAATCTGTCAATTCTGTGAATATCTTAGAAGATGTTCCTACTGTCTTCTGTGGCAATCACTCACTTTTCTGTATGGAGATATTTTAACCAAAATTTTTCACTTTCCCGTACAATTTTTCAAACATTTTATTTCATACACACCTTGTCCTGACAATTACAAACACAACAAAAAAAGAATTAGCCAAATTGGCAGTGATCATTTTCTCTTGTGGAATGTTATTTGACAGTATTGATTTTTGAGAAAAATTTAAAGAGACAAGATTTTGAGCAAATGTTCTTCCGAATAATTTCCATTTTTTTGTTTTTTATCTTTTGTCTGTAACGAGATATGTAAACGAGATATTGTATTTAACATTCATTCATTAAAAAAGGATAGTTTATCGATTGCACAAGTTTTTTTTTTCTTTTTTTTCCTCACTTTTTGATGTGATTGCGTTTGGCTTAATTCGTTTAGACTGACATTTGTCAGTTTTAATGTAATTTGAAGTGTTTAGGTCGTACCTATTCAAAAACTGATGTTGTTGTTGAAGCGTGTGTTAAAACGATTTGAAATAAACGAATAAACAGGTTAGTTTACAAATACATTTTGAAATTGGGGTATTAATTGATAATACTAAATAAAAGTTGTTAAATGTTTATATTAGACATTTCAAAAAAGGTAAACACAGTTCAATCAAAAAACAATTACGAAAAAGCGGTTTTATCAAAGGTAATACCACGAGTCCTCCAAATTTTATCGATTAAATTTTTGGTTTTCACGAAAACGGCTTTATTTGGAAAAACCACGAAAACAAACTGATTGATAAAATCACGAGTCCGCAGGACGAGTGATTTTATCTCAAATCAGTTTGTTTGAGTGGTTTTGCCTAAAATAAAGGCGTTTGAGTATGAAGATCAAAAATTTAATCTATAAAATTTCAGAGGACGAGTCGTATTTGAAAGGATTATTTTTTGAATCATTTTGTATTAAAAACAGAGAAAGACACTTTACACTCAAAAGTTCGATATTTTCTTTTACATTTAAACGCCAAATATTACAAATGTAATATAAGTTGCCTATCTAGTAGTAGGCATTTAAGATAATTTATTAAGTGAAACGTTTAGACGTTTTGACATTATGTTAGTTTTAAACGAATTTATGGATGGAGCTGTGTTGTATTGACAATAAACGAATAAAAACAGGTTAGTTTACAAATATATTTTGAAATTTGGGTATTAACATAGATTTGCAATACATTTTAGTATAATAATAATTGATAAATGTTTACATTTGACATCTCAAAAAAGGTAAACATAGTTTAATCAAAAAACAAAAACGACGAAGCGGTTTTATCAAAGGTAATACCACGAGTCCTCCAAATTTTATCGATTAAATTTTTGGTTTTCACGAAAACGGCTTTATTTGGAAAAACCACGAAAACAAACTGATTGATAAAATCACGAGTCCGCAGGACGAGTGATTTTATCTTAAATCAGTTTGTTTGAGTGGTTTTGCCTAAAATAAAGGCGTTTGAGTATGAAGATCAAAAATTTAATCTATAAAATTTCAGAGGACGAGTCGTATTTGAAAGGATTATTTTTTGAATCATTTTGTATTAAAAACAGAGAACATAGTCATTTATGCAAAAGACACTTTACACACAAATATTGAAAATTTTCTTTACCAATTTAAATTGAAACCTGAGCTGTTATAGTTTTACATACAGGGCCACCAAGGCGATTTTTTGACTGGCTACCCCGCGAAACGGCGCCTTAAATAAAAGCGAAGAAGAAGAATAAAATGAAGTCTTTCTTAATTTAATTAATTTTAAGTTTAGTGTTAAAGTGAGGTATCTAAAAATATTAAAGGAGTTTTGAAATAAACTAATAAAAACAGGTTAGTTTACAAATACATTTTGAAATTTGGTTATTAACATAGATTTGCAATACATTTTAGTATAATAATAATTGATAAATGGTTTACATTTGACATCTCAAATAGGTAAACACAGTTTAATCAAAAAACAAAAACGACGAAGCGGTTTTATCAGTATAAAACACAATGATTGGTTAGGATCCTGAGTTGTTATTGGCTGAAACCACAAAATCTGACTGTATTGACAGATGAAAAAAATAATCAGTATAAAACACAATGATTGGTTAGGATCCTGAGCTGTTATTGGCTGAAACCACAAAATCTGACTGTTTTGACAGATGAAAAAAATAATCAGTATAAAACACAATGATTGGTTAGGATCATGAGCTGTTATTGGCTGAAACCACAAAATCTGACTGTTTTGACAGATGAAAAAAATAATCAGTATAAAACTCAATGATTGGTTAGGATCCTGAGCTCTTATTGGCTGAAACCACAAAGTCTGACTGTTTTAATTAATTACAATTATTGTAGTTACTTTTGATTAAGAGGGTTCTATACCATTCTCCGCCATATTGGAAATGCTAATGTTAAAATTGCGGGCTTAATACTCCGAACTTATTATGCATCGTAGAAGATCACTTTTTTTATATACATAAAACGAATAACAAGAAAAAAATTTAAAAAAAAAATTAAAAATTATTAATTTGTATGTAAATGTCCTTATGACTGGTTTTTTAAAAAGTTTTAAAATTTTATAACAATATTTTAAATTCTTATAAATTACATTTATATATTGGGACCTGTACAATTCGTTCCTTATTTTGATTTATGTGCTGACATGTTGTTGGTGTTTTTCCTGTGGTAATTCCTGCGTGGAAAAGTTATGGTGAGTTTTGCTTTTTTGAAATAAAATTAAATTAAATTATAAATTAAAAATAAAAATAAATTCCTTAAAATCATGTAACTTAACAAATTTGTTTTTTAACTCCATAATTTTTCCACGCAGGGCCTGACGATGGCGATTTGATCGCCGAAACCTGTCGCACCTTCAATAAATAACTTGTGAGATAAAAAGGACTTTTTCTTCCATACCTTCAATAATTATTACTCACATATGGCTAACCCTACTTTAAAAAAAAAATAATAGAGTTTAACAGAATTATAACTTCAATAATAACGAAAACAGAAAAACCTTCCTGTATTCTTAATATTAGTCAAAATAACATATAATTTACACCAAAATCATTCTTTTAACATAAGGAATGATTTGGTAATGGTTAAAAGATGTATAGAAGTAATTTTTTTTTATATAATAATAATTTATTTAAAAATTTTATGTCAAATTCCAATCTAGAATGCTATGACATACAAATTCATAAAAACCAAATTCGCGTAAGCGAGGCTTTTTCGAAAAAAACCACTGAAGTGTCCACATCGATCCTCATAAAGTAAACAAAAGAAAATCCATATCAAAGCCATTCTAGATCGATGAAATAATTGTAGAACTTTACCTGTCAATTTCTAAAGTGAGGATAGAATTAATTTTATTTGGAGATTTTGAAATTTAAACAAAATAAACGTTCCAATCAACATTTCACCATCCGTTCCTGAGGTAATTCCAGTTCTTTGAAACTTTTTCCTGAATTTGTATCCAGTTAATGGTATCCTGTAGAACATAATCCCGTATTCCTGTAATGAAACCTGGTAGAATCACTTGGACTACAGCTTCGACTGCAATCAAGCAAATAAGTTTGCTAAAAGATTTCCGAAAGTATTAAAGGTACCTTTTTCTTTCCTTAAATATCGATATTTAAAACTTTAAAATAAATAATAAGGCCAGAGTACCCAACAAACTAATTTAACCTATATTTTTAATTTAAATGACAAAGACAGAATAAAGTAAGGTAGAGTTGTACATAATAAATAACAGTTACAAAATTTGAAAGTTAATAATAATAATAAACGTTATACTTACATTCTTCTGTCCAAAATATTTAACAATACAATCGCCAATTTGAGTTCTGTTGTTTTTTTCTTATTATTGTTAATAAATGCACACATATTTTCGTTTAATTGTGTCGTTATTATTTGAAGGTTATAATTTGAAAGTCAGTTTACTTTTGGCTGAGGTGAAAAACGCCACCCCACAAAATTGAACACGTTCTGGCTAAGAATACGTCAGAAGGTAAAATTAATTTTTAAAAAATAAAATAAAAAGTTACTTATCATAAAACAAATTAAAATACAACACTAAAACAACAAAATTAGGTAAACGCACGCAGCACGTACGTATTTAGTAACAATATACAGACATTTTAGTATTAGATTTCAGAAATACATGCAAAAAACCCGATCAAAATCGATTCACTGCCACTCCCGTTCGAGGTTACAAAAATTCGGCAATTGATTTTTATTTATATAGATTTAGATTTGAATTTTCTTTATTTATGGAACCTTGATTAATCATGGCAAGATTTAAATTATGAAAAGACGATACTGATGCGTCTAATAATGCATCTAAAACGAGCGAGTCTAACGTGGGGTAAGGAAGAGATCCAATAATGAATTATTAAAATTTTCATGTCGCTAATCTGGCCGACCGACTCCACCTCCTTTAACATCAAAAGCTTATGTAGGCAAAGAAGATTCGAATACCTTCACAAGGATACCTCATTTCAGATTACCTTCATTTAGTAGGTACGTCGTGCATCAAGATCTCTGTTTTGCTTATGAAATTTAATGGTCGCAAACCTTATTATTACCCACACGATAATCTATACACAATATTTAATATTACACTGCAAATATTAGCCAAGCGTGATTACTGTAATTTTAATAAGTCATGACGGTAATATATTATTAATATTTTGCGTTGGTGGGCACAAGTTCTTCATTTATAAAATTTTTACTCGCAGACGACTATTATTGTTATTTATACTATATTAAAGTCGATAATTAGTCGAAATGGGTTGGTTAATCTGTAAATGATGTAGGTACGGATCGTAAATCACTGAAATATGGTGATAGAGATCGCAACCTTTCAGTTTCTTACAGAAATTGTTACATCTATATTTGATAGATAATTTTATGTTTAGGATCTCGACCCAGTTTAAATTATTTAAACATTATGACATCGTTTCTTTATATTTACAAGCTTGATGATATTTTTTGTGTCCATTTTAATAGCAATCAAATTAAAATTTTGCTTATGTGTAAACTTTCTACTTCTCTTTGTTATTTTTCATCCTGTTGCATAAAATTTTAGTAAAACTAAGAAGGACAAAGCTATAGTGAAATCGCAATCGACACGGAGTAATAAATCAAAATTTTATGGGAGTTTTACAGCAAAGGCAGCTCAAACAAAATCTGTGATTTTAAATAGCCGGTAGTTAAAAGGTGTGTTAACATTAAGAATTTTGCCTGTGCCACCCGGTTTTTTTGACATAACACTATCCTTATTTTAATCCCTTTTAAGACTCTGATGAGCGCACGGTTGCTAAGGCCAATTTTTTGTTTTTTTGTGTTTTTTTTGGTGGGTAAACTTGGTAAATTCAATATTTTCACCACTTTCTTGACATGCTCCAGTTTTGCTTGCGCTTTTGAGCGTTTTTTGATGGTTTAGTTTCTGGTAGCGTTAATTGGGTGGTCTCAACGCCGCGCCACCAGACCCTACTCCTTTTTTACTAATATGATTGTAACATTTTGATATAAAATAGATATGCTTTACACCCATCATATTACTTGTCTTTTCAACAGTATCGTCAACAGAAAACGAAGGATTTTCCATTCTTAGGCAATTATAAACATTGCACACTTTTTTATACGTTTCACAGGTGTAAACTTTGAACTTGAACCACACTGCATTTTTCAATACTGCTGTCACTATTAACCGAAAATTACCACAACGTCTTACTATAATAGATAATACAGAAGGCTGATCAAACAGGGTAGGTATTATTGAGAACTGATCAAGATACTAACTGCAACTGCCTACCTTATCTTCATACCAAATCCTAGGTAGGTAACCATCTTATAATACAATTATAGTCACATTTATAGATTTGAACCCTCTATAATCTAAGCTAAGCTAAGATTCCCAAGAAGTCAATGATGAATAACGATTTAAACAATTTAATGTAGATATAGGTCGTCTTGAGCAATATTTGTTATATACCTTGTTGTTAATTTACTCAAACAGATAACTCTACCATATATATATAACAACAAAGTACCTACATACCGAAATAATACTCAATAATACATATTAAAAAAAATATATTGCGATTTCCCTATAGTGATACATGTAAATTAAAGCAACCCTTAATTGCTAGGTTAATAGTATATTACGTAACAAGAGTGGTAAGTAACCCATTTCGCACGAAGTGAAAAAGTACATTTTACGAGTGTGTAATGGGCTTACAACTCGAGTAACGTACTATACTTTTTCTACGCCCACTCATAAAGAGGATAACCTGAAAACAAAACTCATTTTTGTGTGATGATAATTACATAATATTTTAATTCGTTACCTTTGACAACAAATGATTATCGTCTGGGGCATCTTTCAGAAACTTATTAATTTGTTCTGGAGAAAGAATTTTCGCTTTTTTACTTCTAAATCCATCCGATTTCCGCTTCAGTAGGGCCATTAGTTTTGGATAATCTGCTATGTTAATGTTATTATTAATGTTTAGTGTAGTTCTCAGCATCGAATAAATGGCCCATAGAGAAGATGGCTTCATAATTTTTGATGTTTCCTCAAAATACACAAGCAAAACATTCTCCGAAAAGGATTTAACGTTATTCTTGTGTCGCCAATCCATAAATTTTCGATTGGTAATTTCGTACCTTTCTTTAGATTTTAGCGGTAACAAATTATGTGTGGCAGCTTGAGCTTTTTCTAAAATCTCCGGTGGAGTGCTCATAATTTCATCACTTTCACTTTCAGACATATTCGTAGGTAAAGTTAAGAAAATCTTCGGATACAATATTTTGTGACAATATAAAAAATAACATGACGTTTATTTCTATAGAAACGCGGGTTATTTTTTGAAAAATTGTATAATGCGTTGCCGACATTTAGGGACATCACTCTTTTAATTCAAAATGTATCTCGCTAATGCTAAAAGTTTTTATGTTTTCAATTGACTAAATTTATGTAAATAGTCCAAATAAAGTGGTACGTAGATAAAAATTTGATTGCAATTTGATTATATTAAGAAATTTAAGTTTTCTTATCAAAAAGCACGTGTATGTTAGGAGATCTCATTACGTTCATGTTATTGTTAAATGTCATTTACAAGTTAAAAATCGTCAACATTTTAACGTTTACTGACGTGGGCGTAGAAAAAACAGTTTACATTAAATTTGAAATAATAAGTAACAACAAAATGGTTTTACACATTATACCTCCTTTAAAAAAGAAGGTGCCAGTTGAGCGGTCGTTAATATTGATAATAATATACAAGGTGTTACCAAATAATCCTTATCGAAAATTAAAGGAGATCTTTCATGTAGACAAAAGCTCTTTGGTCTCAACTTAACTTTTAAAGTTTGTGTTGCTTAAGCCCTTTCATTGCATATCGATAACATTTTGTTTATTGGCAATATTCTGGCTAGATCATCATAGTTCCTAATTCTTAGATTGATTTTAGGGACGATTATGTGATGTATATTGTGTGTAACTTTGTATCATAAATTATCTGGTTAATTAATTGAATCATCTTATTATTCTTTTTCATGTCCCACAATTTTCTGAACTCGAACTCATTTATTAATTTTATTTCGACTCCTTCTAAGGGAGGTTTTAAAAGTTCTAGTATGCCAGAGTGATCAAGCCTGTCATTACATAAATTTTTTCTTTCAGAATCTCCTTTAGAATTGTCCATATACCTTTTGTTCTGTCTTCTAGTTATTACAGATACATCTTCAAAAGTTTTTCCAGACATATCTTTTAAATCATTTACATCGATTTCAATTCTGGACAAAGCATCCGCAGTAACATTATTTGTGCCTTTTATATAGTTTATGGTAAAATCGTACTCTTCTAATAACAATCTGAATTTTGTAAGTCTACTAGTTGGATTTTTCGTACCAAATAAATATATAAGAGATTTAGCATCGGTAAAAATATTAAATTTTCTTGAATATAAATAAGGCTTTTATTAACTTGTCGTTCTATCTCGTTTCTATGAGCGTACGGCAACCGATTTAATATAAGACTTAATTAAGTCACAATCTTTGTATTTTATATGATTTAGGTAGCAATTGCCAAAAGGGAGCGTGTATCTGAACTTTCATGTGAAGATTGGAGCTCTCTATAAATAATTTTCTACAGTTTCATCCTTTTTTTTTCAGTGTAGAAATAGATTTCTGTTAAAGGAATCGGAGTTACATATCAATATATTTCAGTTGATTATTTACATTGGAAAAGTACAAGCTTCAAACCCAAACAAACTATAATAAAATGAATGTCATCTTCCTTAGAAAAAATCAAGTGTCATCTGTTATTAAATATTTCATAAATCACGAGTGGTACTTTACCACAGCTATGGATATTCCTATTAATTATCATAAATAATAATGGCTACTCACGGGATCATCAACTATTTCTAGTGGTTAAATTATTGCAGTTAATTGGCTATATTTGAACTAATTACGAATAAATTTATTGTAATGGTGGAAATAAACTTTATAAAAACTCTCAAAAATATATCAAATAAATTATATAGTAATGCCGGAAAAAAAGTATATGGGTCCTGTAATAGTATATTTCATTAGGCATCCAGAAATTCTTCTTTTTTCTATTAATATTTTTATTACTTACGAATCACCCAGTAGAATTTTTTATTTCTGGCAAAGGCATTTTCTTTGAGGGTAATAAGGGTATTAATAATGGAAAAAATCGTTATGACTACAATTTTACTTTTTGCATTGTATCTTTGAATGAATTCATTCCACATGAGTTTGTTTTATGAGCAATATTATCTATCTTTTGTCGATATATTTTAATTTCTTGGAATTCATTAAAAACACGGGACCGCCCCGTACACATAAGATCTGTTTCTGCCAAAGAAACCCAAAGAACCCATCTACCACCTACTCAATCATATTAATAACAGGTTACCTTTCCCACAAGTCACTCAAATTCATAGACCGAACTCTTGACAATTTTCCATTAGTCAAACAGCAGGTGATCAATGACAGTTCTTTATCTGTCTCCTCGCAGAGTCTACTTGATTTGTCAAATTTCGAATGTGTCACTTACATAATTGCTGTAATTTATTTATACTTCAATTATCAATCAACATTCGGTATCGTCGGATAGGGATTTTTTAGGGGACTAATGATTGATTTTTTTAAGGTGGAGTGATTTGATGAAAAGATGAGGTCGACATTCTTAGGTTGGATCTGTATTGTCGATTGAGCCAAGGAATACATTTATAATTTGTTTTATGATCATTAGACATTAATGTTTAGTGCGTATAGAATATTTTTTGTAAAAGAGAGATAGAGAGAGAGAGAGAGAATAAAAATAAATAACAATTGCATTGGATATCCGTCACTATAACTTAATGTTCAAATTAAAATTTTCAACTTAACTTAATTTAATTATTGCTTCTATATTCTGCAACCCAAAAGTCTAAGGCACGTTATAGAATTCTGCCACTGTGTAAAATGGTCTTTCTTGAAGAAAAGCCCTAGTCGATCTTCTGAACTTATACTTGTATGAATTTATAGATTTCAACTGTATCGGGAGGTTATTATACAATTTTTTGGCATTGTAGGTAATAGAATTTTTTATTAGGTCAAAGGTGGGAATAGTTAAATAAACATCAGTATCTAAATTTCTTATAGGATATCTACGAGTTGGTCTTACCCATTCGGTAAGACCAACTCGTAGATATCCTTGAATGTGCTTGCGGACTAAGCAGAAGGATTCAAAGATAAATAGAGCAGGAAGGGTTAGAATTTTGAAATTTTTAAAGTTCAGTGTAAGTGATATTTTCAATCGCATTAAAAAAACTGTTTTAAAAATGGACACTGAAGGAGGACTTCCAGAAGACGTCCAATTCGGTGTCTTTCTGTGCTTGTTGTGAAAAATTGAAGAATTGAACGTCAAGAATCTTTCCTTTTGCATCGATTCTTCCATATATCGAACAACTATAGTCAGTTGATCGATATGAGATTTGTGGGCGTGGAGTCCACTGAAACCGAATAAACCTTACCTAAAAATTTCTATTGTGGAGGCCCCGGAGCTGCAGCCCTGTTTGCCCTCCCTTAGATCCGGCCCTGAATATTCTATTACGTGTTTAAAGAAGATTGGTGATGAAGGACACGGATTACAACTATTATATTTAATGAAGGAAATTTATAATATATTTGACTTATTCTAATTGTTCTATAGAGTACAAGATGTAAATAAAATGAGGTAAAAAACTGGTTTTAACGCTAAATTAAAGATTTAAAAAAATAAAGTTTCGCATATTGCATTTTTCTTAACCATCGTCTAGCGTCACCGTTCTAAAAAATTATGGAATCTGGATCCTTGATGTATCTAAATAATCAAAAGACACAAACATTTTCAGCGGTCAGTTAAAGACAGCGAAACGGTCGCGTTCGCGTTCGGGTCAATTCATCATTTCCAGTAGCAGTTGCCCTAATCTGATATGCAGATATGAAACCCATCCTTGATCGTATGCAAATTAATTCTCGGTACAATTCTCGTTTTTTGCCAAAGATACGTATTTTTCGATCGGATCGTTAACCACAAATTGCTTTTTTTTCATTTGATTGCAACAAGTAACAGTTCGGGAGGATTCATGATGTGGATAAGTTGGCCACCGATCTAGGATGGGTCGGAAGCGTAAAAGAAAATTAACGCTTGTGTAGTTGTAGCCTGTTTCCGGTTCCGGTAGACGGACGAGCGATGCCACAGCAGTGCGATCGCAACTCGACGAAGGAGATGGCCCGATAGGGACCCCGTTTTTTTTTGTAAACGATTGTGTATAGGTCTACCAATATTCGACATTTACTAGTATATTTGACCGTTCTAGTCAGGCAAGACTTTATTTTTTTTTTATTTTAAATAGTACAGACCATCTAATTTTATCCTTAATAGTCGACAGTAATATCCCAAGACCTTGCCAAATAGCCGACTATTTTTATTGTATCTAAATTTCGAGTTTATTTTAGGATCAATTCGTCGAGACTTAATTTTGGCATTAATAATCTGAATAACGGCTTTATTTGGAAAAACCCCGAAAACAAACTGATTGATAAAATCACGAGTCCGCAGGACGAGTGATTTTATCTCAAATCAGTTTGTTTGAGTGGTTTTGCCTAAAATAAAGGCGTTTGAGTATAGAGATCAAAAATTTAATCTATAAAATTTGAGAGGACACAATGTTGAAAATTTCCTTTATCAATTTAAATTGGAACCTCATGATTAGCTGTTATAGTTTTACATACAGGGCCACCAAGGAATACGGGATTTTTTGATTGGCTATCCTGCGGAATGGCGCCGTAAATAAAAGCGAAGAAGAAAAATGGAAAAAAGGCGATTTGAAATAAACTAATAAAAACAAGTTAGTTTACAAATACATTTTGAAATTTGTGTATTAACATAGATTTGCAATACATTTTAGTATAATAATAATTGATAATGCTAAATAAAAATTGTTAAATGTTTACATTTGACATTTCAAAAAAGGTAAACACAGTTTAATCAAGAAACAGAAACGAAGAAGCGGTTTTATCAGTATAAAACAGAATGATTGATTAGGATCATCAGCTCTTATTGGCTGAAACCACAAAATCTGACTGTTTTGACAGATGAAAAAAATAATCTTCATAAAAAATTTAAGAATGTTCACAGGGACCTTACAAACCCATACTAGACTTCCGTTTATAAGCAAAAAGTAAGCCCGGATTAAAAATTTTTGATTTTCCTTGTATCCCACTAAATATTTTGCAAATTTAATTCCTACTTATTGATTATAATGTGATGCATAACGTTTTATGAAGAATATATTTTTTTGAAAAACCAATAATAAAGGAATTTTTTATTTGTTGTCAACTTTTTCAGACATACTAAACACACCATCGAACAATATTAACAAAAATTGGTATGTAATTCTTGTCTTTTCGTTCATTTTAAGCTTTTCCAATGAATTCAAAATTGTCAGTTACGGGGGTGTATTAAAAAATATCAAAAATTAAAATTTTCCTAGTCGGAATATCTTACTATATTACTGGTATGTAGTGTGAACGTTCTGTGTTGCGGAAATTTGGCGGTTGCAGGGACCTCCTACGAACATTTAAAGTACATTACATGGGACGTTCAATGTCTCGGTGTAACGTTTATGTTACAGACAGGTAATATGTTTGTGCTTGCTGGGAAGGTGTCCAAACAAATATATTTTTTTCAGGTATTTATTTATTCATTTAAAGTTTAACTAAAGTTGCTAATGAATCTTTTAAAAAATAAGTTCAACATCTCTTCCATTTTCTTGAATGCAGAGCCGAAGTCTAAGTTTGAAAGACTTCCATAAATATATAAAAAATATGGTTTTCGTCGAGCCACCAACTCCTCCAATAGATAGTCATGACCTAAGCATTGTGTCCAAATTTCAACCCGCTAGTTTAATTTGGAGGGGATAGGGAGGGCAAACACTGATTAATTTTTGACTCGAGGTAACTTTTTTCATTTTTGACCAATCCGGGTCATCAAAATGGCAAACTCTTTCATGAGGGCACTGCTACAGGATCTATTAAGGAGATGATGGTTTACGCAAAAACGGAAAAATGGCGACCGAATTTCGGATTTTGCAAATTATAATTTTTGATTTTCGCAACGAAAGAGTAAAGTGAGAAAAATTTTTTATTCGCCATCGGTTGCGGAATTTTTTTCTCTTTGATTTGACCCCACAAGAACTCCATCCGATAATCCGGAAGGGGGGGAAGGGGGTGAACGCGTTCTGCCCTGTAGAAGCGCAAGGGATAGGGGTACTGACTTCGAGCTAGGCTCATTTTCAAGAGCAATCAGTTCTCTTTCAAAAATTTTTTACCACCTCTAAGTGTATAGAGGACTGCAGGTGTGCGCGATATATTTATAAAAGCACTCGCTAAGCCGCCGTAAAATTAGATGCCGGGATAGGAGCGCATAAAACAATTTTCCCACAAAATTCGAAATTCGGTCGCCATTTGTTCGTTTTTGCGAAAACCATCATCTCCTTAGTACATCCTGTAGCAGTGTCCTCATAAAAGAGTTTGCCATTTTGCTGACCCGGATTGGTCAAGAATTAAAAAAGTTACCTCGAGTCAAAAATTAAACAGTGTTTGCCTCCCTCTCCCCGCCAAATTAAATTAGCCGGTTGAAATTTGGAACCAATGCTTGGGTCATGACTATCTATCGAAGGAAAAAAATCAAGTCTCGAAGTCACTTTCTTCCATGCGAAAAACGCGAACATGGCTCTAGGTGTGTTCTCGCCGCGGCGAAAATATCTCAAGAACCGCTAGACCGATTTGGACGGGTTAAAATTCAGTTTAAGCGATTTCGCGAGCACTTGATTTTATATATAGAAGTCGTTTCGATCCGAATAAAAGCGAGTTACGTGTTACCGATTTTCCATATCTTCCCATGTTAATTTACTCCTCTCCACACCTCCCTTAACTTTCATATAGTGATCACGTGAAAGAGGGACCTCGAATCTATGAAATCACAAATTTTTTTTTCGAAAAGAACAACTTCGTTTTCAAAACCAGATCTACTCCACTAAGTACATTATTTGTAACAATATGTATGCCAAAAATAGAAAAGATATACTAAGTGATTCAAAAGTTCTGGTCAAATGAATAATTATACATAATTGATGAAACACCCTGTAACTTCGTTATGGAAGCCAAGAGACCCATTATATATGGGTTATTTATAATCCCCTTCTTTGATTACAGTTACAAAAAATTCTGTACGTACGTATAAATTATACTAGTTTTGCTCTTTACTGTCTTGGCAGGTACGTTTAATTTAATTATATTATCAATTTCTTGAAGATTTTTAATCCCGAATCTACTCATTGTTAATACTTTTTAACAAAATGTGTCAAATTTAATTCTGTAATAAACTAATGGCAAACTGTCAAAATTCAGATGACGCGCGCCTACTATGTTTGTCGTAAAATGGACGGTATTACATAGAAAGGAATGAATGAATATATTTATAGTTTCAGAAAAAGTGCGAAATCAGTTGGATTTGTGTATTTGCTACTAAAGATCGATAATTTATTAACTATAAGCAATTTTATAATACCATTAGTATAGGTTTTATTTGAAAAATTTGAAATTTACAGGCGGCTTCGTTATTGTTGGATACCGTCCTTCAGGTGAATATTGAGGACGATGATCAAATAGCTGAATATTTACCACCAAGGTGAATATTCGCTTTATTTTGATTGGCTGCGTCAAATCAGTTTCCAAGCACGTGATTGGTTAAAAATTGATATTTGAGAGGCAATGGAAATAATCTTGTAACTTTATACAATCACAGTAGATATGCGTCAAATCCGGTAGTTCTGATTTTTTGCAGGCTTGTTTATGATGTTGGCCTAATGAATAATCCAAGTTTTTGACCTCGATCGCCGAACGCAACTTTGTAAAAAATCGAAAAAACCGCGAAACAATCGGTTTTTTTTCAAATTTTGTCGATTATAACCCTAAAGGACTAATTTTTGAAAAAACTTTTTTAAGACGTTTTTAAAGTAGACTAAATTTGCTACAATATGATAATAGAACTGTCTCTGTAGAGCTAATAGTTTCCGAGATTAAGCCTTTCAAAGTTTATCATTTTTTTCGAATTTCGCAATTTTTTGCAATTCTGTCGTTCTGAATGAATTCTGACCCTGATTATACTATCGAAGCACTGTACTTTTATGATGGGATGTCAGAAAAGAAAATGAGAAGTGTGAACGATGATGTTTAAGCTAAGCTACGAATAATGAAGTAAAAGAGATAAGTACAACAAATTAAATTAATTTCTCGATTTTGATGTAAGAATGACATATTCTCGTACTAAAATTGGTTGTAGAATGAAGCTCATTCCTTTACAGATTTTGGTAAAATTTTGTTTTTAAATATTGGTAACACTACAAATGTCAAAAGGTTTTATAACTAGTTCATAACGTCAAATTCATAATTTTATTTTGAGTAAACATTAAAAATAAATAAAAGTCAAATAGGTCAATTAAATTATATTTAAGTAAAGAATATCAAACTTAAACTTAAAAATTAATTAGTTGCATTTATTGCAAAGTTTTATTGTAATGTTTGCATTATTTCCAGCATTAATGGAAATTCCAGGTAAATTTTGCATACAATTTATTGTGTTAATGTTTTCTTTGTTTTTTGTTTTGCTTTCAGGATCTGCACAAGTTCTTACATCTTCATTATTAGCTAATAAATTAGCCACTTCTATTCGTTTCTTTTTAGAAGCTTCTACATAACCTTCTGCCACGGATGAACTTTTCCAGCCTCCGTGGCGTTTAAGCGTAATCAAATCACCACCACTATTCGCTAAGTGAGAAGCTGATGAGCGTCGAAAACAGTATTATGAATATTTTTCAGCGTCTTTTAAATGGAGAAAATTAGCAATAATCTTGGGCATTTCAGCAATTTTATTCATGCCAATTGCTTGCACTGTGCAACGATTATTTCTATAATTTATGAAAAATCTCTTGTGACTTGTGTGACTCGGTCTCATATCGATATACTTTTTAATTAAATTGATCCAAAGTAAGTTTGTTATAGCAAATATTCGTGGATGATTTGTTTTAGTTTTCGACACAGTAATAAAAGTTCATCACGCCTACATGCTCCGGAATAACCCATTATTTACACAACCTAAAAATTAAATTTGTTATACCGTAATTTCACATTCAATTTATATACCTTTACCTTTACTACAAGATAATCTAGATCAGGTGCTTCATTGATAAATTTTTCTATCTCACTGTATTCCAAAATTTTTGATTTTTTGGGCTCATATTCTTTCCCATATTCTTTGAGGAGTGATTGTAACTTCATAAATTTGGAAATGTCAACATTTTGTTGAATATTTAGGGTCGATTTAAGCATTTAATAAGTTTTCCACAGTTAAATGTAACAACTCTTGTGACATTTTTCGTAATAATTAAACCTAAATTTTAAATTATTAGTCAACTGTCAATCTGTCAATCTGTCAATATAGAAACTAAGTGTTACCAATTGTAATATTTCGCAACGAAAATTCCTAATTAACAATGATCACAAATAATTTTAAAAATATCTAAATAAAAACCAAAATCGAGAAAATAGTATAAAAGACGCATTGCAGAAAGCTATTCTCGCACTCATTCGTTCGTCCACTCGCTCCTTCGTCGCTCGTGGACGAATTTCGAATTCGTGCGAGAATATGTAGCCTTCTGCAACTTGTATTTTAATATACTATTAGCCATCTTGGAAGGTCCCGGTTGAGGTTCGTCCGTATCTGGATCGACGTATTGGGAAGGCATATCCCCATCAAGGGATGGTGATGAATCGTCGACGTCTTGTGCCCACAAGTCATCCCCAATTTCGACATCGGGCAGATCGTCGCCTTCTGGGATATCTACTACATCAGGTATATTGTCAGAAGAGGCCCCGCTGCAGTGCCTGCAGACTGATGAGCATTTTAATCCTGCCTTCCTGCAGCTGCACGCGTTCCCACAACCCTTCGTGCAGCCGCAATAAATCGTCCGCAAGAGGTGTTGTGGGGCGGCATCTCTGGTCATCGTTTTGGGGTTGAGGCCTTGTGGCGTGGATATCCACCCCCAGGAGAGAGGGTTCAGTGCAACTCCCAACCACGCCTGTACCTGTAAGAAGATTGTACGTGAGAATAGAAAATGATGAATGATATGTAATGTGTATTACTGATACAAGGACAAATTTTTACCTGGAGTGAAATCGAGCAGAGTCTCGTGTAGGAGGTAATCTGGCTAGATTGAAGCTAGTTTTCGTCGCAGCCCGGGCAAATAGTTGGTACCGCTGCTCGTCAAGATTATGGGTGTTGGGGTTGCCTCCGTATAGAGCAATTATGACTCGCTCTCCTGCTGCTGCTGTCTCGTCAGGTGTAGAGTCGGTGTCGAGAAAAATCGCAGTTTGCTTTTCAACGTCCGGATTTTTTTCGACTATGGACATCATTTGCTGCAAAGAAGCAGGATGTTGACTCGCAACCACTAAAGGCATGGATGAAGAGGAAAAGCTCTGGCGATGCTGGAATACATGACATCTGATGCTTTGCCTCTTCCACATTTATTGTAAAAAGTTTCGCGTTGCGAAGTTCGAATAAAATGATAAACTTTGAAAGGCTTAATCTCGTAAACTATTAAGTCTACAGACACCATTCTAGTATCATATTATAGCAAATTTAGTCTTCTTTAAAAACGTCCTAAGAAAGTTTTTCAAAAACTAGTCCTTTAGGGTTATAACCGCCAAAATGCCAAAATGCCCCCCCCCCCCCCCGCGAAGATGCTACACTTCTGGAAGTTACTACTCACCAGTCGGCTCTAGGGTCATCTAATCTATCGATTTTACACGGTTTTAGCCGGGGTGCTATGAATCATGGTTTTGGTTGGTTTTGGTAACTATAATAACGCTATAAAATATTCGTTATTAATGATTCCTCCTTTTTCTGCCTGACATTTGCCTTTTTAGTAGGTTTGAGCGCTTGTTCACTCAGCTGACGGCTGATTTAACTCTAGAATGTAGTGATGGATCCATTGTCACATGCCGCATGTAAAAATGTTTTTTAATGCGGTGGTTATTACTGCATTTTTATCGCCTTCCCAAAAGGAACGAAACTCACTGAAGTCTAAAATTCAACCTACACCCAGCCAGCCACAAGCATGACAAAGGTTTAAAGACATAGGTGTATCTGAGCGTTACAACGACGACTAATTTCATTACTGGAATATTTCGAACTAAACTTTGACCCTCTCACATGTTAGATAGATAAATAAGAAAAGGATAGAACGATGTCCGCTCGGATGTAATTATTTCGGTACGATGAAATCTCGTGAGAACAGGAAATACTTGACGTCACGGAACAGGTGTAAGGGTTTTAACCCGTACTTTCTTATCTATGTTCAATATTTGAAAGTGTGATTCAACACATATACGGCTCAGCAAAAGTCTTTCTATTTTTGTGTAGAAAAATAATAATATTTTGTGTAGCATTATCGAATTATGTAATAATAGTTTATAGGTTACAGGTTCTGTAATCTAAGAATCGCCAATTTTGCTATTTCCACCCTTATGATTGGGGAAAACAATACTCAGTATAAGGAGGGAAATATGATTTAGAGAAACATAAGTTTATAAGTTTATCATAATTTACCTGACGGATTAAAACTACCTTGTATACAATACATTTCTGATGTTTACCCCTCATGATTTTCTTAATTATTTCAATCATTTTTCTCCAAGTCATTTAATAAACAGTCAATCGCGTTACCATAGTAATATTGCATTGTAACAAGAATAATTTGGAACCAGTTGAGAATGCTCTTATAGCATTGCCAAATTGTAATGACTATTTCACTCATCTTCGAATTTTCACAAAATCAAAGACAGCTGGTATTATCGTGTCTTTCAATCCTGATTGGTCTATCAGCGTGGTATTTTCACGGCGTAACCATGGATACGAATTGCAAAACAAAATTTGACATTTAGAAAAAAATAATTACAGCTACAGACGTCAAAATGGAACCTTTTACTTTGTATAATTACAGCTACAGACGTCAAAATGAGACCTTTTACTTTGTTTGTGAAATAGTCTAATAAAATTCCACTCGTGATTGAATTCATCTCCATAAGTATGTCTCTTATTTCATAACTCAACTGAGTTGCTTGAAGAAAACACCACTCGCCCTGCGGACTCGTGGTGTTTTTAAGCAACTCAGTTTCGTTATGAAATGAATCGACAGACTTATCGCGAAAATTCAATCACTTGTGGTATTACTATTGAAAATTTCACACCTCTACTTTTCAACCAATAAGATGCCTTAATTTTGACTAGTTACTATGGCAACTAAAAAAATTTCCGGAAATTTTTTCGAGGTGCCACCATATTTAAATGGAAATTTTTTGACAGTTGAAAAGGTAAACATATGATGTACAACCATTAAATAATGTAGCAAAAAATAAATTTCTACCACCTTTAGTGACCTAAAATTATGAAAGGACGATAAACTGAACTAATACCAATTTGAGTTTTAGCATTTGGTGTAACTAAAGTTGGTAATTTTTTTTATTTAACGAAATATGCTGGATACACCTACATACGAATTTCTTTGAAATAGCGTCATGTTATACTTGTAAAAAATATATTTCTACCACGTTTAGTTAACTTAAATTACCAAAGGGCGATAGTCTGAGATAGTACCCATCTGAGTTTTAGCATTTGGTTTAACTAAAGTTGGTAATTTTTTTTATTTGACGAAATATGGTGGATATATACCTATATGATTTTTTTTAGAATTTATTTCATGTTGAACTAATATCTTCATTGACAAATCTCTAATGATATCGACTAATAAGCAAAATAATAACAATACCCTGGCCAACTTGACAAGCAGTGAAATTAATTTAAAATGTCAGGTTGGATTAATAATTTTTTTCTAAAATATGGTGTGAAATTTTCTTACCGAATTCCACGCAAGCTTAAATTATTCCTGGAAATAATTTAAGCTCTTGTGATATTATAAGTGAAAATTTCACACCAACATTTTTTAACCGATAAGAAGCTCGTTACTGTAGCAACCACAAAACTTCTGGTTTTTGCTAATTGCTCTTAGCGAATAGGTCCTCTAGGAAATCTAGCATTCGTGCTTTTTTGAGTAGCAAACTTGGATAATGCTCGGAAGGGAGGGGGGGGTGCAATAATTGTAATATATTTCTGCTTGTTCAAGGTATCAAATATATGATGGACACCACCATTTGTAATAGCAGAAACGATGGTAAAAGTCTTCAAAATTTGAAGCCAAAGATTAAAATCCTATTTGGACCTTGTTCGCTGTTTGAATGTTTTTTGAATACCAGATTGGGTACTGGATCGCTGAGATTCTGGTATGATAAGCTCGTAGAGATTTGTAGGATTTGGAGGTACAGCAGGTATCGAATTTCGTCTATGTTCCTGATATGCCTTGTCTGGATGCCGTCTACCAAGATGGAAGGCCGTGAGAACAGTAACGTCTCCCTTTTTGGATCCATCACTGTGGAGTTTCTTAAATTCGCCCAGGGTGATCCTCAGGTAAGAGGTGGGCGCTACTCGACTATCTCTCGGGCGCTATTCAACTACCTTTTCGTAGGCCTTAGAATGCATGGTCTTGCAAGGTGTGGAGGCCATGTAAACTTTAACTATTTCTTGTGATTGAGCAATCCAAATCTCGAACGCACAGGTCTCGTAGGTACGGGCTACAATCTCGGTATTTGAGAACTGTGTTCTCGGTATCTCAGGGCTATTATCTAACTACATTCCAGAAATCAGACGGGTTGCTATAAAACACTTAGGTCGTTGACATTTTTGAAAATGCGCTCAGATCAGACGCTACGCGCAAAATGTCTGGAAATCGCATTTCCGCTACAGGGTCATATAATCTATCGATTCCATGTCATGCTATGAGGCAAAAATCTTGGTTATCATCTCTCTAACTATTAGTGTGTTTGAAGAAATAAATTGCGAAAAAAACAACCCCAAATTAAGAAGAGAAAAGTGCTGAAGTGTCTGTACTTTCCAGTTATCTTGAATGTCCAATCAAGAAACCATATTTCCATGTCTACCGTGTTTAATAAGAAAAATCTATAAAATTTTCAATTTATTCGGATCTGCGCAATTAAAATAATGGCCACAGTGCTATTTATTATACTAACAATCACAAATGAGTATAATTTGTATTTCCTTATTTTAAGAACTTACCCAGACAACTAAATTTAATAAGGATGGTTATGAAAAAAATGAGCTTTATCTGATAAATCATCGCATCTACTTTGAGTTAATGTGTTAATAATTATAAACCGCTACAATTTTTATATCTAATTATGTATCCATTTCCGTTGTGTTAGTTCCCAGGATAGAAATTTTGCATTTTAACAACAATGAGATGAAAACGATAGGTCTTAAGAAATTACTAACAAGAGGCAAAAAAATAGGACGAACATTTCATAGTTTCTAAATATACTGTTTCTAACTGTTGATGAAGAAACTTAATTAACATAAACTAGAATCGAGTAAAGGAAAATTTCCAAAATCTTGCTGTGATTCCGAAATTCTCTTTATTCGATATATGTTTTCCACTAGTAACTATTAAATATAAAATCATAGTCTAACTGGATTACAACTGGTATACGTATATCTTCCGAAAAACTACAACTAAAACTAATTACGGAAGATATAAAAAGATTTATAGAAAAGTCTGCGCCGCTGCCAAAAAATTAGATTTAAGCAAAGCATTTGATCTAGTAGATCATGGTCTACTTAATGTTAAACTTTGTAAGTATGGTTTTAAAGGAAGAGTTGGTGAGTGGTTGAATTCCTACCTTTCTGACAGAAATCAGTTAACAGTCGTTAATTCTTGCCTATCAGAAACACGTTTAGTTAATTTGTGGCGTAACTCAGTGCTCTGTCCTAGGGCCTCTTTGATTTTTAATCTTTATCAATGACTTAGCTCTGACGGTTAATGATGGCAGTATTGTACTATTTGCCGATGATACTTCCTATTTTGTAACAATGATATCTCCCAATTAACTGTTGAATTTCAAATTAGAATAAATAAGTTAGTACAATGGTTTGACGAAAATAAACTTATTGTTAATAAAGAAAAAACTGTGTTTATTCATTTTACTCCTATGGTGAATGATATACTTAAGAGTCATGTATTGAGAATAGATGGAAAATCTATTCAACAAGTACAGTCCACAAAATTCTTAGGTTCATGTATAACTGATGATACGGACAATAAAGTTATTATTATTATTATTACTATTATTATTATTCATATAAATCAAAATCTAAAATATTTTATTTTGAGATTAAATTTTTATTCTCATAACTCAGTGGTAGAGCATTTTTGAGTTAGACCGAGAATCAAGCCTTAACTGAAGCGTCTAATTTGATCATAATATTAGTACCTACAACTTTGCTTCGTGCTGAGGAGGAATTTAATTAAATTTGAAACGTTGGCAACGAAACAATGGTTGTTTCTTCAACATACACTGATCCCATAGATTTAGAACAATAAGATCGAGTTTGTTGACGTTTCGGCTGGGGACAACAACACGTAACAGTCTAAACGCTGTGTTATTGAATTTATATTATCAGTTTCAATGTTGTCAAAGTTATCATATTTTTTTCCGTCATTACCAAAATCCTAAATCTATTTAAACATTATCTTGGAAAATGAGATATTTTGTTTCGATAAAACAATTGTACATCTACGTTAACACTAATTTTCGAAACTAATAACACAACAAATTATATTGCTAGATAAATATTGACCAATATACTTTACCATGATTTAAGTTTCAACCATTTCTGCGAAAATTTGATAGAAGCGGCAACGAAGCGCTATCAAACATTGTTATTTATGAATGGAACGTAACCATTAGAATGGTACTATTGTATTTGTGTCGGCCATGTTCAGTACATTGGTGTTTGTTTACTAATGTGTTTTATATCGTGCTAGATTAAAATTTTCTTTTTCATATTGATTTATTGGTTTAAATTGATTGAATAGACAAATATGGTTCAACAATGTGTGGTATGCCGCAAACTGGATTATTTAAATCCCGATTTATCATTTCATCGGTAAGTTACTTTTAAGGTTATAAACATAGTTCATGGGCGTAGAATTTAGTATTTTATCGACTGTATAAATTCTTTAATAATGCATAAAGGATTGTTTTAACTTATTGCAACGACTTATAATTATGTAAGTTTCATATATTGTGTTAAAATTTAAATCACATTTTGTTTTTCTGTCAAACTACCTAAGTATTTAGGTAATATTTTTCATTTAAACAGTTATACGAAGACATGACTTTTAGGATTCCTGCAAATGTTGAAAGGAGAAGATTTGAGGCAGTGAAGTTCATACCTACAAATGATTATATTTGTTCTTCATTTCCGTGATAATGACTTTGAATATAAACCAAGTGACAGGAAATATTTGAAAACAGATGTAAAACCAATATCGAGGTAATATACCTATGTTTATTTGTTTTTTAATAAATTTAGGCTATAAGATTTAAAAATACTTTTGCGAAGCTTTCCTAGAATACAAACATTTTTCACTTAAAATATAAGGTACTTCCAGTAATATTGTTTAAACATTATGGCTTAAATTTATGTAATGTAAAAGGTCAAACCAATCTTTTGAGAATATGTTGAATATTTTAAGCAATCAAAAACATTTCCATAATACCGACTGCTTAAACTCTAGTGATTTCCCATGAATCTTAACTTTTATTGAAAATTTTTGTGTTCTGTAATTGTAGTTTTAACTAATTACTTAGTTGATTCGATTTGTATGTCGTTTCACTGTGAATGCCTTCTCGCCTGCTTTGTGGATTATGAATGTATATAATTTTAATGTAGCGTAGTGGAGAAAAAATAAAATAAAACGAGGCTTGCCTCACAAAAAAATAGTAGATGTAGAAATTTGTTACTTCTGCCAACGTTTTCGTTAGTTGATGTTTACTAACTAATTTTTTTCTGTTATAGGTTCGATAAGATTAAAACAGTTTATATATTTTTCAGGATTTATCTAAACGTAGAAGGTTCCTACTATACCAACATTATTTTTTTTTTATTTCAGGATGATACAACTAATAATTTATCAGTGTTTAATTTGTAGTTAGTTCCCTATTCCTACCTCAATCCCGAATAGCCTGATAGTCGAACAGCCTGATAAAAACAACATCGACAGATTTGCAAGGAAATGATGAATTTTCCCTTGATCCTGCATTGACGAACACTAGGTATTCAGAGCGGACTAGCGAAATAACTGATCCTAAATTTTTTTACGATTAATTTGATTAAATAAATATATTTTCATTAGTATTTTAAATTTCCTATGTAACCGGTAAAATTAAAATCGTTAAAAAAAATAAATATATTGTGTCACATCCCATTTCCCTCTGTAACGGTACGCCCATGCATCGAAGCATAAATTCGTTGCCATGTTCTGGACTTTTATATTTGAAACTTATGAATGACTTGTTGGGGATGTGACTGATCCCAATCCAAACTAACGTCGATCCTATAAAATAATTATTTTAAACGAATGAAATGTTAGTAATTGGAGATGAAAAAATATAAGCTAGTATTAATTTAATTATATAATTTTTGCCACACTACGACGACCCGATAAGGATCTAATTAGTGTCCAAATGAAAAGTGAAACCATAATCAATATGTTAAAAAAAAATGTGTGTATGAAAACTCAATTATTTTAATAAAAAGTGACAAAGTACACATTCGTTTTCACTTTTGCGTCTTTTTAACGAAGCATGACATTCATGAAAGTTAAATTTGCTGAGACGAGAAGAGTGTCTCTTTCGAGACACTTCTTTCGCCCCAGTAACTGAAAATGTGCCTCTTCTAATCAACATCCATGTGAAAGTTTACCGGTGTTTAAACTAGAAAATCGTTTCTTGCAATTTTCAACTTGAAAACATTAGTTTCTTTATTGAAGAAAATTTTGTTTGCAAAACAGAAAATTTAATACATCCAGAGGTTAAAACTACTATTTTCTTCACGACCATTCCTTAATATTAATCTTCCAAATTATGGAAAATATATTCAATTGTAAAAGCAACTATCAATGTACCTAAAGCACAATATCGATATTTCAAAATATAAAAAAACTTTAATAAAACGCTCTTTTATTTTACTGAAAACGTCAGAACATTTTTTAGAAAATGCTCCGGATGAGATACATTTATCTTCAAAGGTAATACAAAACGAGTATTTGGGATAAATTTTCTTAATTTGGACAACCCTGCTTCATCCAACCAGTCTGTTATAAAAAATATTACATATTATTTCATTCACACCAGGAACCAATTTTTGTTGTTTTTGTTAATATTGTTCGTTTGAAAATTCTACCTGCTTTGGATCTTTCGCTTGTAACAACTGAACAGAAATATCATATTGCACCAGATGTGTCGATAGACGGAGTCAATAACATAAACAAGGAATACCTAAATGACCAGTTTCGAAGGGCTCGTCACATTTTAATTATAACACAAAAACAAAAAGTTGCGGCAGATTGCCGTTGGCGCAGGAGGCGCGGAGGGTTAACATGCCGCTCCCTTGAATGCTCGTCATTCAATAAAACACCATTACAAAATAACCCAATACATAAAAAAGAAAAGTGGACTGTATAATAAAGAAAAACAATAGAAATGTCAAATTAAGTTTCTAAATATTATTCAATTTCTACCGGCACTAAGCATAATTTCGCAATTGCTCTTTTGAACACTCCGGTAGAAGTTTTTACTGTCACAGGCTATTATAGATTTATTTATTTACCAAGGTAACTGACTATTCTGACCTTCAAAAGTGTTTCAAAAACTTTTGCGATGTTACTGATTAGAGAAATGGGTCGGTAGTTGAGGATTTCATCAGTTTTTCCACTTTTAAATAGTGGCTTTATTATTCCAAGTTTGAGTGTTTTAGGCCATTCTCCATATTCAATTATTTTATTTATCAAAAACGTGATGGGTTGTGAAATTTCGTTTCTGATTTATTTTAGTAAGTCCGCCCTTATTCCATCAAATCCGGGAGCTTTTTTGTCTTTTAAATTATTTATAGTTGTAATTAATTCATTTTGACATGACAAGTATTCAATCTACTTGTTATAACAAGACTTAACAGGTAGTAACGTAAAAAAGAATTTCCTGTATAAAAGAAATAAATCTTCGAGTTGTAGCAGGTACCAACGATGTAAATTTAGATAGCTCTCATTATTTTTTAATAGTCAGTATTAAATGAAGCAACTATTTATTATAAAAATGGTACCGTTATTCATTTATTATGTGTGAACCCTAGTTAATTGCAAATTAAATTGTGGAGTTCCTTCCTTGTCTTTCGAACAGTTAGCAGAGTCGCGTTTTAACCTTGCGGTTGCTAGAAAACAAAAGATCCCACAATCTGAAATTTTCTCATGACAAGTGCGGAAATTTTATAACAAATTATTATGCTCAAGGAGATTTTGAACCCCGATCTGTGTTATAATTAACATAAATATAAAGTAGGCGCAACCATTAATATCACATGCGTGTGTATTTATTATGAGTATATTTTTATTATACATATGAGGAGATTCTTTAGATTGCTATTGATCAGCTCTCCATTTTTTAATTTAAGAAAATATGCATTATGATTTATCATGGTAGTTAGTATAACCATCGTTGCTTATTAAAGAAAACTATTGTATTATAATGATAGTTAAAAGCCGATAGGAGAAATTGCGGAAATAGGGCAACTAAACGTTTTGCTTCAAAATGGCCGATATTTCCAGTATCATTTACAATAAGGAATAGCCAAGTGTAATTAACATAATAGGGGTATCAGTAGATCCACCATACACCTTTGTATATAATAAAATCTATTAAACCGTTTACAATAACAATATAAACATATCAAATTGATATGATTAGGCAATCAAAGATGTTAAAGAAATCATTAAATTATCACAATTTATTTACATGTAATTATTTATTTGAGAAACAATGAATGGAGTCATAAAAATATATTCAATTGTTTTTTGAGCTAGTGCGATTGTAATTAATTCTTAGATTTTAAATGTGCATTATTTATTGTTCGATACAATGTTTAGCTATAGCAATATCAATGGATTTTTTACTTTTTCGCTTAATAAAGCTCGTTTAAAACCGTTAAAAGTCTAGTGTGATTGTAGCTACGTTGAGTAGCACTTTTCCAACAATGTTCTAGCACCAAAAACCCGTATAATAAATTTAATTTATCCGTATACGACTCTGACAAACTTTGGGAATGGACTTCAGCCAGCCAGCAAAAAAATCATTCAATTTACGCGATACGCAATGATATGAAGCCTCTCGCCAAATCGCTAAAAATGATAACACTTGGATAAGTAGAAAAACCACTGACAGTATTTGACATTGCTGGTTTACGTTGGAAGGCATTTTCACTGGCATTTAAATCATAGTTGTGTATAAACCAGTAAGGAATTTTAATTTATTAGATTCGACATCCTAAGACCGGTTTCTGCCTTTCGGCTTCATCAGTTAGGCTTTTCGAATCCAATAAATAAAATTCCAAACTCGTACAAGTCAATAGCTATATCTGCTATAAGATAACATTTTTAGATGTGCTACCATCTATGGTAAGAAGAGACTATTGACATTAAATTTTGACTGAATCTAGTCAAGATGTCACTCTCTTCTTTTTTTTATCCCTTTCAGAGATTTATTCATAGATGGTAGCAGATATAGCTATTGACTTGTACGAGTTTGGAATTTTATTTATTGGATTCGAAAAGCCTAACTGATGAAGCCGAAAGGCAGAAACCGGTCTTAGGATGTCGAATCTAATAAATTAAAATTCCTTACTGGCTTACTCACTTTGTATTAATCTCTGAAAGGGATACAAAAAAGAAGAGAGTGACATCTTGACTAGATTCAGTCAAAATTTAATGTCAATACTCTCTTCTTACCATAGATGGTAGCAGATCTAAAAATAGTTGTGTATATTTCCTCAGTGAAAACTTTTATTGCTGTAGATTTGTCGTTTTCGCATTGTAACTCGTCCATTAAAGATTTGTTCTAACTTCATCTTGCAGGTATGCGATGAAGATGAAGATCAGATTCTAAAAAAGGACTGAAGTTTAGTACAATAATAGAATATGAAATGAAACACGGTATAACTAAAGAATATACCATTAGTGTTTTTTTGTTGGAGAGAAAATCCCTTCGGATACCAGGCTCATGGTTCTGTCCTAGTCTGGTTATATGGTGTAGCCTCTAAAACCTCTTCCATTGCCCTGTGTGATCCTGGAATGGGCGGGGTGCATAGCATCAGGGTCAGTGGCGTTTATTAACTCTCCTACATTCGTGCTGCTTCTCTTTCCTCTAGTTCTTTAGTCCTTATGACCGTTTTCAGAAAAGAGTGTATCTGTCTCCACTTGTTTTCATTTGAAATCATGTTTTCCACCAGGTTATTTGCATATAGGTTTAGGCCAAGGCTGCCGTACAGTTGTGTCCTTTGGTTGTTCCACTGTATCTACCGCTCCACAGTATACGCAGAGATCATTGTCTCTTTTTCCTATTCTCTTTACGTAGGTTCTAAAGGATCCGTGGCCTGACATAGTTTGTGTTAAAAAATATTCCAATCGCGTATCCTAAGTATCAGGGTTTTTGTCCAACGAGTAGTCCCCTCTGTACTATCCCAAAATTGTTGCCACTTATTTATCGTAGTCCTTCTCTCATCCCTCTTGGCTTCCGCTGTGCTTCCGGCTCCCCTTTCATATAGTCTCCACCTCTCTTCTACCAGTAGTTCGATGGGAATTATTCCTGAGATAACTTGTACAGCAATGGATATACCATTAGTTAAGTATAGAGAGAAGGTCGACTATAGGACTAAAGAAGCAGAAAGTAATAAAAATGGATGCTTAGGAAGTCGTGAAATGTTGGAATAAAGGAAGAAGCAAACAAAAGAAACACTGAATGGAAAAGAATCAATAAAAGGAGTGCAGGAGTGCGTGTATGTGTGATCAGATAACATTGTCTTTTAATGAATGTTTCAAAGCGTCCTTTACAATGCGACTATTTAGCTGTAGGTACTTTGTAAGCTGAATTTGCAGAAAGTTTTATATTCAACTCGATAAGGGTTTTTGGTGATTTGTGAAAGTGTCGGGCATTCGCAATGAATGTGTTCGACAGTCTCGTCTTCCTGTTCACATCCTCTACACAGTGTAGTGTCAGATAACTCCTATTCACATTCATAACCCCATCCTGTAGAGGTGTTTTGATAGATGACAGTGGCCAGTCAGGCCTGTGCGCAGGTTCTGTCTGTTCATAGTCATGTATGTTTTGAATGTTTCGCTGTTCGGATACTGTAGGTTACATAAATATTAGGCACTTAGAATTTGTGCAGTGTGAGTTGAAATTTGTAATAATAAAATGTTTAAGTTTAGCACAACCGAACATAAGAATATGTATCTGTATCATGTTGAGTTTAACTGATCTTAAATCACAAAATTATAGTCAACGACAATAAAGAAAACAATTTATTCATTTTAAACTGTATCTTCATGAAGGGAGTGACATCAACCATAAAACATAATTGTTGTGAACACGTTAAGTGTGACATATAGAGCATACGACATCTTATAGAAATTGTAGTTTTGTAGAACATCCACTTTGTACTTTCTCCGATTACGAGTAAATTTTTGAAATAACAAAAGTTATTATAAAATCATTAAAAAAATTAATTTTTTGATAAATTAAAAGTAAAAGTTAACCTAACAAAATTTAAAAACATACTAAAAACGATTGAATAGCCCACTTGAAACTAACTATAGCATTTTTTATTTGCTCAAAAAGATTACTTTAATTTTATATACATTAATAAAAATTAGATTTTGGTAAAATGTCTTGAACATAGCACATAGGGCAAGGGCGGATTTACGGGGGGGGGGGTACAGGGGTAATTACAACATTGGGAACATTTTAAGACCATCCAGAACCGTTTAACATAACCAGAAAAAAAGTTATGGACAAAATAAATTTTTTTCAATTTTTTTACGCTATTTTTTTATCGCCATCTAGACTGTGGTATTTGACAAAAAAATCCTTTTGCAGAAAGTCGTAACATATGTTTTTACAATTTTTACAATTAGTAATTTTTAGCCCTATGGATAATTATTTTTGAAGTTTTGGTCTGTTAAATATGAGCAAAATTTTTGTTTTTTATGACATTTTCAATTTTTGGTCAATACCGTGAAAAGTATTGATTTTTGAAAAAAAAAATTAAAGAGACAAGGCTTTGAGAAAATGTTCTTCCGAATAATTTTTTTTTATCTTTGCGTTTATAACCGTCAATGTCATTTTTTCGGGTCAAATATTGAAAAAACGGTCATTCCAACGAAAAAGTTTGTCATAACATGACATTTCGGCGATATCCTAAGCTTCAAAATGGATTATTCTACATTGTTTAATATTATCAGCCAAAAAAAGTTACGTGCAAAAAATACATTTTTTTTAGAAATGTACGAATATTGTGGTGAATATCGTATTTTTCTGCGCACTATAACTCGGGAGGGAACATTAATTCATTAAAAAAGGTAATTTATCAATTACGAATTTTTTTTTCTTTTTTTTCACACCCCCACCTGCCACCACCCAAAACGCAACTAACGAAAGTTTTCTACTTCTAGACACCTTTACTAGCAATTTGCAAAAAAATTTAAGTCGATCTGATCAGTTACTAGTTTCTGCTCGATATTACAAAAAAAATTACTAGCTTTCTTGGACTACTTGGTAAGTTTTACCCCCCCCCCCCCCCCATAAAAAAAAGCTAAATACGCCCTTGACTCTGGGTCAAATGTTATCTACTACTAAGATACAGAGTGTTGAAGATAAAATTTATTTTTCGTTTTTTCGTGATTCATTAATTATGATATTATAGTAGTTGTCACAAGAAAAATGAAAATCCTGATTCATTAAAAAGTATTTTTAGACAGCTATATTAAGAAAACCATCCGACTGGTTCAAGACTACATATTTTTTAAAGTATATCGTCGCCTCTGTCGCCGAGTATACAATTAAAAGTTCAAATATATGATGGCAACCATCCACAATGATGACATCGGAATATAATTGACTTCTAACCTGACTTCCCTTAACCTTTATCGTCATATCCGGTCAAATAGTCTCATTACTAACGACTTCTTCTACAGGTATCTCATGTATATTCAGTGGTATCCATAAAATTAACATGATAAAATATTGTCTAGATAACATTTATGTAGATGGTGGTTGCCAGGTAAAGAAATTAATCGTAATGACTGATTTAAAACCATAGAAAATATAACAAAAAGAATATTAAAAAAAAAAGCTCATGTCCTTGATGGATACTGCTTTTAAATCGAGCAAATTTATTAAAACTTTATAAAATTAAATATTAGGGATTCAAGTTTGAACTTTTTTGTTTATTTAAAATATACGGGGTGGGCCACACTTCTCACCACGCAGGATTACGTCGTTGTGGTAAGAGATAAAACAAATTTTGTGTGAGCTAGGACAGATACTGGGTGCACATTTTGAAAATAGTTTCGATTATATAGGGCGTTCCAAAAACTCGTGGTAGCACAAACTTACAGTTTTTTTAATGGAACATACTATATTTTATTCAAGAATCGAATAGATCTCGCCGAGAGCGTCAAACAAATATAGCATGTTAATATATTATATGGGATTAGAGAGATTAGAGGAGTGTAATAGAGGCATAGAAAGAAGGATAATCGTGAAAATTGAAGGTAGAGTAGGAAGAGAAAATAAAAAATGAAACAATTAGGGAACAAAAAATTATTGAAATATAACTATACTCCGTTTGAAAATGCATGATAGCACAGTTTTTATGAATTTACGGATTGTTCAATGCAGAAAAAAGTAAATCTTGATATCTTCTTATCTGAATTTTCACTAGATTTTAGTATGACCACCCCGAAAAATCTCGATTACAATACATCATAAAATATAAATAAGCAAACCCTAAGGGATTAACCAATAATTCTATACCTCAGTGACGGGGAACACGAAATTACTTTAATATAAAAAATAGTAAACTGTCAATATTAAGTACCCACATTTATTTTTATAAAAATAGTATACCTACTAAGATATTAGGTTAGAACATTTCCTTAAAATTTAATAATATAGATATAGATACTAAAAAAAATCTTTGCAAAAAATATTTTCTCATAAAACACTCATATTTCTTCTTTAGAAATACGGGGCGTCATATAAACTTATTATAATTAATATAAATATAGAGTTACATACCTAAATAAGTAAGTTGTTTTCTCCCGATAAGGAGTCATCATCATCAGTTTCCTCACTTCCCACAGAAATAATAATTGGTTCTGTTGTTTCCTCTATTAACATATCAAGTTTCCAGAATTTCTCTTCCTCTGCTATGACATGTCTTATAGCGTTTTGCCAATTGTCCGGTGAAATTTTTGATATGGATTCACATAATAGTTGACGAACATCTTGAAGTTTAATTGTTGTATTGTTTCTCGCGACATATTCCTTCATTTGAACCCAGATTAGTTCAATGTGGTTAAGTTCACAGTGATAAGGTAGTAACCTCAACACATTAACTCCATGTTCTTTTGCTATTTCATCTACACTATACTTCTTAAATTTTGGTGAATGTTGTTTACATAACTGCAATAGCTCTTTTTTGAGTAATTCCTCTTCTGCCACTATTTCTTTGGTTATTAGTCAATCGGAGAACTGCTTTTTCCATTTAGTGTAGGTAACAGTTCCTTTAATCTTGAATGGTAACTGGCATTGTCCATAACTATTACAGAATTGGTGGGTACTAAATCTATCATTTCTTCATGGTAGTCTTTCGTAAAATTTGAAACAAATTCTAACAAGCCTCTCTCAACAAATCCTTTATCTCCTCCAATATGAGTGATAATTAAACGGGGACCTTTACCATTTGGAAATTTTAAGCCAGTAGACAAACCTTCTATAAATGCCTGACGAGCATTTGTAACCTGTTTATCTTGCTAAACTTTTTTACAAAATGTCCTCCATTTATCCATGTTTCATCTAAATAAAAAATATTTTTGTCTTCTCTTCTTAATTTTCTAATTTCCCTTAAAATATTGCCTCCTCCAACAAATAATTTCATCTTTCTCTATGAGCGCAGATCTTCTATCCCAAACGAAGTCTAATTCATGTAAAGTTTTCCACAATTTGTCTCTTTTAAAGTTTCGTCTCCATTAATGTCTTCTAAAAGTTTATCCAAAGTAGGTATCTTTTTTGTTAATAAAACGAATTCACGTTTCTTCGGATCAGTTGTTTCATAGTACCCTCTATTTGAGTGGGTTTTCTCCCAGTTGACATTTTAGGTGCTACTGTAATACTTCCATCCTTTCATTGCTTCAAAAGTCTATATACTATACTCCGAACATGAAATGTTCATATGCAAGAGCGACATGTACATTTAACACTAAAGTTTTCATATGCACGGTTAAATTGCACTTTAATTTCACAGGAGTATAATTAGACGTTTGTGCTATTTTGACTTGATCAATATTGCTTTTTATCGCCTATTATTACAGAACTAACAATTCTGCGTGTTAAAATCACAGGACTACACAAACAGAAATGTAATTTTTAACTAAAATAATTTACAATCTGCACAACAGTTTCTGCCGATTAGAAATTTTAATCTTGAATTGTAAATATTTTCTACCTATATATTCTTGTTGATTAAAATGACTAGAGAATTTAAGACAAGAATTGAAATAAATTGGTATTTTTAAAAATTTTAGGAAGAAAACCGAAGATTTCATTTTGGAACAAATAATGCTAAACATTTTATTTTAGAAATTATCCGCCACTGATTTATGATGTGATATTGGGGTTTATCTTCTGGGTCATAAAGATTTTGCTGAAAGGCAATTGAAACGTAACTATGATGGAAGAAAAAGGGCATTTAGGGTAAAAGGGAATGTCAAGAAAATAATGGTGGAAGGAAATCAGAATCGCGAATCAATAAATAGAATAGAATAGAAACTGCACCCAATAATCAGTTAATATAGTAATTTATGTATCATGTTAATTCCCAAAGGCAAGGTTTGGGTCCCTAGGGCCTCTGAGAAAAGTGGAAAATTCATTTTGGAAAGTGGATATAGCAATGGAAAACCCTATAATAATAAACCTCAGAAAAGACAATGATAATGATGCCAGTAGTTATAGTGAAGACAATTTAAAGATTTTTTTTTTCGGGATTCGTCTATAAGGGAAAAACCTATAAAACTAACAACCAGAAAATTAAATAGAAGAAATACAATAGGGATGTACGTTAGCACTCGCTTCTCGTCCAGGGACCCGTCAGGACATTTTTAGTAAACACAAACAACACTAGGCCTCGGTAAAAAAAGGAAAAATAAACATGTTAATTCCCAAAGGCAAGGTTTGGGTCCCGAGGGCCTTTGAGAAAAGTGGAAAATTTATTTTGGAAAGTGGATATAGCAATAGAAAACCCTATAATAATAAACCTCAGAAAAGACAATGGTAATGATGCCAGTAGTTATAGTGAAGACAGTTTAAAGATAGATGTGCTACCAGTGGCGGATCTAGGGAGTTTTCCAGGGGGGGGCCATCAGTAAATAGAAATTTGTAACCAAAGTGATTAAGTTATAAAAATTTGGGATGTCTTTGAGAAAATATTCAATACAACGAATAATTTTGAAGGGTGGGGAAATGGCTCTAGAATTCTCGAAAATCCGTTTTCGACGATATCTGCCGAAATATGACCCTTAGAGCATTTTTGTTTAGACAAAAAATGAAGAGCAGTTCATTACACAAAAGTTGTCTCTATGATTTTTTTCCCTATACTAATATTTTTTGCAAAAACGGCGTTTCAAAAATTCATTTAATAATTCTCAAAATTATTGTGGTGAAAACGGAAAATTTGAATATCGTCCCAAAACTTGAATATTCTCCCGTTTTTGTCTGAAGACAAAAGATAAAGCAATAATAACCAACTTTTTTTCACTTTTTGCACTTAATTAATAAATTTATTGTAAAAAAATCCAATTTGAGAAAGTTTCAAGGCAGAGTTTCTTCTCGTGCACTTAATAAAATACGCGATATCTTATATATTGATGAAAAGGTCAGAATGTGATCTTTTATTTAGTACAATTCCTAACCCCAAAAAATTTTAGCACGAAAAGAAAATAATCCTCAAAAAAAAAATGTCGAGGGGTGAGAATTTTCTCAATTTTCCGGAAAACCAAAAAATATAAAAAAAAAAAAGAAAAATGCCATCGACAAAGGGACAAGCTGAGCTTTCTAATGATGTACGTTCAAAACCGATATGGTCCATGATTATCTATTAATTCCCGATAGACCCGAGCATTTTCGAAAACTCCGGAAATCCATAAAAAACATGTTGTTTATGAAAATACACAAAAATAATTTATTGAATCTTTCTGAATACATTTAAGACCTTGCAAAGCCCCATTATCCAAAAGGATTCGGTGAAATTAGTCTTGATAAAAAAATTATGAATAAATTTATAGGAGGGTCAAAATATCGAGCAAAAACAAACTTTGGCCCGGTTTTTCAATACTTCAGAGAAATAGATAAAAGGAGAAGTAACATGATATTATAGCTACAGGTTCCTTCTTTCAACTGAACTTTGAATCATGAAAAAATATTAATTTTTACGTGATTTATTGAAAAATTTGTATTCCGCTTGGGAGTGTCATTCCTTTAGAGCGTGCAAAAAAAAATTCTCTAAGTGTCATATTTTCGGAAATATCGGCGAAAATAGGCGAAAAAAAAACACATTTTTGAGACCAATGGGCCATTTTCCCTTCCACAAATTTCAGACAGCTGAGATTTTCGGGGGTGAATGTACCCATGAATACCTGCAAATTAAAAAAAAATGGTGCCGGACAGACCTGATGCCCGGGTTGGCACCTTCTTTTATTGGACTACTAGTTGTTGAACCAATATCAACTATTCAGAACCCTAGGAAGGGGGCATGGCCCCCTTGCCCCCCCTCAGATCCGCCAATGTGTGCTACCATCTATGGTAAGAAGAGAGTATTGACATTAAATTTTGACTGAATCTAGTCAAGATGTCACTCTCTTCTTTTTTATCCCTTTCAGAGATTAATACAAAGTGAGTAAACCAGTAAGGAATTTTAATTTATTAGATTCGACATCCTAAGACCGGTTTCTGCCTTTCGGCTTCATCAGTTAGGCTTTTCGAGTCCAATAAATAAAATTCCAAACTCGTACAAGTCAATAGCTATATTCGCTAGTTTGGAATTTTATTTATTGGATTCGAAAAGCCTAACTGATGAAGCCGAAAGGCAGAAACCGGTCTTAGGATGTCGAATCTAATAAATTAAAAGTCCTTACTGGTTTACTCAGTTTAAAGATAGTTCTTGAACTTTTTATTTTAGGTACTGAAGTGTTTTAATGCCAAGAGATTAAAAAAAGTTTAATCCCATTAACAACGTTAAGCAATGTGACGTTATATCCCCACTTTTACTGCGCTCCTCTTTAATTCAGAGTATAGTATGACATAAATGAAATATTATAAATTGTCCTTGTGTTTAATCTTGTATTTCTTTAATCCCCATATTATTGGAATATGTAGATTGATATTTATACAATAAAACAATTCATTAGTGATATTTTTTTAATTTTATCAAATAATTTTATTAAAATATAAAAATATAACGAGAATTTGGTAGAGAAAATATTAGTAGCGGATACTTAGGTATAAGTCATTTACTTTTATAGATATTAAACGATTTTATTACTTTTTTAATTAAAAAAATTATATAAAATCATATTTTAATTAAAATATTTTTGCCATTTTTAATCAGTTGTACTTTATTTTATAGCCAAAAAAACACTTCCACAATCTGTATATGACGTCATGTTAAAATTGCTTGAGTTGGAAACACTACATTTGGGAAGTACTTTCCCTTTGTGATGTAGGCACCGACATTCAACTCTTAAAGGAAAAAGTGGAAAAATGAACAAAAATGCACTTGATCCTTGGCTTTTCATCTATTATCTAGTAACTATTTTATAGGGCGAAGAAAAGAAGAGAAAATAATCTGTCTTCCACATACTAATATAATATAAATTATATAAAGAGCTTGCACCACATCTGAATCGAAAACAACTACTCCTGGGGCATTGAATTTCCTCGGTCCAGACGCATGTCGGAAACTATACTATAGCCAAACCAACCCTTTGATATTGTTATTCAAGGAGACATAATTTATAGGGTGTTAAAGCTTCTATCAAGCCCACGGCTATATCAAACCTTCTTTAACTATAAAATAAAATCTAAAATCGTTTCCAAACAATTGACGTAAAATAGAAACAGATCATAGCTGAGCGACAGCTTTTGACTTCAGATTAACCGCCCTAAATTGTAGTTTTTGAAAGTTGAATATTGAATTATTAATTTGCTAAAAAATTTAACAGTTGGAAACGTAAAACCAAGTTTTGTTTCTGTTGCTTAGTTTTGTTTTGTTATGCTTGGTTGACATTTCAAATGTTTATCTGACTTAATTAAACAGTAATTATAGTAGGTATGCCATTGATTATTTATTTATAAAAAAATGTAATGAAGGTGGGGTTTTAAAGTAAAAATCATCCATAGTTTAATGAAAAACTATTTAATACAAATCACAAATCTATTAACTCACCTAAATTAAACTAAGTGGGACTTCATCTGAAAACAAATGGTTTTTTAAGTGTCATAAGCAACTTGGAACACAGATATTTGAATTATTTACTTGGTCTATAATTAATATGTGGATTTAATAAACAATCGAACATTTTTTATTGTAATCTAGTTGCCCTAATGAAGAAAATGAGACCAAATCTTCCCTTTACAGACAATTAATGACGATTAAATAGCTAAACTTTGAAATTACACAATTATACAGCCATAATTAAGTCAGTTTAGGGATCTTACTAGGGGGAAACAAATTTGACGTATTAATAATTGTTTTTGGAATTAAATTTGTGTTCCCTGTGAAGTGCCTCAAGGTTCTTACCTAGGTCCTGATGTTTAGTTTGATTGTTAACGCCATTATTAGCAATTTTCATCAGGGAACTGTGGTGATGTTTGAAGGGCTCGTTCGCGCGTAATTAAATATAAAAAAAATGTGTGATGTGAAGTGCGCATGATCGTGACAGTACGTGAGTTGATTTTATAATATAACTTAAATATCTCCAAAGAAATTATACCCTAAAAAAACAGTAAAATTTTTATTCTAATATAAATAATCGACAAGTTAATCAGTTATAACAATAATTTCGTCACGGCATGCTGATAAGTTACCCGTTTTATTAATTTAATTAAAATAAAAATAAAATACGATTACTTCAATTAATTTTATACCAAAAATAAATTATTTTAAGGATAAGTTATTTACTGTCAATAAATATAAAAGTTTTATTGAAGTAATTCGTGTCGCCTTTTTCGAAATTAAAATATTTTGCACTACATTTAATAATTATGAAAAAATAAAATATCTTTATAATGTTTAATATTTAGAGAGAATACAGTACAACAATAAATAATATAATAATTTATGTGTGCTTGACATCTTTTAAAAAGATTTTCGATATCTAAATTATTCAAAAATTACATATGACCGACACGATAATAACTTTAGTAAGCAAAGTAGATGTAGATGTGGATGTAGATATTAATGGATTGAAATTAGAATTTTATATGGATATATATATTGTGAAGATGATGAAGTTACAAAGAGTATAGAATAATGTTTTATAAAGTTTCGACATGTTATAATCTTGATAATGTGAAAGAATTTGAATTAGATTTTGAGATTTTAAAATATTGATAATTAGTTAAAATTAAAATAAAACCTAAAATACCCAGACTATGTACAATCCAATATTTTTCCAAAAGAGATAATTTGGCTTTTAAATATTAATTGAAACAGCACCTAAAAACGTAAGCAGATTTACAAAGAAATAAGAGAATTATGAATTAACTTACCTTTGGGATTGATTTAATGTGAGATAACTATGACAATGAATAGCTCTGATAATAACCTAAAAAAATTTAAAACCAAAATTAAATAATATTCAAAATTCAAAATTTTATTAACAATTTATTTTGGGACAATCTTTATAACAAATTATAATATCAGGACAACCTGTATGGCAAAATAAAATAACTATTTAAAATGAAATGTCAAGATCCAACTTTGTTAACTAAATTAGAAATTAATAAAATGTATGAAATTGGACGTCAGAATATAAAGCAAAAATATGTTAATCGTTATAAATAAAATTATGAAAGCTAAAACACATAAAACTTATAATAAAGTAGCCCAGAATCAAAATTTTGAAATAATTTAAGAGTTTTTGCATGACGTCAGAAGGGAACCTAGCAACAGAAAAAAAAAAGAAAGTGGAAGAAAATTTAAGAATTTTTAATTAAAAAAAAGTTTTTTTTTGGAGATGATGGAAGTTTTTTGGTAGATGAAAATTTAAGAAAATATTTTAATTTAAAAAGTTTAAAAGAAAGTAGTTAATAGGAAAATGGTAGAAAGAGGAGAAAGAAAATTATATTAAAATTATTAATCGAAATTTCAAAAGAAGAAATTAGTGAAATAAAAAAAAAAACTTTGTATTCTGAAGTCTAATATAATCTAAAATAATATTTAAACAAAAACTTGTCTGGAAGGTAGTGATTTCATATTCTGTATATCCTGAGAATTGGTTTCAGAATAATTCACTCAAACCAAGAAAATATCCTTTGAAGAAACCACAAAGTTGGAGGAATCACATTATTAGAAGTCTTGCCAAAATATATCACTGGTTGTACGATTTGAAAGAAGTTCAAGCATAAATAGTTGAGGTATACATTTTTCATTATACCAACCTTAGTTTTAGAAAATATTTCGCCAAATTCTAATCTTTCAATTTTTGTTATATTTTATAGTAATAGGAGAATAAGCGGGAAAACGTGGTAAAAATTAAAAAAAAAATTATTTTTCCAGACTAAATCGGCATTTTTCTAAAAAAAATTGAATTGGCCGCTATTTTTGGAAAAACAATAGTAGAGAAAAAAATTTTATCTTAAAAAAAAAGGATTTTGTGTGTACTTTGGTCTAAGAAAATCCAATATTTTATTTCTTTATTTAAAGTGCCCAATTTATGGAATAATAAAAAAAATCGATTTTCTTTTTTTATATTGATTTTTATATTGATTCGTTCCCTCACAAAAATCTTACTTTAGAACCTGAAATATTTTTTTTATTTTTTTAATCATTTTTTGGACTGAAATACAGTTTTTCTAAGAGAAAAATGAAAATCGAATTTTAATTTTTTTATTATTCCCAAAATTGGGCACTTTAAATAAAGAAATAAAATATTGGATTTTCTTAGACCAAAGTACACACATAATCCTTCTTTTTAAGATAAAAATTTTTTCTCTACTATTGTTTTTCCAAAAATAGCGGCCAATTCAATTTTTTTTAGAAAAATGCCGATTTAGTCTGGAAAAATAATTTTTTTTTAATTTTTACCATGTTTTCCCGACATAAAAATACATATTTTCTCCAATTTTTAAGAAAATTCGAGGAAAATAAATAATGTGCGCGAATTAGTTTTTTGAGGTTAAGATGCATTTTTAAAAAACCCTACTATACGGATCGATACTCTACTTCATCACTTTTTTTTTATTTTTCCAAGACTCTTAGAGCTCTAGATATTTAAAAAATAGTGAAGCAATCCACTCGAAAAATACCAAAAATTTGACTTAGCTCTTACATCCATTTTCAGAATATTTTCGTCTAATTTCACTCCACCATGTTCAGTACAATTAAGGCTCGAAAATGTGTTTTATAAAATAATTATAATTTACTTAACAGAGATTCTATTACACTTTCTTACTTTAGTCCGGGCCTCCAAAGGAGTTATTAATATTATTTCCAAATCGAAGGGGTTGAACATTACAAAATCAAAATTTTGAGGTTAGGTTTCTTTGCAAATAATTTTACTAGGAAATATACAAAATATAGAAACCACAGATTTTCAGGAAAATGTACGTAATATTACTATAAACTATGCATTACTAAAATTGCATAAATCTCTTTATTAAATACGTAGAATCATGATGATGATAATGAGTCGTACCTTACAAGTAAGGTAAAAATGCCACATCTCATCTATTTAGAAATTCTTAATAAAAAAAAATTAAGTAAGCACGTTTTGATGCACACATTTTTTCTTAATACTTGTTGCTGAATTTGCTGATGCTGGGAACTTTCAGGTCTCTCCCTATATTATTCTGTTGGGAAGATACCATGGAGCAGCTGGGATTGGGGTTTATCTTACAGTTAGGGGGCGGTGTCCAATAGATCTTGGTGCTCGGGGGGGAGGGAGAGGTCTTGGACTTCGGCCAGAAGTCTGAGGTTAGGTTGGGGGAGTTTAGCTATTAGTTTTCTGAAGTGGGGTTGCAAAATCAGACTTAATATCATTTGAACATACTCTTCATTCAACTGAAGTTTTAAAACTTTCGTAATTATTGTTAAATTTTGTAAAAATCATGTCTATATCTACTGGCCTAACTCAACTGTCGTATTTATAAGTTTAACCAATTTTTTGCTAATTTCGAGTTTCCTCAAAGCTTTGTATATATAATAATTACTTTTTTAATTTATATTTATACATTTTCGATCATTCTACCGCGCCGAAATTTCGATATATGGCCATGAATGACAATTTTTCTTAAAAATCTGTCGCAAAATACTATTATATTTAATATTCACAAAAAGGGTTAAATTTAAATTAATTTAAATCTTTGAGGTTGGGTTTTTTGCATTACAAAGTGGTAAACACAGACTTTCTGGAAAATACTATATAGGTACTACGTACTCCATCATCAATTGCTATTTACGGTAGTACGTAGTGAGAAACAAAAAATGCAAAAATCTCCTCCTTGATTACGTACTATCAAATAAACAGCCGGCAATGATAGATAGGTAGTACCTTACAGGTAAGGTAGAGACCCTTGCGGGGCATGGCATGGCGGGCAAAGTCAGAGCCTACTATCCGATCTGAACATCAGTATCTCCGTTTAGACGATAGCGTACACACGCGCCTGTTACCTGCCTTTACCTTAGTGGGTACGACTGCGACGGTAGTGCAACAAGTGACGTACTTTTTTGCGCTTACCCATAGGTACTCTCTCGACGACGACCATCTCAGACGCCGATTTTCATCGAGATTGGACACGGAATTTTTGAATGTTCGAATGCGGTCAGTGTCTTATTTTTACTTAAAAAAAATTTGAATTTCATTGTGTAAATAATTAACTTAAATTTTAAATATCCCTAAGCAAACAATAAGGTGCTGTTTATTTCTCAAACAAGATTTCCTAATAACCTGCAAACAGTTTTGTGTGTATAACTAGTACTGATATGTCAATAAAGTGGTGATATCAAGACAAGTGGTGTAAAAAGGATTATATTAAAATGGCTTCTGACGAAGACTGCAATAACACATTTTCCTACCCGTAAGTATTTAGAAGAGAACGTTTAATTCAAAATTTACTTTTGAAGAGTCATCAACACCCTAAGGGTTTAGAATCAAAGTTTTTAATAAAAAATTAATATATAACTTAAAAGTGTGTTGGCATATTGTGCTAATTTGAAAAATTTAAATTTAAGTCCGCGAATTCATGTAAATAACTGAAAATTATTTTAGAGCAATTATTATGTATTACAACTAATAAATATAAGTAAAAATGTGTGAAAAATGTTCAAGTAACCGTTGATTTTTGAGTTATTGTGATGTTCGTGAACAAATTGTTCATAATGTTAATAAAATCCCCATCAACCGATAAATTACCTTCTGACCTATTGTTTGTGAAAGATTTTAAAAAACTAGCGATAAAGATATTAATCTGGAATATAACATAAAATTTAGACATTTTTGTGAAAGCTATGTTGACAAATCAAACTAACATTAGGTTTTTTTGTACTAATTTCAAATATTGATATTTGTAAGTTCGGAAGATTCTAACTGAAAGCAATTTTAGAACAACTATGAATATAATTTTGAATAATAATAGTCAAACTGATATTTGCTAAAAATGTTCGAATAACCTTTGATACAGCTAAGACCCTCGAGTTATTTATTTATTTATTTATATAAGAATACAAACAGGACGAGCCCAGTACAGTATTCACTGTTTAACTAAACTAATACAAAATGTTGCTTAACAATAAAAATAAGAAAAAAATATATATTATACATATTATATGAAAAGAAACTAGTCAAGATGAGATAGATATAATTTTTCAATAGTGTTTGTAAAAGTTATCAAAGAGGAAGAGAAGATATCCATATCGGTGAGTGACGAGATTGTATTGTATGATTTACTGCATCTTTGCAGAGGAGAATTTAGGTAGTAATTGGAAGAGCTTAGACTAAGTTAGTGCTTTATTAGCTTTTTTTGAAACATATTTGATATGTTGGTCAAAAAAGAGTTTGGAATCGATATAAATACCGAAACAAGAGGAGATATCGTTAATGTATATGTTGAACAGAAGAGGGCACAGGTGTGACCCTTGAGGAACCCCTGAGGTTATTCTAGAAATAGGAGAAAGAAACTTTCCGATGGATATAGATCTGTTTTCCAAACTGTTGGGAAGCAGCCTTCGTGAAGTGATTCGTTAAATAAAATGTGTAGTATTACTGACAGCTCGTTTGCACAGGACTTTAAAAAAGAGGTGGGTATTTCATCAGCACCAACCAATTTGAAATATATATCCCCATCAACCGATAAATTACCATCTGACTTATTGTTTGTGAAAGATTTTAAATGAACTATATGTTGACAAATCAAACTAACATTAAGTTTTTTTTGGTACTAATTTCAAATATTGAGTTCGAAAGATTCTAACTGAAAGCAATTTTAGAACAACTACGAATATAATTAATACTAGTAAACATAATTTGAAGTATAAGTCGGGTAATCTATCACCAATAATTTTGAATAATAATAGTCAAACTGATATTTGTTAAAAATGTTCAAATAACCTTTGATACAGCCAAGACCCTCGAGTTATTGAAAGACCAAACAAAGATTCATAAAGATACTATCCCTGTAAATAATTTTAAATAAATATATTGGTAACTTCGCCAATCATTGTATGCGACAATTTCTTGCATTGATCCTCCTACATTGATTGTGAATTCTTTTCTTTTTACGTTTTAATACAAATGTTTGTTTCTTGCATCGTCTATGATTTTAGCTTCCTTCATTTTCTTGGTATTCTTAATTTTTGTAGGGCCCGCAGCACTTCCAAAACTTTTATTGGGTCGAAAGCATTTTTAAAGTCAATAAACAGCATTTCAGTTCATGCACCTTCTCCATTATTTGTTTTATAGTATGAATTGTATATATAGTTGATTTACCCACTACTTTTTCTGTAATATTAGAGCATCATCTGTATTATTTCTTACTTATGAACTATTATCACTTCCTTCATATCTCATTATTTCCTCTTTCCAATTTAGTTTAACTGTATTTTTTTTAATTCATTGTCTACATATTGATTGAGTTCGATGTTGATTCCTTTCTTTCCCGATGCTTTTCCGTTACGATTTTTCCAATATCTTCACTTGTTGGCTCTTTCTTTTTGCTGCTCTTTTATTAATTCTTCTTCATCTTCCACTTCCTACTCTAACTAATAGCTCGTTAAAATAGTCCATCCATACCTGCTTATATTCTTCATCTTCTGACACTCTCTGTGTTATTTATTCCTTTTATTTTGCCTTTATAGAACGTAGAACTTATTTCATTCGTTAATTTTCTAATAGAGGGCTTTTGAATTTATGTTACTTCTTTCTTGTTCGATTACTTTCATTTTTTTTTATCTATTCATCATCTCTTATATTTTCTTATTAGTTCCTTGGCTTGCTTGTATCTTTTTTGCTGAACACTACCAGTTTTGGTTACGTAATAGTTTCTAGGTGATATTACAAGTTTCTGAAAGTATTTACAATCCAGAAACCATCGGATGTGTTCAGGAAAATTTACTTATACTCTCCTTTGATTTGCTCTGCTATGGTACTGTTTTATTGAAGAATATTTTCCTCCAAAGCCAAATGGATGATACGGAATGGTGGTATCAATAGGTACTATTTCTTTTTGCTATATCAACTTTGTTTTTTATTGAATCTTCAAGGTGGTCTTCCGCTTTAAATTTATAATATCACCCCTTCCATCTACTTGCAGAGTCGTGAAGATTCCCAATACAAAAAACAATGTGCCAAGAACATTTCCAGTATCAGAAGATTGGTTAACATTTGTACATCGTTATATGCAACTCTGGCCGAAATAAGCTCAAGACGAACGCTTCTTTTATGGTTTTGTGTTAATAAAGTGGTTGGAAAACATACAATCTCGAAAATTTCTTATGAAATAACCAAATTCCTCAGCCACTCGTTTAAAAGAACATCTTCTACATTATTAGCAAATGTTCCAGGCGTTGACATGTTGTATTTGACAAAATAATATGTCATAAATCCAAAAAGTTTACCAGTGAAGATATTACTAATGTAGTGTAAAATCGAGACAGATTTATGAAGAAAATCAAGAAACAGATTTTAAAGAGTTTACTAATGAAAATGGACCCTTATATCTCTCAGAGACATTTGACAATTGTAATATTACATTTAATTTTAAGTCAAAGTAAATATTAATCAAAATGACATTTTACTTACGTCCATGGCACGAAAGTAGGTACTTTCGTAGCTAGCAACCACTTAGGAACGGATCATCCAGCACTTTTGACTATCGCTTTCCGCTCTGTTATCAAAATAGAAAGATATACTTTCGTACAGGGGAGAATGAAAAAGCTTTTGCCGATCTCTAACGTCCATTTTCCGGTCTTGGCCGATAAAACGTTATTTTCTGGACGAAAAATGATACAGAAAGTGTATATTTTCTACTCGGTCTTAAAAAAAACTTATTTTTGCATTAAATCCTTGTGCAAACACAAGATTTATCGATATAGTTGAATATATGACGAGCTCTAAGATCTGTCAGCTTTTATCAAATTTTAATTAAAATATTACTTAAGGTAGCAAAACTGGTTTGATGCTCAAGGCTAAAAAGTATTGCACAACATTCAAACCGCACGAGAAAAAAAGAAATACCATCAGTTTATCTCAAACTAGATCACCAATATCATTCTAACCTCCTGTTAAATTTATAACACACTTGATTATTCTATCTTTTAACTAAAACTAAAAATGAATCAACATTTTTATAAAAACTAGTAAGTACCGCGTATTTTCCTGAATCAATATTTTTATCTATGACATTGTTATATTTATAATGAAAGGATTAGTGAGTATAAAATTAAAAATAAAATTTATTCAAAGTTTGTTAAATAAAAAAAGAAAAGCTTAGTGTTATTCGCTGTACCTGAAATTATTAATTAATAAAGTATTAATTATTTAAAAACCCCTACTATAGATATAAAAATGTATACAGCGAGAGTTATTACTATTTGTTTCAATAAAATGTTGCTGTGTTTTTGTATTTTGAAGTAGAGATACATAAATATAGGCAAGAAATACTTTAATAACTTTTTGTAACAATAATTTTTAGTTTATGTACAATTATTATACTTGTTTAAACTAAAACCGTTTTCGAAAAAAAACCGATTGAACATTTCAGACTCATCTAGAGATTTCAAGTTAATTTTTCATTGATTATTTTTTTCATCTGTCAAAACAGTCAGATTTTGTGGTTTCAGCCAATAACAACTCAGGATCCTAACCAATCTTTGTGTTTTATACTGATAAAACCGCTTCGTCGTTTTTGTTTTTTGATTAAACTGTGTTTACCTATTTGAGATGTCAAATGTAAACATTTATCAATTATTATTATACTAAAATGTATTGCAAATCTATGTTAATAACCAAATTTCAAAATGTATTTGTAAACTAACCTGTTTTTATTAGTTTATTTCAAAACGCCTTTAACATTTTTACATACCTCACTTTAACACTAAACTTAAAATTAATTAAATTAAGAAAGACTTCATTTCATTCTTCTTCTTCGCTTTTATTTACGGCGCCGTTTCGCGGGGTAGCCAGTCAAAAAATCGCCTTGGTGGCCCTGTATGTAAAACTATAACAGCTCAGGTTTCAATTTAAATTGGTAAAGAAAATTTTCAATATTTGTGTGTAAAGTGTCTTTTGCATAAATGACTATGTTCTCTGTTTTTAATACAAAATGATTCAAAAAATAATCCTTTCAAATACGACTCGTCCTCTGAAATTTTATAGATTAAATTTTTGATCTTCATACTCAAACGCCTTTATTTTAGGCAAAACCACTCAAACAAACTGATTTAAGATAAAATCACTCGTCCTGCGGATTCGTGATTTTATCAATCAGTTTGTTTTCGTGGTTTTTCCAAATAAAGCCGTTTTCGTGGAAACCAAAAATTTAATCGATAAAATTTGGAGGACTCGTGGTATTACCTTTGATAAAATAAAATATTATTTTGCTTACCTAAAATTATGCCCCTGTGTTAATTCTGCTGACGATCTATGAATATGTTGTAAAATTATTACCAAAAACGAAAAAATCAACTTTAACACCCTCTATTTTTGTCTACAGCAACATTTTATTGAGGTATATTTGATCTAATCCTCATACAGGGTGATCCACGACTATTCCCTTGTTATCTTGTACTTAAAATTATTTGCAATTATACCGGGTGGTCCAGAAAATTGTAATTTATGACATTTTTAGATTATACGTTAAAAACTAAGTCAACTTTATTCAACGTTCCATATATCTATCTCTTAACAATTTTGGGAAAATTGTGATTTTAAGAAAAATATTCTATTTAAACAAGAAACACGGAAACCTCTTACTTTCAGTAACACAAATTTATATCCATTTATTCTGACTTTTAGGGCTTTCATTTGCACTATGCAGAATTTCGATATTTTGCACAGGGTGTTTCGGAATAGGATTCTAATTTTATAGTTTTCAAACCGCAAAAACTCACTTAATTCTAAGTGAAATAACTTTTCTATCAAAAACTATGAGTAATGCATCTGTATAAAACTTACGATTACAAAGTTATTAGGATTTTTCTCTAAAATGTCTATTTTTTTGTGTACATTCTAGTAAGCAATGATTTTTTTATTGTAGTTGATAAATAAATAAAGACAAACATTTTTGAAAAAAAATCTAGAGGTATTTATATGGACGATACTTTTTACGGAGGCTAGATTTTTGTTTATGGAGTCTTGAAAAAGTTGGGGAAGATAATGAATTCTTTAAATATGTTTTATTTACCGACGAATCCACTTTCCACAACAACGCCTTGGTAAACCGACATAACTTTCATTACTATGATACGAAAAACCGTCACCTGTATCCCACTGTTTGGTCCATATTTTTTTTGATGAAAACTTGAACGGCGTAAAATTTTTACTGTTTTTAAAACAAGAATTTTCGAATCTTCTAGATGAAGTATCTTTAGATATTAGAAAAAAATATGGTTACATCTAGATGGTACCCCTCCTTATTTTATTCGGAATCTAAGGAATTATTTAAATAGACAATTCCCCAATAAATGGATTGGAAGGGCAGGTCCACATGAATTTCCTCCTAGATCTCCTGATTTAACCAGCATTGATTTCTTTCTTTGGGGTAACATTAAACATTTAGTTTACAACACTCCACCTACCACTGCTGATGCCATGAAGATTAAAATAAAGGATGCATTTGATACTATAACACCAGATATCCTGAGAAACGTTTTGAGATCTTTTGAAAAACGAGTGCGGTTATGCATAGAGGAAAATGGTCATCATATTGAACATTTATTAGAGTATTTCTTTCCATAACTGGACCCAGAATTGTTCTTATTATCTTTCGTTGGTTTATCCTTACAGCTATAAGCTATAATACATTGTTATGGGCCTTATTATTGTTCTGGATATGTTCATCGTTGTTTGTTTAGTCACTTTAGTCCAAATAACCTGCGCTGATTCTATTCTAATAGATATGTCACCCTGTATCTGTTTTCCGGTATCTGTATAAATGATTCAAAGATAAACGATATGAGATATATTAAATTATCATGTTAAATGTTTATTATAAAATCTACTGTTTTTATTTTAGTTATTGTTTTGTTATAAACAACCATAAAATCGATATTCAACATATTTTTTTTATAACAAAAATTTAAATACACAGTTTTCAGGCACCCGTAACTATAAATACTTATTCCGGTTCCCTTCGGGTGTTTGCAGCGTTTGGATCGAAGATTTCTTGCTTAGCTGGTTAATTAAATGACTCAACGATCCTTTTGAAAAACAATATCACTAAAATTTAATGCATTTAATGCTGATAAATATCGATCAACAGATTAGTTTCCGCGAAAATATAATTCGATATTTTATTTGTAAATAATAATAAATAAGCGTTTACAATTATCTAAACTCTTTTATATACAGGGTGCGCCAATTATTTCCACTCGATCTCTAGCACCGAAACTAAAAGAGATATCAACAAGATTTTTTGTAGGGGTAGACAGTGTCACTCGGACTACAATTTTAAAATATTTTGATGTATACAGGGTGGCTAATTTTTGTGAAATGAAAATTAATTTGGTTTTTTAAATTGAACACCCTGTATACGATTATGTCTTATGATTCTACTTAATATTAGATTTACGGTAGTTTTTTGTATTTGTAAATCCGACGCGGCGTTGACAAGTTATTCCTATTTTAAGCAGATTTAATGAAAAAACAGCACTTCAGAAATATTAGCACAAAAACCACATTTTTTAAAAAATTCCTCAAAAAAGCTACTATGATGTAAATGAAACATGCATCTATCACAATAATCACACAACATCTTCACCTGTTGCACAGGGTGTTTGCGGATGGCGTGCCAATAGTCTAGTTTTCAAATGGCAATAACTTAATTTTTTCAAATATTTTTCTTCAGTTAGAAGCTCTCCCTAATACGCATTAAAAAAATATAGGGTTTTGCACATCTAACTTTACTATTTACTTTAATAATTGACGTTAAGTGACAAACAACATATTTTACCTATGAAAATGACAGTAGGTATATTTTGTTATGGCATTAATTGTCAACATAAAATTTTGAATTGTATCACGTCTACTATATTTAATCGGTATTGTGTATAAAAAATGGATTTTAATAAGAATTATAGTGTTCAAGAAAATATTGATATGATATGGATACTGGGTGAATGTCAAAAAAATGCGTTTCTTGCTAGTAGGGTCTATCGTCAAATATACCCAGAAAGACGTCATCCACAGAAAGATACTTTTGAGAATTTAAAGAATACATTTGATAGAACAGGAACCGTCAAGTATGAAAAACATTCACGTGAAACTACAGCTGTTACTATTGACAACGAATATAAGGTAATGATCAGAATAGTTGAAGATCCCAATATAAGCACAAGGCAATTAAGCAATCAGTTAGATATTTCCAATACAACAATTAGACGCATAATAAAAAAGAATAAATATCACCCCTATCATATCCAGCTTCACCAAGAATTGTTACCACGTGATTTCGCGCGTAGAGTGGAATACTGTAGATGGTTAATAAACAAGATAAATACAGAGCGTAACTTTTTAAACAAAGTTTTATTCTCCGACGAAGCCACGTTTCATAAGAACGGTTGTGTAAATAGACACAACTTCCTTTATTATTCGGACCACAATGAACATTTATTTAGAACCACATCACAGTATCGATGTATCGATGGTCTTTGAATGTGTGGACGGGAATAATAGGTGATTATGTAATTGGTCCCTATTTCTTTGATGGGACTGTAAATGGAGCTATATTTTTAGATTTTTTAGAACATGATTTTAGCAACTTATTGTAAAATGTGCCTCAAAATTATCGCAACGGAATGCGGTTTCAATTAGATGGTGCCATACCACATTACCTATTAGATGTTCGCAATTGGTTAAATAGGGAATTTCAGGATCGTTGGATAGGAAGGGGAGGACCTATAAATTGGCCTACTAGATCGCCTTGCCTTACACCTTGCGATTTTTTCTTGTGGGGTTTTATTAAAAATATTGTTTACAAAGAAGAGGTTACCACAAAAGAAAATATGAAAGAAAGAATTACTGCAGCGTTTAGACAGGTGACCCCTGCAATGCTAAGAGATGTGCGTAAATCAATGAAAAAAAGGGCAAGAAAATGTATAAATGAAAATGGAAGACATTTTGAACACGTACTATACATTTTAACTTTCACTATTGTAGTTTTCTTACGATTAAACTTTGTAAAATTTTGTACTTATTAAAAATTGTGTAAAATATGTTGTTTGTCACTTAACGTCAATTATTAAAGTAAATAGTAAAGTTAGATGTGCAAAATCCTATATTTTTTTAATACGTATTAGAGAGAGCTTCTAACTGAAGAAAAATATACAGGGTGTCCCATTTGAAAAAATTAAGTTATTGCCTTTTGAAAACTAGACTATTTGCACGCCATCGGCAAACACCCTGTGCAACAGGTGAAGATGTTGTGTGATTATTGTGATAGGTGCATGTTTTATTTATATCATAGTAGCTTTTTTGAGAAATTTTTTAAAAAATGTGGTTTTTGTGCTAATATTTCTGAAGTGCTGTTTTTTCATTAAATCTGCTTAAAATAGGAATAACTTGTCAACGCCGCGTCGGATTTACAAATACAAAAAACTACCGTAAATCTAATATTAAGTAGAATCAGAAGACATAATCGTATACAGGGTGTTCAATTTAAAAAAACCAAATTAATTTTCATTCCACAAAAATTAGCCACCCTGTATACATCAAAATATTTTAAAATTGTAGTCCGAGTGACACTGTCTACCCTTACAAAAATCTTGTTGATATCTCTTTTAGTTTCGATGCTAGAGATCGAGTGGAAATAATTGGCGCACCCTGTATTTCATGTCAACTTCTTTGCCTAGTTACGGGCTTCTAAAAACGATTTTTATATTGACACATAACCTGAAACATAAAAGAAGCTCGCCAAAGCTTTGGTTACTTTATTATTTTGTCTACATGCTAATAAACAATATTGTAATCTGAAACTATTTAATCGGTGGTAAATCTCCTACGGAAAAGATAAATAAGACGTCCACGATTTATTCAAATAAACGCTTGGGCGTTGAAACCTCTTAAAAACTCAACATGACGTAGGTACTCGATGTATGTCTCTAAGTTGAGATTTTAAAACATTTCATCATTAGTCTAGGCGTCAGTCATGACACAATATCGCCAGTATTATATCTGATTAGATAGTAACTACCACTTGATTAACAAAAGTAAACTACATACCCGATTGATTAATATTGAGGACTCTGGAATTGGAGAGTACAAATATAATTCAGTGATAGTTTGAAAATATTATATTTATTGTTTGCTTCCTTTGTTTTATATACCTTGAAAGGCTACACCAATGAAAATTAAAGACATACCCTTATTTATTTATTTACTTTATTGCAGTACACCACAGAGTAACCTAATTGGTACATAGCAACGCCATTAAAATATAATTGAGAAGAAATATAAAAATATAAAATATAGAAAGTACATTTGCAAACACATAAGAAATAGATTAAAAAACAAAAAATTTAAGTATGCAATTCCTTGAGCTGGAAAATGAAATTTAAAGAGGAGATATTTTAAAAATTTATTTTGTACTCTTTCAAGCCTATTATCATGTGTGGTATAAGATCGATACCATATTATGGAACAATATTCAACAGTACTGCGCACCAAACTGTTAAATAGACACAATATTGCCCGAGTATCTTGAATGTGTTTGGAATTTCTCTTTACGAAGCCCAGTAACCTAAAAGCCTTTAGAATGACACTGTCTAAGTGTAAATTAAAGGATAAGCCCTTGTCGAATAGGACTCCAAGGTCGTTAATTGATGAGACTACTTCTAGAGAGCCATTATTTATATAATAAAGGATATTACTAGGGTTCGTACATCTATAGAATCTCAGTTTACATTTTGATTTACTTCACACCAGGAGACAAATCGGTTTATATCTAATTATTAGTGGCTCGTGATACCGGAAGAAATATTTTTATATCGTCTGCATAAATAAGATACCGTGCATACTTGAAACATGAAGAAATGTCATTAATAAATAATATAAATTAAACAGGGCCAAGATGCGAACCCTGTGGAACACCAGAAGTTACAAACACTTTGCGTGACACTGAACCACAAATTGAAACGCGTTGTAAGGTATGACTTGATCCAGCTGAGAAAACTCCCAGACACTCCAATATCGGCGAGTTTCTTAATCAAATGCTTTGGATAGATCGGCGTAATTAACGTTTGATTTACCTGTTCAATAGAGTTAGTTAGAAATTCCTGGAAGATGGCAAGATTGGTAGCTGTGGATCGGCCTCTATCGAATCCATATTGATTAGAGATAATGTGGTGTTTATAACAGCTAAAGATGTCATCTGACAGTATCTCTTCAAAAACTTTTGGAATAGCGGAGAGTAATGAGTAATTCTCTACGTTGGTTTGATCGCCTGTTTTAAATATTGGTATTAGGTTAGCACATTTCCATTGATGTGGGAAATGTCCTCTATCAAATGATCTTTGGAAAATAGATTGCAGAGTGATTGCCAAAGAAGGACGATCTTTTAGTAATACCGGAGGAATCCCATTTGGTCCGGTACCTTTTGAGGAATCAAGTTCCAGAAGCCTGTTCCTTATCTCTTCCTCGGTGAAAGTATAAGAGGACAGATTAGAGATAATGTTCAGGGGTGTTCTGTACTCAGTGCTAACAGAGTCATATTTCTGATAGGAAATGAGAGGCAAATGCATTCGCTATTATAGTGAGAGGATTGTCGATTATTATAACGTACTTATAGGCTCTATTGCCCCACACATTTCATTTTAATAATTATAGACCACACTGTATATTACTCCTGGAGTTTTTCTTGTGTTCTATTTGACTTTCCCCTCTGCTTTATAAAATGCTTTTGTGCAAAATGTGTTCATTGTTGATATTCGATTTCATTAAAGAAACTACAAATTTCATTACTTTTATTAAATAGAGAGCTTCCATTCTCCATAAACAAAAACTTGAGACGCGACAGATATTAATAAAGTAATTAATCATAAATCGAAAGGTCACTAAACTTAGTGATATTATTTATAATATCCGACCATTATGTTTTGCTAGAATTCAAACTCACTTATATTAAACATTTCAATATGGTCGTAATTCCTTATTGTTATATTCAGAAGATTGTTTCTATTGTTCGTGAGGCAGTGAATGAAATTTATTACAATATGCACCTTGACCTAGCATTTACTCAAACTCTTGATTTTAATGGTGTAAATCGTTTGATTTATATGCAGTTGGTTATGGATTAAATATATCGAAATATAGAGTTAAATTTCAGGGCTGTATAAGGGGAATTGTCCCAGAAGGACCCGATCTAATAGTGATTGTTGTTTGACAAGAACGACCATGCCAAAGTTTGGCGGTGCTACATTGTTTAGTATTCGTATGGCAGCCATCAATAGTGAATTTGTAAACATGGAATAATAGTTTTATTCTATAAATTCTACTCTGGAGATGTCGCCCCAATTTCTAATTTCCAGAGTGCTTGAGTTATTTACAACCTAATGCCAAATCCTTAGGTATACTAGTGCATTTGACAGCACATTTGTTGGTGACGAGCGCGATAGCTGGTGAAACAGGTATTGAAAGCATTCTTCTGTCTCTTGTGCTTTTATGCGGCGTTGCCAAATATAAACACTACAGTTCTCAAATAACACAAAGCACACATTTGACAGTTGTGGTATCGAGAGATATATATGATACAATATTTTCTTGATTCTACCAAATCGCAATGCTTGTTTTAAAATTATATTAAAGTACTTAGACAATATTTTATTACTGTTAGTTGACATGGTACACAATTTAAAAAATTCTGCGCGTTTCATAGGCTTTTTCAAATCTTTCTAATTTGTATAGATTTTTTTCTGATAGCACAATAGTTTAGGAATTTGATTGTTTGCAAATTAGTACGCATGTAAGTTTATTGCTCTTTATCATCCTACACTTATTTGGTACACTTCCTCTGGCAACGAAAACTATCATTGAAATCTACGTAATGACGTGGATATATTTAAAATAACAGTTGTCCTTTCAGGAACTTCTTCATAAATGTTTAAGTTCTGTCCTCTGATAGAAAGATATATTTCTATTGTGCTTTTCACGGGTCTATAATTTTGTATAATTTGGCGCACGGCTTTTGTAGCAAAATAAAATATATATACAGAGTGATAAAGTTTATTAGATACAGCTGTATTAACTGCTTTATTGGGATCTGCCATCCAGCGATACGCCACCTGGCGCTTTGTTTTCGAACACAAATTAGGGTGAAGTTTCCATAAGAAATACATTACATCGAACCTTAAAAGCCGAGGTAGACCGGAAAACGGCGGTTCCAGTGACTGGACTATCCTGCGGGCTCGAATATCCCAATGTTTCCAAATTCCTGCGGGTTCTTACATCCATTTGGTTCAAAATTCCTGCTGTTTCAAAATTACTGCTGGTTCAAAATTCCTGCAGACTCAAATATAATCGTCTTACTCAACAAAATTGTGGTCCTCACCTATTTAAAACAACACTCATCACTTGTCCATCTTCTGCAATTTTCCCATTAGTTTGATGGGGATTAACTCGCAAATTGGACGTCGATAAACAGAAAGCCACTAAGTCCAAATAGCCACTGACACTTTCTTTATTTTTTTTCCCGCATTTAACCAAATGTCCAGCGTATAAAATGCGTTCAGCTTGTTTGAAATTTAGTTTTCTAGGGTCTGTTCTAGCCCATTCGCAAATTTTGTCAATCGTAAGACTCAGTTTTTATATTTAATAAGAGAGCAACACTCATGTCAAATTTAAATCTTCACCCTAATTGACGCCATCTTGGATATGCCACGCCCCCATGTCAGATCTGAATTGCTACCATATCATCGAAATTAGCTAGCAAATGCTCATAGGTGCTTGCGTTAATTAGTAACCTATACAGCGTGACGTTACTCTGGGTTCCTGGCCATGGGAACATACCGGGGAACGAATGCGCTGATGAATTAGCAAGGAGAGGTGCAAACATGAACGTAGCAATGTCTGAACGGGTTGAACCCTCAATTAATACGGTTACGCGAGATATTTATCAACACTTCCTAGCCTTAGCCGACGCTAGCTGGAAAGCCTTAACAACGTGCAAGACGGCCAGGCAAACGTGGCCCTCGTACGTCAGAAGCAAAAAGTAATCTTCTGAAGCTTTCGAGGAAGGACATAGCTAGAGCTACGGTTGTTTACACGGAACACTGGCCAATTGGCGAGCACGCTTCCCGGCTTGGTATTCCGTTAAATCGGTCGTGCCGTGGCTGTGGACATCCTAGCGAAGAAGAGACAATCACGCACTTCGTCTGCAAGTGCCCAGCTCTCTCGGGAATTACCTCTTTAATGAACTCACCAATCTATCCAGTAAGTGGCCTACGGAAACAGTAGACCACGAGGTAGATCTAAAACAACCAAATAAAGCTCGGGTTCGCGCGATCGTGGTAGCAAAACGGTGCTGAAGCGTTAACTGTGGTTTGGGACAGTCGTCCAGAGCTCGCCACTTGAACCAACCACCCAACCAAACAAAAAAATGGTGCATGTTAGACAATTTACCCCCCCCCCCCCTCCCCCAGAGACGAGGTATTTTATTCATAAACTACCTTAAGAAATGAAACACCATCAATACCGAATATTACATGGTATTATTGGTGAGTTTGAAGGAAGAAATTGCGACAAAACAACCCCAAATGAAGACGAAGGAAGAGCTATTTTACCAATATAATGTACCATACCATAGGTTGATCACAAAAATAGCAAAATCGCACGAACTGAGCTTTCAATTGCTTTCCCATCCATCGTATTCGCCGGATCTGGCTTCCAGCGACTACTATACCTGCTGGCAGACCTAAAAAGCGTCATCCTGTATGGAAAAAACTTTTATACTGTGTAATTTCTGATAAAATTTAATATGTATACAACAAAAGAATATTGATTTGTTGGTAATAAACGATTATTATATACCATATCCTAAATTATAGTTTATCTTCAGATATATATAACAAACTTTTGAAAAATATTCTTACAAATAACCCTGACCTAATCCAACAAGAAAAACCTTCTCTTTTACTATCTTCAGTAAAGTTTACTTCATACTTCTCAATACACGTCAATATTGGAATAATATAAAGAAAATGGATAGTAAAAACAAATCTCAGTATATTCATATGAACGTATCGAGAAAGCTCATGATTTTAATTGGTGCATGGCCCCTCGAATCCAGTGGATTTATCCTCAAAGCTTACAACATCTACTTTTACCTTTCGTTCTCTTTCTTCATTCTAAATATCATCAGTCATGCCATTGAAGATATACGAATAATAACCACCGAAAAAAAGTTCGTAACCACCGAAAATATGAAATCATATATTATTTTCCTAACGGGCGTCTACAAAATAATAATATGCAAATCTCCACTGATCACATCTATAATATCCAGAATCGAAAAAATTGAGAGGAAGATACTGGAAAACGATGATTTTTTAATAAAAGAAATATATATGAAAAATGCAAAGAGCGCATTCAAAAGTGCTATATTGTATATTATAGTCGGAGCTATTTCAATTTTAAGTTATGCTGTCATACCAACCTTCTATAATATTAAGGAAAAACCAGATGAATTCGGACATACCAAAAGATATTTTATATTCCAGAGTTGGTTCCCATTTGATACCGAGAAACATTACATAGTTACGAATGTTATCGAACATGTTGTCGCAATGTATGGATATACTTACATAGTATATACCGAAGTGATGCTAATTTCTATTTTAAAATTTTTCATTTGTCAGCTAGAAATCTTGCAGTATTATTTGAGCAGAATCGATTATTTTGCTATAAAATATGGTCAAACTCATAATTTATCTAAAGAGGAGGCGGAATGTAGATTTATTTCATTTTGCATTTCTACACATCAGGATTTAATACAGTAAGCATATTTTATTTGCTAGTAGGTACTGAAAACCCAGAGCAAATTGTCGTAAAACCTCAATTGATCCCAACTCGTGCTCACTAATCCTTTAAAAGGTAAAAGTGTAAAGGTCTCTATAATCCGTATGCCCAACTCGTACCCGCTTGAAAAATATACCAATCTAATTTAAATCTAGGAACTAATAAATTCATAGTTTTAAATGCTTGCGAATCATTTCACAGCCATTTGAAGAGTTCCTTTTATAATTCACATCTCTCATTATTTGTTTTTTTTTTGTTGACGTATTACTAAAAATTCAAGAAGCGGCCTGTATAAAATGTCGAAGTGTAGACTGTCATAAAATTGTAAAAATTCAAAACTTTTTCCTATGACGTCGTATTGTAAATTTAAAGCCAAGTCTAATTCTAAATAAAAAAAAGTCTGATCACATTGTGATTGTGATTGTGATTGTGATGTATTTTCGAATAAAATATATTTTTGGCATTGCTAGTCCTCGTTTTCAGACTTTTTTTATGATTTAGAATTAGACTTGTAAAAAATTCGTCTTGTAGAAAAAACAAGGTTTTCTAAAATCTACCATTGATAATTTTAAGGATAAAAAAATAACAACGTTTAATTTTGTTAAAATATTATCATGGTATAGTACTCAATAATATTAAGTTTTAAATTTTTATATTCCTATTTTTTTAGTAGTTTTGTTTTGAATATATATGAATCTTCAGTATGCCTTCGTAATAACTTTTTTGGATGAAGATAATAGAAAACTTTCCAAAAGAATTAAAACCCTTGGGCACGAGTTGGTCAAATGAGAATCGCCGCAATTGATGTACATGTAAATTTAATAAGATTGCCTTTCTTGCATTCTAAATATCACAGGTCCAATAATTGTCAGGATAGGAACTTCCAAAATCGTTATTTGGCAAATAAATTGTTCATTCTCATTTACTTCTATATGTCGACTCTCATCTTACAGACTGATTTAGGAAGATGTAAACGTGACATATTCTGCAAGAGTAGTTTTTTAGTATCCCTATGTGAAAAAATGATTTAATTACATAATGAAATTTGTAAGATATTTACAGATTGCACGAAGGTGGAATTTTTTGAACCATAAAAATTCCAAAAAAGGACCATAGGAATGACAAAACTGCACAAAGGATGTGAAATAAAACACACAAGCTCCCAAGAACAAGGACAACAACTCCTTGGGCTATATGCCCCACCAGGTATCCAGACGTGGTTTGGTGCCCGACCAAGTCGGGGCTTTAACCCAAAAACTTCGATTTTGTCATTAATGGAGCTTGCCATTCTTAGACCGGTTTCGGCATTATTGTGCCTCATCAGTAAGAAGCAGGCTAGCTCGACATCCTGTCACTAAAGGATGTCTGAAAATGAATTCGACTCGCCTCGTTCTTGACAAAAGTGGTTGCGTTATAGCAAGTATATCACGAACGAGGAGAGCCCACTTGTTATAACGCAACCACTTTTATCAAGAACGAGGCGAGTCGAATTCATTTTCAGACATCCTTGAGTGACAGGATGTCGAGCTAGCCTGTTTTTTACTGAATGGCAAGCTCCTTTAATGACAAAATCGAATCCAAACCACGTCTGGACTTTCGTAATTCAATACCTGGTGGGGCATACAGCCCAAGGAGTAGTTGTTGAAGTCCAGACGCTAGTGCAGTGTAGGACATTTTTAATGTCCTTGTTCTTGGGAGCTTGTGTGATTTTATTTCACATCCTTTGTGCAATATTTACAGATGTTAAGAAAAAGAACTGGTAACCTTGGATAAATGTCGAAATAATAAAACAAGGACTCTTTCCATTACTTTAATTAAATCAAATGTTCAAAATAATCTCGTCTATTCTCGAACGAAAGAACATTTTCTATTACGCAAATCATCAATGGATCGTGGTGGTGTTCTGTAAACAACAGACTTCAAATGTTCCCATAAAAAGAAATCCATTCAATAACACTCCTACAACTTATCCAATGTCCTGGAAAAAATCCAAATAATTCCTTACTTCTAGGGGGTGGGTAGCTCAGCGGTAGAGCACTGGACTCATAATCCAAGGGTTGTGGGTTCGAATCACACCAAAGGCAGAAATCTTTTTCTGATTTTTAATTAATTAAAAATTTAGAAATTGATTTTCATATACCAGGTGTGATTCCTCACTCGACCATTCACTGTTGGGTTCTAATTAACAGTGCTGTTCCTAAAGTGGCGCTGGGAAACAGTAACAAAGCCTACACAGAACACGAGGCTAATGGCCATAGTAGTCGATGCCGTTGACACAGAAGTAAAAAAAAAAAATTCCTTACTTCTAAATTGAAATGAGGGAAAGCTCCGTATTGCTGAAAGTATAACTCATCCTCCTGCATTCGATCTCAGATATCTAGATATCTGGATCTAAGTTTGAAAATTTTTTTTGTAATAGGTGTCTTACATAAACAGCAGATACACTTTTGTTGGGATGGTTTTCGTTAAATAATGTTGCCGTACGCCAATAGTTTATTTGCCATCCCATATAAAACTACAATTTCAGTTCTTTCTTCCACACTGTAAACCATTTTTCTTAAACTCTATTAGATATTTAATTTAAAGTCAAAATTTTTCGAAAACTTTTATACTAACAAGTAAGCAGAAGTGTTACAAGCAATATTATTTGATAGTTCATACAACGAAGCTGCTTTCATGGCTTGCTATTATTTTTTGCTTTCCATATTGAATATCTGGTACCTGAACCTTAAGGTTAGCTGTAAATATCTTACAAAGGGCATCTAATTTTTCCTGTGAAAAAAATCGAAAAAACACGTTGCTAAGTAATATTTTAACAAGAAGCATGAGTGCTCGTGGCAACAAAAATCCTAGTCGAAGACGAGGATTTTTGCACCTGCACGAATGTATTTTGTTAAAAAAATATTACTTTGCATTGTGTTTTTTCGATTTTTTTCACAAGGAAAATTAGATGCCTGGATGGTATTTGACAAGACTATTTCTTGAGTAACAGATTATTCTGCATACACATAGCATACAAAACATACTACTTATTATATATGCATATATAATAAAAATGTAGGTATTAATTTGAAAACTGAAAAACAGGTAATTTATTTAATCACAAAATACTACAAACTTAATTATCTATGGTACAGTAGCACTTATTGCTTAGCATTCATTGTATTTATATATATTGAATAAACTATAAACAATTAGAATATAAATTGCAATTTTGGTACACAGTAGGTGTATTGTTTGAAATCTTTGTTAACTCATTGATAACGTTGTATGTAAGTAAATCATTAATGCTGTTGATGGGTCCAGCTGTAGAGTGAGAAGCTCGAGGAGTGGCTGCAGGATCTTCTGTTTTCTGTTTTTAGCTGGAGGATCTGAGGCGCCACTTCTAAGGGTGTTTATGATGTTGCAATAATGCTCATTATCCATTTGAGATAAGGCTTAATTGAGTTGGCTGAACTGTTGCCAGTAATTTTAATTAATTGTTGTTCACCTGCACCTCCTTTAGCCAGGTTACTGACTGCTGCTAATATAGTTAAGGCAACTAGTTTCGGCTTAAGCAGCCATCTTCAGGCCTAGAAAAAAGGGTTCCTAGTGGAAATGATCAAACGCTTACAGATATAATGAATTTTATAACTTACCCATAACACTAAAATGCTCAGATATTGTTTACAATAATTTTAAGTTTACTTATTGTTTTAGAATGATAAACAGTTTCCGAGATGTTATTCAAATATTAGTTTTAATAAGATATTGTACATCTTCTGTTGAAACAGCTTATGTGATTTTCATTCTAATAGAGGTATAGTAGTAATGAGTTCAATATTATTGCAAAACTATTATCTGTTATTAAGTCAACAAAGTTCCAAAACTATAGAAACTTTTCACTCTATTTTTGGATATTCTACGTGCCCTAAAAATATGTAACATGTAATCATTAACAAGACTAAAACCGTTGCACATCATCGATGACGTATTTAATTTGGTGTCGTTCAAAATTCTGTAGATATAATAATATAATTTGTACAGAAAATAAAAACAGCTGCAAATTGCAAATCGTTATGATTTCAGGCAATTATAAATAGAGAATGAGCAATATCTGAGGATCTATAGATGGCACATTTAGGCCAATTTGTCGCCCTGATCATAAAAAAGTAATTTGATTCTTTTCTAAGATGTAAAAGATTAGAATTTAAAATCAACTAAAGGAGAGAGCAAGGGCGGATTTAGCTTTTTTTATGGGGGGGGGGGGGTAAAAACTTACCAAGTAGTCCAAGAAAGCTAGTAATTTTTTTGTAATATCGAGCAGAAACTAGTAACTGATCAGATCGACTTAAATTTTTTTGTAAATTGCTAGTAAAGGTGTCTAGAAGTAGAAAACTTTCGTTAGTTGCGTTTTGGGTGGTGGCAGGTGGAGGTGTGAAAAAAAAAAAGAAAAAAAAATCGTAATTGATAAATTACCTTTTTTAATGAATTAATGTTCCCTCCCGAGTTATAGTGCGCAGAAAAATACGATATTCACCACAATATTCGTACATTTCTAAATGAAAAATGAATAATCCATTTTAAAGCTTAGGATATCGCCGAAATATCATGTTATGACAAACTTTTTCATTTGAATGACCGTTTTTTCAATATTTGATCCGAAAAATGACATTGACGGTTATAAACGCAAAGATAAAAAAATGGTAATTATTCGGAAGAACATTTGCCTTGTCTCTTTAATTTTTTTTTCAAAAATCAATACTTTTCACGGTATTGACCAAAAATTGAAAATTTCATAAAAAACAAAAATTTAGCTCAACTTTAACAGACCAAAACTTAAAAAATAATTATCCATAGGGCTAAAAATTACTAATTGTAAAAATTGTAAAAACATATTTTACGACTTTCTGCAAAAGGATTTTTTTGTCAAATACCACAGTCTAGATGGCGATAAAAAAATAGCGTAAAAAAATTGAAAAAAATTTATTTTGTCCATAACTTTTTTTCTGCTTATGTTAAACGGTTCTGGATGGTCTTAAAATGTTTCCAATGTTGTTCTCTCATTAAGATGTTATAAACATTTTTTTGTGGAAGTCATATTTTTTTAGATATTTACGCTAGAACAGCGGTTCTCAAACTTTTCAAATTTTGTACCACATAAATATGAAACAAAACTATATGTACCACCATAAAAGCATTTCGCCGTTAAAAATCAATGTGTCGCGAAATTGTTCGAAGTTTTTGGAAAAGTCGTCATTTCAATATTAAAGCTAGAGCCGTTAAAGTCAAAAACTTGAAGAAAAATATATGTGTTTCTCAAGGCCATAAAATTAGTTCATATAAATTTTTACGTAATAATATCAGATTTTCGGTTATATTTAAAAAACTAGAAATGTACGATTTTTATGGTGAAAATCGTAATCTTTACGCCCTATAACTCGGGATGGGTTTATTCTCATTAACATCAATTCATTAACAAAGGATAATTTATCGATTGCGCAAGTTTATTTTCTTTTTTCCCTCACTTTTTGATGAAAAAAACGCCACTATCGAAAGTTTTCTACTTCTGAACTAAACACCTTTCCTAACAATTTCCAATAAATTTCAAGTCGATCTGTTTAAAAAAAAACTTTATTAATACTAAATTATAATCACAAGGAGACTAGGAAAGTACTTAGAAATGGCTAAACAAAGAAAAACACTTTTAAACTGCTACTATTAAAAGTCTAGTAAAATAAGGAAGCTGCATACATTTTTTTTACGCGTTATAAGAAGCACCACTTTCTTTATGATGTAAAACAGTTTTGTGTGTATTATGTTTTATAAATTTTTTATAAATTACAATCATGGGGGGGATAATTACCCCCTGTATCCCCCCGTAAATCCGCCCTTGGGAGAGAGCCAAATTATGTTCGGTATGATTTGTCATAACTATTGTCTGGTGCGTGCTTATAAAGGTTTTAATAACAGATAAATAGTTTTACCAAAAAATGTTCTGCATTAACTAATATAATTTCATTTTTTAGGGCACTTTTTTTAGTTGGGACAAATCTTCAATGTTTTTTTTGCTAATTGCACTAATAACCCAACTATTTATATTCTACTCAAATTCTGACAGTATCATCAGAAAAGTATGATATTTTTTTCTCCAATATTTATTTACTAATAATAAATATATTAACAATAATTTTCTAGAGCCTTAATGTATCGGATGCGGTTCTTAAAAGCAAATGGTACACCATGGAAACTAAATCCCAAAAATTATTGATATTACTCATTTTAAGATCACAGCAGCCACTATCAATGTCTATAGGAGGTTTTGCAGATGCTAGCCTAGAGTCATTGATTCCGGTAAGGATCATTGTCCAAATACTATAAATAATTATTATGATATAAATTATGATTTTGATTTAATTAGCCCAATATCAGTATTAACTATTAAAATTTGTGAAGTAACTTTATTTTCAATCGCAAATTTGCCATCTTAAATTTAAATACTTACCGCAATCTGTGTGTGCATTAGAGAACCTAAAATGAAAGAAATATACATTTTCTGGATAATTTTGCGCCATTTCACCATTTAACCAACTATTTTTATTTTTTAGATATATAAAACGATATACTCATATTTAGCACTAATTAAAAACTAACAGTCGACAAAACAATAATTTGAATCAACACAATAATCCGAAGTAGAAAATAAATATTCACATTGCAAGCAGATTTACTTTTATTTCATATTTAAACCTCTCTTAAGGGGAACTGATACTTTAAAAATTGATACACCTGTGGGGCAACTGGAGAGGGAGAGGAATAAAATTCGGTACTGGTAGTTGGAGCCTAAATACGAGGGTGAGCCTAAATTTTGTACTGCGGCGCCGATTTCGCATTCCGAAAAACGTTTCTAAACGTTGGATGGTTGAAATGTCGACTGGCCGTTATAAAATTGAAGATGATAGATGAGAAATAGCAAGAAAACATATTAGGCCAGGAAAAACTCGGTTTGACTACGCAATTTTCTGAGCTAGTGAAACCTTGTGGAATTACTTAATTTTTGGCCCAATATCAAAGTTAGAAAGGTTTGGTAGGGTATTCTTGCCCCCTTGCCCCAATATGCCCCCCTTTTAGGGCACAGGGGGTGGCAGCTGCTATATTGCTTATTTTTAAAAATACTTTTGCGCCTCGTGAGACAATATTTCCCACTCGTGTGAAAAGTGTCACTTTCCGCACTCGTTATGTAATATACTATATAGACATTTAAGTAAGTAGCGTCAAAAACACGTTCCAAAAGAGAAAATGATAATTCGAGGTATAAATCTAACGGCACTCCACTATAAGTAATTTATTCAAAAATTAATGATTTAGTCACTTTTTTGCATCGGAAAATTGATTTTTCGGGCGCCATATTGAATTTTAACTTTTTTTGACCTCAAATTCGTAATTAGCGACCCCCCAAAACCGCTAGCCTATAAGGATTTTTAAAAATAAGCAATCTGCCACCCCCTGTGCCCCAAGGGGGCAATAATACCCTACCAAACCTTTCTAACTTTGATATTGGGCTAAAAATAAAGTAATTCCACAAGGTTTCACTTTGATTTGACGTGGCTCAGAAAATTGCGTAGTCAAACCGAGTTTTTCCTGGCATACATCAATGAAAATCAAATAAATTTCATTCATCCTATGAACTTATTGAGAGACCGACTATTTTAAACGTATTAAGCATCATCCTGTATGCAAAAAAAAAATTTATACTGTGTAATTTCTGATAAAATTTAATATGTATATAACAAAAGAATATTGCTTTGTTGGTAATAAACGATCATTATATATCATATCCTAAATTATAGTTTATCTTCAGATATATAACAAACTATTGAAAAATATTCTCTAATTACAAATAACCCTGACCTGATCCAACAAGAAAAACCTTCTCTTTTACTATCTTCAGTAAATTTTACTTCATACTTGTGAATACACGTCAATATTGGAATAATATGAAGAAAATGAATAGTAAAAAGAAATCTCAGTATATTCATATGAACGTATCGAGAAAGCTCATGATTTTAATTGGTGCATGGCCCCTCGAATCCAAAGCTTACAACATCTACTTTTACCTTTCGTTCTCTTTCTTCATCCTAAATATCATCAGTCATATCATTGAAGATATACGAATAATAACCACGGAAAAAAAGTTCGTGAACACCGAAAATATGAAATCATATATTATTTACCTAACGGGCATCTACAAATTAATAATATGCAAATCTTCACTGGTCACATCTATAATATCCAGAATCGAAAAAATTGAGAAGAAGATACTGGAAAACGATGATTTGTTAATAAAAGAAATATATCTGAAAAATGCAAAGAGCACATTCAAAAGTGCTATATTGTATTTTATAGCTGGAACTATTTCAGTTTTAAGTTATGCTGTCATACCAACCTACTATAATATTAAGGAAAAACCAGATGAATTCGGACATACCAAAAGATATTTTTTATTCCAGAGTTGGTTCCCATTTGATACCGAGAAACATTTTATACTTACGTATGTTATCGAACATGTTGTCGCAATGTATGGATATTCTTACATAGTATTTACCGAAGTGATGCTACTTTCTATTTTAAAATTTTTCATTGGTGAACTAGAAATCTTGCAGTATTATTTGAGGAGAATCGATTATTTTTCTATAAAATATGGTAAAACTCATAATTTATCTAAAGAGGAGGCGGAATGTAGATTTATTGCATTTTGCATTTCTAAACATCAGGATATAATAGAGTAAGCATATTTTATTCCATTATTATTTGATAGTATAGTAGAACCAACCGCTTTATGAGAAAGAAAAAACGCTATAAAAACAGCAAAGGATACCGCCAATAGAAGAAATACTGATTGATCTGGACATTTTTGAGTATTTTAATGTCGAAAACACCGTACACTGTCCATATACATAAAAAAAGAGGACTGCAGTGCACAGAGCAAATTGTCGTATGACGTGCACTATTTACACGAATCCATTTGAACCTCAATTGCTTACAGAGCTTCAATTTTACATATACAATACGATTGGCTTTATAGCATTCTAAATATCATAGGTCCAATAATTGTCAGGATATGAACTTCCAAAATCGTTGTTTGGCAACCTAAGTTATTATATTGTTTATATAGTTAGAGAGATGACAACCAAGATTTTTACCACATTATATGACCCTGTACGCGGAAATGCGATTTTCAGACATTTTGCGCGTAGCGTCTGATCTGAGAGCATTTTCAAAAATGTCCACAAATATGGCCCGTCGGATTTCCGGAATGTAGTTAGATAGTAACCCTGAGATACCGAGAATACAGTTTTCAGAAACCGAGAATGTAGCGTTTACCCAGGAGACCATTTTCAAAAAAAAATGAGACAAAAAAAAACTTACACCAGTCTGAAAGTCACTTTTATAGATAAAGTCGGGTCAGTTGATGCGAAAAAATCAATTTTCAAAAAAAAATCCTGTCTCCTTACATTTTTATAGCATTTCGAATATGTCAACAAATCTGACGTCACGTCTGAAATTGGTCATGATTGAATACATTGCCCAGATGTCGAAAAAATTGAAGAAATAAGGTGGAATTTTGCATTTTTTGGCATTTTTTAGCGAAATTTGAAAAATGACCTTTTCTTCAAATCGCCATATCTCGGCAAAGAATTTATATGTATACAAACATGTTTGAATAGTCAAAATTATAGGAAATTTAACGCTCTACAACAAAGTATAGAGATGGCTTTGCCGTAGGACGTAAGGGAAAAAAACAATTGAGGAAAAATTGGAGGAATGTCGAAAATTTTGCAGTTTTCTACCCCTTCTTCTTTTCGTACAGGGTCTTCGAGGTCAAAAACTTGAGAAAATGTTAATTAACCATCCCTGCACAACATCTTAAACTTTCTACCCTTTTTCCACCTAACCCCATATATTTCATCCTGTCGACTGGACTAATAGGCGACACTCAAAATGTCTGAAAACAGTATTTTTGAAATATGGGCATCCATGCGAAGGATTTGAAACAAAAATGAACCGAGCTGCTATGAGTCACTTAGGTAATATTTTTTGACATTTTTTAAAATACACTCTTAAAATTTTAAGTTTTGGTAGTTTTTTTTTTTTGAAAATTTTAAATGCGTATTTGCATAAACTTTAAAATGCAATATCTCAGCTTCCCGTGGACCGATTGTCAACTATGATATATGATTTTTTATTTACTCGTCGAGCACTATAAGATGGACTATACTAAAATGGCGAATTCTTAAGATTTTCCGTTTTCGGAGTGTTTTTTGAAAATTTTAAATGCGTTTTTAAGGCACTTCCGATCGAGCTAGATCAAAAATTTTTACATTTTTGGAATCTACGCTTCAAGGACTATAAGATGGCATAAACAAACACAAACATAAAAAATTTCAAACTTTGAAAGCCTTTTTGAGGCACTTCCGTTAGAGCTAGACCAAAAAACTGGACATTTTTGAAATCTACGGACCAAAATCTATAAGATAACATCAAAAACAGACATCGAAATTTTTTCAAATTTTTCAATTTTACAGGGGGGTGCCGAGTACAATTTAGGTCATTTTTTGAACGCCTATTTCTCGACTATCCGAAGAGATAGCTCAAAAATTAAAAAAGATTCGGAATCTGCTCGTCCAAATCTACAAAATGCCCTTTAGTACCATTCGTTATCGTTAATAATAAGGGAGATACGACACATGGATTTTTTAGAAAATCACTCAAAAATCCATATAACTCCCCCAAAATCGCCAGAATTTAAATTTCGAGATATATCATGAATTAGTACTTCCATTTACTACATTTTGGCCGAGGGAAATTTCCGTGAAATAATTATTAACGAAAAAGCTATTTTCAGAGTGTCGTTTAGGAAAATTCCTCAATTTCAAACCGCGATATGTGGACAACCGGTAACGTAAAAATTGATATTGATGGGTGATTTTTAATGTACTCGTCGAGCACTATAAGATGAAATTCTTAAAATTTTGAGTTTAGGTAGTTTTTTATTTTTTTGAAAATTTTAAATGCGTATTTGCATAAACTTTAAAATGCAATATCTCAGCTTCCCGTGGACCGATTGTCAACTATGACATATGATTTTTTATCTATTCGTCGAGCACTATAAGATGGACTATACGAAAATGGCGAATTCTTAAGATTTTGCGTTTTCGGAGTGTTTTTTGAAAATTTCAAATGCGTTTTTAAGGCACTTCCGATCGAGCTAGATCAAAAAATTTTACATTTTTTGAACCTACGCTTCAAGGACTATAAGATGGCATAAAAAACAAACATAAAAATTTTCCAACTTTGAAAGCCTTTTTGAGGCACTTCCGTTAGAGCTAGACCAAAAAACTGGACATTTTTGAAATCTACGGACCAAAATCTATAAGATAACATCAAAAACAGACATCGAAATTTTTTCAAATTTTTCAATTTTACAGGGGGGTGCCGAGGACAATTTAGGTCATTTTTTGAACGCCTATTTCTCGACTATCCAAAGAGATAGCTCAAAAATTAAAAAAGATTCGGAATCTGCTCGTCCAAATCTACAAAATGCCCTTTAGTACCATTCGTTATCGTTAATAATAAGGGAGATACGACACATGGATTTTTTAGAAAATCACTCAAAAATCCATATAACTCCCCCAAAATCGCCAGAATTTAAATTTCGAGATATATCATGAATTAGTACTTCCATTTACTACATTTTGGCCGAGGGAAATTTCCGTGAAATAATTATTAACGAAAAAGCTATTTTCAGTGTGTCAGTTTTGGAAGAATTCGTCAATTTCAAACCGCGATATGTGGACAACCGGTAACGTAAAAATTGATATTAATGGGTGATTTTTAATGTACTCGTCGAGCACTATAAGATGGAATTCTTAAAATTTTGAGTTTTGGTAGTTATTTTTTTGAAAATTTTAAATGCGTACGTACCTAAACTCTAAATGCAATATCTCAGCTTCCCGTGGACCGATAAAATTTCTGAAAACGCAAATTTTAGTGATGAAGTACATTTTCAATATCAGACGGGGTGTTATACAACAGTCGACCAATTTTTTTTTATATAGCAGAAGTGGTCCCCCGCGAAGATGCTACACTTCTGGAAGTTACTACTCACCATTCGGCTCTAGGGTCATCTAATCTATCGATTTTACCGGTTTTAGCCGGGGTGCTATGAAACATGGTTTTGGTTGTCATCTCTCTAACTATTACCTTTTATTGTTGCTATTTCCAAGTAAAACCAGTTGAGGCTCTTCTAGCATTGCCATAGAGCGAACAAATTGTAATGAAAGTATTAATAAAATTTTAGATTGACAGTTCTAATTCTAATCAACACAACCACAATCTACTCACTTTTACCAAAATCGTCATTCACTATGTGCCTACTTTAAATTCAATGTTATTTTAAACTTCAAAATTTTCATATTTTGGACCCCATTTTGAAGATGTTCCCGAAGTGGTACGCAGGGGCACATCAAACCCTAAGCTTACCTACTTTTTGATGCTCTATCAAAATCTCAGACACACACACACACACACACACACACACACACACACACACACACACACACACACACACACACACACACACACACACACACACACACACACACACACACACACACACACACACACACACACACACACACACACACACACACACACACACACACACACACACACACACACACACACACACACACACACACACACACACACACACACACACACACACACACACACACACACACACACACACACACACACACACACACACACACACACACACACACACACACACACACACACACACACACACACACACACACACACACACACACACACACACACACACACACACACACACACACACACACACACACACACACACACACACACACACACACACACACACACACACACACACACACACACACACACACACACACACACACACACACACACACACACACACACACACACACACACACACACACACACACACACACACACACACACACACACACACACACACACACACACACACACACACACACACACACACACACACACACACACACACACACACACACACACACACACACACACACACACACACACACACACACACACACACACACACACACACACACACACACACACACACACACACACACACACACACACACACACACACACACACACACACACACACACACACACACACACACACACACACACACACACACACACACACACACACACACACACACACACACACACACACACACACACACACACACACACACACACACACACACACACACACACACACACACACACACACACACACACACACACACACACACACACACACACACACACACACACACACACACACACACACACACACACACACACACACACACACACACACACACACACACACACACACACACACACACACACACACACACACACACACACACACACACACACACACACACACACACACACACACACACACACACACACACACACACACACACACACACACACACACACACACACACACACACACACACACACACACACACACACACACACACACACACACACACACACACACACACACACACACACACACACACACACACACACACACACACACACACACACACACACACACACACACACACACACACACACACACACACACACACACACACACACACACACACACACACACACACACACACACACACACACACACACACACACACACACACACACACACACACACACACACACACACACACACACACACACACACACACACACACACACACACACACACACACACACACACACACACACACACACACACACACACACACACACACACACACACACACACACACACACACACACACACACACACACACACACACACACACACACACACACACACACACACACACACACACACACACACACACACACACACACACACACACACACACACACACACACACACACACACACACACACACACACACACACACACACACACACACACACACACACACACACACACACACACACACACACACACACACACACACACACACACACACACACACACACACACACACACACACACACACACACACACACACACACACACACACACACACACACACACACACACACACACACACACACACACACACACACACACACACACACACACACACACACACACACACACACACACACACACACACACACACACACACACACACACACACACACACACACACACACACACACACACACACACACACACACACACACACACACACACACACACACACACACACACACACACACACACACACACACACACACACACACACACACACACACACACACACACACACACACACACACACACACACACACACACACACACACACACACACACACACACACACACACACACACACACACACACACACACACACACACACACACACACACACACACACACACACACACACACACACACACACACACACACACACACACACACACACACACACACACACACACACACACACACACACACACACACACACACACACACACACACACACACACACACACACACACACACACACACACACACACACACACACACACACACACACACACACACACACACACACACACACACACACACACACACACACACACACACACACACACACACACACACACACACACACACACACACACACACACACACACACACACACACACACACACACACACACACACACACACACACACACACACACACACACACACACACACACACACACACACACACACACACACACACACACACACACACACACACACACACACACACACACACACACACACACACACACACACACACACACACACACACACACACACACACACACACACACACACACACACACACACACACACACACACACACACACACACACACACACACACACACACACACACACACACACACACACACACACACACACACACACACACACACACACACACACACACACACACACACACACACACACACACACACACACACACACACACACACACACACACACACACACACACACACACACACACACACACACACACACACACACACACACACACACACACACACACACACACACACACACACACACACACACACACACACACACACACACACACACACACACACACACACACACACACACACACACACACACACACACACACACACACACACACACACACACACACACACACACACACACACACACACACACACACACACACACACACACACACACACACACACACACACACACACACACACACACACACACACACACACACACACACACACACACACACACACACACACACACACACACACACACACACACACACACACACACACACACACACACACACACACACACACACACACACACACACACACACACACACACACACACACACACACACACACACACACACACACACACACACACACACACACACACACACACACACACACACACACACACACACACACACACACACACACACACACACACACACACACACACACACACACACACACACACACACACACACACACACACACACACACACACACACACACACACACACACACACACACACACACACACACACACACACACACACACACACACACACACACACACACACACACACACACACACACACACACACACACACACACACACACACACACACACACACACACACACACACACACACACACACACACACACACACACACACACACACACACACACACACACACACACACACACACACACACACACACACACACACACACACACACACACACACACACACACACACACACACACACACACACACACACACACACACACACACACACACACACACACACACACACACACACACACACACACACACACACACACACACACACACACACACACACACACACACACACACACACACACACACACACACACACACACACACACACACACACACACACACACACACACACACACACACACACACACACACACACACACACACACACACACACACACACACACACACACACACACACACACACACACACACACACACACACACACACACACACACACACACACACACACACACACACACACACACACACACACACACACACACACACACACACACACACACACACACACACACACACACACACACACACACACACACACACACACACACACACACACACACACACACACACACACACACACACACACACACACACACACACACACACACACACACACACACACACACACACACACACACACACACACACACACACACACACACACACACACACACACACACACACACACACACACACACACACACACACACACACACACACACACACACACACACACACACACACACACACACACACACACACACACACACACACACACACACACACACACACACACACACACACACACACACACACACACACACACACACACACACACACACACACACACACACACACACACACACACACACACACACACACACACACACACACACACACACACACACACACACACACACACACACACACACACACACACACACACACACACACACACACACACACACACACACACACACACACACACACACACACACACACACACACACACACACACACACACACACACACACACACACACACACACACACACACACACACACACACACACACACACACACACACACACACACACACACACACACACACACACACACACACACACACACACACACACACACACACACACACACACACACACACACACACACACACACACACACACACACACACACACACACACACACACACACACACACACACACACACACACACACACACACACACACACACACACACACACACACACACACACACACACACACACACACACACACACACACACACACACACACACACACACACACACACACACACACACACACACACACACACACACACACACACACACACACACACACACACACACACACACACACACACACACACACACACACACACACACACACACACACACACACACACACACACACACACACACACACACACACACACACACACACACACACACACACACACACACACACACACACACACACACACACACACACACACACACACACACACACACACACACACACACACACACACACACACACACACACACACACACACACACACACACACACACACACACACACACACACACACACACACACACACACACACACACACACACACACACACACACACACACACACACACACACACACACACACACACACACACACACACACACACACACACACACACACACACACACACACACACACACACACACACACACACACACACACACACACACACACACACACACACACACACACACACACACACACACACACACACACACACACACACACACACACACACACACACACACACACACACACACACACACACACACACACACACACACACACACACACACACACACACACACACACACACACACACACACACACACACACACACACACACACACACACACACACACACACACACACACACACACACACACACACACACACACACACACACACACACACACACACACACACACACACACACACACACACACACACACACACACACACACACACACACACACACACACACACACACACACACACACACACACACACACACACACACACACACACACACACACACACACACACACACACACACACACACACACACACACACACACACACACACACACACACACACACACACACACACACACACACACACACACACACACACACACACACACACACACACACACACACACACACACACACACACACACACACACACACACACACACACACACACACACACACACACACACACACACACACACACACACACACACACACACACACACACACACACACACACACACACACACACACACACACACACACACACACACACACACACACACACACACACACACACACACACACACACACACACACACACACACACACACACACACACACACACACACACACACACACACACACACACACACACACACACACACACACACACACACACACACACACACACACACACACACACACACACACACACACACACACACACACACACACACACACACACACACACACACACACACACACACACACACACACACACACACACACACACACACACACACACACACACACACACACACACACACACACACACACACACACACACACACACACACACACACACACACACACACACACACACACACACACACACACACACACACACACACACACACACACACACACACACACACACACACACACACACACACACACACACACACACACACACACACACACACACACACACACACACACACACACACACACACACACACACACACACACACACACACACACACACACACACACACACACACACACACACACACACACACACACACACACACACACACACACACACACACACACACACACACACACACACACACACACACACACACACACACACACACACACACACACACACACACACACACACACACACACACACACACACACACACACACACACACACACACACACACACACACACACACACACACACACACACACACACACACACACACACACACACACACACACACACACACACACACACACACACACACACACACACACACACACACACACACACACACACACACACACACACACACACACACACACACACACACACACACACACACACACACACACACACACACACACACACACACACACACACACACACACACACACACACACACACACACACACACACACACACACACACACACACACACACACACACACACACACACACACACACACACACACACACACACACACACACACACACACACACACACACACACACACACACACACACACACACACACACACACACACACACACACACACACACACACACACACACACACACACACACACACACACACACACACACACACACACACACACAGATCGAATTCAGAAACCGCACAATTTGTTCGTTGAATATTTCAGATATTGTTTACAGTAATTTTAAATTTAGGTACTTATTGATATTGTTTTAGAACGATAAACAGTTTCCGAGATGTTATTCAAGTAAGAGTTTTAATGGGATATTGTACAGCTTCTGTTGAAATAGCTTATGTGATTTTCATTTTACTAGAGGTAGTAGTAATGAGTTCAATATTATTGTAAAACTGTTATCTGTTATTGAGCATTCTAGAATGAGCGAGGGCAACTAGTGGTCAAAATACACGTTTATTTACCTATCTAGAAATATCTAAATTTCTCAGAGAATTAAATTGTTTTAATTTACAAAATGTACACAAATAAACCTAGTAATATCTGCGAATTCACCAGTGCTAATTTGTATTTCAAAAAGTTTAATATTGAAAATAGCATTACAATTTATTCTACCATTAATTTTTTTTTAATTAACCTGAAGATACCATCTTTAAAGAGCCCTAGCTTCAAAACAAAAGCTCCAAAAGCCCTAAACACGTATTCATTAACACCCTGTATATAACTGTACATAACTTGTACAGAAAATAAAAACAGGAGAAGGAACAGTACCTATTTGTTGAGGCTTTATAGGTGGCACATTTAGACCAATTTGTCGCTCTCAAATAAATCTGGCAATAAAAAAGTTCGTTGTGTGTATTACCAATCAGTAGTGATTCCTGATGGTGTAAACATTTGCCTAATTTGAACCTTCTAAAAGTATTTAAAGACTTGAATTTAAAATCAACTAAAGGAGAAACTATTTTCTGAACCAATAAATCACATTGGTTTGCATTACTGGATAATGTATCTGCTTTTTCAATTTCTCCTGCCCTGGTGTCTACCTTGTTTAAATAACATAGTGTCTTCTAAGGTTTTAATTACAGATAAACAGTTTTACAAAAAAATGTTCTGCATTAATATAATTTCGTTTTTTAGGGCAGTTTTTTTAGTTGGGACAAATTTTCAACGTATTTTTTATTAATTTCATTATTAATACAACTACTTTTGTTCTACGGAAATTCTGACAGTATTATCAGCGAAGTATCCAATATTTATTTACTAATAATAGTAAAAATATATTAATAAATAATTTTCTAGAGCCTTAATGTCTCGGATGCGGTTCTTAAAAGCAAATGGTACACCATGGAAAAAAAATCTCAAAAATTATTGATATTACTCATTTTAAGAGCACAGCGGCCACTGTCAATGTCTATAGGAGGTTTTGCAGATGCTAGCCTAGAGTCATTGATTTCGGTAAGGATCATTGTCCAAATACTATAAATAATTATTATGGATTTCATTTTTTTATGGCGGATATAAATTATGATTTAATTAGCCCAATGTCAGTATTAATTTTTAAAAATTTGTGAAGTCACTTTATTTTCAAATGCAAATTTGACATCTTAAATTGAAATACCCCAATCTGTTTGTGCATTAGAGAACCATTTAACCAATTCTTTTTGTTTTAGATATATAAAACGATATACTCATATTTAACACTAATTAGTGGCTAAATAGAAAACATATCCAACGGTCATAAAAAAACTAATTAGAAACTAACAGTGGATAAAACAATAATTTGAATAAACACAATAGTCTGAAGTAGAAAATAAATATACACATTGCAAGCAGATTTACTTTTATTTAATATTTAAACCTCTCTTAAGGGGAACTGATACCTTACAAACTCCTACGCCTGCGGGGCAACGGGTGAGGGAGAGGTATAAAATTCGGTACTGCTAAATACGAGGGGGAGTCTAAATTTTGTACGGCGGAGCCGACTTCGCATTCCGAAAAACGTTTCTAAACGTTGGACGGTTGAAATGTCTACTAGCCGTTATAAGCTTGAAGATCATGGATGAGAAATAGCAAGAAAACGTATTAGGCCAGGAAAAACTCGGTTTCACTACGCAATTTTCTGAGCCAGGTCAAATCAAAGTGAAACCTTGTGGAATTACTTCATTTTTGGCCCAATATCAAAGTTAGAAAGGTTTGGTAGGGTATTATTGCCCCCTTGCCTCAATATGCCCCCCTTTTGGGGCACAGGGGGTGGCAGCTACTAGGGTTTCACTTTGATTTGGACTGGCTCAAATGATTGCGTAGTCAAACAGAGTTTTTCCTTAATCAATTAAATTTCAATCATCCTATGAACTTATTGAATAACCGAGTATTTTAAACGTATTAAGCATCATCCTGTATAGAAAAAAACTTTTATACTGTGTAATTTCTGATAAAATCTAATATGTATACAACAAAAGAATATTGATTTGTTGGTAATAAACGATTATTATATATCATATCCTAAATTATAGTTTATTTTCACATATATATTAAACTTTTGAAATATATTCTTTAATTACAAATAACCCTGAATTTGTCCAACAAGAAAGAACCTTCGCTTTTACTATCTTCACTAAATTTTACTTCATACTTCTCAATCCACGTCAATATTGGAATAATATGAAGAAAATGAATAGTAAAAAGAAATCTCAGTATATTCATATGAACGTATCGAGAAAGCTCATGATTTTAATTGGTGCATGGCCCCTCGAATCCAAAGCTTACAACATCTACTTTTACCTTTCGTTTTCTTTCTTCATCCTAAATATCATCAGTCATGTCATTGAAGATATACGAATAATAACCGCAGAAAAAAAGTTCGTAAACACGGAAAATATGAAATCATATATTATTTACCTGACGGGCATCTATAAAATAATAATATGCAAATCTCCACTGGTCACATCTATAATATCCAGAATCGAAGAAATTGAGATGAAGATACTGGCAAACGATGATTTTTTAATAAAAGAAATATATCTGAAAAATGCAAAGAGCACATTCAAAAGTGCTATATTGTATATTATAGTCGGAACTATTTCAGTTTTAAGTTATGCTGTCATACCAACCTACTATAATATTAAGGAAAAACCAGATGAATTCGGACATACCAAAAGATATTTTTTATTCCAGAGTTGGTTCCCATTTGATACCGAGAAACATTATATAGTTACGAATGTTATCGAACATATTATCGTAATGTATGGATATACTTACATAGTATATACCGAAGTGATGTTAATTTCTATTTTAAAATTTTTCATTGGTCAGCTAGAAATCTTACAGTATTATTTGAGTAGAATCGATTATTTTGCTATAAAATATGGTCAAACTCATAAGTTACCTAAAGAGGAGGCGGAATGTAGATTTATTGCATTTTGTATTTCTAAACATCAGGATATAATAGAGTAAGCGTATTTTATTCCATTATTATTTGATAGTACCTAGGTACTCAAAACCCAAGAGGATTGCAGTGCGCAGAGCAAATTGTCGAATCCATTCGAGCCACAATTGAAGTACAGAGCTGGAATTTTATATATTTAATAAGATTATCTTTATTGCATACCAAATATCATAGGTCCAATAATTGTCAGGATAGGATCTTCCAAAATCGTTGTTTGGCAACCGAAATTATTATATTGTTCATTCTCATTATCTTCTATATGTCGACAAACAGACTGATGACTGATTTAGATAGTTTCATTCATTGGGCATATCTGAAGATGTAAACGTTAATATTAAAAAGATTTGTTATGCAATCATGAATAGAAATGTACAACTAACCTGTGCAACAATGTGGCAATGAAGTACCTTGCATTTTCCCCCTGAACCAGCCTTCCAGGAACAAACAACACTCATCACTTGTCCATCTTCTGCAATTTTCCCACACATCCACGGTCACTTTCATTAATTTTTTTCCCGCATTTAACCAACTGTCCAGCGTATAACATGCGTTCAGCTTGTTTGAAATTTAGTTTTCTAGGGTCTGTTGTAGCCCGTTCGCAAATTTTTTCAATCGTAAGACTCATTTTTTATATTTAATAAGAGAGCAACACTCATGTCAAATTTAAATCTTCACCCTAATTGACGCCATCTTGGATAGGCCACGCCCCCATGTCAGATCCCAATTTCCAAGTACGACCGAAAGGACAACCGGATGAACCACAGTGGTCACCAATCCACAGTCTAACCGCGATATACTTAACTCTTAGATCGATGCTCACCATGATTTTCAAACTCAGTTGACAAATGTTAATGCTGAGAAAACTTAAGAGAAAACCTCCAATAAGCCCACCTGAGTTAAATTCAATCCAAAGTATAGTTACTCTATTAATTTCAACAATAATTTTAAAATCAGTGAAATGTTTCGCCAACGTTTTATTATGTTTGTATAAAATTTATAATTATTAATAATTCTTGCATTAAAATCTTTACAAAAGTTATCCAAAGATATTTCAGATATTGTTTACATACTTTTAAATTTACTTATTGTTTTAGAATGATAAACAGTTTCCGAGATGTTATTCAACTATTGGTTTTAATAGGATATTGTACATCTTCTGTTGAAACAGCTTTTGTGATTTTCATTCTACTAGAGGTAGTAGTAATGAGTTCTATATTATTGTAAAACTATTATCTGTTTTTTAGAATATTAAAAATATTACAATTTGATCATAGCAGGCATTAAAATTTCAATATAATTTATTCTACCATTAAGTTTTTCTTTGAAAAAATTGACCTAAACGCTCTATCTTCAAAGAGCTCTACCTTCGAAACCAAAGCTCCAAAGACACAATGCTTATGGGAACTTTTTACTGTACATGTCCTAAAATTCTTTTTTTGTTTTCTCTTTCTGTCTCTTTTGATGCTCTCGCTCTTCTTCCTCTTTTTTCCTCATAATTTCGGTGATGAAACTCTCACCAGCATTCCAATTCCTTGTGGACGTGTAATATTGTCAGGGGTTAGACGTCGTCCGATCTTTCTCCAGAAGCTTCTTCTGGGGTCTTCCCATCTGGCGCAATTGAACACGGTGTGCTCCACATCGTCTATCGCAGCAGTTCCATCTTTTTACGTCTGGGATTTCATCCAAAGTCCTACTTCTCTAGATGTTTCTTATCTCATTGCTTACTACCGGATGTGATTTTATTCTCGCCCTCTCCTCATTCATGAAGTCTATCGGTAGGATGCCCGCAATCACCAATTATGCCTCCAGGGAAACCGTCCTATATGCACAGATAATCCTGATGACAAACGCCCTCTGAGTCGCCAACAGCATGTCTTTATATTTCTTGATTCGGATGACTTTTCCCCACACTGATGTACAGTAATACTGATGACACTACGCCATATAGTGTTCTCCTTTTCCAGTAACTCGGACCCCCGATATTAGGCATTATCCCGCTCAGTGCTGTGTCTTTTAGCTTTCTCGCAGGCTTTCTTTACATGCTCGTTGATAATTAACTTGTTATCCAACCATACACCTAGTATTTTAGTTGTCTACTAGGGGGATATCCAAGTTTCCCACCTTGAACACTATGTTTTCCCTCCTTCTGGAACCCTTAACGATGATTATTTCGGTTTTTTTCGGCGCTAGCTCAAGGTAATGTTGCTTGACCCAGTATTCTATCACCAAAGGACTCGTTCGCTTTGTGTACTACCGTTTCTTTATCACTTGCCCTGAATGCCCTAAAAATCTGTAATGTATTCATTAACAGCCTTTATAGGTAGTTCTTACAATACTAAAACAATATATAATTTGCGTATGTTCAAAATTCTGCGAGTTGTAAATATATACAATTTGTAAAGAAAATAAAAACTGCTGCAAATAGTTATGATTTCAATAAATTGAGAAGGAGCTGTTGAGCCTTTATACATGGCACATTTAGGCCAATTTGTCGCTTTAAAATATATCAGGAAGTGTACCTTTCTGGCCATAAAAAAGTTCCTTTTGTGAAATACCAGTCAGTAGTAATTCCTGATGGTGTAAAAATTTGAGCCTTTTCTAGGATTTAAAATCAACTAAAGGAGAAAACCACATGTTATGAATGACTTAACTCAACTATTGGCTTTTCAATTTCTCAGGTCCTGGTGTCTACCTAGTTTGAAGAACACAGCTTTGAATTAATCCGTGCCTTTTAAGGTTTTAATTACAGATAAATAGTTTTACAAAAAAATGTTCTTCATTAATATAATTTCATTTTTTAGGGCTCTTTTTTTAGTTGGGACAAATCTTCAATGTATTTTTTATTCATTGCACTAATAATACAACTATCTTTGTTCTACGGAAATTCTGACAGTATTATAAGAGAAGTATGACATTTTTTTCTCCAATATTTATTTACTAATAATAGTAAATATATTAACAATACTTTTCTAGAGCTTCAATGTCTCGGAAGCGGTTCTTAAAAGCAAATGGTACACCATGGAAAAAAAATCTCAAAAATTATTGATATTACTCATTTTAAGATCACAGCAGCCACTGTCAATGTCTATAGGAGGTTTTGCAGATGCTAGCCTAGAGTCATTGATTTCGGTAAGGATCTGTCCCAATACTATAAATAATTATTTTGGATCTCATTTTTTATGGCAGATATAAATTATGATTTTGATTTAATTAGCCCAATATCAGTATTAATTTTTAAAATTTGCGAAGTCTCTTTATTTTCAAATGCAAATTTGTCATCTTAAATTGAAATACCGAAATCTGTATGTGCATTAGAGAACCTAAAATGAGAGAAATATACATTTTCTGGATAATTTTTCGCCATTTCACCATTTAACCAATTTTTTTTATGTTTTAGATATATAAAACGATATACTCATATTTAGCACTAATTAGAAACTAACAGTCGACAAAACAATAATTTGAATAAGCACTGAAGTAGAAAATAAATATTCACATTGCAAGCAGATTTACTTTTATTTCATATTTAAACCTCTCTTAAGGGACAACGGGTGAGGGAGAGGTATAAAATTCGGTACTGGTAGGTGGAGCCTAAATACGAGGGGGAGTCTAAATTTTGTACGGCGGCGCCGACTTCGCATTCCGCAAAACGTTCCTAAACGTTATAACCTTGAAGATGAAGGATGAGAAATAGCAAGAAAACATATTCCGATTTTTGAAATTGATGCAAACTCTTTTTTTTTCAAATATAATTTACGAGTTTGGTTTTCAGAATTTTCCAATGATTTTTACACCCATCTAAAGCTGTTCTTTTGGTATTACATTTCACTTCGAATTATAATTTAACAAATGCAACATAATTTGTTAAACAAAGCGTGCACAAAACATTATAGTTCATTATAGAAGGAAAGAGTTTCTCTATTCAAGCCACCATAAGTATAAATGTGGAAGAAATAAACACAAATTGGATTTTTAGAAGATTTATCGGTACCTACTTATGGTAATCTAATGTCAGCAAAAGGCATATCCTGTCAATTTTTGTGGAGCCTCTCATCATGCCTTCTAGCGGCTTTTTTAATTACTTCTGGGATGGATTCAACTTTCAAATCTCTGTGTAAATCGCATTCGATTTTGGAATATTCCTAGGCTTTTATAATTGCTTTTTTGGTACAACCCCATTATCGTAGACCATGTATCCACGCACAGGCTTCAAAACTTGCTTGGAATGCTGAGAGTACCTACTTATCGATCAATACATATTAGGTTTGTTTCTTTCAATATTTGGTGTAACACCAAACACCCCACAGGTGCAGCACCAACACCAGTGGTATAGTTGAGTGTTGCAAAATGAAAGAAAAGTGGTGGTGCTTGATTTTTCTCACCAAAAAATTATTTTTCTTTAATTTTGACACCGCCTATCGTTTTTTCTACCTCGATTAACCCTCTGTGAAAACTTTCAACAATCTAACATTTTTGTTACAGATTTTATTTATTTTTTTATATAGAATGTATGGAAAATCTTTAAAAATATTATCTATAGGTTTCGTCTAAAAATTTTGTGAAGAAAATGTCTGGTGTAGGAAACACACAGTCTGAAGAGGGTGGAGAAAACCAGTAGGTATAGTAGAACCCACCGCTTTATGAGAAAGAAAAAACAGCAAAGGATACCGCCAATAGAACATTTTTGAGTACTTTAATGTCGAAAACACCGTACACTATCCATATACATAAAAATAAAATGATATTTTGGCTATTAGGACCACTGTGCAAAGATTCAATAACCAACTTAGCTGGAGATCGTTAGGGGTAATTTGCGTAAAATTTCTATATTGATTAACTTTCTTTAATATGAATTTACATTTTAATTTCTATAAAGAGGCGTTCAGACTTTACAAGTTACTTGAATTCAAGTAACTTGAAATGAGTAACCTGAATTCAAGTGAACGTTCATACTATTTCAATATTTGATTCAAGTCATTTCAAGTTGACATTTTTATTTAAATGATTCCTGTTTCAAGTTACAAAAATTGCGTCAAATGATGTGATTCCTGCTGGAATAAAGTTGTAAATCAGCTAATTGTGGATGGATTCCTAAAAATCAGAGAAAAAATTCTACACTTTATTTTACAAAAAAATACCTCAAACACCAAATAGACGCTGACGCTAGTGTGAACCATCCACGGAGGGTTCTAATTGTGAGGTTATTTTGTATAAAAATTTCAACTTGAAATTTTTTCTCTGATTTTTAGTATCCATCCACAATTAGCTTATTTACAACTTTTATTCCAGCAGGAATTACATCATTCGACGCCATTTTTCTAACTTGAAAAAGGAATCAAGTAAAAATGTCAACTTGAAATGACACTTCTAAACATTTGTACATATAATAATAATAATAATAATAATAATAATAATAATAATAATAATAATAATAATAATAATAATAATAATAATAATAATAATAATAATAATAATAATAATAATAATAATAATAAGGGAGTGGGTGGCTCAGTGGTAGAGCACTAGACTCATAATCCAAGGGTTGTGGGTTCGAATCCCACCGTCGGCAGAAATCTTTTTCTGATTTTTAATTAATAAAAAATTAAGAAATTGATTTTCATATACCAGGTGTGATTCCCCACTCGACCATTCACTGTTGGGTTCTAATTAACAGTGCTGTTCCTAAAGTGGCGCTGGGAAACAGTAACAAAGCCTACACAGAACACGAGGCTAATGACCAGAGTAGTCGATGCCGTTGACACAGAAGTAAAAAAAAAAAAAAAAAATAATAATAATAATAATAATTTATTCGTGTGTAATAAAAAAAACATAATGTAATACATGTAAATAACAAAAAAAGTACACGAAAAAGGCTGAAAACAGCAATGATCTACGTGGTAGATCAGCTGATCTTAGTCTCAGCCTTAAAGAAAAACTATACATACCTATATAAAACTAAACAAAAGAGAATAAATGCGTCATTATAAATCACATGCGTAACTATAAGTAATATGAAAAATTATTTATTTATTTTGCTGAATGAGGAATATCGTTTGGGCTTCTTTACATATATATTATAAAACTTTTTATTGATGAAATGGCATCAAAAAGGGGCCACGAGGTATTGCGCCTTCCGCCCTATTTTTGTGTATTTAACCCCACAGAATTAATTTGGGGACAAATTAAAAAAGAATAAGGCGTTATAACGTGTTTCCCAAATTTGACGGGTTGATAGCAAATTTGGTAAAAGAAGAAATTAACAAAAGTTCAGCTGATGATTGGCAGACAAAAATCAAACATGTTATCAAAGAAGAAAATTCTTATATAACGAGTCCGACCAAATTAATTATCAATGTTGATGACAGTGACAATGGTGAGGGTTGAGATAGGGTAGGTAAGCTTAATTAATTTATAATATTTATGACTTTATTCACCGTGTTTTTAATTTTAGAATTAAAATTTGAGACAAAAATTTTAATTAGCAACGTTTGTGAATCTCACAAGAGATCAGAAAATGAACCTATGGGCAAAGTGGAGTGGTCAACCTCTATTGAAATCTAATATGCGTTATAGAAATTAAAATGTAAATTCATATTAAAGAAAGTTAATCAATATAGAAATTTTACGCAAATTACCCCTAACGATCTCCAGTAAGTTGGTTATTGAATCTTTGCACAGTGGGCCTAATAGCCAAAATATCATTTTATTTTTATGTATATGGACAGTGTACGGCGTTTTCGACATTAAAGAACTCAAAAATGTCCAGATCAATTAGCATTTCTTCTATTGGCGGTATCCTTTGCTGTTTTTATAGCGTTTTTTCTTTCTCATAAAGCGGTGGGTTCTACTATACCGGTGTAGCACCAAATATTCAAAGAAATACGTTAGTGCTGCACTAATTGGATAAAAAACAGACTGGTGGTGCAGCACTTTTAGGGCAAAGAAATATTAAACTTGTTATTTTGTTTTCTTATTTGGAACAATGTTGTTATTCAGGTTAACTGGGAGCTGGTGGATTGCTTTATTGGTAAAGTTAATGTGGACGGATTTTTCTTCATTATAAATTTGTTGTTGATCCATGAGGTACTTAATGTTTTCACATTTTTTCTCCTAACTGGAAACAGATTTGATGGACCTCTTGTAAAACCTGACGAGAAAGCACTGATGACTAGTAACTAGTTGAAAGCGCTCTGTCGCGATTTTCACATTAAAAATATGCGCGAAATACAAATTCCTTAAAAAATATATTTTTGGCTTTTCCAATAAAATCTTCCGGAGCATTGACTGGTTAATAACTTTATCCAGACATCTGAAAATGCAATATTAATGCATGTATCATTACTCTTTCATTTAAATTTATTGAAGTGATTATGTTGGACGGATTATTTAGGTACATAATTTTATGTTACAGATATTAGATTGTAAAGTCATAACACCCACTTCTAATCGTACAACAACCATGCTAAGGCGAACTCTTATCTAAGATATATGTTTATTATCGATACTTAACAGAATAAACTTTCATTGATATCCTTTTATAAAAACAAAATACGAGAAATGTAAATAGAGGTTTAATTTATAAAACAATTTACTACTTATACGGAAACAGTGAGGTATGGATGACTTCTTTCAATTTACCAGTGATGTTTTACTGGGTTACGATACAGGAATGCCCTAAACCAGTGTTTCCCAAACTTATTTGAAGCGGGACCCCCGTTTTTTTAAAAAAATCTACGTTTGAAAGTGGCAGTAATAAAAAGAAAAACAGACTTTACACTGATGTATAAATTAAATTACCGTTATTTTCAATAAACCAAAATGTGTTATTTGTGGAGAAGTCAAAAGAAATCAAGAAGCCATCAAAGTTACTTCGGCATTTAAATAGCAAACATCCAGATAAAAAAGACAAACTCGTAAAATTTTTTGAAAGAAAGCTGAACGTTCTACACAAACAGCAAGATACTTTTCCATTGGCAACCACTACTAATGAAAAAGCATTATTAGCAAGTTATAATAGTATATTAAAGAACGAGTTTCATAAGACGATGTTTATTGTATTAGTTCGAAATTATAACGAACGAATACAATAAACGGATTATAAAACGAGTTCTTTACGCTATTTTTTAAAATTTTCGCCTATTTTTATTATATAATTAAAAATATTTCGTACTTTTAATAGTAACGTAGTTCCTTAATTTTGTAGCAGTTGGTAACAATGATTTGACATTTATACTTGACAGTCATTTCAAGTTTGAATTGTATTTTAAAGTTTGTAAAACCTATGTGAAAATGAGTGATGAAATGTCGTGTACGCCACCAAAAATTCGAAAAATTGCGGAAAATAGTATAGGTAATTTAATTCCCGACAAATCTCGGCATCTTTATGAGAAAGCATATAATAAGTTTCAAGATTGGTGTCGTGAAAGTAATACTGAAAACATCTCAGAAAATGTGTTACTTGCATATTTTGAAATCAAACGCCAAAAATTTAAATCATCTACCTTATAGACGACTTACTCAATGTTAAGATGTCTAAATTTATACAAAAATGTTGATATATCAAAATTTAATAAATTGCAAGCTATGTTAAAACGAGTATCTACAGGTTACATTCCAAAAAAACCAACAATTTTAGAACCAGAAGACATTAACAAATTTATAAACGTAGCTGAAGATAAAATGTATCTCGCAATAAAGGTAGGCACTTTTGTTTATTAAAAAATGATTCTTAATTTCTTTGTAGTTAGATTATGTATTTTTTACCTTTATACTTTTGACATTTATACTTGACAGTCATTCAGAGGCACATTTAGATAGCTGATTTGACATGTAGGAAATTATGCTACCAACTGTGAAAAGGCGTGCTATAATAGGCCCGTTATGGCCTATTATAGCATTACTTTTAGTGTTATAATAACTATATTATAAAAGAAAATTTTAAAAAGTTGCTTATCGTTGCCAAAACTAGTAACCCGCACACAATTGCTGAAAATCTGATTTTGCCATCAGCTGTCAAAAATATGATACTTTTCGACATAACCAACTCCATTTTTAGCTTCTGCCCTGCATTTAGAGAGCACGCTTTAAAGGAATGACACTCCCAAGCGGATCACACATTTTTCAATAAATCACGTAAAAAATAATATTTTTTCATGATTCAAAGCGCCGTATTTTCAGATTCTCAAAATTGCGAATTTTTGAAACGGCGTTTTTGCAAAAAAAATATTAATGTAGCGAAAAAAATCATAGGGATAACTTTTGTAGGAAATGAACTGCTCTTCATTTTTTTGGCTAAACAAAAATGCTCTATGGGTCATATTTCGGCAGATATCGTCGAAAAACGGATTTTCTGTAATCAGATTTTCGGAGGTAAATGTACCTATGAATATCTAAAATTAAAAAAAAATTTGATGGACAGACCTAATGCCCTGGTCTGGGGTTTTTGTGGCGTTAATTTACTGGGCTATAGTGCCTTTGCAAAGTTCTAATAAGGTGACAACTGACTCTTATTACCAACTTTTGAGAGACAACATAACAAACTTAAATCTTGGCCGCCTGAGATACCAAGTTTAGGTGAATGAACCATATGTTTGCAATTTGTGTTTCTAAGATATTTTGTAATATTTATAATGTTCTCGAATAATAAATATTAATTATTTATTAGCTCCTACATATGCATACTAAGAAAACTAAAAATAAAATATCAAAATGCCTAGACATCCAAATAATTCCAAATGAAATATTTACCGTCTAACCCGAAATCGGTCGACTCTTTGAAACAGTATGTCAGCTATTCACGTTTCGATCCCGGTGAAGCCAACAACATCGGGCTACACCACAATCTGCGCGACAGATAACCAAACTGGTGACGTATCAAAAACAACCAAAACCAAAATAACCTCCAAAAATTCCACAACACTAAAATCCTTCTCATAAAAACTGGTAGCTGATAGAGAGGTAGTTTTTCATGGGAAATAATTCACATATGAAATGAATTCTCTGCAGTCCCATCACGTCCAAGACTCGTTGCGTTTTTGCCTGAAAGTTGGTTAACTGAGCTCTCCTGAAAAGGATTTAGCAGCCCGTTTAAATTCGCACCGCCTCACCATCCAATAATTAAGACATTTGCTGCACGGCATCACGTTTAAATCAAGCAGCAACTATGTTAATGGCTAGTACTTAAGGGAGATACTTTTTCACAATTATTTACTGTATTTTATAAATGTAATACGATCTAAACCAGTGGCGGTTTGTTACCAAGGGCACTGTATTTCTTCTGATGCCTCTCAGTCAACATATAATATCATTCGGGTTCAGAATTTATACAAAAGGTCTTGTGTTTATCTACCCTAATATCTGGTCACCGAGCTTCGCTCTTAATATTCAAATCTACATTTTTAAGCAGCCCAATGAGTATATAATTTAAGTATATTTATAACATGACAAATTATTAATTAATTCGCGAAAATCACGGAGTGGGCGACATCTACTTGAACTACTGATAGGGAGATAAATAAAAAGTTAATTGGCGATTGGCTTGAAAGTAGGCGGGAAAATTAAAAAAGCTGTCAGTGTTAATTTTCAATTGGTTAGTTAAATGCATTAAAGTTGCCTAGTTTCTGGGGATTTCACCCTTTTAGGGCAACTTCTACTGACGCTTGATCTTCGCGAATTGTCACGGTGGACAGGCCCCGTTTCCGGGACGTGCAACAGCAGCGTGTAGGGCACATGTCCCGTCAACAGAAGATCGCTCAGCTCACTCTATTTATCACTATATAAGAAAAACTCTATGTTCAATTGATTTTATTATTTTTTGATCTGCAGTGAAGGAAAATTATAGGTCTGATATTCATACTTGGGTAAAAACCTCCACAAAAACCTGTGACCAGACTCTCGAGGTGTGGCAGATATTGATATCATATTTTTTCAAAAATTCTTTCTCTCTCTCTCTCTCTCTCTCTCTCTCTCTCTCTCTCTGATCATGAAAACTTAAATATTAAAGCTGTCCGCATAATAAAATAGTAGCCGTAAGGGGTAGTCTCACACTATCGGGGAAGGGAAGACAGGTGTCCATTTTAACAGTGTTACTCAACGTTCCTATAAATATTTACCTAAACCCATGATTTCTGAAATTGAATTGGCAACGTTGTATTTTCAACTTTGAATTAATAAGATGGCTGTCATTTGACAAGCAAATTATTTATGTCCGTCAAATGAACCTTTCCTTTTTTATATAAAGCGACAAATTTAAAATTGAATTCTTTCTGATTAAAACGCCAGAAATTAAATAAAGTCAAACCTTTTTACTACTATACTATACAGAAGAAAGGAGTGCAGTATTTAATTTGCAGAACGTAGTACAGGTTCAAGAGGTAGAAATTTTATTTTTACCTCATCCTTCAATGCTTATTTGTAGTTAAAATTTAAATTTTAATACATCTGATCGGCCTAATATAGTTTTTGTCTAGATTCTTGTTTCCATGGTTTTTACTGTAATAAATTTGTTCTTTTGACAGATAAGTCAGACTTTATTTATTCATAGCCGTATCGTATGTATTTTAATTGATTCAGAATTTTGTATTAATATATATTTCAAAATGGCTTCATCAGTCCTCCTAAATCCTTGAAGGCAGAATTATTAGTAATAGCAAGGCAACATAAAAACAAATTCAAAAAATATATTATGGATGAGATGGCCAGAGAAAAAGGAATTAAAATTCTCAGATTTCCTCCGAACCACGCAGAGTTGAATTCCATTGAACTGATCTGGTCTCAATTATTAAAAGGTTATGTTTCTCAAAACAATAAAACATTTAAATTTCCTGATGTGCGAAATTTGTTTTTGAAGGCAGTTTCAGATGTAAATAGAGAACATTGGGGAAAATGCATTGATCATGTTTAAAAATGTGGAAAATTCATTTAGGAAAGTGGATATATCAATGGATAATTTAATAGAACCGATAATAATAAACATCAGAAAAGACAATTATAGTGATGCCAGTAGTTTTAGTGAAGACAGTGACTTTTAGAGATAGTTCTTGAACTAACTTTTTTTTTAATCTTTGAGTTTAGGTAAGTACTGAAGCGTTACTTTTAATGCCAAGAGATTTAATTTAATCCCAACATATAATCCTCCTTGTTATTTATTGGTTAAATTTAATTCGTTCAATGTTAAGTGTCGGATGCATAAAGTTTATTTTTATTTTTTGTAAATAATATAACTTCAAAATTTAATCTACGAAGTGCGTATATATATTTTATATGCTGTGACCTTATTTATATTATAGAAACTTATTTTGCAAAGTACGCCTATGGAATGTGACGTTATATCCCCACTTTGACTGTACTCATCTATCCTTTATAGTATATATTACTATAGAAACAAGTTATTATTATGTGCCGTTGCTAGGAAATAAAACTAAAAGCTTAACTTTTCTTGTAAATATCTCGGAAGATCGAATTTTCACAGACATGAGACCTACATTTTTCGCCGATTTAGATAGGAATTAGTCTAGCCTGAAAGTTTCATTGAATTCTGACGAGTGGATTTCGAGATCCTCTGGACACACATACACACATACAAACCTTGCTCGTTTAATAGTATTTGATTTACCTTTTGGCTATTACTATATACGGTGATTAATTAAGTCTGAATAACAAATGTATACTTGTTTTAGAAGAAATACAATATATTTCGTCTTTCCCCCAAGTTTCCAAGCCAAGTTTAAAACGATAGAAAAGTTGCGAATAGGTCTCTCTCTTCGTAAGTCTGACTATTTTTCAAGTATAAAAGTGTGTTAGTTAATAATTAAACTAAAATTCTATTACAAGTAGTGCCAAAGTTGCTTTACTTTGTGTTCAAATCTATTTAATACCTATGTAAAATCCAAAGAATCAGCTCGAAAAATGATATTCCCATCATTATTTAAAATATTTCCAATTGGCTTTAAATTAGAAGTAGAAATAATATTCATAATCCAAATATTTCATATTTTATAACCTTAAAATATTGTAAATGCTGCCAGCGCGAAATTTAGAAAACTGGATTATCTATTTATTTATTTTTGAGATATTTGAATTATTTTACATTACCCAAAATCATACTCGACACGCGGTTTTAAAAGTAGGTATAAAATTAAAAATATTTCGAATTTTTCAAAATCCTTTTAGAAAGTGATTCTGGACATCCTAAACATTACGAAAAAATTATATAAAAGAAAAATCCGTTATTCGCTTACTTAATTCAATCCTTAGAATCCAATATTGGCCACAGAAATCTTAAAATGGCAGAATTATTCTTAATTCACAAGCTGCATATCTATATTTTTATGACATATGACATAAAATTAAAAATTATCTTCTACTTCTCTTTATTGACTCCCACAAGGTAGCGCAATGAGGCCACTTCCATCTTCCATATCTGTTTTTCACATTTGACCTTCTAACTTGACAATACGTAATTATAAGTATATTTTACTTATTACACCCTTCAAAAACAAAATTAATGGAACATAACCTTTTTTTTAAGAAAATTAAATTTTTTATTTTAAAATGTCAAAACAAAAATTTATCAATTCGCAAGAGCTTTAATCTGTCAAATATCGTTTTATAATTACTATCATTAATTCTTATCCAAGTTTTTAAGTATATTTTGCAATATTTTTTATTCGTTTGTTACTCGTGTAAAATTTTATTTCATAAATACTTTTGACATCATATATTTCTTTTTATACGAAAATCAATCGGTTTACCGGAACTTTACTAGCTTGTAAATTGCAATTTTCAATCTGTCATAGAACGTGGTCATAAAATGAAATTAAGTATATACTTAAAATATTCATTAAAATTTCTTCTGAAACTCAAAACAATTAATAAATCAACTTTAAATAAATGCAAGGTTTTAAATTTAACAAATAATTTTCTTTTATTAAAAATATTGATAACTGTTTTATTTTAATGAATTTTGGTGTTAGAGATTATAAATAGTTTATACTATCAATTGGTCTACAAAATATTGCGCTACATCAAGGAATATAGGTTTTGGTATCATGATAACTTAAGTCTTAAGTCTTCTTTCTAACCCAGTATTGTCAAGGAGCTGGGTAGCCTCGACATTGACATGAAGATGAAGTCTTTCTTCATGATGGCTAATTTCTTGATGGTCTGGTTAACAGAGTTCATTTCCAAATCCCTATGGATGTCACTATTGCGAATGTACCAAGGGGCATCTACTACGTTCCTCAATGCTTTGTTTTGAAGTTGCTAGCTTTGGTGCATCCCCATAGCTGGATACTATAAGTACATACAAGCTTAAGTATCTGCTTATAAAGCATAAGCTTATTATGAAGACAGAGTGGAGTTTCTTCCAATTAGCCAGTGCATTTTTCTATATTTCAGTCCAAGTTCTTCTCTTTCCTTTTTAACATACACTTTCCATCGAAGTTAGGCATCTAAGGTAATATCTAAGTATATTGCTGTATTTGAATATGGAATCAGGTTATTGTTTATTCTGACTGGAATATGATATATCCTTTTGTTTGTAAAGTTAATGCGGAGTGATTTAGTTTCATTAAGTTTAATTTTCTATCTCCTCGTCCAGTCATAGATACGGTGGACGGCTGTTTGCAGCTTGTGCGTTGCTTCTTCATTGCTCTTTCCTACTGCTACAATGGCAGTGTCGTCGGCGAAGGTGGCTATGGTATTACTTTCTAACTCTGGAATATCACATGTGTACAGTAAGTATAGGACAGGTCCTAGAACACTTCCTTGTGGTACTCCAGCATTAATTTCTTTAAGATCGGAATAGGCTTCTTCTTGCCTAATTATAAAGTATCTTTCCGATATGAATGGAGGATATCTGAAATTGTTTTGGAAGGAAATGCTTGAGCTGATGTATTTAGCCTTCGTCCCTCGCCCTATCAAACGTTTGTGCTACTTCCAGAAAGATAGTAGCACAAATGATTTTCTCTTCTAATGAGTTCTCCATAATGTTGGTTATTCTATGAACTTGGTCGATCGTCGAGTGCTTATTTCTAAATCCAAATTGGTGATCAGGGATAATTTGTATTTCTTCGATAAGTAGTTTTAGTCTTTTGAGTAGGAGTTTCTCAAAAACTTTCACAGACTTGTTTCGACATCTAAAAATGCGTAATCAGACCAGCATCTGGGATAACCCTATCGATGATTTTGAACATAACTGTTAAAATTTTATATTTACAGTCATATTTACAGTTAACCTTTACCCAGAAACTCCCTACAATAAAATTAAAGACAGAAAAATAATAAATAGCACATTATATTCAAACACTTGTATTCCAAAGTTATGGTCTGACATGTAAAATGCAGAATGCATTACTACAGAAAGGATTTTTCTCTCTCAAGTATAACGGGATCTTTAAATATTCAATATCACTGCCTCGTAAAAGATTCAAAACGTAATGATCTAACCTTTGAACCGTCTCTGCTAGTGCTGTACTTAGCGATTAGAGTATGCCTATTGGCGCGTTAAAGTTATTATCTTATAGACAAAATGTATTTGCTGCATACAAATTAAATTCATTTAACGACCGTTGTAATATACATTTTTTTTAGAATATATAATTTGACTAGTTCGTCTTGTTGACAAAAGTCACCACGGTCGAGAAAACGCTATTTTGAAAATAAAAATTGCGTCGAATGAATGCTGTAGAAAAATTATAATTTTAAAACATAAGTTTTATTAGAGGTCAGAGGGAAGATCCCTAAATCAGGTAAACCCCCACTCGAAGTTTCCTCTTACAAAATAATATCTCTCTTCTCACTGTATTGTCGGAAAATTGCCTCTTAAACGGCTAGAATCTATAATAGAAGAGTATATTCTGATCCCATCCCATCAGTTCGGGTTTAGAGAAAGCCATTCACAGAATTACAAATATGATACAAAAGTCTTTCGAAGAAAAAAGTCTGTTCCATAATATTCCTTGACATGGCACAGGCATTCTATTCGATAAATTCAGTTCTCTGATATTTTAGAATCCTACATCTCAGACAGACACTTCAGAATTAAACAAGTGGAAGCCTACTCTGACCTTAAGAAAATAAATGCAGGAGTGCCACAGGGCAGTGTATTAGGACCCCTTCTATACTTCTTGTATACGAATGAAATTCTATCTAGAAAATGATATTTTAGCAACCTTTGCAGATGATACTGCCATATTAGCAATAGGAAATAGCCACGAAGAAGCGACAGAAAAACTACAGGTATCAATCAATAAAATAGACAAACGGACAAAAAAGTGGAGGATTCAAGTAAATGAATCCAAATCTATACAAGTAAACTTTACGAATAGAGCTCAACAACATATACGTATAGACATAAATGTTGTTAAAAGTTCATTATTGAGGAAATATTCGTTTTCGATAGTGTCTTTATTCCTTGAGAATGTTTATACATTGACATTTTTTTGTGTTCAGATAAAGATGGTTTTGCTGGTAATACAGAGTCAGACGATTTAGATCTTCTTGGATCAGAAGTTTATCGGAAGAATTAGATATTTCACCAAACTCGAAGAATTTTGTATTAATGAAACAGGTGGAGATATCGTTAATGTATATGTTGAACAGAAGGGGGTCCAGGTGTGACCCTTGAGGAACCCCTGAGGGTATTCTAGAAATAGGAGATCGAAACTTTCCGATGGATATAGATTAGGATCTGTTGCTGATGTATGCCGACTTCGGAAAGCCCAGTTTGTGCCCGCTTAATCAATCTCATCATTCCAGGGAGTCTAAGTTCTTCTTTAGATACGTACCTAATGGTAACTCCTGCTAAAATTATTACTACAAAAAGATTTTAGTTTTTAAAATGAATAAATTTTATTAAGTTTTTAAAATATTACATCCTGTAATGGTAGAGTCCAGTAGGAAGAAAGTATTTGAAAATTTAGACGTGCTTTGTACGTGATTCACCAGTAACAAGAATAATTATTTCATATTACTGACCCAAATACATTTCAATCTAGTGCGTGAGATGTGGGGGTGGCGGCCTTTTCGTTTATTTGCTCACTTTTTATAATATCCCATTGTTTCGATATTTTATTGAATGATTATTGCTGTTTTTATACTTACACAAGAAAATTGATTTTAATAAACCTTCATAGTAAAAAAATTCAGCGAACTTTTATAAACGCGATCTTAAAAAATTGATTCGCGTTAATGGATATAGTGGAGAGGGTGCTAAATTTTAATTTCTAATTCTTCATATCGGTATTATACTGTATTTGAAAATCAAGAGAGAGTAAATTCCCAGAATAAAAAGTAATTCGGTATGCAAAACTATAGTACAGTACGTGCGGTAAAACTTCAATATTTGTAATGCATTCTAAATTGTTTTTGTTAATTTCAATACAAAATTTATTAAATTTCTTGGACTATCACATTATTTTATGATCTTTCATTGTTACTACAGTAGGCCTAAGAGGATTAACGTGCGTCATAGGCGTAACCAGAATAGAAAGGGATAATTGTTATTTAACGACCTCCGAATGGCAACAGCTTCTAATGACAGATATTTTGACTTAAATAGTTTCTAGAAATGCAGTTATTTGATTTTCGATAAACGTGACAAATAGTAGTGACTAAAAATGGAAGCAGTTTGTGAGTATACGCCAGTGAAAAAATTAAAACTAGACCATTTATCGCTCAATGAAAAGAGTGCTGTAGTGAATGTGTACCACTATTTTAAACATCAAAATCCCTCAAACACTATTGACAGTGTAGTTGAAACAACATCTAAGGCAATGGGATATGGAAAATCTACAATATATAGAGTTCTAAAGGAGGAAAAATCAGGTGGAGTAACCTCACCAAAGCCGAAACCAGGTAGAACAAAACTATTAAAAGTCAACGTGGACGAGTTTTTTAAAAATGCTATTCGTAAGCTTGTTCACTCATTTTTTATAAACAAGCAAATACCAACTTTAGATAAAGTTTTGCAAGCCATTACGAATGATGTTGATTTACCCACAATAAGCCGGGATAAACTATGGAAAGTGTTACATGAGTTAAACTTTAAATTTGAAAAAATGGGCAGACACTCAATGCTAATTGATTCTGAAGAAATTGTATGTTGGAGAAGACAGTACCTCAGAAGAATACAACAAGTTAAAGCTCAAAATAAAAACATTTATTATTTAGATGAAACATGGGTTAATGAAGGACATTGTGTAGGAAGAGTTTGGAAAGACAAAAATATAAAATCATCCCATCAAGCTTTTCTAGAAGGATATACTACTGGTTTTAAGGAACCTATAGGAAAAGGTAAAAGATTAATTATTTGTCATATAGGCAGTACAAACGGTTTTTTTGAGAATGGTTTACTCTTATTTGAATCAAAAAAAACCGTTGATTATCACGAAGAAATGAATGGAGACGTGTTTGAGGAATATTTTGAACAGATGATTCAATTCATACCAAAAGGATCGGTTATTGTAATGGACAATGCAAGTTACCACTCCAGATTACTTGAACCTTTACCAACCACTAAATGGAAAAAGGGTGAAATTGCAAAATGGTTATCTTCTAAAAATTTAGCCTTTGACAATACAATGCTGAGGGCAGAATTGTTAACTATTGCTAAAAAACATAAGCAAAATTATAAAAAATATAATATTGAGGAGATAGCCAAAAAACGAGAAATTGAAATCCTTCGTTTACCACCCTACCATTGTGAGCTGAATCCGATAGAATTAATATTGGCTCAAGTTAAAGGTTATGTTGCCAGAAATAACACTACTTTTAAATTATCAGATGTTAAAAATCTCTTCAATAAGGTAATATCTGAAGTAACAAGTGAAAATTGGCAAAAATGTATTAGGCACGTTACAGAAATAGAAAAAAAAATGTGGGAGCTAGATAACATAATTGATATTACTATAGAACCCATTGTAATTTCTCTAGAATCAGATGGTGAATCTTCTGACACAGAGTGCGAGGAACCATAACTTTAAAATTATTAATTTATGTACTTTAATTTTATTTTTAGATTTTTATTTTTTAAGATTTAATATTGTCGTATTTTTTGCATGTTGCTCGTCAAATTTTATCCTTGCGGTTGGTTTTTTTTTTCTCATATACCTACTTAATTGTTTTTTTAGCTCCTCATATTAATTTATAAATAATTGTAATTATCTGTACATATTATATACATATTTTGTAAATAAACATATGCCTAAAACAAAATGCCTAAAATAATATTGACTTTTTCTTCATTTTACCCAAATTAAATTACTACTTACGAATTATGTTTATCTATCTAAAATTGGTAATCTAGGTATAAATAACTAAAACAAATTAAATATTTCTATTTCCATATTAATTTAATTTTGAAAACGCACGTCTATGGTTTACTGCCTTTAACACTGATAACTGCAAAACATTTCTGGGAATTTACTCTCTCTTGATTTTCAAATACAGTATAGTAATGTACACCTTTGCTTCTGCCGTTTTTTTTTTTAATTTCACGGCTCTATTGTAAAAAATGGAAGAAATTATAGTATTGGGGCGAATTGTATCAAAAACTAGTTGTGCCTGGTTCGTGGTGTCGCCCCTAACTTAACCTTTTTTTTGAAGAGGTGGAAATATTAGAAACACTTCTAAGAAGATGTCTCAGGTGTGCATCAGGATTCTACAGGACAAGAGCACCTTATCATGTAGCCCACCTGCTAAAACCACCCCTTCTTCTCGCCCTTGCAGCACTCTGCCACTTGCTTGTGGGCTTATCTTCAGGGTGCTGCTGGTATTATCTCCCTTCTCTCTCGCGCTCCTCTGCCTCCTTTTCCCGCATGATCTTCCTGACGGTTGCGCACACCGTGCTCCAGTTGCTTCGTTTCTCAATCATTTTAGTGACTAGGTTGTTTCCATCTACAGAGCCTAGCTCCGTTCTTAACCTGGCTCGGGCTCCTCCCCATCTTGGACACATGAATAGGGCTGTTGACTTCGTTGCAGTAAGCGCAGTTATCGTCCTTTTTGCCGATTCTCTTAGTATAAGTGCGGAAGCACCCATGACCCGATAGTCCATTGTCCTTTATCCGCTAGGACTTCCCATCTCTCCTGCCACTTGACCATGGTGTTGTCTCTAGCCGCTTTTGCCGCGCTGCTTCGGCGTGCCTCGAATATCGCGGCGTGTCTCTCTGTTATTAATAAGTCTATAGATGGGATTCCATCGATCACTTGGACTGCTTCCGCCGAGACCGTTCTGTATGCCGCAATGAACCTTAATAGTATGGTCCTCTGTTGGCTTTGGAGTAGGTTCCTTTATTTCTCCATCCGTACTGCTCCGTGTCAGATTGGTGCGCCGTACTGTAAAATTGAGTGTACGACTCCGCTCAATGACCGCTTACATTTGCTATAATACGGGTGAGTGCCCCTACTCTTATAGTAGCTCTCTCGGTCGTCTTTTGGACATGATATCCAAATGTCAGTTTATCGTACTAGCTAGATTCCCAAATATTTAATGCGCCTTTGGCTGGTTACTGTGTTCCCTTCCACGTCGAACGTTACGCCTTCCCTTTTTCTCGGGCTCTTTAGCACGATAGCTTCTGTCTTGCCTGCTGCTAACTCCAGTCGGTTGCGTCTCATCCATCTGCCGATGCGGTGTATTGCCAGGTTTCCTCTGTATAAAAGCTTTTCCTTATCAAATGCCGTGATTATTACCGCCAAGTCATCCGCATACGCCACTGATCTGCATCCCTCTGTCAACTGTATTCGGAGAACACCATCATACATGATGTTCCACAACGTGGGACCCAGTACCGAACCTTGCGGGATTGAAGTAGCTATTAAGGGTAGCTCTGAGATAGTCAGCGATGTCTCTGTTCTTGAGCTGATTCATAATGGATGCCCACGATGCGGTATTGAAGGCGTTACGGAATGTCTAGTGCTATCATCGCGCACCATTTTAGTTGGGTATTGGAAACCCCTTTTATTATTTCCTCGACTGCTTGAATGGTGGATTTTCCTTTCCTGAACCCAAACTGTGCGTCTGCTGGAGGCGCCTTCTCGTCCAGTTCCTGCTTCTGCCAAACCTAACCTAACCTCACGTAACCTCACCTAACCAAAGTTGTACACCTACATTTCTCGATTGTGAAATTTAATCTTATAATTACGGCATGTATAGCAGCTAGTACTGTCAGAAATTCACTATTTAACACTGCATTGAACATTAATAGCCCTTATAAGAGCTTTTTTACACTTTAAAAAATAAAAAAAAAACAAAATCCTGATAAAGGCCGATCTTTAGCACATTTCGAGACGACTCTTTATACCTTCTTCGTCTAGAAATCTTTCCGGGTATACATGGTACATACCCATTTATGCGGCTTATTTTATATGTTTTTATCAAGCAGAATCATCTGGCGGAACTGCTTAAGAGGCCCTGTAGGCGATACGTCGAATTAAAAAAGGATGTAATGGAATTTGTAACTCACTCTTTGTAAAAAAAAAATGTTATCTTGGAAATGCGTTCTTTGGGAAAATAATTTGATCGAGATTTCTGTAATTTTTTTTATGGGCAGGCAATTTTCTAGTGTTCTGCGGATAATTTTAAATGCTTTGCATTAATTAATCTCATGAAAAGTGTAAGCCGAGGGTTATTTAACAATACCTGGAAATTTAGAACAGTACCGAAGGATTGGAAATTGTAATTATACTCCCAAAACCTATATTGCTAACACTCTAACAAAACTCTTTGAGAGACATAAAACAAAACTCACCACAAATTCACTTGTTTTTTCTAAAAATAATAGAGAGTTGAAGTTGTGCCAAGTACGTAAACGTTAGGAGCCGAATTGACATCTACGCATGCGCATTTGTCTGGAAATAGCGTTTACGTGAAAAATAGGATTGCGTACGTACGTAACCTTGCGTTCTCTCACGGATACCTTCAAAATCTACGTACGTTAACCGAAGATTATACGAGTGACACCGATAAATGGCGAATGTCCCAATTTTGAATTTTGACTTAAAGTAAATTATTCATAGCTTCAAAAAGACTTTCTTTATTTTTTTTTTGTTAGATTACATTCAGTTATAATATAATATAATAATAATATAATATAATATATAATAATAGTTGAGAAATTCCTATAGAAGTAATAATAATAATAATCCTTTAATTTCTCTCTCTCTTTCCACTGGATTAAAACCACTTAGTTGTTAAAACAGTTTTTTTATTGACAATAAAAAAACTTTTTTAACAACTAAGTCGTTTTAATCCAGTGGAAAGAGAGAGAGAAATTAAAATACAAACCACTATGAGCTTCCGAAATGAATAATCCTTTAATTTAGCTCTTGGCTAGTATTATTTTTACATTTAGGTTTACAAAAAAAAAATAAATAGTTATATACTTATATTCACAACCTACATGTTCTTTTAAAGCTCATTAAATTATTGCAGTTTTTAATAAAATCAGGCAATTCATTGTATTGCTTTAATCCCTTATAAAACAGACTATATTCTGACTATATAACTATAGTGCTTACTCTGTCTAAATAATAATTGTTTCTTGATCTTGTGGAATATTTATGTCTTTAACAAACCTACAATTATTTACAAGTTGAGGCACTATAGTTGATTAATCATTTTATATATAAATAACATGGTATTAAGGGTCACTCAAGAAGTTACTAAATATTCGTTTTTGTTTCATTTGATTTATATAATTTAGGAATTTAAGTGTGATTTAGAAGTTCTCAAAAGAATTTCTTTATTTTTCTGTTATTAGATTACATTCGGTTGAGAAATTCCTATAGAAGTTACTAAATATTCGCTTATTATGGTTCTAAAGGTTATTTCTCATATTTCAGTAAGATAATAAAAAACTTTCAAGTTAAAACATTTTTTATTATATAAATATTTATTTATTAATCACAATAACAATAACAAAACAATATTACAGAATATTTATATCTAAAACTACAAAACAACGAATCTTTACATTTTTACAAAATATACTCAATAAAATTACATTTACAAAGTGTAGAAATGTTCAACTAAATTTAGTTGATGGCGCTTTTTACATCTTGAAACTAGCAAACAATGCAAACAAAATATTGGTAATAAAACAAACATTAAAGTTGTTTTTGCTTGATAAAAGGTATGCTACTTTAATATTGCGATACTAACTTTACAAAAATCAATCTAGGTGCATTTACTAAAATTTAATCAGAATGATGGATTTTGAAAATATGTGTGTGCTGAACAGAACATTAAATTTCCCAAATATTGTTCCAGTTGTGTGGAAGCTCAATCGCCCATAAAGCTCTGCTCGATTCCCAACAGGATCATTGTTGAATATATGTAGCAAGATAACCTCATTCATTTCATCTTCTTCGAAATTTGAATCCCCAAGTTGTGCTGCATCAAGAATACCTTCCACCTTAAATGAAATAAATAGAGCCTAATTGAACATGTATAAAGACGTGCTTACCATAAAAATGTAACTTCTATTTTAGTAGAATTTCAAGAAATCCAATTCCAATATATAGGCTTTGTACTTCAAATACTCTTCTTAATGGATATAATAAAACCTCTTATTTTATTAAAAATTTTTTTAATTTTGACTTTTCGACTTTCTGCTCACATAAAACAACATAAAAGCAAAATACAGACCAATTAATTAAAGGTTGACAGTTGACATCTATTTTACGTACGTACATGAACCCTTCAACTCAAATTTCATACAACTTTATTACGTTATATTTCGTACGGTATTTTCTACGTAAAGGGTTACGTACTGTGTTTACTTCAACTCTCTAATGATTTTTAAAAATACGTACCCTATTTTAATAATCTGGAGATTTTATTTGGTGATTTAATTTATGTTGGTACAACTCGCTGTCATTAAAAAGAATGTTGACACTTGTCTCGACCCCTAATATAAAAAATTGGCTGCATTTAAGTCAGTCTATTAATAGAATATATTACATGATGTTACACCGACTAGTAAATCACCCTCGACCAATAGAAAACTTGCGCGCCAAGCGGTAATTCAAAAGTAAACGATTTGCATAAAAAGAAATTACTCGAAAACACCGTTAAATGATTGCTTCAAAGCGTACCAGCCAAACTTACACTCATCGTAAGTCGTAACAATTTTTAACTATAAAAGTTAACAAGTAAATAAAATCACATACAGAGCCAAAGTGAGCCAGAGGATGGAATGTATAAGTTACCAAGAAGGCCATAAGACTTGAAAGTGAAAAACTGATAAAAAGTTATAAAACCTATTTGATACAATCCACTTATTTAACATTCAATGAAGAATAGTTGACCAGCAACCGTAACCAGATATCCGCGTGTTTATACAACATTCAAAGGTATTAAAAATCTGTATTTTACGTATACCAAGTTTAGTTCGTTTTGGCATTTCTATTTAAAAGAAGGAAGTTAAACGCGCACTGTTTTAAACCGAGATTAGAGGTTATGTACTCAACCTATTATTATAATAAATATCCGCTTGATTTATTTATAACCTAATGTCAAACCTATACGCAGGCTAGTGACTTTGACAGTACTGAAAGACAGTTAGTGAAAGCACTTACGCGGCGTTGCCAAATATAAATACTACAATAGTCAAATAATACAGAGCACACATTTGAATATTGTGGTATTGAGATCTTAAAACTTCTATTGCTACACTGATTTTATCATGTTTTATAGCATCTGTGAAAATTTCATGAAAATCCCAGCTCGCCCCATATTCTTAACGTTTACCTTCGAGGCATGCAACTTGCCGGGTTTAAACATTTTAATAAATTCCGAATCGTCCAAATAATAATTTCAAATGAATCTTAATTTCTTGTCATTTACAAATACGTTACAAATTGTGAGGATGTCGCGTTAAAGTCTTGAATCAAATCGTACCTCGTACATTCCTTATTTGATCTTCTGCATGATGAATGCTTCTGTCAACCACATAATTATACACATAAGAGCAAACTGAGATCCAACAAATCCTTGTAAATATAAACCCGTTTGTCATATATCAACGTTTTTAGCGTAACAAGCAAAGACATAAAAGCACCATTTAATGGTTCGGCTTGATGCTTTCCAAACCAGAATCGAACTTTTGACATAATATTGACAGTCAGTGACGTACCTTCTTCAATCTACTAAAGGTTTTTTAGTATGACATCATATGAAAAGAAACCTTTGCTTTGCAGTAGATACCTACTCATAATGTTTATTTATTTTAGGTTTTATTTTCGAAATTGTGAAGTTAGCATACACTTTAGAGCAGCAAAGATTTTTTTATCGTTTTCAACACCTTTTCAAGTATTTAAGTGCCAAGTTTCATCGATATCAATATCCTTCTCTGGCAACTGGGCGATTTGTATAAAATGGAATTAAACATCGATAAATCATGTCGCTGCAAAAAGTAGATCCGTTCAATTTAAATAAATTCTTAAAAATGTTTTCTAAGAACCGTTTTATAATCATTTGCGATATTAAAAGAAGCATTTTTATCATTCAAGTTCATAGGTACAGATACTTTCATTGAATTCAATTAATATTTATAACCTCTCGAGAAATGTTAATCGACAAAATGATTCTTAAAAATCCAATATTAAATTTTTAATTTGAACCCGCAATTAAACTATCTAATATTACACACCTCTGCTAATAAATCATGAATTTCAATATTAAAACTTTTATATTTAATTACCTTGAAGATAAGTAAATGATCTAAACAGAATGATTAACTCATGTACGTCCGAATCAAAATATACGATGTCGGAGAGAGATATTTAATTGTAATTAAAATAAAATCGTGCTTTCAGCTGTTTCTAACCTAAGTTAATGATGAAAAGGATATTCATATTGATTCACCTTTATTAATTCTATAATCGAAGGTTAGATAATTCTGAGTGACTGGGAAAATTACCGAAGATAATTTTTATTTTATTAAATTATCCGGGTATTTGTTGGGATTTCTTCAATTTTTAATTCCGTGTAAAAACATTTATTTTTCATATACCAGGTCTATAAATATGAAACCGGAATTTTCTGATAGATGGCTCTAGTTGTGAATGTCAATGTCAAACGCGTCATTAGCGGGCTTTTTCTTGTGTTTAGGTACACTGAAAAAATATTTGGATCACATTATGAAGTTGCGTAGATATTGACTGTAAAGTTTACAGTTCCATAAGCGTAAAAATTGCTAACAATAACAAGTGATTTTTACAAGTACATTGTAAAAAAACATGTATTTTCTCAGAAATATTGTAAAATTTCATATAACCAGTAGAATTCACAAGATATGTCAGTAAAAAAACATTTTTTTTTGTAAAATACTACACGAAATGTAAAATCGCAATAAAAAATCACAGGCACTTTGTGAATTCACATTTTGAAAACACAACCAATTTGCCCAGCCTCCTGTCAAATTACAAGACCTGAGGATTAAAATCAAATTTATTGTTAATTTACCAATGGATTATAAATATTTGAAATTTTTCAATTTTTTAAAATTTCGATATCTTTGGAATTTTTAGTCTTTTGAAAATATTTGAAATTTTTAAATTTTTTAAAATTTTGATATCTTCGGAATTTCTTTAGTTTTTAAAACATTTTATTTTTGTGAAATTTTAAACATTCACAGCTGGAATTTTTTTAATTTTGTGAAATATTTCAAATTTTGAAATCGTTGAAATTTTTGAAATCTTCATAATTTAAAGGCAATCATGATAAATATGTAAAGTTTTGCAATTTTGGAAATATTTGAAATTTGTAATTTATTTTAAATTTTGAGTTTTTTAAAATCGTTGAAATTTACGAAATATATAAAATTTTGTAATTTTCAAAATATTTAAAATCATGAAATCTTTAAAATTTTGGATATTTTCTAAATTTAGGGGCAATCATGATAAATATTGGTATACAATTTTCTTACTTTGAAAATATTTGAAATTTAATTTTTTTTTTAAATTTTGATATCGGAATTCTTTAAAAAAATTTCAAAATTTGTCAATCATGATAAATATCTAAAATTTTGTAATTTTGAAAATATTTGAAATTTGTACATTTTTTAAAATTTTGATATTTTTGGAATTTTTAACGTTTTTTGAAATATTTAAAATTTTGAGTTTTTTAAAATTTATATAAAGTATATAAAATTTTGTAATGTTGAAAATACATGAAATTTTTAAATTTTTTAAAATTTTGATATCTTCGAAATTTTTTTTAATTTTTAAAATATTTCAAATTTGTGAAATTTTAAACAGTCATAGCTGGAATTTTTTAATTTTTTGAAATCGTTGAAATTTTTGAAATCTTCATAATTTAGACGCAATCATGATAAATATATAAAATTTTGCAATTGTGAAAATATTTGAAATTTGTAATTTTTTTAAAGTTTTGATATTTTTGGAATTTTTAAAGTTTTTTGAAATATTTAAAATTTTGAGTTTTTTTAAATCGTTGAAATTTACGAAATATATAAAATTTTCTAATTTTGAAAATATTTAAAATCATGAAATGTTCGAAATTTTGAATATTTTCTAAATTTAGAGGCATGATAAATATAAAATAAATTTTTTTACTTTTAAAATATTTGAAAAATTATTTTTTTTGAAAATTTTGATATCGGAAATCTTTAAAAAAATTTAAATTTTGAAAATTTTCAAAATTTATCATACCTATATAAAATTTTGGAATTTTTAAAATATTTGAAATTTGTGAATTTTTCTAAAATTTTGATATTTGGAATTTTTAACGTTTTTTGAAATATTTAAAATTTTGATTTTTTTTAATTCGTTTAGGATAATTTTGAATTTTTTAAATCGTTCAAATTTTCGAAATTTTTCAAATTTAAAGGCAATCATGATAAATAAATAAAATTTTGTAATTTTTGAAATTTGTAAATTTTTTAAAATTTTGATAATTGGAATTTTTAACGTTTTTTGAAATATTTAAAATTCTGAAATAGTTGAAATTTTGGAAATTTTCTAAATTTACAGGCAATCATGATAAGTATAGCAAATGCACGGTTCTGATTTATGATAACAGGCGGTCAGTGTAATTACTGATTGGTTTCCACGCAAGCGAACGGTTCCACTCAATCTGGTCTACCCATTAGTTTATATAGAGAATAAAATTTATTTAACTTTCTGTTTTGAAGCTGTAAATATTCAACTGAGTTTAGAAGAACTATATTATATCATATAATTTTTTTTTTTATTTATTTATAATTTTCTTAGTAAACACTGTACACAATCTGATAAGATAAATTTTATCTAAATTTCTAGCCTGAGAATTAATTCAAAAATATAAATCAAATCTTTAACAAATAATGATTTCCTTATTACGTTTTGTTCTGACATGTTGATAAAAAAAATATCTTCGAAGTTAAATATATTTTTTTCCTAAAATAAAATCAACATTGGACGAAACGATGAAATGTTAAATATCCTCAAATTGGTGACAGACACCAAATTTTAGGCGAGCCAAGTGACATTGGAAAGCGACACAATTCTTTTAAAAATTCACCAATTCCAGTATAAAACAATAGTAAGTACATAGTAACATGTAAATTTAACAATTCTGCGTATCGTTATCTCTACTACACTGAGTTTATTATCAACTAAATCTATATAAAGCATCTTTATAAATAATTCTCATCTAGGAAACCTCTTAACAAACTATATTAAAGACAGAAAATTCTCTTTATTGTTGCAATTCAAATATCAAGATATTTCGGGTTAAAAATGGATATAAATATTTTCCTATACAGCTTGGAGTTCCTCAGGATCACGTCCTAGGACCATTTGATCCCTCATTTGGGGTTTTTGATAGGGACATCCAAGATGACCATTTTAAAAAAAATCCACCTCAAACAGTGGAACTATGTGAGTTGTAGAGTAATTTGAATGCGACATTGGCGTTTCGTCCCACTGAATAATATAGGACAAAATATTTTTTTTTAAATTATCTTCATTTGAGCAAAAATTTTAAGTATGTAGTTAAATTTATTAATAACAAAATCAAAGGGTTGGATTCCGCTATTGTATAGCTTCCGTCACGCATCTGAACCGTTGTAATTCAATGCCTGTGGAGACATTAGCCCCCAGGAGTAGTTGTTTTCGGTTCAGATGATTTATTGGTGAGAGAAGTTTAATTTCTTTAAATTTATTTCCTTAATAGCAAGAATCCGGTAATACTTGTTATCTTTACTACCAATTTAATATTCCTGTTTGTAATTAAATGCAGTAAAAAATAAAATCGGTGGAGTCTACACCTTACACAACACCAATAATAAATTTCTGAAAACAATTTGGTTATCAGCAAATTTTGTCGTAAATTTCAGTATCTACAATAACATCACTGGACGCACGTGTTTATCTGCATTAGTTTTCGTTTAAAAACTGATAACGGATTAATATTTTCTAGATTTGATTACACATTAAACCAGCAATTTTAAAAACCTTGTGTTATAAATTCTAATTTATGCAGCATATAACGATAACGAGTTATGCGAATTAATGTTGGTGCCTTTTTTTATAGTTGGTCTACTTGTGTGGTTTCTTATAATATTTTTTTATGTGTAATTGATAATTAATTGTCGATTAAAGCAATTTGCGGTGCGTTTCCTCAACACTTTTTTTGACTGGAACAAGTGTCGGCATATCTCTTCATCAACCTGTTATGTGGTAGCAAGAAAAACAGTTTATTTGACAAATTATTGGATGAACAAACAATAAATAAGTCAATGCTATCTTTTAGCGAATAATGATGGTTTAGTCCTACAAATGGGCTTAAATATCAACATCAAAAAAACAAAGTTTCTCTAGAAACCTAAATACTTTTGAAAACTTCACCATAACATTTATCGCAGGGTCCGTAGAAAAAGTAGACAAATTTAAATACTGGCTTATCGAAGATTGGGCATCAGACAGCATTGAACAAGCTCGACAGGCATTCCTGAGACACAGATTCATTAAATGCTACGTTTGGTTGGTGCTTCTCTACGGAATGGAGAGTAGGACATTGAAGGCGACGGAATTAACAAATTAGAGGCTTTCGAGATGTGGCTGCATCGCAGAACCCTGAAGATACCTTGGACGGCTAGATTAACAAACGTGAACTGTTTGAATTGATTAAGAAAAGAAAGTACCTGACAAATAAAACGCAGAAAAATTTTGACGAGTACAAAAAACAAAGAAAAATGGTCAAAAAATCAGTGCAAAATGCAAAAAAGGAGTCATGGGAAGATTTTGGAAATAAAATGGAGGGGAACAGTAAAAACAACCAAAAACTTTTTTACAAGGAATCAAGGATACAACAGGAGTGACGCTAATGACAGAAGAAAAAATAATGGAACGGTGGAAAGAGTACTTCTGCAATTTGTTAAATACAAAAGAGAATAAAACAAGAAATACATTAGAAACGGCAAACATACAAGGAGGAGGAGAAGAAGAAGAAGAAATTTTAATAACAGAACTAGAAGAGGCTATAAAATTATTAAAAAACGGAAAAGTCCCAGGACATAAATAAAAATAGAGCAACAAGGAAAGGAAATAATCAGAAAACTATTCAATAAAATATGGAAAAAAGAGGAAATACCGGAGGATTGGGAAATGGGTGTAACATTACCAATTTTTAAGAAAGGGGATAGTATGGATTGCAACAATTATAGAGGGATAACATTACTAAGTACCGCTTTAAAACTGTATGAGCAAATTCTAAACCGAAGATTATTAGAGCAAGTAGAACACACACTAACAGAAGCACAGAGTGGATTCCGGATCCCAGTCGATGAAAATTCCTGGAAATATGAAATTACAAAATATTAATTTAAAGGAAGGGCTGATAGTTCAGAAAATGTATTAAAATGGTGGAAGAGGCATGATACTTCATTTCCAATAGCAGGTATCTTAAGTGTCTAGAGATTTTTTGACGATACCTGCTACCAGGGCCCGCTCAAAGGGGCGGACAACCGAGACATTGACCGTGGGCGGCAAATCTAAAGGGCGGCATTTTGACATTTAATGTGACAAAATATTGATAAGTTAAATACCTAATGCAACGATACTTGTTAATTTTTCTCTTTGACTAAAATCACCATGCAATGTACATTTCGTATTTACTGTTTTTGACTAAAAGCTAAAAAAAAGTAATCCTTACTTCTGAAGAAAACAACCATAAATAGAACAGCACGCAGGGCGCCGCGTAAACATGTTTAAACGGGAATATCACGCATTGACTTGTTTATTACTTCTAATATAAAAAGTATAAGAAGGAAAAAATGAAAATAATATCCAACGCTTACAGAAAAATGATTTATATGATTTACAACTCTCACATTTTATAAATACTTTGATTTGATTTGATTCACAGCACTGCTAGGTTTGATTAGATTTCAAATCAAATTCTTAAAATCAATTGGTTGCGTCTCGACTAGCAATTACCGGCAGCGGCAGTAAAACTGAAATTTTACTGCCTATATATTATATTACAAATAACATTTCTCCACATCATCTATTACTTTTTTAATTCATAAAACTTCTTGGCTTCTCGATATTGTTTTCACTTCCCGCAATAATATGATCTAAACGGTCTAAGTTTGGCAAATAAGTGGCGGTATCTTAAAATTTCTGCAGCGTAAAAAAAACATTTGAAGACTTTCTTCAGAATAAAATTAATAAAGAAAAAAACATTAAGAATTAATAATGTTAGAAGAAAAACCACGTTTATATAGTACCACAACGCAGTGTGAAATAATCCAATTTTGCCATTACCTACTTAGCAAAGAAATACTAACGATAATGCGTCATTGTCTATCCAAATATGGACGTCTAATTCATCTTTATCCAACAAACGATCAACGCAAACAAACTGAATTGTGCTAGTATCCATAGCAATCAATCTGATTTAATGAGAGTCTCATTCTAATTTGTTACCACGAATACTTATAGCCGCTTAAAAGATAGTCAATAATATTGTCAAAGAGAAATAGTTATTTATGCAACAAGTGCGTTATATAGATCCTAACGCCAGGAGGGTAACATTCAGCCAGAGGGCCTCTGGCCCGAGGGATGAGAGAACAAATATTTTTCAATACCTACAAATTTGACTATTAGGTATAGGTACCTACATTATATTGTTTAAATCATTATTCATCATTGACTTCTTGGAGATCTATAAATGTGTAATTAAAAATGTAAATGGGATAAATCCTTAGATTATAGAAATCTATAATCTAAGGGTAAATCGTTATTTTATCATCTTCTTGGAGATTACTAATGCCATGGAAAAACCAAAATGATAATAAGGGGGTGGGATTATAAGATGGTTACCTCCCTAGGATTTGGTATGAAGATAAGATAGACAGTTGCAGTTAGTATCTTGCATGATCAGTTCCCAATCTCTGTATCTGTAAATCTAGAAGGGCGGGTCACCCCACAGCACGTAGGCCACATTTGGCGTCCTTCTGAGGTTGAGCCTTCCTTCTAGCTCGTCAGCCAGCTTACTTGTTTAAAGTAGGTGATGACGTCGCCTGAAGGTAGCTCCCTCATGTGTTCGACAGTCTCGTCTTCCTGTTCACATCCTCTACACAGTGTAGTGTCAGATAACCCCATTCTGTAGAGGTGTTTTCGTAGATGACAGTAGCCAGTCAGAATACCTGTGGCTGTGCGCAGGTTCAGTCTGTTCATAGTTATGTATTTTTTGGCTGTTTCGCTGTTCGGATACTGTAATAGTTCCTTGGCTAGCTTGCAGCCTGTTTCGTCGTCCCATCTTAAACTTGTCAAGGGAGTGCTTCTTTAGTAGGTCAGCCACAGCTGATGCCGATAAGCTTATGAAAGTGCCAGATCCCAAAAGTTTATGCTTTCTTAGCTAATGAGTCAGCTGCACTGTTGCCTTTTGATTTTCCATGACCTTTGATCCAAGCTAAAGTGACCACGTTGTTGTTGCAAGCTTCGATCAGAGCCTGGTGACATTCTAGTACTAGACCTGATGTAATGCGTGGTCTATCCAGAGGTAGTAGTGCCTGTCTGCTATCCATAAGGATGTAAATGTGCCTGTCTGCTGTCCGTGAGGATGTAAATATTATTACCAGCAATGTTTCTTCTGGTAGTCTCTTTTGTGGCGATGGAGATAGCAGTGAGCTCTGGTTGAGCTACACTGGCATTAGAACCCATTGTCCATTTTATATTGAGATTCAGGGATCTGGAATAAATTCCACAGCCTGACCCCTCATTTGTTTTAGACCTATCGGTGTAGATGCACAAGGCACCTGCTGCCAATGTAGCCTCTTGTACGTTTTTTATTATTACCCTGTAGGGCCTGTGAAAGGCATATCTTGGTACAATCGAATCTGTGTTAGCTTGTAGCAATGGGACCTCTCCAAGGACCTCTTGCCACAAGTTACTCCTCGACTGACCAGATCCTACGTCAGGTTGTATACCAGTAGACCAAGGATCACCTCCATTGCTCTAGTTGGTGTGGTTCTATTGCCCCCTGTTATGTTGAGGCATGCTATTCTTTGGATTTGATCCAATTTGCGTACGACTGTCCGCTGCCTAGTTTTTGACTCCCCAGGCAATCGCACCGTACGTTAGCATAGGTCTTATGATTGCAGTGTAGATCCAGGCATTATGTGACATTCCCCAGGTGCGGCCAATGGTTCTTCGGCACTGTTCATAAGATATGTATGCTCTTTTGACTCTGCTTTCTAGATGAGAGTTCCTTGTTAACTTGGTGTGAAAGGTGACCCTATCAGTTCCCAATATTACCCTGTTTGATTAGCCTTTCATATTATCTATTATAGTAAGACTTTGTGGTAATTTTCGGTTAATAGTGGAGTAGGGTCTGGTGGCGCAGCGTTGAGACCACCAGAAAGTGGTGAAAATATTGAATTTACCAAGTTTACCCACCAAAAAAACACAAAAAACAAAAATTGGTCTTAGACAACTAAAAAAAAATTTTTTCACCTAAAACAAGCACTCCGGCAGTTAAATTACAATTATTTAAGTTTAAAATAGTAACAAAAAAAATAATAATACAAACAAATACACCCTAATTTACCCAACCGTGCGCTCGAGTCTTAAAAGGGATTAAAATAAGGATAGTCTATTGTTATGTCCAACAAAACCGGGCGGCACAGGCAAAATTCTTCATTTTAACACACCTTTTAACTACCGACTATTTAAAATCACAGATTTTGTTTGAGCCGCCTGTGCTGTAAAACTCCCATAAAATTTTGATTTATTACTCCGTGACGATTGCGATTTTACTATAATCAAGCAGCATTTAACTTTGTAGGTGGATCACAACATCCAATAATTTTAAATATTAGAAGATAATAAAACCATGATAATAAAACGAACCTTTTGTTTCAGGATTATGGAAGACGCCACGTCATCGCCGGTGCCAAACAGTCACTACACGACCTGCCTCTCGCCTTCAAACACTCCCTCGCCCCTTCTACCCCAACACTACAGATACGAATATCAAGATGAAATGATTCCTGCCTCGCAAGTCATCCCCAAATCTCAGGATCCCTGGGTCATGTCGGACACAGTGTACGATTACAGACAGTACGACAGCAATAGGTTTAGTGGGAACGATTATATTAGGCCTAATTACGCGGACACGATGTCTGTGTACGGCCAACGGACTAGTTTCGTGCCTAAAATCGGTGGACATGGACAAAAAGTGACTAAAGAGGCTAGGATACGGAGGCCTATGAACGCGTTCATGGTGTGGGCGAAGGTGGAGAGAAAAAAATTAGCAGATGAAAATCCTGATCTCCATAATGCAGATTTGAGTAAAATGCTAGGTAAGTGTTATACGAATTTATCACTATTTAATTACAATTACAATAAATTACAATTTGTCAAAGGTAATACCACGAGTCCTCCAAATTTTATCTATAAAACTTCAGAGGACAATATTTGGAAAGATTGTTTTTTTAATTTCACACAGATGTATTCGCCTCCACTCTCCACTATTTAAATTTAACCGGCAAATATATAAGTACAGGGCCCAATTGATTGAGTAGTCAATCTTAAACGGATTTGTGGCTGAATGCACTTGTATGCAAGTCATAAACGAAGCGAAGAAGAAGAAGAAGATTTTGGTGACTATAGGATGATATGGAAAGTCTTTCTTTTGATTTAGCTAATTTGAAGTGTTTAGGTATTCAAAAACTGATGTTTAATAAGTAAAAAGTTGAGTGTTGAAGTGAGTTAGGTATGTGTGTTAAAGCGATTTGAAATAAACGAATAAAACAGGTTAGTTTACAAATACATTTTGAAATTTGTTTATATTTGACATTTAGAAAAAGGTAAATAAAGTTTTATCAAAAAACAAAAACGAAGAGGCGGTAGACATAAAGAAATAGTTTGTTTTATCAGCTAATATTCTTCTTAACTTTCCTTTAAATATATGCAAAGTATTTCGTTAGGCAACTCTTTGTACCTACTCACATAATCCTTTAAAGAATAAATTATTTTGGGTTGACGTTTTTGAAAACTGCCCATGCGAAAAACACGGCAACTCAAGATTTAATAAAAATATAAAAATGCAATTATGATTATGCGATAAAACGTGTTTATCTATAAAATAGATGAAATCCAATATTTTTGGAATGGATTGCTCATATCCGTTTGATATACTACGTTTATCTTCTGATTAAGACGCGATAGTTTGATTTATATTTTGATAAAGAACTTGATTATTCGGTAAAGCACCCCGATGAACATTTAAATGTGACCTTTGAGTGTTTACATGCTCACAATAATATTTACACAATGGCGTAACCAGGATTTTATCCAGACGGGGACTATTGCATTGCAAACTTGAAATAAATATAAATTTTTAATAATTATAAGCAGACAATTATAAAAAGTTTCCGCCCCCCCCCCTTGCCCTTAAGTAACGGCGCCCATGGTGTAAGGATCTGAAATAATGGCACCTGTTTGGAGACCAAGTGTATAAACAGACATATCTTACTAAAAAATAGAATAAAAAAATAAATATATTGTAATGGTAGCGAATTTCAACTGTATAAAATCTTAAATCAATAGTTTGCAAAGATAAATTAAGAAAAAATAAACCGAAACAAATAGTTTTCAAATTTTGGTAAGTTTATAAACTAATAGGCTCTAAAAACTAATGCCAGCATAAAATATAGTAACTTATACAGATTTAAAACGTTTTAAAACTTTGGAATTAAAAAAATACTATCAGATAAATTTAACATGTTAGTCCCATAAGAGTTTTTCTCACACAAATTTAACCCATTTACCATTTAGATTAATGTTAAAATGAAAATATTTTAATCAAAGGTAATACCACGATTTCTCCAAATTGTATCGATGAAATTTTTGGTTTTCACGAAAACGGCTTTATTTGGAAAAACCACGAAAACAAACTGATTCAAATCAGTTTGTCTGAGTGGTTTTGCCTGAAATAAAGGCGTTTGAGTATGGGGGCCAAAAATTTAATCTATAAAATTTGAGAGGACGTGTGGTATTTGGAATTTTTTTTTTTAATCATATTGTATTCTAAACAGAAAATATAGTCATTTATGCAAAAGACATTTTACACACAAATGTTCATTATTTTCTTTATCAAATAAATTGAAACATCAAAAAATATGGAGCTGTTATAGTTTTAAATACAGGGCCACCAATGCATACGTCATTGCGTTTAGCTTAATTCGGATATCGAGTTTGACATTTGTCAGTTTTAAAGAGATTTATGGATTTTTAAGTATTTGGGTATTCAAAAAGTGTTGTTGTGTGTGTGAATAAACGAATAAACAGGTTAGTTTACAAATAAATTTTGAAATTTGTATATTAACATAGATTTGCAATACATTTTACTATAATAATAATTGATAATGCTAAATAAAAGTTGTTAAATGTTTACATTTGACATTTCAAAAAAGGTAAACACAGTTTAATCAAAAAACAATTACGAAGAAGCGGTTTTATCAAAGGTAATATACCACGAGTCCTCCAAATTTTATCGATTAAATTTTTGGTTTTCACGAAAACGGCTTTATTTGGAAAAACCACGAAAACAAACTGATTGATAAAATCACGAGTCCGCAGGACGACTGATTTTATCTCAAATCAGTTTGTTTGAGTGGTTTTGCCTAAAATAAAGGCGTTTGAGTATGAAGATCAAAAATTTAATCTATAAAATTTCAGAGGATGAGTCGTATTTGAAAGGATTATTTTTTGAATCATTTTGTATTAAAAACAGAGAACATAGTCATTTATGCAAAAGACACATTACACACAAATATTGAAAATTTTCTTTACCAATTTAAATTGAAACCTGAGCTGTTATAGTTTTACATACAGGGCCACCAAGGCGATTTTTTGACTGGCTACCCCGCGAAACGGCGCCGTAAATAAAAGCGAAGAAGAAGAATGAAATGAAGTCTTTCTTAATTTAATTAATTTTAAGTTTAGTGTTAAAGTGAGGTATCTAAAAATGTTAAAGGCGTTTTGAAATAAACTAATAAAAACAGGGTAAACCAGTAAGGAATTTTAATTTATTAGATTCGACATCCTAAGACCGGTTTCTGTCTTTCGACTTCATCAGTTAGGCTTTTCGAATCCAATAAATAAAATTCCAAACTCGTACAAGTCAATAGCTATATCCGCTATAAGATAACATTTTTAGATGTGCTACCATCTATGGTAAGAAGAGAGTATTGACATTAAATTTTGACTGAATCTAGTCAAGATGTCACTCTCTTCTTTTTTATCCCTTTCAGAGATTAATACAAAGTGAGTAAACCAGTAAGGAATTTTAATTTATTAGATTCGACATCCTAAGACCGGTTTCTGTCTTTCGACTTCATCAGTTAGGCTTTTCGAATCCAATAAATAAAATTCCAAACTCGTACAAGTCAATAGCTATATCCGCTATAAGATAACATTTTTAGATGTGCTACCATCTATGGTAAGAAGAGAGTATTGACATTAAATTTTGACTGAATCTAGTCAAGATGTCACTCTCTTCTTTTTTATCCCTTTCAGAGATTAATACAAAGTGAGTAAACCAGTAAGGAATTTTAATTTATTAGATTCGACATCCTAAGACCGGTTTCTGTCTTTCGACTTCATCAGTTAGGCTTTTCCTTACTGGTTTACTCACTTTGTATTAATCTCTGAAAGGGATAAAAAAGAAGAGAGTGACATCTTGACTAGATTCAGTCAAAATTTAATGTCAATATTCTCTTCTTACCATAGATGGTAGCACATCTAATAAAAACAGGTTAGTTTACAAATACATTTTGAAATTTGGTTATTAACATAGATTTGCAATACATTTTAGTATAATAATAATTGATAAATGTTTACATTTGACATCTCAAATAGGTAAACACAGTTTAATCAAAAAACAAAAACGACGAAGCGGTTTTATCAGTATAAAACACAATGATTGGTTAGGATCCTGAGTTGTTATTGGCTGAAACCACAAAATCTGACTGTTTTGACAGATGAAAAAAATAATCAGTATAAAACACAATGATTGGTAAGGATCCTGAGCTGTTATTGGCTCAGTTTAAATTTGACATAAATAACGACTGCAATCTAGAGGGCTGTACGGTAACAAATTAGTATTATATCGGCCTGTTTCAGAAGACGTTATTCAGTCAAGTTTTATTAATAACACAATGTAAATTACTTATGTTAACCGATTAAATGGGTTTCATAATCTTAAGATACATTTATATTTTATTTTAAAATACCATAACCATTTAAATTATGAAATAGTTTGTGCAGACAAAAGACTACATAGGCCGTCATTCGATTAAGAAAATCTAGAAACATCGTTTATAAGCGCGAGCCAGTATAAAGAGAGAGCGACCGCTCGATGTTTTAAAGTCGATAAATTTATGATACGACAGGATTATCAGATCCACGTAACGCTGGCAACGTCGCAGGACATCAGATGCTTGCAAAGAGCAAGATTTGTGCATCTCATTAGGCAGGGATTAATAGGCTTGGAGACTGCGGATAGGCCGGCCCTCCCAGCTCATTGGTCGGACGCAGGCTAGTCGGACCAATCAGGGTCGGCCTCCAATTATGCCTGTTTATTTCGTTTTGAGGTCATCTGATGGAGAAAATGGCAGTGCCAGTATATACGCTGTCGTATCTAGTTGTTTGGGAAGTTGCGCTTTTCTATTTCGCTCTCATAGGCGTTACCTATTTTTTTGTCGAAGGCAATGAATTCAGCTGAAAACTTCGCGCTTACACTTCAAGCTATGCAATTTTATTTCGATGAAGGATAATCGAATTAAAAAATATTTTATGAATATTAAATTTATTTAAAATAATACATTTTAGTACGATTCATCTTTTCTCACGGAATTGTGATTCCTCTCCTTGGAATTGTTTTATAAATAATCATAGACTACGTACGGATTTTCGAAAAATGATAATTTCCCTAATGCGTTTTTAAATTGTTTATTTTTTAAATTATATTGAATTTTAATTGAGTATTTTTGGTTTAAATTAATTGCAAAATGTTACAATGCCTAATGTTTTTTTAGGGGCGGAGAAATCCTTGTCACAAGTACGTACAACTCGATTATATTTAAAATATAAATGTAAAAATGAAACGCATAATATTTTACAAATAAATATTAGCAACTAACTTTATTCATTTCTCATACGCTTCTTTTTCGTCAACATTACAGGTTGTACTCGCATCAATTTTGTATTTGTCAAATATACAGAAGCCTCTTTTTCTCGCGTAAGAAATTAGGGTGAAGATTTAAATGTGACATGAGTGCTATTAAATATAAAAAAAATGAATCTCAAGATTGACCAAATTTGCGAATGAGCTTCAACAGACCCTGGCAAACTGAATTTTAAACAAGCCGAACGAATTTTATACGCTAACACTTGGTTAAATGCGGAAAAAAAATTAATGAAAGTGACAGTGGCTGTGTGGACGTAGTGGCTTTCTGTTTATCAACGTCGAATTTGCGAGATCATCCCCATCAAATTATTGGAAAAATTGCAGGAAATATGGACAAGTGATGCAAGACTTCTATGTCAATAATGGGCTGATCGTCCTTAAATTCTGCTGATTCTGCAGGTACTTCTTCCTTGCTTTGCGCACTGAATTCATCAAGTTTGATTTTGTTTGTTTCAATATTCTGATTTATTCCTTCTCTTATTTATCTCAAAAATCGATTTTCCGTTTGAGTGTTCTATACCTACCCATCAACTCTGTCAATTTCATACATAACCTCGAAATCCTCGCCCCTTACGTCTTCGCTGAACCCCCCTCTAAAGAAATTGTTAGGCAGCATGAAATACATCTGTGTATTTGCGGTTGCATAGCAATTCTCGGATAAGGACGACATCTAGACATAGCATTTTCAGTCGTGGATGGAAATTAGATTTCTATTGACATGACCACAACTTTATGCGATCTAGCGGTATTAATTTGAACTGCCCGAAACGCGTAATGTTTGTTTGTTTATCTGCAGTTTGACATTTGAGCATTTGAATTTGAGCGCGAACGAAACTAATATGAGTAACTTGTCAGAAACCTCTTTTCTATAAATTTTGCATACAAACTCACAGTTTTTATTCGGGACAACAGCTTAAGGCTTACAAAAGTTTGCAAGCCTATAAGCAGTATGAGGGGGCTTTTCATAGTGTTTTGTGAAAATTGTGTTTAATATACAGTTTAATGTATGTAGTTCATTTTTCCCTTTGTAAAGGCTGGTATATTTAAATTCGCACCTAATATTTGTAGAGAATCTTGAATTAAAAAAACCTCTGTCGGCTAAAACAATATCACCTGGTAATATTAAATTTAAAAAAACCACAGTTTTCTGTCAAAAATTTGTTTTAACAGAGCAGGTGTTTTGGGAAGTTCCAAATAATGTCAAATTTGGAGACCCAAACTTATTAGGCCACACCCTTTAGATGTGCCTGTCCCAACTTATTGTAGATTTAAGTTGGCTGAGAAATTGATGTGGACTGTATATATATATAGGTTATAGCGAAATTATACTCTGAGTACTTGGATTTTATATATTAACGATAACGTAAAACAAAACACTTTACAACAAACATAGAATATAACAAATTCAAAACTGTGTTTGCAATTGCTCAAAAAATAACTGACTGTGAATACGAGTGCGTATGTAATAGTATGCAATTTGTATAAGTTTAAAAATTGATGAATTTATTACGTATGAAACAGTCCAATGATTGTGACCAGTTCCATACGGAGTCTGATGTTCTACTGGTTTGATTTGATTTATTTTAGCCGCGTGTCGACAGACGAGATCCTTCCGTGGCCAATCACGGGTATGTATTTTCGGCGTTATTGTTGTGCCTTTTTTTATGCAACTTCCAGTCTCGCCCCTGGTCGCGGAGCATATAAAGGCGGCTTCTGGCACTGAAGTCATCTCGACGGTGAGTTACTTCCGCGTTGGTTATCTGCGCGATGGCCTTGATTCACGATGTGTGCTGTACTGTTGCTATGCGAGGTTTGGTTATTTTATTACCCTTGTTGCCATGGGCGTAGGTAAAAATGTAAAAATTTATACAAGTAATAATAAAAAAATACATATAAAAGATCGCCAAAAATACCTGTTATAAAATATAAAATGCCTAGAACAAACACGTCTATTATTCACTTGGCTTTCAGAAAATGTACCTCGTTTCAAAGCTTTAATCCAAGCATTTCTTCATTTACTAGACAACGCATTTAAATCATCCCCTCCGTTTCTCAAAACAGCAGGTATGATACATTATCTCTTTCAGAACGTATTGAGCATTTAATAACACTACAAAAATGTGGCATTTGCTATTTATTTCTTCTGAATAAAAAAACTTAAAAAAAATCTTTCTGATGTTTACATATGAAACTAACGTTGTGTCATAAAGGTATGTGCCTCCCAGCAAATATGGCCGACCTGCCACCTACGTCATCCTGGAATGGTCTATATTCAAGTCCAAATAACAATCCAATGTAAATAAATGCAATCAGAATAACTGTAGTCTTCAATTAACTTCATCGTTTGCGTTAACGAAACTCGAATTCGTGTTTCGCCATACAATGACCTTTTCTGATTGGCCAGGATTCTGTAAAACTCCGACAGAGCACGATCGCAATGCGAGTGGTCCCGGGAGCCTCTACACACAAGACAAACCTTTCGAAATATAAATCTTCTGGTAAAATTTCAATTTTTAATTGCTTTAAAAGAGGACCGTCGGGGGGCAGCACCTCCCGGTACCCTCTGATATTTTGAAGCAATTTTAGAAAAAACTACTTACTTTTTTCAAAAGTGGTAAATACAAAAGTTGTTCAGTGGCCAATGAAGAACGGCGGATGATGATAACTTATATACGTATCTGACTTTTTTCTTTTATGTATATAAAAAAAGTGATCATCCGCCATTCTACGATGAATAATAAGCTCGGATACAAAAAAATATTTTTCTGAGGAATAACTAACATTTCTGTGGATTAAGTGACATTTCTGTGGAATAAGTGAACTTATTAAGGAAATACATCACATTTTGTAGTTCTGTTATGTTCTATAGTAGTCGTAAAAATATATATTTTCTACCAATTTCATACAATAAACGTGTATTTTGCTTATAACTTACTACGCTGACTTCACAATTTCGTATTTAGTATTAACTGGTTCATCAAGTGGAATTTTAGTCATATTTACTACCTTACCCATTTTAAGGTACGTCCATGGGAAGTTGCCTTTTTCTGTTTCGATCTAATGGCTATTTATATAATCATGCAACTATTACCATTAAACCGTTTAATGTTGATTGAATGTTGTATGGAGTGTCTCGCTTTTTTATGTCGTTTAATTATATGTACCTATATTCTGTGTAAATAAAATGTTTTTTTAATTTGTGCGATTTGAAACTTGATAGATTATTATACGGCTGTACGTTTACATGTATCATTTGGTTCATAGAATTTTTATTTTGCATATATATTGCGTGTACGATAAATATCTGGCTCTGAGTTTTATTAACGTAAATTAGACACTTCGTTTTTCTTATGTAAAAGTGGTTTCCGTTGAATTGGCATCTTGATCAAATGTTTCAATGCTCACAAAGTCCCAAACCTTCATATTTCCAAATGGGCTTGCTGAATTGTTATGTATTTAACATGTTCTGGATTAAAATTGCTTTTTTGTGCTTCAATTGGCTCAGATTATAAAGTTCTCGTTTTTTAACGAATCATTTTTGTTAGATCCTTGAAATACGATATCTATATAATTGAGTGCCAGAACCAAAGGTCTGATTTATATAAATTTTCTGTTTTATTGGTACCTAAACGGCTTTTTTAAGTTCTCAAACTATATCTTTTTTGGTTCATGAAATTGAAGAAGGAATATTTTAAATTGTTTTATGATTGTCGCCAGTAGAGGGATTTCTATCAAGATAAGTTGGACGGTGGTTTTGGATATTCCCAATCCTCTGACTATTGCGCTAGTAGGTACATGAGGATTAAATTACACATATACCAAGACATTTCTAGAATTTTCCTCAGAGCGACCTCTGTCGTGTCTTATAATTATAGGAAGATTCACATTTCCTATCCATTACGTCACCCATACACCTTGGCAGCAACAGTTGCATTGAATTCCATTCCACAGATCTCTAACCCAGTGGTCAGAGAGTTTGAGCTCGCACAAAATGTGATATCGATGAAACTAAAAATTGTATTATAAGTCATTTAAAAAAAATTTGTATAACTATAAAAAATTATTAAAAATAAGAAAGCAAATTCAAAAACTCTACGCGCGCCAAGCCGTTGAATACAAATATTCAGGCGAGGCAGTGGCGTAGCCAGGAATTTTTTTCGGAGGGGGCCCACTGTTTCTCGTAGATAATACTATAAATACTTTTTTTAGCAGGGATGGGGTAAATGTACAGGGTGACCCAGGGTTAAATCGTCAAACGTTCAGGATCGGTTTTTCAGGAAAAAATAAGATTTTTTATTCCCATAATCCTGGGTCCGAACTTGTTTTGATTTTAGAACAAAAGAGTTTTTTATAAATTGCTCAAAAAACAATTTGGTTGATTTTGATAAAACTTGGCGCGCTTATTTGCGGCAATAATTTAAATATTATTAGAATTATTAATTCCAGTGACGTTCCACAAGGTAATTTAATTGATATTGGGACAAATCATTGTACGCCACTGTTTTTTTGTAAGTTCGTTACTTTTCTTGGATTAAACAATTGAACACACAAATTTTTTGCTTCTTCAATTTTATTCGTATCTCGCTTAGTTTTTGAGAAAAAAATTAAAATCTTATTTTTTCCTGAAAACCCGATCCTGAACGTTTAAAGTTTAACGTTTAACTCTGGGTCACCCTGTATACAATGTAGGCTATTTAAATACATTATTTTATTTAACAACAATTTGTTAATTATTAAGATAAGGTTAAAAGACAACTAATTATTAATATAAGATTTAACTTTGAATGAGCATTATTCAAAGGCAATTCTACGAGTTTGTTTGACATCAAAGCCAGGCCTGTTAATCAATTGGTAGATGTATTATTCCGAGAATATGAATATGGTAACGGGTAAAACGGCTAAAATTTGGAATAGCGTAAAAATGTTCACATTTTGTGCGAGCTTTTGGTCAATATCCTTCTCTGGCAACTGGCTACTAGTAATTAATAATTTCAACATGCTAATATTACAGCCTGAAATTTTTAATTTAAAAAGTAAAAAAGTTTTTGATTATTTTCTAATATGAAATGTAATGGATTTCTGTTAACACCGGATTCTAAATGAGTTTAAAATAGATTTCCAACAAACAATAAATAAATAAATAAAATCTTCTAATAGAAAATATGTAGTACACCCAGGCCGTGCGCAGGATTAGCTCGAGGGGGGGTTTCATTAAAAAAAATCGAAGGAACTCTAGTTTGTCCATCGTAAAGAAAATTTTTTTCTAATATTTCAAGTAAAGATACAGCAGGGAAGGGTGGGTTACACCCCCGCCCCCACTCGCCTGCCCTCAACTATTTATTTTTAAATATACGGACCTCTTTTTATTTTATTTCATTTATTGAGCATATTTTGGATGTAAATTTTCAAGAATATCAAGATGGCTTTGACACAAAAATTATCCAGTATTTTATCGTTTCTTAATTTTGTTGATTTTTGACGCAGTGCAATTTATTAGTTAGTTACTGTTATTTTAGTAAGTATCTAAAAGAGATATTGATATTTTAATTTTGAAAAACCAATCAATTTGTCTTGAAAATGCGCATCTTTTTTCCCATTTAACCAACTTTGTATCTATAATGGTTTCCGAAATCCCAATAGTGTTCAATTAAATTTGCCCCTCTTGAGGGGGGGTTCCAACCCCCAAAACCCCACCCCTCCGCACGGGCATGAGTACACCTATATCCCTTATTTTAATATCCACTCCAAAAGTAATGAGAATCAATAACAATATTTTTACTTGTTTAATATTCTGCATCCTGATTAATAGGTAACAATTTAATATTAGATAATGAATATGTATGGCAATTAGTTTATTACTAATTATTAGTACCTGTATTAACAATATAAATACATAATTGCTGGGTATAACTTGAAAATAAAAATAAAGTATAATTGAAGGAAGGTCGTAATATGATAATGGTATGGAATGCGTCTACTCTGATAGGATGTAATTGTTTTGACGGATGCAGGAATCAACTGTGTTTAAATTTGGATTTAAAAATCGAATGAAGGTTCAGAATAGCATATTTTTAACGATTGAAAAAAAATGTTACGTAGGAAAGCAGTTCAAAATTATTTCGACTAGTAAAACACTATACTTTTTCTACGACCACGTTTATTGCATAAAAATCTTGTCCTGACAATTACAAACAACAAAAAAAAATTAGCCAAATAGGTACAGCCGTTCTGAAGCGATTTTTGTTTATATAGATTGTAATCCTAATTTGTGTTTTTTACGTAGGATTAGATAAGCATTAATTAGTGTAAAAAAAAGTAAAATATTCAATATAAATAACCAATTACTTCACTATCACAGATATGTAATTATAATCACAATAATAGAACAATAAATCAAACTCAATATATCCGTATCATCGATATAAAGATGAATATTTAAGATGATTTATAACTATTGCAAGTCACCAAGTTTGAAGCCTGAGGTATTGGTGGTTATCTCGAGAGGTCAAATCCATCGGCGAATATGTATTTATCACTTTGGCAGGTGTGGTTCGTAGAGTTACAGTTATTTTGAATTATAAATTTTATATATTTCTCTTTTCTAAGACAAATATAAGTTCGGTGTTTTCTTAAGACAATATTAAAAAGAATTAAAAGAATTGTTTGTTCTTTCAATAAATCCTTTTAAAGCATCAACTTTAGCTTTTGCATATGAACACATTATTATATATCGTTCTTCTCCCAAATGAAGTCTAATTCATGTAAAGTAAGTTTTCCACAATTTGTCTCTTTTAACGTTTGGCAAAGTTTTGTCTCCACTAATGTCTACTATAGTCTATTTTTATGTATGAGAGAGGATTAAAATAATAAAGCGTTCGTAATCCATAGGCGTACCACTTCTTTTAGTAGACAGTTAAAATATTTTGTGAAGTTATACCTCGAGTATTTTCGTATGAAATAACCTTTGTATAAATATATCGGGTGTACATTTATATTTTCACCTAATTAACCTGCTTATAACTTCTAAACAGCTGAAGGTAAAAAAGTGCAATTTTTTCTAAAATATTTTATTTTTCCACAAGGTATGTTAAGAACATTGTGTCAAACGGGCTATGTAGGTATAAGGGTTTAAACTTTGACTTTTAAACAACATTACGTTCATAAATAATAATTTTAATATAAAAACTACTTCTTACCTACAAATCCAAATCAGAATCGAAATCAGAAGATGAACTGTCGCAACCAATATTTACAATGAGTGGCTCGATCATTTCATCAGTAATATTGTCCAACTTCCACATTTTCTCTTCTTCTTTAATCGTATGATTTACTGCCTTTTCCCAGTTTTCAGGCTTCACATTATTTACAGCCTCCAAAAACAACTGTTTAACATCACTCATTTTAAAAGAATTATTTTTTCTTGAAACTTCTCCCTTTATCTGTGCCCATATCAGTTCAATCGGGTTTACTTCGCAATGATATGGTGGTGATCTAACCACCGTCATCCCACGATTTTTTGCAATTTCATCAATTTCATATTTTTTTAATTTCTCTTTATGAAGGGAACACAAATGATACAGTTGTCTTCTCACAGAACCGGGATGGAACTTAATATTCTTTGAATTTAGCCAATTCTGTAAATCTTTTTTTAACCACTTGGTTGTGGGCATTTTTTCTGTAAGTCTCGAGTGATAACTTGCATTATCCATTACTATTATACAGTTCTGAGGAAGAAGATCTATCATTTGTTCGAACCACTCTTTAAAGACATCAGCATTCATGTCCTCATGGTAGTCACCGGTACGAGTAGATTCAAAAGTCAATAAACCACCTTTAACAAAACCGTTTGAACTACCGATGTGTACTATTATCAGTCTGCGCCCCTTTCCTGATGGTGGATTTAAACCAGTAGATAAATTATTTAAAAAAGCCTGTCTTCGACTTGTAACAGTTTCATCTTGCCAAAATTTATTTGGTGTATGTCCCTCGTTGATCCATGTTTCATCTAAATAAAATATATTTCTTCTTTGGTTTCTCATTTCTTTTATAGTCCTTAGGTAATTTCTTCTCCATACTACAATATCGCTTCTTTCTATTAAAATAGACTTTCTGAAATGCTTTTTCCATAGGAAACCTATTTCTTTTAAAAGTTTCCATAGTGTGCTTCGACTCATTTCAGGGTAATCCTTATCATCTCGAACCGTGGCAAGAACTTTGTCTACTGTCGGAAATTCTTTTCTAAAGAAGAACGCATGCACTTTCCTTTGAAGTCTTTCTTTCAAATGATTTTCTATTTGAAATTTTGGTTTTCCTGGAGCTTTACGTGCTGTTTGAAACTCGCCACATTTCTCTTCTTTAACAAATCTGTAAATCGTAGATTTCCCAACACCAAGCGTACTACTAACTAATTCCACTGTGTCATCAACACTTTTACATAAATGTTTGTCTGTAAATGATTTAAAACAATTAAATATTAATGTTTTTTCATTAACTGTTAAAGGACCGATTTTTTGTCGTTTACGCGGTACTTCCAAATTTTCCATGATCACACTAGAATTCACAATAGACTGCACACTGCACCTTGCATGTTGCAACTAAACGACATTTAGTAAGCTGTCAAGAATACGCAACTGGACCTCCTTACTAAATGGAAAACCTACAATAGCATTTTCGGTGAAATTTGTTGGTAAGGGATTTATCTACTTATAATTCGATTACTGTAAGAAATTCTTGGAATTAAAATAAAACAAAATTGGCAAATAGGTACTTATTGAAAATAATCTTAAGATACGGCTATGTTATCTTTAATACACAGGGCTTTTGGCCTGTCTAAACCTTTTTCTATTGTTCTGTACAGCTTATGGTTATAAAAGACCAATAAAAGACGCAAAACTTGTATTAGCTCAGGTACATTTATGACAATTTTAGGAAATATTTAGATTATTCCGTAAAAATATTTAAAATGACCGTACTAAGTTTTGCATTAGAAATGCTGTTTTATTACTCTCTCATGCATAAAAATAGACCATAAATGAGTCCAAAATGGAACCTTGAGGTACCTACTCATGAATGTCACAATACTTAGATCGCAAATAAATAATAAAATGTCTTAATACATTCTACGATTATTTTGTAGAACGTTTTTTATATATTCAGTTCAACTTCTGGTTGACATTTATAAATCTATTTCTGCATGTTTCACATCTCACCCATCGCTATACCTTCTACGGACTTTTAAGAAACGAATAATACACGATATCCTTCGTTTACTTTATTTAATCACATATCCGCCGATAAGAAGTGTTTTGGGCGATGTGGAATAATCTTTAATCGAAACACGAACCCTTGCTAGTCACGTGTGCCAACATCCGGACAAAGCGACACACTGACTTTCAGTAACGGAAAAGGAATATTAAACCGACCCACACCTCTTCTGATGAATGTACCGACAACAATGTACCTACAAGAAGAGACGTTAAACATAACCTATGGCAATACCATACAAGCGGATTATTTATATTATTTATTTTTTTTTTAATTACGTCTTATTGCTCGTTTAAGCTTGTAGGTGTCTTAGTTTGTATAATTGATAATTGTAGTAAAAGTAATTATAAAATTGTTGAACTATAATGAATATAAAATTTTTCACTTTTACTAACACTACTTACTTATTGTTTGGTCATGGTATTTGCATTCATTTAATTGTAATTTTGATTTTCGCCTACTATACGTGAAAATGAATCACGTCAACACTATCTAGACACCTTTGACTGTCACTGTGATAAAGAATTTACAAATACTCCTGCAAGAAGATAGCAATGGTTCTATAAATGTATTACCTCCAAAAGCCAAAGAAATAATTCTGTCACATGGTCGTAACGTCAATGTACCATATGTTTGTTTAATGTTTGCTTCACTATTCATCTGTTTTTAGTTAAAGTGTAAATTAGTAAAATAATAATACAGTTTTCTAGAAATTGCAAAGCTTTATTTGGTTGTGAGCATTGAATAACAGTTCGTTTTGCTTACAATGGCAGTATATCATTCAAATCACTCTTTTATATTAGACTTAAGCCGACTATCAATCAAACTGACAAATTTAGACATGCTTTCCGTGATCTATAGTTTAGAGAAGAAAGGAGTGCAGTAATTTAATTTGTAGAAGTAGCACAGGTTTAAGAGGTAGACATTTTATTTTTACCTGCTTATTTGTAGTTAAAATGAAAATTTTAATACATTTGATCGGGCTAATTAAAGATTTCGTTTGATTTAATCACTCATCAAAGTTCGGCTTGGAATCTCATTAACCATTAACCATTAACCATTTAAAATACAGGGTGATATAGTTTTGAAATCGAATATTTAATTTAATTATTGAATAAATTTTGTATGCTGGGTGAGGGACAGACACAGTTCAAATCCAATTTTAGACATTATGTAAGTAGCAACTCCTACTTTTGTCTCTGATACTCCGTCCAAGTATTTTAGCTCTATGTCTGTTTTTACATTGTGGAAAGACAGTGCTTTGCACAACAAACCTCTCAGATTGACAATATCATTGGGGAGACCGGCGTTGTGATTTTGGTTCAACCATTTAGAAGCGTTCTTCATGTCCCAGTCAATGTCTTCAATTGGACTATCATAATCAATGGCTTTCTTTTTCTCTTTAAGTATTTCTTTGTTGTCTTTCCGTATTTTCTACCATTAACACCTAAGGTAGATAGTTCTCTCTTGTCATCATCTGTCATGTTCACCTTAGAGCGATTGAATTTTTGCCTATGTTGTTTTGAGTCTGTTTCTAGATCTTGTGCATCAATTATAGGCATGTCTGTTCTTTGTAACAAACTAGTTAGATTCTCTGCTTCAGGCTTGGCCTTTCAGAAACATTCTGTTATTAGGCTCTCCACAGCGTTCTCATTGTAAGTGTATATTGAGATTCTAGATCTATCTGGTTTCTTTCTCTACACAAGAAAAGTGGTATATTGGACAGGCGCTTGGTGCTTATTCTTCTTTCCCCTTTCTTTGTAGCACTTAAGTACTTTTCTTTATGTTTATTGAGTGTTTGTGTTGCTATTCTTAACCGTCTTAGATAGACTTACTGAACAACAGTGACACGTTTTTGTAGTTCACTCACTCATTTTGTTGTCGTCTTCAGAGAAAATCGGCTGGATTTTGTTTAGTATGTTATTACACATTTTCATATTCTCTGTTTGTTCTTCTCCTGTTTCATAATAACCTGCTTCATGCATTTTAGCAAATATCTCTTCTGCCACTCCATTTCCATGGTTTTTACTGTAATAAACCTGTTCTTTTGACAGATAAGTCAGACTTTATTTATTCATAGCCGTATTTTAATTGATTCGGAATTTTGTATTAATATATAGTTCAAAATGGCTTCATTCTAAAAATATTATCAGTCCTCCTAAATCCTTGAAGGCAGGATTACTCGTAATAGCAAAGCAACATAAAAACAAATTCAAAAAATATATTATGGATGAGATGGCCCGAGAAAAAGGAATTGAAATTCTGAAGTTGCCTCCTTACTATGCAGAGTTAAATCCCATTGACCTGATCTGGTCACAATTAAAAGGTTATGTTTCTCAAAACAATACAACATTTAAATTACCTGATATGCGAAATTTGTTTTTGAAGGCAGTTTCAGATGTAAATGGAGAACATTTAAGAAAAGTGGAAAATTTATTTTGGAAAGTGGGTACAGCAATGGAAAACTTAATAGACCCTATAATAATAAACCTCAGAAAAGACAGATAATGATACCTGTAGTTATAGTGAAAACATCAGTGACTTTTAAAAGAGTTCTTGACCTCTTTATTTTTTTTATCTTTGATTTTAGGTACTGAAGTGTTTTAATGCCAAGAGATTAAAAAAAGTTTAATCCAATTAACAACATATTATTTATTGGTATATTTTTATTTTGCAAAGTACGCATATGGAATGTGACGTCATATCCCCACTTTTACTGCACTCCTGTTTTATTCAGAGCATAGCTGTGATTTTCTACAAATTGTATTGAAAAATATTAGTTTTAATCTACAAATCAGTTTTTCTGTTTCTAAATCTAGTGAAATATGCATATTTTAATTATTAAACTCATTTATCTGTCACAACAAAATCAAATTTAGCCTTAAGGGTACCTCATTTCCATAACGTTATTTGTAACAACACATACGTTATAATTATTATCTCACTTTTCTCTTTAAAGTACCGCAAACGGTCTTCACAATATAAGGTTAAGTTCATATTGGACTGAAAAAAGAAATAGTATTGTCTAAGTGTATATCTTTGCTTCCGCCGTTTTTGTATAGATGGATTTATCGGTATAAGTGGTGGTGGAAATAAATAGATCATAGAAGACGTACAATAAACTTGGCCATCTGTCAACAAAACCCCATGGAAAAATGGGTTCATTGCAATAACCCCAAGCACATACTACCAGTTATCAAATACATTGTGCCTCCTATCGGCACCGAATTTTGTTTTAATTTATCTAAAATCATTGCATGGCATCCTTTTCTTGACAGTTCCCATCCACATCCATTTATTAACAGCCTGTATGCCGCCACCAGAGCCTCTTTTGCCCTACAAGGCGTAATGGAGGAAGGTCTAGCAGTAGCTTTTTGCTGTAGTAGGCCAGTATTAGTGTTCCTATTAAGTACAATGGAGGCTATGCAACAAGGAGCCAGAGACAGTTAAACTGTGCGAATGCTAGGTAATGGGTCGCAAGAGAGCAACCAGTAGACCCAGAAAGTTTTAACAAGCACCCAGCAAAAGAACTGGACAAACTAGTACAGGGTACAAAAATACTGGACTGGGTGGAGTAACAAAATGGGCAGGAAACGCAATAAGCCAGTAGGCTTCAGGGCCCACAGTCAAAGAAATTTACCAGTATATACAACAGGAATTCGGCGAATTCTACAAGAAATTCCGGTCTTTTAATTCCTCTAGAAACAACCAGAATATGCTGTACTGTTTACAGAATCGTTACATTGATTTAACTGGAATATTCCAGTTATTTTAACGAACTACCATACTTTTACCGCAACTTCCTGTTTAATAAACAGACTAGATAGTAGTATTCGAAGCTTTGAAGTAATTAATCGAAACTGTAGTACAGGAATTTTCCGTTGAATTAAAGATCTTTCATTCATACATTACAGTACTAATTAGTTGTATTCGAAGCTCATAACCTGAGGTTTTACAGGAATTTCCTGTAGTTACCTAGTATTTAACTGGAATTTCTTGCGTTTTCTATTGTAGAAAACATATTTATTTCAATACACAAATCCAAAAGTATCTATTTCATAACAAATAACAATTAATATTAATTAGAATTCAGAATCAGAATTAGAGAATATTGTATGCTTCGTCCTTATGCCTTAGCGAGACGTCTTAGTAGAATGCAATAACGTGGCGACACCTCACCCTCGCTTGTGGAACTGCAGAGGCCTCGGCCGGGAGCGTAATACGGGTTACATGCTCTACAGAGAAATCGTAATGCTACACTAACGAGTTACTGCGTCGGCGCGAACTGCTTAGAGTAACGGATTGAATTGTGGGATTTACAGGATATTCCTGTAACATTCACGGTAGTTTATTCCGGTTCAATCCACGTATGTTTTACAGTAATATCTTGTAAATATAGCAAAATATTATTCTGTCTACACAGGAAATATCCCTGATAAATTGACAGTACCTTATTACTGCTATACTTACCGGTTTTTCCTGTACATACACCTCAAGTCATTTTAACTGGAATCGGCCTGTTAGACTGCAAGTACAGATTGTTCTCAGAACAGTTTTTTCTTGTTATAATAAAATAACAATAGTGCAAAAAGGAAATAATAGTAGTTACCCAAAATACTATTTTGTACAGAAAATACGGTACCGGAGAAACCTTTTTTGTTAGTGTAGATTTATTAAAACTAGCAAAAGTTTAAAAAACGACATTAATTTTGATCGAACGTACTTTCTCCTATTATTTGATACAAATATGGTCTCAAAGAAAAAAAATTATAATAAATGAAAGATACCTTTCACTAGAAAATTTGACAAATAGAATACGTCTATTTTGATCAAAGCTGTAGGTGGAACGCGCAACATGATTGATTAGAATGGATATATTTTATCCCAACACCTGAGTCGGTAAATAATACGTCTGACGTCAAGCGATCAGCATCTTATAAAACTTTTGTATAAGGATTGGTATTATAAGTCGCATTTAATTGAGATACAACGGCATATAATTCCTTGAATCTTTCTCTCTCTACGATTTTTCCACCGTTGAAAAATGATAAAAGTTGCATCACTAAAATCATAATAACTTGTGAACTAAATGTCAGATTGTCATAAAATTTTGACACATCATTTGAAGATTAGTAAAAAATTAAAAATCATATGGGTTTGCCAATAGTGTCACCATCTATATATCGTCCTACGAACTTGAGTGACCAATTAATTATTAAAACGTATAGAAAAACCCCAAACCTGGGCATCAAGTCTGTCCGTCAAATTTTTTTTTAATTTGCAGGTATTTAATGACATTTAGTCATATATTGAAACAAGAAGAGTTTCATTTTCGGAAATATAGGGACGCAATAAACCGCGGAGCTTTTTTCTCGATAATTACATTGATTCCAACATCCTAATCTAAAACCTGTTGCATATCGTTATTAAACAGCCGATCAAGAGGTGCAGCATTACACAATCAATAGGCATTAAATCTATATGTCTTTATAGCGTCACAAAAAATCTCCGGATCACAATTAGGTGGCACTTCAGTAGACATAAGAGACAATGCCGAGTATCACAATGAAGTTAATAAACATGTCAGTCGTCTATCACTTAGTACTCAGTTGCATCTGGTTGGACCGTTATATAGAACAAATGAATGACGATACAAATGAATGAAAGTTGTATGGTCACACGTTTAAACAACAGAATACAGAATGTTGCGCGAAACATGATACATATTTACCAACCAAGTAATTTTTTTGGTAAATATTTGTTATTAACGATAAAATTCGAAAATCTTAAAATGTTTGCGCTTTTAGGCATAGAAAATACAGTTTTTTTATTTCGAATTATATACCAGGTGGCTCAATAAGAATGTATAGCTTCTGGGAAAAAATTTCAATTAGTAAAGTGACTAAAATATTGTTATGATATTAAAATGGGGCAAAATTTGTAAGTGTATTTTAAAATAAATTATGTGAAAAAGACTTAATAGATAGTAGTGTTGACAGATTTGAGTTTTTGAAGTTTATGTTAATTTGAATATGAATATGTCAGAATGTTAATTTGAATTTGATAAAAATGTCAAATGTGAATTGATTAAAATAAAGTCGATTAAAAAGTATTCAAAAAAAAATTTCACAAGCATAACAATTGGCGCAACAACGTGGGCCTATTAAAAGTATTCAAAGAAAAATTACCAAGCATAACAATTGGCATCCCAACGTGGGGCTCTTTGAAAACAGGGCCTAAAACATAATTAAAATTAAAATGGGTAAAATTAAAGTTTTAAATGAGTTGAAATCTTCGGAAATCAGTGAGTTTCTTGAAAAAAGAGGTATGGATAAAACAGGAACAAAATTAACTAAAATGGCGAGATTAAGGGAAGCATTAATTAATGAAGGAAGAGTTACAGAAACATATGGTTTCGAGTTAGAAGAAGAAACGATTAAGCCAGGGGAAGAAGTAGTAGTAAAAAATATAGAAATTAGAAGAAAGAACTATGGGAGAAATATCAGAAGAAAATCTGGATAACATGGAAAATCCAGACACTTCTGAAGGAGGAGATAGTCAAATACAAGAGGTAAATGTGGAAGACAAAGAACAGATGTTAATGCGATTTTTGAGTGCAAATTTTTCAAAAATATCTGAAGAACAGAAGAAAATGGGGGAAGAACAGAAGAAAATGAGGGAAGAACAGAAGAAAATGGGGGAAGAACAGAAGAAAATGGGAGAAGTGGGACTGTGAATTGAACAAACGCTTGTAAGTAAGTAAATTCGAACCATGCTAGAGGTCGCTGTTTAAAACAAAAAAAAGAGATTTTGGCTGATACAGGGCACTCTTTAGACAAGGCCATTTACAAATACTGTAAAAGTAAACTACTTTGTCCTATCTATCACACTTTATAATATCGTTTAAATTTATTTAGGTATATTTAAGTATCTATATTGCACGATTTTGCGTCATAAAAATTATTTTTAATATCTTCGATGTAAAACTATACCTACGTAGGTAACAAAGGTAATGTGTATATGGGATTAGTCTACAAGGTGTTCGACCGACAACGCTTTACATTTGAGAGCTCTTGTTAATTGGTAAAATTTTATTTCGAACGAATTTGAAAAAATTATTTAAAACTGTCGTTGATTCAAGGCAAATTTGAATTTTTAATTTTAAAATTTCTCTTAATAAGTGTATGTTCCTGTTTCAAATTTTATTAATTTCGATGAAATATCGCAACGCCCTGTATAAGAAATCATCGTGCCTCTTAAGTAAGAATCAAGATTTTTAGAGAGATCAATATTAGTTAATAGAATAAGTGAATCAAAATAAATAATATTAAATTTTATTAGCACCAATACATCAAATTGTTATTATTTCAAAACCATTGTTTATACAGGGTGTTTTATAATGAATAGTACAAAATTGTAAATATAAATTGAGAACTCTGAAATACTTGTTAAGATAATAAAAATAATGTTTGTTAAGAAATATTAGATATTGTTCTAAAAATACCAACACATCCGTTTTTGCACAAAAAAAGGGGTGGAAGAAGAAATATAGCTGCTGAAATAGAAGTATAGACTCGATTATAGATTTAGATTGTCAAAACTATAGTCAAAATTTTAACACACGATTTCAACAAACATGAATATCGTATGTCTGACAGAAGAAGTTCTATGCAGATTCTGTTAAACATAGGAGGGAATCTTCTGAGACAATTGAGCCTAAGTATCTGAAGCTACTCACCTTGTTGACGTATATTTCTTGCTTGACAACTTTTCCATCTCATTCTCTCTTGAAATCTAGGTTTTTAGTTTTCTTCCTATTAATTTTCAAGTAATTTCCTTCTAACCACTAACCTGTTTTCGTCTAACTCTTCCTTTGTTTCTTCCGTTTTTCAAAATTTTATTGACTGAAAATTATTTCTGTTTAAAATTCATTAGTTCATCGACCATTTTTGCCTGTTTCTATTCTAAAAACTCTGTGCAATTAGTAATTACGTCATAATTAACACTCTTATAACACGTCATCTAACTTCAAACTCAATACGTATATTTTTCTTTTACTAATCCCATACATTTTCCTAGTATTGCATTGTTTTCGCTCCCGTTTGATTTTGTTTACTCTAGTCACCTGTAAATATAGACCATTCGATCGGATAACGTGAAAATGTTTGTAAGTTTACTTTCCTAGAAAATAAATCTGTTTTAGATTGATAAATTACAAAACAATAAACTGACTCATGTTGATATCAAATAACAACCAATACAGAAACTATTATCAATATTTAAGGAGTATTTAAGGACTTATTTAAGCAATCCACCAAACAATTTCCTGTGTTTTGAGAAATCAAAATTTTGCACCAATCACATGCGTAATTAATCAGATTATCAGATAATATGACGAGTAAATACTATCTTAAAAAGATAATTTTTTACTAACTATAGTAACCAATCAAATTACTTAATTTAGAGTCATGTGTCAAATTTCATCCAATCAGCTATGGATTACAGCGATAACACCCTACATGTGGTGTTTTCAGTTTGGTGTTTTCAACAAGTCAAGTTTTTGATTAAAAATTAATTAAATGTCAAACTGACAACAAGTTAAAAATGTTTAAATCTACAAAGTAAAAAATTATCTTATCGAATACCCCTCGGGCCTTGATAAATCCTCAAAATTTTGTCATAGAGAATCCTTCAAGCGTGTTGCTTAAGGATAATAGCCCGAGGCCGAAGGCCGAGGGCTATTATCACACTTAGCATCAGAACCCAAAACCTACTGAATCAGTTCACCAGCTGGAGCAATAGGTGGAGGGTCTCATTGAATCCTCAAAAAACACAATTCATCATCTTTAAACATCCGAATTCAAAAAGACCCACCCAGCTCCCCCAAGACGTCATTGTAAACCTCCTGGGAGTCAGGCTCGCTCAACAAAGGGAAGTAGATTATTTAGGTGTTCGATTCTCTCAAACACTTAAATGGTCTCCTGACCTTGACAACACGCTTAACAGAATGCGTAAACGAGCCCGCCTCCTTGGCGCTTTGTGTGGCCGGTTTGGACGGTGCAACACCAAAACCCTCATACACACCTACAACTCCTACATCCGCCCCGTTGCCGAATACAGAGCAGTCCCATATGGCGTACTACCCCCCCATCTAGCCCGAAAAATTTCCTCACTCGAGAGACGTATCCTACGACGATGTCAATATCTCCCCTATCTGTTTCCTTCTAGAGAAGTCTACAACAACGTCTCCAGCGCCCCAATTCTCTCTCGTTTCCAACTCCTACGGAAAAAATACGTCTCTCGCACCCTGAATGGCTCAAACACCCACGCCCAAAACACCCTCCTCACCCCTTGGCGACCTCGTCGTCTCCCCCTCTTCAGGAAAACCAAAGCTAAACTCCCACAGCCCAACCTCAGACTTCTGGCTGACGCCCAAGACCTCCCCCTCCCCCCCCGAACACCAGGATCTAATGGACTCCGCCCCCCTCACCATAAGGTAAACCCCCCACAAACCCCAAACCCCAACATACAATACCATAACAATATAGAACATAAGAACCACCTGTACAGAATCGTGATTTAGGTTTTCGTGGTTTTCCTAAATCATATTTCCCCCCTTAGATTGGGCACCGTTTTCCCCAAACATAAGGGTGGAAATAGCAAAATTGGCGATTCTTAGATAAAAAACTGGGAAACAGCTCCTGCCCACACAGGCCCCAACCAACACACACAAAACATAACACACCAACGCGCACAGAAACCTTAGGAAAAATTAGCTACTAGGTTACAAATATTGTAATCAGGGCCTCACCCTGAAAAGGAGGAAAACTCCTATAGCAGGGAATTAGGAAAATGAAATGTCCTAGAAAATGTAATATATACCAAATGAAAAAAAAAAAATCTATTATCACACAGCATTCTCTATGACAAAATTATCTCGGTATTATCAAGGCCCTATGGGGTATTACTACTGATAATTTACCAATAGTCAATTTGATTTTATAGCTGTAGTCTGAATAAAAGAGGAGAGCAGTAAAAGTGGGGATATAACGTCACATTCCATAGGCGTACTTTGCAAAATAAAAATAAAAATAAACCTTATGCTTCGGACAAAATTGTTGCACTTTAACATTGAACGAATTAAATTTAACCAATAAATAACACTATGTTGTTAATGGAACCATCTTTAAAACTCACTGTCTTCACTATAACTACTGGTATTATTATCATTGTCTTTTCAGAGGTTTTCCATTGCTATATCCACTTTCCAAAATGAATTTTCCACCTTTTTAACATGATTAATGCATTTTCTCCAATGTTCTCCATTTGCAACTGAAACTGCCTTCAAAAACACATTTCGCACATTAGGTAATTTAAATGTTGTATTGTTTTGAGAAACATAACCTTTTAATTGTGACCAGATCAGTTCCATGGGATTTAACTCTGCGTGGTAAGGAGGTAATCTCAGAATTTCAATTCTTTTTTCTCGGGCCATCTCAGCTATAATATATTTTTTGAATTTGTTTTTATGTTGCTTTGCTATTAGGAGTAATTCTGCCTTCAAGGATTTAGGACTGATATCGAATCAATTAAAATACGTACGATACGGCTATGAATAAATAAAGTCTGCTTTATCTGTCAAAAGAACAAAAAACCATGGAAACATGATTCAATCAAAACGAAATCTTTTATTAGGCCCATCAGATGTATTAAAATTTTCATTTAACTTAAAATAAGCATTGAAGGTGAAGTAAAAATAAAATTTTTACCTTTAAGCGTTCGTAATCCATAGGCGTACCACTTCTTTTAGTAGACAGTTAAAATATTTTGTGAAGTTATACCTCGAGTATTTTCGTATGAAATAACCTTTGTATAAATATAATAAATATATCGGGTGTACACTTATATTTTCACCTAATTAACCTGCTTATAACTTCTAAGCAGCTGAAGGTAAAAAAGTGCAATTTTTTCTAAAATATTTTATTTTTCCACAAGGTATGTTAAGAACATTGTGTCAAACGGGCTATGTAGGTATAAGGGTTTAAACTTTGACTTTTAAACAACGTTACGTTCATAAATAATAATTTTAATATAAAAACTACTTCTTACCTACAAATCCAAATCAGAATCGAAATCAGAAGATGAACTGTCGCAACCAATATTTACAATGAGTGGCTCGATCATTTCATCAGTAATATTGTCCAACTTCCACATTTTCTCTTCTTCTTTAATCGTATGATTTACTGCCTTTTCCCAGTTTTCAGGCTTCACATTATTTACAGCCTCCAAAAACAACTGTTTAACATCACTCATTTTAAAAGAATTATTTTTTCCTGAAACTTCTCCCTTTATCTGTGCCCATATCAGTTCAATCGGGTTTACTTCGCAATGATATGGTGGTGATCTAACCACCGTCATCCCACGATTTTTTGCAATTTCATCAATTTCATATTTTTTTAATTTCTCTTTATGAAGGGAACACAAATGATACAGTTCTCTTCTCACAGAACCGGGATGGAACTTAATATTCTTTGAATTTAGCCAATTCTGTAAATCTTTTTTTAACCACTTGGTTGTGGGCATTTTTTCTGTAAGTCTCGAGTGATAACTTGCATTATCCATTACTATTATACAGTTCTGAGGAAGAAGATCTATCATTTGTTCGAACCACTCTTTAAAGACATCAGCATTCATGTCCTCATGGTAGTAACCGGTACGAGTAGATTCAAAAGTCAATAAACCACCTTTAACAAAACCGTTTGAACTACCGATGTGTACTATTATCAGTCTGCACCCCTTTCCTGATGGTGGATTTAAACCAGTAGATAAATTATTTAAAAAAGCCTGTCTTCGACTTGTAACAGTTTCATCTTGCCAAAATTTATTTGGTGTATGTCCCTCGTTGATCCATGTTTCATCTAAATAAAATATATTTCTTCTTTGGTTTCTCATTCCTTTTATAGTCCTTAGGTAATTTCTTCTCCATACTACAATATCGCTTCTTTCTATTAAAATAGACTTTCTGAAATGCTTTTTCCATAGGAAACCTATTTCTTTTAAAAGTTTCCATAGTGTGCTTCGACTCATTTCAGGGTAATCCTTATCATCTCGAACCGTGGCAAGAACTTTGTCTACTGTCGGAAATTCTTTTCTAAAGAAGAACGCATGCACTTTCCTTCGAAGTCTTTCTTTCAAATAATTTTCTATTTGAAATTTTGGTTTTCCTGGAGCTTTACGTGCTGTTTGAAACTCGCCACATTTCTCTTCTTTAACAAATCTGTAAATCGTAGATTTCCCAACACCAAGCGTACTACTAACTAATTCCACTGTGTCATCAACACTTTTACATAAATGTTTGTCTGTAAATGATTTAAAACAACTAAATATTAATGTTTTTTCATTAACTGTTAAAGGACCGATTTTTTGTCGTTTACGCGGTACTTCCAAATTTTCCATGATCACACTAGAATTCACAATAGACTGCACACTGCACCTTGCATGTTGCAACTAAACGACATTTAGTAAGCTGTCAAGAATACACAACTGGACCTCCTTACTAAATGGAAAACCTACAATCGCATTTTCGGTGAAATTTGTTGGTAAGGGATTTATCTACTTATAATTCGATTACTGTAAGAAATTCTTGGAATTAAAATAAAACGAAATTGGCAAATAGGTACTTATTGAAAATAATCTTAAGAAACGGCTATGTTATCTTTAATACACAGGGCTTTTGGCCTGTCTAAACCTTCTTCTATTGTTCTGTACAGCTTATGGTTATAAAAGACCCAAAACTTGTATTAGCTCAGGTACATTTATGACAATTTTAGGAAATATTTAGATTATTCCGTAAAAATATTTAAAATGACCGTACTAAGTTTTGAATTAGAAATGCTGTTTTATTACTCTCTCATACATAAAAATAGACCATAAATCTGTACTGCGTTCTACAAATTAAATTACTGCACTCCTTTTTTCTCTAAATTATAGTACAGTCAATGAAGAATTTTCCTCAAGTGTCATCTGAATTAAACCTTTTTTTAAAGTGTTTGTTGTCTGATGGACTTTGCATGCTGGATGGTACACCAGGTAATACAACCAAATTAGCCAGTGTTGGAAATATGGATCTGACCTGTCAACGAAAAGCACAAAAATTTTTGATTCGTCTCTCATTCCCATCCTTACTAAATGTCCTAATTAACTTAATTTTTTGTCTTGCATTATTTGTTTTGCTGATTTTATGCCTTGCGCTTTTCGTATATCCTAATTTCTCTTCTTATCAATTCTCTTTCATCATTTATTCTACATTTTTTCATACAATTTTTGGTTGTATGATTTTTTACAGGCAATTTTATAGTCAGACAAGATGATGCTGATGAAGTTTTAAATCATATTTTCTGATTTTTAACTTATTGACAAGATAAACTCCCCTTCAGCACGTCAAAATACGTGGGAAACGTGGAGTCTGCGCTCTAGGATAAAACATTAGGAAACTTCTTCTATGAAATAATTTCTGTCTTTTCAGGTGTCGGTTTTCTTTCCAAGTTAATATCTTTGCCACCTCAAACAAATCCAAATTATTATTAACAATTTTGTGGCTCTCTTTACAGATGTAGCTACAACGAAATGAATAATGTCAATTTATTAGCGTAAAACGCTTATAATTATTTCTGATTGATTGCGTTTGTATTTCTGTCGCGTATTTCTGCAAAAATAAGTCACATAAATAAGCTAGTCAACAAGACATGGCAGGCGACCGTTTATAATTCCTTAACGAAGCTTAGTCTACTTTTCAACGTATAATATCACACACGAGACATAAAACTCTTCCATATTTGAACTGCCCACGTCAGTTTTGACCAACACTGATTATTACTACTACGCGGCTTCACGGCCGAGAAAACAGCTGTTCTTTTAACAAGTGATGTTTATAAATAACGCCTGTTTTAGAAATTGACAAGTCGAGATACAGGAACATTAATTATAGCAAAATGGTTTAGAACCTAGTAAGTTCGTGGTATATTTGAGCGAACAGCAAATAAATGATACAAAACTGTTATTTTTTTACTTAATAAAACCGAGAACAAGAACAAATTCGAGTAGAGTACATTTATTCATCCAAACAAATTTACGTTATAAACAAATAACTCGTTTGTAAGGTGTAAATAAAAATTTTCGACGTTTCAACCTTATATTAGGCCTTCCTCAGGGCTACAACGATATGAAACTCTTGTTAGACAAGAACTTCTTTAGTTTTGTGTGATTTTAGCGTACATAATTTTTTACGTTCAGTTAATTGTATTTTTAGATGTGTAACAAGTGTTTCGTGTCTTTGTAGCCCTGAAGAAGGCCTAATATAAGGCCGAAACGTCGGCAATTTTTAGTTAAGAAGTTTGATTTGTCGTCCTAAACCTCACAAACGACTGGTTAAAATCTCACCTTCATGTATAAACCAAAGTAAGCTTATTAGGACTAATAGTCCATTAAATTAACGCCACAAGTTATAATTTCTAAAATGCTCACTGATTTTTATAAAACTGCAGATATCTATTAATAGAGGCATAACAAAAAAAAATCCTTGTAGATTTATCAAAGATAATACTAATATCGATAAAATTTTTGGTTTTCACGAAAACGGCTTTACTTGGAAAAACCACGAAAACAAACTGATTGATCTATCAATAGAGCCATAACAAAAAAAGTCCTTGTAGATTTATCACTAGTAATCGCCCTAGAGATTGAATTACTGTCGGAAATATTTCCCAAAGCATGAATTTTTTAAAAGTTTTTAATATTAATTAATATTAAAAAATAATTGTTATTTTCCAATTACAAATAACACTAATTAACAATTCAAGATTGCAGGTTAAATTTACAAAAAAAAACAACATTGAATCAAGTTTTTGGTTAAATTTTGTCCTTTAAATATTGGTGGTAAACGAATCTTTTTTTTTTAATTTTCGTATTGTAATCATGCTGATTTTGTTGAATTTAACAGAAAAAATCGGGCGACATTCAATACGTCATCAACAGGAAGAAATGTAATTTTAATATACGGGTGTTTCCAAATGACACTTACAACGTCTGGCTGTAGATACCATTTCATATCTAGATCCAGTGGGGTGCAGTTAGAAGAGTATATCCCCCTTTCCCAACCATTTTCTACGCCCATGGTATTTGAAGCTATTTTTATTTTTTTTTGTATTGCTTAACAGTTTTCAAGTAAAAAACGAATAACCTTTACATACCGAAATTCTTGTGGTTTTTAAGATATTTAATGTTTTTATGAAGTCTGTAAGATCTTTTATTAACGAAATAACCAACAATATTTTTCTTGGATTTCTTTAATAATTTTTGTCTTATTTTTTAATAACCACTAGATACTAGACACTATACAAAAGTCTAGTAGTTATAAAAATTTAAGAAAAAATTATTAAAGAAATCCAAGCTAATATTGCTGGTTATTTCATTAATAAAAGATCTTACAGACTTCATAAAAACATTAAATATCTTAAAAACCACAAGATTTTCGGTATGTAAAGGTTATTCATTTTTTACTTAAAACTGTTAAACAATACAAAAAAAAATAAAAATAGCTTCAAATACCATGGGCGTAGAAAATGGTTGAGAAAAGGGGATATACTCTTCTAACTGCACCCCACTGGATCTAGATATGAAACATGATTTTTTACTAAAATATGTATTTTTACATTTAAAAACGACCTGCTAAATTTCAAATTAATACATTGATACGAAATGTCAAAAGTTATAAATTTTATTAAAACAATTTCAGATGATAACATTGAACATTGCCGAAAATTGCAAATATAATTATTAACAAAACATTCACACTCACTCACTCTCTATAATATAATATTGAACAATAAAAATAACAAAAATAGTCTAATACTAAACACTGAAAGTTTCAAGTACCTTTGACCTGTATGTGAGTCCTAAGCCAAATCAAACTAGTCTTCTCATCTAGACTTCCTCGTACATTAACAGAACTCTTCTAGGTAGTTACAAACTTCCATATATCATACAACTTAATATTAACATAAGTTATTGTTATTAATCAATTGCAACTTTCTGTTGGTGGTGGGTTTAAATTTTCTTTTTAATTCTCAATTTTCCAAAAAGAAACCTTTTGACATCCCCTTTCTTTCAGTAACTCTCAAAATCACCTGTCACTCTTTTTTTTGTTACCTGGTTACCTTCTACATACAAGGTGATTATTTCATTGCAACTTCCCCCGATTTATTTTATAAAATTTCTTAGGTTGATGTAAATTTTATAAAATCAATCTTATATTATTTCAAAATTTCACGCTCACAACAAAATATTGACTGTATAATTAATTAAATAGAATAAAACAATATGATATAATTTTACAAACGAACCAATAAAAATTAAAATTGAAAAAATCTTGATTACAACTAAATCTCCCTGTTGAAACGTTTTCCCATTTCTTTTTCTTTTCTTCCAGTTCGTAATTTCTCTGTTTAATATTTCGAATCTTTTTTCTGTTTCCTTAATGAAATTGCCCGCTAAACAATATTTCCTAATATTCCCGTTAGTCTCTATATTCCTAATATTTTGTTTTAACTTCTTTTTTACTTGTTTGTTGGATTCCTCAACTTTAACAGATTCTTCAGTTTTTTCAGGCAGAGTTTCTGTACTCTTACATTCCGCCTGTTTAGCTTCAGTAATTTCTTCTTTTTTTCTTCTCTTCTGTGTTACTAACGTCAGTTTTTATTTTCTGATTTTTTATCTTCCTTCGTTTCGGTTTTATCTCCATTTTCTGATAAAAATTCACGTTCATATTAGTTACTACTGTATCAGTTTTCTCAAACCTACCTTCAATTTCTGTTATTTTTTACCTGTTGTATTCCCACAGTGTTATTGATGATTTGTTGTATTAATTTAGTTTGTTTTTCAAAGTGTGTTTTCATGTCTTTGTTTTGTGTTTCCAGTTTATTGTTTTGTGTTTCCAGTTTATTGTTTTGTGTTTCCAGTTTATTGTTGATAATTTTGTTTCGTGTTTCTAATTTATTATTGATGCTCTGTAAAATATTCATAATTTGCACATTCATTTTTATTTAATTTTTCAAAGTCAATGTCAAAAAATATTCAAAAAAATGTTATGTTGTGAAATCTTCAAATCAATTACAATAAATAATCACCCTGTTTTATTAAAAAAATTCCGAGCCTCACACGTTAGGCGACATTTGATACGAAATGTCAAAAGTTATAAGTTTTATTAAAACAATTTCAGATGATAACATTGAACATTGCCGAAAATTGCAAATATAATTATTAACAAAACATTCACACTAACTCATTCTCTATAATATAATATTGAACAATAAAAATAAAAAAAATAGTCTAATACTAAACACTGAAAGTTTCAAGTACCTTTGACCTGTATGTGAAAATCCTTCTAAGCCAAATCAAACTAATCTTAACATAAGTTATTGTTATTAATCAATTGCAACTTTCTGTTGGTGATGGATTTAAATTTTCTTTTTAATTCTCAATTTTCCAAAAAGAAACCTTTTGACATCCCCTTTCTTTCAGTAACTCCTGTCACTATTTTTTTTTGTTACCTGGTTACCTTCTACATACAAGGTGATTATTTCATTGCAATATTAATCCGTTTTAAAGTTTTTAAATAAAAACATTTATTTTTTTTTAACTTTAACGCCCTGTATTTCGAAAAGTAATCGAGTTGGACCCCTCATTCCTTATATCATTTTGTCCAATTTTACGAGAGGAATCTACAGCCAGACGTTGTAAGTGTCATTTGGAAACACCCAGTGCCGGTCCTAGACATTTTTCTAGTTGATGCGAACAATTCACTGGCGCCCCTTACCACTGGCGTAGCTTGGGGGGCGTAATACAAGGGGGCCTGGGCAGTGGCGGCGCCACGGGGGGCAGTATATCCCCCCCTCCCCAGCAAATTGTCGTTTTTAGCGCCCCCCTCGGTTTTATAACTAGTGATGTAATTGCTGAATACCAGTCTTTTAGTTTATTATTTAGAGAACTCAAAGATAATTATAATAAAATGCCTCTATTTATTATTGTGGTATACAATACAGTAAACAATTTAAAGAGGCGAAGTCTCCACTCCACTCCACTTAACCCCTTCATACAATATATAAAATAAGAAAAACAAGGGCGGCTACAGCCCAGAGAATTGGGGGGGGGGGCAACGTCGTCGGGTGTTGGAGTTATATATATATATACACTTTCCTTATTCTTCACACTATCCTCTTTTATTTGACATATTTCTTCAAAACATTCGGTTTCTATTACTTTCTTAATTTTCTGTTCCTGTAACTCTTCTACCTCTGTTATTCTTTCAATCATTTCTCTATTAATATATTTCCTTATTTCTTCTATTTTTTTATCTGTATACATTTTTAAGTCTTGTTATTTCTTCTATTCTATTTTCTATAACTTTCATTTCTTCTTTCATCATATTTCCCAATTTGTCTTCCATCTTTCCCATTTTGTCTTCCATATTTCTCATATTTCTTTCCATATCTTCTGAATATTTATTCATTTGCTGTCCCATGTCTTCTAAATTTTTATTCATTTGCATTCCCATGTTTGTAATCATCTTTATCAATTGATTTAATTTTTCCTGTTCTTTTTCAGTTTGTTCTTCTTTATCTTGTTCCTTGTCACTTGCTTCTTCATCATCATCTCCTTGTCCTATTTCTACTTCTTGCTGTCTTGTTAATCCAATATATAAGTTTAAATATTAAACGTTTGTTGATATAAATGGACCTAGAATCTACACATTGTATAAGAAACGAAAGAAATATCAAAATTACCGAAAAAAAAAATGTTTGGGCCATTTTTGAGTGAGTTTTTTAGGATATAAATGGACCTAGAATCTACAAAAAAATTCAAATCAATTAAAATTTGGTTTATGCAGAATGAATTTTACATAAGAAACGATTGGCAATGTCAAAATTACCGCAAAAAAATGTTTGGGCCATTTTTTGAGGGAAAAAGTGAGTTTTACAGGATATAAATGGACCTAGAATCTACAAAAAAAACAAAAAAATTATAATTTGGTTTAGGCAGAATGAATTTTGTATAAGAAACGATTGACAATGTCAAAATTACCGCAAAAAAATGTTTGTGCAATTTTTCGAGGAAAAAAACGAGTTTTTTGGGATATAAATGCACGTAGAATCTACAAAAAAATTCAAAAAAATAAAAATTTGTTTTACGCAAAATAATTTTGTATAAGAAACGATTGGCAAAGACAAAATTACCGAAAAAAAATGTTTGGGTCATTTTTGAGGGAAAAAGTGAGTTTTACAGGATAGAAATGGACCTAGATTCTACAAAAAAAAATCAAAAAAATTATAATTTGGTTTAGGCAGAATGAATTTTGTATAAGAAACGATTGACAATGCCAAAATTACCGAAAAAAAATGTTTTGGCCATTTTTGGGGAGAAAAGGAGATTTTTAGGATATAAATGGACCTAGAATCTACAAAAAAAATTCAAAAAAATTAAAACTTGGTTTACGCAGAATGAATTTTGTACAAAAAACGATTAACAATGTCAAAATTACCGAAAAAAAATGTTTGGGCTATTTTTGAAGGAAAAAGTGAGTTTTTTAGAATATAATTTATGATAAATACAGTATTACTTTAAATACCCTCCTCCCCGTCCGTAATTTCTAGAACCGCCACTGGACTACTTTTTATTACATTAGATTCAGAAAAAGTAATTTTCCAGCTGTGGCGCCCCCTGGCCGCGGCGCCCGCATCCTTTGCGTACGTCTTAAACCGGCCCTGGAAACACCCCGTATGTGGGAACGGCATTTTTAAAGGTTTTTTTTTTAAGTTTAGTTATTACAAAATAATATTCTTATAATCAAGAAACAATTGAAGCGTGAAAGTGCGTGCGCTACACTAATCTATCGGATTATACATAAAATACTTTGAATATTGTTTGGCAATACACGACAAAGGAGTCAAAGGACGTACCGCCAGGCCGTACCTGTCCTTTTCGTTGACCCCATAAATTAAACCGTTATATCGAATTTTTAGCACAATCTTCTTAGCGTATTGCGTAGCTCCGCAACACAGAGTGTTTGAATATTATTACTCCACATAATAATTTAATATGGAGTGTGGGACTATTCTTATGGGAAAATGACCCGTCGACCTCTCACCGGGGCGTTCCCACCATTGTGCTACCGGCGGCCTTTCGTTGCCGAGGGGCAGGGAGATTGCAGCTAATTACCCCGTAATTGAAACAGGAAGTTGAGAAATCAGTGTTTCGACCTGCCGTGTCGACCCGCTCGTTTTTATATTGCAGTATTTATGTTTTATGTTCTTAAATATAGGGCAGCTCGAAAGCATTTTACCAAGACGAAGAGCTTATTGTTTTCTTGCGAAATACTGACTCGTCAAACTTTCGTTTGTATTGTAGACATATTTTACGAATTGAAAGGCTCGATGATTCGATTTATCGAAATTATACCGTGAACAACAGAAACTTCCATCATTGCCAGCGGAAGTTAGGCTTCTCACTGGTTTTTGTTTCGCTACAAAATTTTTTGATACAGCCATGCGACCGTACGTCCAATTCCGCCAAAAGTTTATTTTTAATCTTCAAACTTTCTTATCAGGGACTTTATGGTTATAGGCTGATTTTATGGTCTATTTTTATGCATGAGAGAGTAATAAAACAGCATTTCTAATGCAAAACTTAGTACGGTCATTTTAAATATTTTTACAGAATAATCTAAATATTTCCTAAAATTGTCATAAATGTACCTGAGCTAATACAAGTTTTGCGTCTTTTATTGGTCTTTTATAACCATAAGCTGTACAGAACAATAGAAAAAGGTTTAGACAGGCCAAAAGCCCTGTGTATTAAAGATAATATAGCCGTATCTTAAGATTATTTTCACTAAGTACCTATTTGCCAATTTTGTTTTATTTTAATTCCAAGAATTTCTTACAGTAATCGAATTATAAGTAGATAAATCCCTTACCAACAAATTTCACCGAAAATGCGATTGTAGGTTTTCCATTTAGTAAGGAGGTCCAGTTGTGTATTCTTGACAGCTTACTAAATGTCGTTTAGTTGCAACATGCAAGGTGCAGTGTGCAGTCTATTGTGAATTCTAGTGTGATCATGGAAAATTTGGAAGTACCGCGTAAACGACAAAAAATCGGTCCTTTAACAGTTAATGAAAAAACATTAATATTTAATTGTTTTAAATCATTTACAGACAAACATTTATGTAAAAGTGTTGATGACACAGTGGAATTAGTTAGTAGTACGCTTGGTGTTGGGAAATCTACGATTTACAGAGTTGTTAAAGAAGAGAAATGTGGCGAGTTTCAAACAGCACGTAAAGCTCCAGGAAAACCAAAATTTCAAATAGAAAATCATTTGAAAGAAAGACTTCGAAGGAAAGTGCATGCGTTCTTCTTTAGAAAAGAATTTCCGACAGTAGACAAAGTTCTTGCCACGGTTCGAGATGATAAGGATTACCCTGAAATGAGTCGAAGCACACTATGGAAACTTTTAAAAGAAATAGGTTTTCTATGGAAAAAGCATTCCAGAAAGTCTATTTTAATAGAATTATGCGATATTGTAGTATGGAGAAGAAATTACCTAAGGACTATAAAAGAAATGAGAAACCAAAGAAGAAATATATTTTATTTAGATGAAACATGGATCAACGAGGGACATACACCAAATAAATTGTGGCAAGATGAAACTGTTACAAGTCGAAGACAGGCTTTTTTAAATAATTTATCTACTGGTTTAAATCCACCATCAGGAAAGGGGCGCAGACTGATAATAGTACACATCGGTAGTTCAAACGGTTTTGTTAAAGGTGGTTTATTGACTTTTAAATCTACTCGTACCGGTGACTACCATGAGGACATGAATGCTGAGTGGTTCGAACAAATGATAGATCTTCTTCCTCAGAACTGTATAATAGTAATGGATAATGCAAGTTATCACTCGAGACTTACAGAAAAAATGCCCACAACCAAGTGGTTAAAAAAAGATTTACAGAATTGGCTAAATTCAAAGAATATTAAGTTCCATCCCGGTTCTGTGAGAAGAGAACTGTATCATTTGTGTTCCCTTCATAAAGAGAAATTAAAAAAATATGAAATTGATGAAATTGCAAAAAATCGTGGGATGACGATGGTTAGATCACCACCATATCATTGCGAAGTAAACCCGATTGAACTGATATGGGCACAGATAAAGGGAGAAGTTTCAGGAAAAAATAATTCTTTTAAAATGAGTGATGTTAAACAGTTGTTTTTGGAGGCTGTAAATAATGTGAAGCCTGAAAACTGGGAAAAGGCAGTAAATCATACGATTAAAGAAGAAGAGAAAATGTGGAAGTTGGACAATATTACTGATGAAATGATCGAGCCACTGATTTGGATTTGTAGGTAAGAAGTAGTTTTTATATTAAAATTATTATTTATGAACGTAACGTTGTTTAAAAGTCAAAGTTTAAACCCTTATACCTACATAACCCGTTTGACACAATGTTCTTAACATACCTTGTGGAAAAATAAAATATTTTAGAAAAAATTGCACTTTTTTACCTTCAGCTGCTTAGAAGTTAGCAGGTTAATTAGGTGAAAATATAAGTGTACACCCGATATATTTATTATATTTATACAAAGGTTATTTCATACGAAAATACTCGAGGTATAACTTCACAAAATATTTTAACTGTCTACTAAAAGAAGTGGTACGCCTATGGATTACGAACGCTTTATTATTTTAATACTCTCTCATACATAAAAATAGACTATAGGAACGGAGGTAGGTATAGTAGAACCTACCGCTTTATGAGAAAGAAAAAACGCTATAAAAACAGCAAAGGATACCGCCAATAGAAGAAATGCTAATTAATCTGGACATTTTTGAGTTCTTTAATGTCGAAAACGCCGTACACTGTCCATATACATAAAAATAAAGTGATATTTTGGCTATTAGGACCACTGTGCAAAGATTCAATAACCAACTTACTGGAGATCGTTAGTGGTAACTTGCGTAAAATTTCTATATTGATTGACTTTCTTTAATATGAATTTACATTTTAATTTCTATAACGCATATTAGATTTCAATAGAGGTTGACCACTCCACCTCGCCCATAGGTTCATTTTCTGATCTCTTGTGAGATTCACAAACGGTGCTAATTAAAATTGGATTCACTGTCATCAACATTGATAATCAATTTGGTCGGACTCGTTATATAAGAATTTTCTTCTTTGATAACATGTTTGAGTTTTGTCTGCCAATCATCAGCTGAACTTTTGTTAATTTCTTCTTTTACCAAATTTGCTATCAACCCTTCAAATTTGGGAAACACGTTATAACACCTTATTCTTTTTTAATTTGTCCCCAAATTAATTCTGTGGGGTTAAATACACAAAAATAGGGCGGAAGGCGCAATACCTCGTGGCCCCTTTTTGATGCCATTTCATCAATAAAAAGTTTTATAATATATATGTAAAGATGCCCAAACGATATGTACAAATGTTTAGAAGTGTCATTTCAAGTTGATATTTTTACTTGATTCCTTTTTCAAGTTAGAAAAATGGCGTCGAATGATGTAATTCCTGCTGGAGTAAAAGTTGTAAATAAGCTAATTGTGGATGGATTACTAAAAATCAGAGAAAAAATTTCAAGTTGAATTTTTTATACAAAATAACCTCACTCCTCACTCAGCAGGAATCACATCATTTGACGCAATTTTTGTAACTTAAACAGGAATCATTTAAATAAAAATGTCAACTTGAAATGACTTGAATCAAATATTGAAATAGTATGAACGTTCACTTAAATTCAGGTTACTCCTTTCAAGTTACTTGAATTCAAGTAACTTGTAAAGTCTGAACGCCGCTTTATAGAAATTAAAATGTAAATTCATATTAAAGAAAGTTAATCAATATAGAAATTTTACGCAAATTACCCCTAACGCTCCAGCTAAGTTGGTTATTGAATCTTTGCACAGTGGTCCTCATAGCCAAAATATCATTTTATTTTTATGTATATGGATAGTGTACGGTGTTTTCAACATTAAAGTACTCAAAAATGTCCAGATCAATTAGCATTTCTTCTATTGGCGGTATCCTTTGCTGTTTTTATAGCGTTTTTTCTTTCTCATAAAGCGGTGGGTTCTACTATACCACCTGCGCAGGCGGTCGCCACCCCTACCCATGAAAGGAGCTATACTAATGAGGAATTATAGCAGTTTCAAGCGCCAAAAATATTATGAGTGATTTCATAACCATATAAAGTGTATGTATCAAGCATTGTGGTTTGCAACACACAATGCAAATTGCGTGGTATATGCAACACCCAATACTTTGGGAATCGTTGGTTTATAAAGTGTCAATACTCTCTTCTAACCATAGATGGTAGCACATCTAAAAATCTCTCAATTAGTTTCAATCATACCGCCGTAATCCTCTACACTGATTCTCCCAAGTACTTGGCGGAATTGTGCCAAAGGATTATGGAACCATGCTGGTGTCGACAGACAAATTGACATCTAGGTATAATATTAGGAATTATTAGAATTATTACTACTTCCTTAAATAGTATGAAATATATTTACATAAGTATATCTTATTGTAGCCTTTCAATTTTGGAAGGTTTTCAACCAAGTAAATGGTTTCTTGTTCCTTGTATTCTTTCAGTTGTGAAGCCACTCTATTATAAATCGTTTTATCTTCTATTTTTGTTATACGTGACCAATTTTGTGATTTATCCACCTACGTAAATCGTTAAAAATAAAATAAATAATTTGCTTATCTCAAATCACACGAGCATGTAACATATGATCTTGTAGAAAAATTTTAACTTTGAAGTATCACGCCCTTGAAAATATTTTATTTTGATGTAGGTACTTATAAATCAACTTTAAACTTGAAAGAGTTCAAATAAAACATTTCCTCAAAAACAGAAAATCACGTATACTTTAATTTACAATAGTTTCCCTTATGTAAATTAGACAAATGTATATTTGTAGTTGATTTTAATATATTAGGTGTATTAATTAGTGGTTCGTGCTCTGTCACACTATTATCTGTCACACTGTCATCTGTCATACTGTCATCTGTCGTATGTTGCACTGTCATCTGTCACTCTATTACCTGTCAACTTTATAGTGCTGTGATTTAGTTTCTGTAATCTATGGACAATGTTACTAACTTCATATTGCTATCTTCAGTTACTTACTGATGGATATTACCAAAAAAAACATATTATGTTATTACTGTCAATCTTTTTAGTCAAGCAATATATAGAGTTTATTTCTATTCATTAATTGTCTTTATAGTAATTTATTATAATTGTTATTATCAACGTTGTTTTTTTAGTAAAAACTATGAGAAGTGGGTATGAATTTCTAAAAGAGATTCATGCCTTGACATAATTATTAGTAGCTGATGATTTAAAGAATTTTTTATTTGCTTAAAATTTATTTATTTGGTAAAGATGTCTTTTAAATTTAGGATAATTCGGAGGCATTGTTCTTTACATAATTTATTAGAAGACAAAAGCCAATTAAGTATAATCATATTTCAGAGGTTTGTGAAAAGAAAACATTAACTTTCATGAATGAAATTTTTAATCCGGTTACAATTTGTCATAATAAATTTGATTTACTTTCAAAAAAACGTTTTCTACTAAATTATACCAAATTGTATTGTTAAATATACACTGAAAGAAAGATTAAATGTTGTGAAGAATTAAATCAAATTGTTTGCACCACCGCTTACTAAGTAACGATGGAATTAATATACAGGAAGTATTTTACCTTTTACATTATAAAGCAAATGCAATAAAAATGGCATCGAATTTTAAATAAAAAATTATATAACAATTTTTAATCCAGTTTAGAATTACTACATGTGCATGTGTGATAATTGATTGATTATTCAATTCGTAAATGTTAATTAAACGTCATTTCAAGGATCAATTACAGCTTATCTCATAAATCTATTTAATATCTATGCATATTTCCATAAATAAAATGGCTGTCAGTACAAAAAATATCAACGCTAGACAGGAAAATTAAACGAACAAGTACTTAGATTTGTTTTTAAATATTGTTGTTTATGTTAATAAAAGTTATCTAAAACAAACAATAAACAAAGAACAAGTATTTTTACTTGGTAGACATCATTTTACAAAGGATATACAATATTATTTGAGCACAAATCCTTTGCAAAGTCGTTTTAAATGCGATATAGTGAAGTACTATATTTTCAGAGCCACTGATCAGGGTCAGTGCACAACTCTATAGCCATGCTGGATTTTAGTCGAGCTTTCCACTATTCATTATGATTTATTGATATATATCTTAAAATAGAGCTAGACTTATTGGGGAATGCAGCAAAAAGTTTTAAAGAAAACGCTTTTAAAAATGATACGAGCTTTCGGAAATTTTATTACTTATTTCCATCATCAGTGAATCAGGGAAGTGGTAAGTCTTAGTTACAATAAATTATTAAATGACAGTGAACCTACTTACAAGTGGAGGATTATTTTTAACTGTGCGTGTAGCGCATATTTAAAAATAAACTTCGCCCTTTATTTTCCTAAATTATCTTAGATTATTACTTTTTATCATGTAAATATTGTATCTTGGAAAATAATAAAGACGATTACTATTATTATTATAAACGTGCATTTGGACTGAAGCCTCAAAAGTCTTGCGCGTGTTTTATTTAAATCCCAAAACTATTAAAATTTCTTACAGAGGGTTTGAATTTCCACTCCACTCATATGTATCTTCAAGTTTGCTTCCGCAGTTAATTAAATTCATAAGAAATTTATAATCTTTATCACATCGTTTTTTACCTTAAATTTATGCAGTAACTAATATAATCGTGTAATATAAAATCCGAGCTCAAGTAAGTGATTTTAAAATAAGCAAAGAATCACTAGCCTGAAGGGAGAAAGTGATCATCGTACTTTGCAACTGGAAATTCACTTTTAGATGCATTTTTACGAAGAGTTATATTAAATTTATAGGAATCTTTAATTCGTTTTAAAGGGACGTTACGTGTTTTGTTTTTAAAAATGGTTGTCTTCACTGAAATCTAAAAGTCCACGTGGACCCGACTCATTCTATTGGTTGGGTATTCAAATCATAAGACAATGTGGCGTATGCAGTCTGGTTAATAGTGAATAGTACCGCTGTAGAATATCCCAAAATATTAAAGGCATAAAAAAAGTCGTTGCCCGCCTATGTGCCTATTGATATCTTTTTGCTGTTTTATAGTTATTTGCCACGAATAATCAGCATTATATTGTAATGGAGCACGTTTCTTTTGAAAAATCTTTTTTTTATTAAATTGAGTTTGTAATCATGGTAATTTGAGGGCTGAATGAACCCTTTTAGGGTTAATTCAGCCCATAGAAATAATATATGAAAACCAAGTTAATAATTAAACTTCTGAAGAATGAAGGCTTTCCCGAATAAAACAAAAACTATTTCTACTGATTTCTTTGACTGTAAAATTCCGACCCCAAACTATTATTTATATAAAAACGTTAATAACTAGGGATTAAAACAATTTCAATGACACCAAGAAGTTCAATTACCGCTTTATAGTAAGAGATATAAAAAAATTTATAAACATAACAATTAAAGCTAAATGACACCATATTTTAAAAAATAACGACAGGATGAACCAAAGTTACTTTATTTTAAATGGAACATCCGGTATAATTTAACTTTATATAACTTGTCTCGTTCTTAGTCTTAGTGTTTCTATAATATTGAGGTTTACTATGTTATACAGAGTACTTTAAAAGATATGATTGAGCAATTTTCTTCTTCTCTTCAGAGACCTTACCACTAGTTGTCTTTCGGAAGACCTCTTCAGATTCATCCTACTGAGGTATCCTTAGAAGGCAAGTCTTCTTATGGTGTCTATAAAATATGTTTATAGGACATGGGACATGGTACGGGTAACACCTAAGAAACCACAATTTTCATTCGGAAAGGTCTTTCACATGTATTGTGGCCTTCTTGTTCAGTATATTCCACCTGCTCATGTTGCAGGAATCGTGGGTCAATAGGATATTTTTGTTAGCAGGAATTTTGGACCAACAATATATTTGGGTTAGTCGAAGTTTTTCAGGTCAACAGAAAATTTAATCCAGTTCAAATTCTGGACCAACAATATATCCCAACAAGCATTGTAGAATCTCAGCTTAAGTTTCTTGAAGAGAAATACAAATTTCTGCAGGCTTGGTAGATACTATCGAGCTGTTATTTCGCTATTCCACGGCTAATTTCTAGGTTATGTCTTCTAAAATCGATTATCCCAAGTACTTGTAGGATTTGGCATTCCTGATGTGCCGAAAGTCGTAAGACATTTACGGAAAAGCTAATTACAAATTTTCTGTTTATCAGGCAGGAACTACTCCAAATTACAAGAATTAATGAGTTTTTCCATCGTGAAAATATCTGAATAGACAATTGATACTTGACGTTGCATTGACAATTGAGTGACAAGGTTAGAAGTGACTATTGAACAAATGATAAAATTTATACCTAAACATTGGTTCAAACTTGCAATTTATGTTGATTTGAGTGAAAAAAAAAATTAAATAATTTTCATTCCCTCATTAATTGACATATATGTACAAAGTCTTGCATTATTTTCATTCTATTTTAATTGTTTATTTAGTTTTTTGAACTTACTAGTTATTTTTAAAGTGTACAATACAATTTGCAATTGTAATTCTGTATTGTACTTTTGACGTACTTAAATAATTAAAATAAATAAATAACGCATATCCGGCGTGGTGGTGAATGAATAAAAAATTACTTTTATACATGAATAGTTGGTCACTCTGTATAGGTACAATAAAAATGTTACGTTGGATACAAGAACCAAATTAATAACAATTTCTTTTCTTTCATGACTATCGAAAAACGTGGAAGTGGAACCATTCATCATGATAATTTTCAATTCAAAATGCAAAGTTCGAGAAGGTGTCCTTCCATAAGTTTATTCATCAGGCCCGCCTATTTTTAATTCATTCTAAATAATAAAAAAGCCCATGCTCTTCGTTTTGTGTGTGTAATCATGAATTACGAAATGGTTTAAATCGCCACACCCTCTTGTTCTTTTTGAGCTCGCAGGCTTGGGCCGGGGGTCACGGGGGGTCACGAGGAACTCCCATCCTGTCTGGGGTGCGGCACGCTCATCGAAACCGTCTGATGCGGCTCTCCGCTGCTGCCCCCGCCCGACCCCCCTGCCGCCGGTCCTGGATTCATCTCCTCAGCTCAATAATATGCGTCGGTATCGACCGACGACTATCATAATCTGGAGACCATAATAGACTTGGACTTTATCATAAAAGTTGTAAAGGTTATTCAATGCACTATAAGCTCCCATTGAAGTTTTCAGCGCTAACTAAAGTCGCTTAGTTTCTTTTGTCACAATGAGTAAGGGTTTTTGTTTGGAGAAGGTTAGTGAAGATGATTTTTTTTTTATAATATGCTGTTTACAGATGAATCCACTTTTCATAATAATGGATTAGTCTGACGGTTAACCATACAGATTTTGATGCATCTCGAAATATTTTTAATAATGTCAAAACCAAACACATATTTTCACAGATAATTTTTTCGGATCATAGTCTCAGCTGATCAAATACAGGATGTTATATTTAGGCATTACGGTGGAGAAATAACGTAAAATTTAACAAAAATAAAAATGACTCCAAAATTAATAGATTTAGACATAATAGACCTTTATAATTTTTAAAAGGAATTTGCTACAGGATTATAATAAAGCGTGTCCTATTTAAAATAAGAACGATATTGTCTTTTGAATATGTCATTAGAGAATCGCCCCATTTTGGACGCACTGTATAATTTTAAACAACTCTAAATAAATTATTGCTTTCAATTGTTAGTCTGTAGCACTAATTTTTATTATAATAACCAAATGGTCGAGACAACAAATAAGTATACTTATTTAGGCGTTACATTCACTTCCTCTGGACTTTTTCACGAAATGTCAATTTTATCTGCTACTGAAGGAAAACAGGCTGTAGGATCCTTGCTCCCTATAATGTCTAAAACTAAAATTAATACTTGTATTCCTGTGTGCATGTCTATGCACCAACTCAGGAAGCAAATGATGATCAGAAAGAGGAATTCTATGACAAACTACAGGAGGTATGGGAAAAAACACCCAGAAATGATATAAAGCTAGTGATAGGAGATTTTAATGCACAAATTGGAAAAGAGGAATACAATGAAAATGTGGCAGGGAAAGAAACAATACACTGCAAGACTAACGATAATGGTGCAAGGCTCTGTAACTTTGGAACAAGCACAGACACATATATAGTCAGTACAAAATTTCGACATAAAAAACAACACAAAGTAACATGGATGAAACCAGGAACAAATGAAGGCAATCAAATAGATCATGCACTTATATCGAGAAAATGGCTGAAAATAATAGAAGATACTCGCTCATTTAGAGGGGCAAATGCAGACTCTGACCATTTTTTAGTAGTGGTAAAAATGAAAATGAAGATATTACGGAACTTTGCAAGGGAGAAGAAATTAAAACAATGGAACATTGAAAAGCTAGAGGAAGAGACCACGAAACAAAAATATATACAAGGATTAAGAGAAAACCTAGTGGAAGGAGCAGACCAAAACATAGAGCAAAAATGGGAATACATAAAAAATAGTATTGCAAGAACAGCAGATGAAATATTAGGAACAAAAGAGAAAAAACAAAGTAAAGATTGGTACGATGAAGAATGTGAGAAGAAAAAAGAGGAAAAAGATCAAGCACGGGCGAAATGGCTTATTACAGGAAGAGAGGTAGAATTGGCAGAATACAAGGAAAAAAAGAAAGAGTCTGACAAATGTTGCAAGACAAAAAAATCAGAGTGGGTAAAGAAAATGATGTTGGATATAGAGCAGGACAGCAAAAATAACAAAAGATTATTTAACCTTATAAAAAAACAAAGTAAAAAGAAGACAGAAACGGATAGAATAAATAAAACGGAATGGGAAACGTACTATAAAAGACAGTTTAAGGTGGATAGGGTTACAGAAGCAAACTATGAGGCAGTAGAAGAGGAAGAAGAAGAAGAAGAAACCCCACCAACATACGAAGAATACGAAGAAATAATACTGAATCTCAAACAGAAGAAGACACCAGGATCAGATGGAATAGTTAACGAGTTAGTGAAGAAAGGAGGAAAGAAGCTAAACAAACAAATATTTGAACTAATAACCAAAATATGGAATGAAGAACAAATGCCAACAGAATGGAATCTAGGATTGACGAAACCTATCTTTAAAAAGGGAGACCAAACAAAGTGCCAAAACTACCGAGGAATAACCCTACTTAATACGGCATATAAGATACTAACGTCGCTAATAAGACAGAAAATAACTAAATACTCGGAAAAGAAACTAGGAGATTACCAATATGGGTTCAGAGGCGGGAAATCGACAATAGATGCCGTTCATGTAATGACACAAACGATAGAAAAATGTTACGAGTATGGAATAAATTTGCATATATTGTTTGTGGATTTTAAGCAAGCATTCGATAGTGTTAAGAGGTATAAACTATTAGAGGAAATGCATAAAATGGGAATACCGAAAAAACTTATTAGGCTAACAAAAATGTCATTTAACAATTCGAAAACCAAAGTAATAACAGATGAGGGATACACAGAAGAAATTGCTATTGAAAAAGGTGTAAGACAGGGTGATGCACTATCAACCACGCTGTTCAATATAGCGTTAGACGGAGCGATTAAAGCGATAGCTCGGGGAACTATAATTTCTCAGAATATGACACAAATAATAGGATATGCAGACGACCTCGCATTAATTGCAAGAAGTAGAAACAGCCTGGATAAGATGCTAAGCGACTTGGCTGAAGAAGCGAAAAGTAGAGGCTTGGAAATAAATGAAGAAAAAACTAAATACATGATAGTTAGCAGGGAAACAATGGAGAATATAAACGAAATAAGAATACAGAATTACAAATTTAGAAAAGTAGAAAACTTTAAATATTTAGGTGTGACGATAAATGAGAAAAATGATAGAAAAGTAGAGATAGCAGAAAGAGTAAAAGCGGGAAATAAGGCGTACTGGAAGTACAATAAATTGATGAATGACAGACATTTAAGTAAAAACACCAAATTGAAATTGTACAAAGCTGCTATAAGACCAACAATGACGTATGCCGCAGAGACTATGTGTTTGACAAGTAAAAACGAAGAAAACTTAAGGATAGCTGAGAGAAAAATATTAAGGAAAATTTTTGGCCCAGTGAAAATAGAAGAGGGGGAATTCAGAAAAATGATGAATCATGAAATTAGAGAAAAGATGAAAGGAGAAGATATCGTGAGGTTCATAAAAGCTCAAAGGTTAAAATGGTATGGACATGTAACTAGAAGGGAGCCATTAACAATAATAAGAAGAATAACAAGCTGGACACCACAACTAAGCAGACCAAAAGGAAGACCGAAGACAAGATGGGAAGATCAAATTAGAGAAGATATACGAAAAATGAATATAAACAAATGGAAAATAGATATAAAGGACAGAAAAAAATGGAAGAAGATAACAGAAGAAGCAAAAACCCATAGTAATTTATAAAGAAAAATAAATAAAGAGAAAACAGCGGAGTGATTCACCGCAAAAAATGAATCGGATGAGCTTAAATCAGCGGCCACCATTCCGACAGGAATGAATAGCCTATATATATATATATATTCCTGTGTGGGGTCTCAGATATTTAGATATATTGGAAAGGGTTCAGCTAAATTTTTTGAAGAGACTTCTTTTACTTCCTAAAACCACTCCTGATGCCATAGTACGTTTAGAAACGGGAAGAGTAAAAATTGCCTTTAATATTTTTAAGTTTTCTCTCAATTGGATACACAAAGTTCAAAATATGGGCAATCATCGTTATCCAAAGATTTGTTTTCAACAACAACTCCGTTTACGAGATAAATTTGATGCGAAGTATAATTGGATACTGCAAATGAAAGATCTCTTTATTCAAACCAATTCTCTGGATCGTTGGACCGACCTTAGTAACATTACGGTTAATCAGATGTTTCTATAGCTTCTCCCCATTTGCTTATTCACACATCGCAAAGCCCAAGCACTTATTTACTTTTTCAATTGCCCATCCAGATTACACGCACTCTGGCCCAATTGCGATTGACTAACAAATTTAAGATTAAATTTACTTTAAGCGGTGATAATTATTTTATTAATCCAGATCTAATTTGCTCTGTATGTAATACACAAGAAAAAGAAACTCTTTTTCATGTCCTATTTGAATGTCCTATTTACACTGTGATTAAACAAAATATATCTTGTCTTCAGAATATCGATTCACTTATAATTGCTCTTCAAAACTTAACCATTATAGAAGCCAAGACGATCTGTGAGTATATCTGGAATATCTGAACGGTAAGTGAAAATTCTGAACGTAAGTGAATAACTTACCGTTCAGAAAATTTTGACGTTAGTAAATGCTACTTACTGTCATCAAAATAGATATGGTAAAAGTCAAAAATAACTAATCGTGCAAAAAACTGTTTTTAGCGAATAACTCGATAATTTTGAAGTTATGTGGAAAAATCATTAATATAAAAGTTTTATATTTTTTAATTATCTACAACTTTTATATTAAACTTTTTTCGATAGGATTCATATTTCAGCCACAAATGGTAAAAAACCAATATCCAACCCTCAAAACATATATTTATTTTACTCAGTCGTCTTGATTTTTCTTAATTTACTCATAATTTAACCTAAATTTTCCGACCAGCCATATACTGTTAAGAATTTTTCATAAATTCGAGTATTTAAAATCGGTTTGGCTCTTGTCTATCTTTAATATTTAAGTAACTGAAATACATAAATGTAGTACAAATTTACTTGATGGTCCGGACTAACGAAGATCCTTGAATATTCTGACGATATTTCGCCGTTGTTGACCCGATCGAATACACAGTCAGCGGGTCCACCTTTTAACGGAAGTGGATTTCTGTCGCTCGGAAAATGCCAACAGGTCATTTATCAAAAGCTTTATTTTATATTCCCTTCAAACTATTATTTATTATTTTGTATTACTTTTAGGGTTGGCGAACCGCATGAGATCAATCTGTAATCGGTTCGTAATTTGAATCTTGATTTTTGTTACACAGTGTGTCTATGCAAGTTGTAAACATATTTTAACGTATGACTGGTGTTCATTAAGTCTTATATGAAACGGTCTAGATGTCTCTCATATATAAAACGTATTACCTTCTTACTTTAGCTGTTGAATTTTTAATTATCAATTTATTCATTTAGTATCAGCAATAATTATCCACTTTTTTTAGTAAATAATAACTAAAAACTGATTAAATAAACTCCAAATCAATTTCAATTAACGATTACCTGTGTATACCTCATTATACACAGGCGTGAAATATCTTAAGAAACAATTTTTTTTGAAAGTAAAACGTGCACGTGAGAACTATTAAAAAAATAACTTCAAGGTTTTATATGTTTCAGGGTTTAATTAAAGTTTAAAATAAAAACATTGTTTATAAGATTTATTTTAAATTTTTCTATTAGGAGTCAGGATTAGTTACTTACTAACAAGTATAATTATGTCATGAAAGATTCAATTGCAGTGGCATTACTCCATAGCCGATCCGCGATTGACGTTGATGCTGGCATTTAAGAGGGAAGATATGATGGATTATTGAATCTATAAGAATTCTTATTTCCCAATGCTTCAGAATTATTTTAAACTATTTTCATTTTAAAATAAACCAAAGCATGTGCTAGAAGAATATTATCGAATATTTTCAATGGTATCTCGATTATTTTTTACATCTCTGCGCATATATTGTCACCTCTTTTGCCCTTAGTCATAAAGTTCAGAGATAATGAACATATTTTTCTAATGACTATATAGGAACATTGAAAACTCCGCCAAAGCTAAAGTGCCTAACGGACATATAAAATGGTTATTAAGTGATCAAAAAAGACGAAAAACGAATCACGATTATATCTATGTCTAGTCAGAGGCGTCCGATTGAAATGTTCCAGTTATTTTTAACAACAGTTATTTCCCAGTAAAGACAGGATATCCGATGGACATGGACCAGAAAAGGACGTCTAAAGGATGTCGTTCATAGACTTACAATGAATAACTATTAATGGACAACCAATGGATATCCTTTTCCGCTCCATGTTCTTATGGATCAATTATGGACCTCGGATGGACCAATTAACTTCGAAATAAATTTAACCAATTGCTAGCATTGTTACTGTTGGCATTCCTGGGAATAATTTCAACTTCACAACTGACAATTGACAGGTTATTTATTTGGTTCCAAGTTCTAATGGATTTAGAATATATTCTGATTATGCTAGACGTCTAGGTACTGAAGTCTATAAGATGTCCATCACTGGTTCAGGTAATGTCCATTTATAAGTCCAATAAACCTCCATCAGAGGTCCTGATAACATCCATGAAATGTCCATCGAAGATCCAATTATTGTCCATTTCGGTACAATTCACGTCCAAAATATGTTCATATTAAATAAAAAATGGACATCCATTGGACGTCCAAGTTGGTGGCCAATGGATATCCATGGGATATCCACTGGACATCCCTTGCCCATCAAACGACATCCAATGGATGTACGTATTGTACGTTTTGCATATACATTGAACATCCTTGTGTTTACTGGGTTATAGTATATTAGATGTGTCAAACCATGAGTACGTGATTGCTTTAGAAGTCGAGTTTTTTACTATACTTTTACTACAATCGTAATGAGTACAACTCTAAAACAATCATAGATTTGTTTCCGTCAATACCAGATTTGTCATACTGAAAATTAACATCTGCCAAATCGTGCTGCATTCAGTTTGTATATGAGATTGTCCCTTGCACTGACTTTACTTCTTGTATTGAGTTCTTGACCACGCCAGATAATGCTCAACTGTCTCTTTGCTTTCCTGTTTCGTAAGTGAAAACTTTATACTTTTAGATCTTTGTTCGTTCTCGTGTTTTATCTGTCTTCAATTTTCTTTTCACTGAACATCTTCCTAAGCACTTTGTTTTAATACCCTGCTTCTATGCGAACTTTTTCTGGCACAATTCGTTTCTGAATTTCCGCAGCGGCAGATGACATATGACAGTTGACAAATGAAAGTTGAGATATGGCATGTGACATATGACAGTTGACGGAAGGGACCTGGCCGTGACCTTGATTGCCAGATTGGACCTTAAAATTCCTTAAGGAGATTTACAAATGATGGTTTTTGGGCTCGAACTCCTGTGGTACCTTTACTTACATCTGATTTTCTTTTAAAAATAACAAACTCTCTCAAATTTATATTTATAATGTATCTGGAAAGAATAGACGCCCTTTTGGTTCCTCTTAAAGAACGTCTATGTGCCAAGTGACCGTTGTGGGTTCGGTCAATTGACACATATATTAGTGTGGCACCAAGTGTTGGACTACTCCGTGATTGCCCGTTTTGTTGTTGCCGAGCGTAAAGCTAACACTGGACGCGAGACGTGTTATTAAGCCGCTCTGTTATTAGGGCGGCCGCCGGCCGCCCATTCGCCCAATGCCCATACATCACGGCACACTCACATTTATATATATGCTCATCTCTGAATCACATGAAGAAAAATGTTGTCATTCGATTTCTCTTTCCTGCAAGAGTTCATTAACTATGGGAATGAACTTTAATATGAATCTATGCGATGTACAGATTCTTGTTAGATGGTTAGTCACTGGTATTTCAACTGTTCCAACAAAAATTGGTGGAAAACTTCAGTTTCTAAATGAGGTTTTTTACTTCGGAATTATTAATAAATGTCGCTAGTTACTATATCGTAAATATTCAAATTTAATTCCTATAAATGCAACAAAAATATCAATAAAAGCTATTAAAAATAAAGAGAAAAATTCAAATCGCCCATTGAGTAATTCAAACCACTGTAAAAATCCCTTTTCAAACAAATCACCACATATTGAAATCTTTAATCCAGTATACAAAAAATTGTGTTTATAAAATTCTATGTATAAATGTAATACATTCTATATAGGACAAACATTTAAACATTTTCATATAAGACTTAATGAACACCAGTCATACATTAAAAAACAAACAATTCGAAAAACAAAATTATGTGAACATACTTGGGATTTTGGCCATAAAGTACAATGGAATTCTTCAACTATAATATGGAGTCACATAATAGTTGACGAACATCTTGAAGTTTAAATGTTGTAGATTAGTTCAATGGGATTTAGTTCACAGTGATAAGGTAGTAACATCAACACTTTAACTCCATGTTCTTTTGCTATTTCATCTACATTATACTTCTTAAATTTTATATAACTGCAATAGCTCTTTGTTGAGTAATCCTTCCGGCTCGAAGGACCATGCGCAAAATTGGGGCTGATATTTCCCAACTTTGTGTGTTGAAATGGACTGTATTGGAGTGGGATTTAAATAACGAGGTTTTTCACAACTATTGTTTATTATTTGGATGAAACACAAATGATTACTAACTAAACTAAACACATATGCTAATAGACATTTAAAAATTAATTACTAGTCTGAAGCTATTTGTATGATGATTAAAAATACGGTCGAGAATTATTATTTTTACATCTGACATTACATGTCAAAATCGCGCATACCAGATCATCTCAGAGGCGTGCGAATTTAAATTTTGCATTTATTCTGGCGGAAAATAACACATTTTCCAACACCTCTTCTGCCACTATTTCTTTGGTTCTATCATTTGACTGAAATATTCGTCAAAAACATCAGCAGTCATCTCTTCATGGTAGTCCTTCGAGGAATTTGAAAGAAATTCTAACAAGCCTCTATCAACAATTCCTTTATCTCCTCCAATATGAGTGATAATTAAACGGGGACCTTTACCATTTAGAAATTTTAAGCCAGTAAACAAACCTTCTATAAATGCCTGACGAGCATTTGTAACCTGTTTATCTTGCCAAACTTTTTTACAAAATGTCCTTCATTTATCTTCTTCTTCTCTTCCTAATTTTCTAATTTCTCTTAGATATTGCCTCCTCCAACAAACAATTTCATCTTTCTCTATGAGCGCAGATTTTCTAACGTTCTTCTCCCAAACGAAGTCTAATTCATGTATAGTTTTCCACAATTTGTCTCTTTTAACGTTTGGCAAAGTTTCGTCTCCATTAATGTCTACTAAAAGTTTATCCAAATTGAACGTTAATTTCACAGGAGTATAATTAGATGTTTGTGCCATTTTTATTACACAAATTCACTTTTTAGATGTGCTGCCATCTATGATTAGAAGAGAGTATTGACAATTATTAAAAGCAAAAAATTCCCGGTGTATTGGGGTTGCATACACAATTTGCATTGTGTGTTGCAAAGCTTTTATTTGACTGATTCTAGTCAAAATGTCACTCTCTTCTTTCGTATCCCTTTAAGAGATTAATACAAAGTTAGAAAACGAGTAAGGAATTTAATTTATCAGATTCGACATCCTAAGACCGGTTTCTGCCTTTCGGCTTCGTCAGTTAGGCTTTTCGAATCCAATAAATAAAATTCCAAACTCGTACAAGTCAGTAGCTATATCCGCTATAAGATAAAATTTTTAGATGTGCTGCCATCTATGATTAGAAGAGAGTATTGACAATTATTAAAAGCAAAAAATTCCCGGTGTATTGGGGTTGCATACACAATTTGCATTGTGTGTTGCAAAGCTTTTATTTGACTGATTCTAGTCAAAATGTCACTCTCTTCTTTCGTATCCCTTTCAGAGATTAATACAAATTAAGCCAGTAAACAAACCTTCTATAAATGCCTGACGACCATTTGTAACCTGTTTATCTTGCCAAACTTTTTTACAAAATGTCCTTCATTTATCTTCTTCTTCTCTTCCTAATTTTCTAATTTCTCTTAGATATTGCCTCCTCCAACAAACTGACTTGTACGAGTTTGGAATTTTATTTATTGGATTCGAAAAGCCTAACTGACGAAGCCGAAAGGCAGAAACCGGTCTTAGGATGTCGAATCTGATAAATTAAATTCCTTACTCGTTTTCTAACAAATTCACTTGATCAATATTGCTTTTTATCGCCTATTATTACAGAACTAACAATTCTGCGTGTTGCAATCACAGGACTACACAAACAGAAATGTAAATTTTAACTAAAATAATTTATAATCTGCACAACACTTTCTGACGATTAGAAATTTTAATTCTTTCTAAGAAAGTTGAGGGCAACTTAAATTGATCTTGAATTGTAAATATTTTCTACCTGTAGAGATTACATACTTACCAAGAATTGAAATAAATTGGTATTTTTAAAAATTTTAGGAAGAAAACCCAAGATTTCATTTTGGAACAAATAAAGCTAAACATTTTATTTTAGAAATTATCCGCCACTGGTTTATGATGTTATATTGGGGTTTATCTTCTGGGTCATAAAAATTTTGCTATCAATCATTTTCAAACAGAGTATAGATTAAGCTTTAATACCAGAAGGAGGTTTTTCAGTCAAACCATAACTATACATTTTGAAAGTAGCAAAAGATGATTCAAACCTTAATAAATTATTTTTTGAATGTCTATAACGCTTTTATCTTATTATTGATAAATAAATACTTTAGGATGATGTATAAAACTGAGTGTTGTCGTTTCTACAATTTAATTAAAATTCCTGCTACTGTATATTATTATTTAATTGCTTTTTCTAATCGAAAATTATTTCTCGGCATACTGTGAAAACTTATCACCTAACCATCATCCATTAATTGCACAAAGATGCTTTAATTCAATAATTAATATGACACTAAAACTTGAGAAACAACTAATAAGTATACTTTGAAAATTTTCTACTGTACTTTTATAGCCAACCACTTCGAGTTTATGCCTAAAAATGTTTTATAGGCGTCTACGGAAAACAGTGTTGTTTATACGATAAGCACGGACTGAAAGACATAAAGTGACGTCACGAATCGTAAATCGTTGCAATAAATTATTTTGATTTGTTTCGCCTGATTGCAAACAAGAAGTGTTATTGAAGGAAAAAAGTCTGTACGCTGTACCTTCGACCACTGACTCTATTTCGCACTTCTTTCAGTCTCATATTTAAAAGCCGCGTCTGTAAGAATGTCTCTTCAAATACTAGTCAAGAAACAGAACGAGCCTCAATAAGAGGATTGTGTAAACAATTATAAAAAAATGGTAACGTCCGATATAGTCACATTAATAGTTAAGGACAATTTATATTACCTATTAAAACTTCAGGATAAATATGAAAGAGATGCACAGACTCAAACAGTTCAGTTGCCATACCGCAAATTTGTTTTGCAACTAATTCCAGCTTTGTATCCATCCATTTTCTCCCACGTAATATAAAACAATTAATATTTTTTCTTATACGAAATCACGATTTTACATTTTTTGTTCTTATTACACCATCCTTTATTACCCTATAATGTGTATCTGTATCTGTTATCTAAATATATGATATTTCTACCTGCATTACGATATTCTGAAAATTTTCGTAAGCAATATCATATCATATCATCTAATTTTTCCGAAAAAAATCGAAAAAACATGTTGATGTTTTAAAAAAATATTACTTTGCATTGTGTTTTTTCGATTTTTTTCACAGAAAACATTAGATGCCCGAATAGTATTTGACAAGACTATTTCATGAGTAACAGATTATTCTGCATACACATAGCTTACAGAACATACTACCTATTATGTACGCATACATAATAAATATGTAGGTATTAATTTGAAAACTTTGTTCATTGATAACGTTGGGTGTAGGTAAATCATTAATGTTGTTGATGAGTCCAGCTGTAGAGTGAGAAGCTCGAGGAGTGGCTGCAGGAGGTTCTGAGGCGTCACTTCTAAGGGTGTTTATGATGTTGGAGTAATACTCATTATCCATTTGCAGATAAGGCTTAATTGAGTTGGCTGAACTGTGGCCAGTAATTTTAATTAATTGTTGTTCACCTATCCCTCCTTTAGCCAGGTTACTGACTGCTGTCGACCGCATAGAGTGGTTTGTTATTTTTATTTCTTTTCGGGAGTGTTTTTGTACCATCCACTTGATCGTTCTTTGTTCCATTATGGGTTTACTGTTAAGAATAATCTATCAGTTGTTATTCTAGATGAACGTTTAACCATTAGAATTTCAAAAAGACAGACTGGACAAAAGGAAGGGTTCTTCGTGTGGAAATTGGAAATTGTTGAAAAAGTTGATTAATAGTAGGGATTCTGTATTATTTTTTTATATGTGTATCTATCAAACAAAAATATAAAATCATTAAATAATGTGATTCTATTGTAAATTAATATTTTGTTTACTAAGAATTTGCATAAAAAACAAATCGTATATTTGTTTGTATTACACCGGAAGCTAATGTCAACTTCGCAATTTTATATATAACACGTTGTATATTTTTGCATTTTTAAATTCTACGTTTGATCTCGGGAAGCTACAGTCAAGTTTTAGCCATCTACCAATTCTTGTATGGGAAGGAAGCTTTCTGCTACAATTTGTTATGACTATAAAAATAGGGAATGCAATGTGTTATCTAAAAGGGAAGCTGTAGCTGCTGAAGTACTTTCTGGTATTGGTAGCTCTGGGGATCGTTTCAGAAAGCCTGAAATCCAATCTTTACCAGCTTCTACTTTTTTTACTTTAAAAGAGACGGATTTATTATTCTTCACTGTTAGTTTTAGCAACGTTAATATCTTCATGAGTTTCTCTCTCATTATGGCGGAAAGATACCACTATTAGACCCTTGTCAAGCGCTCCCTTTAGCAATTGTTATTACTATTAAAAGCTTTTTTGTTTTATTGATGTATTATCACTTGCCAACTTTTTTCTCACAATATTAAGAGTTTTATCGACAGGAAGATTTGGAAATAAACTAACTACATCAAAACTAACCATTATAAGTGAATTTGTAATTTTGATTTTTTATATTTTTCTAAAAAATGTTTTGAATTTTTGATAAAGGAATTACTATTTCCTAATAACGGATCTGCTGTCATATTTTTTGTAAGATTATCAAGTGTTCTGTTTCTATAGTAAATTTTTTATTATATATTTTGTTATTTTGATAACGACTTTCGATCAAGAAAGTCGATATGTCAATTAAAGCCCCCTTTTTCTTTAAAATAAGTGGTTTTATTTCCATTAGCAGAGAAATTGTATAAAAACAGCAAAGGATACCGCCAATAGAAGAAATGCTAATTGATCTGGACATTTTTAAGTATATTAATGTCGAAAACACCGTACACTGTCGATATACATAAAAATAAAATGATATTTTGTCTATTAGGACCACCGTGCAAAGATTCAATAACCAACTTACTGGAGATCGTTAGGGGTAATTTGCGTAAAATTTCTATATTGATTAACTTTCTTTAATATGAATTTACATTTTAATTTCTATAACGCATATTAGATTTCAATAGAGGTTGACCACTCCACCTCGCCCATAGGTTCATTTTCTGATCTCTTGTGAGATTCACAAACGTTGCTAATTAAAATTTTTGTCTCAAATTTTAATTCTAAAATTAAAAACACGGTGAATAAAGTCATAAATGTTATAAATTAATTAAGCTTACCTACCCTATCTCAACCCTCACTATTGGATTCACTGTCATCAACGGTGATAATCAATTTGTTCGGACTCGTTATATAAGAATTTTCTTCTTTGATAACATGTTTGATTTTTGTCTGCCAATCATCAGCTGAACTTTTGTTAATTTCTTCTTTTACCAAATTTGCTATCAACCCGTCAAATTTGGGAAACAGGTTTTAACGCTTTATTCTTTTTTAATTTGTCCCCAAATTAATTCTGTGGGGTTAAATACACAAAAATAGGGCGGAAGGCGCAATACCTCGTGGCCCCTTTTTGATGCCATTTCATCAATAAAAAGTTTTATAATATATATGTAAAGATGCCCAAACGATATGTATAAATGTTTAGAAGTGTCATTTCAAGTTGACATTTTTACTTGATTCCTTTTTCAAATTAGAAAAATGGCGTCGAATGATGTAATTCCTGCTGGAATAAAAGTTATAAATAAGCTAATTGTGGATGGATTACTAAAAATCAGAGAAAAAATTTCAAGTTGAAATTTTTTTGTAAAATAAAGTATAGAATTTTTTTCTGATTTTTAGGAATCCATCCACAATCAGCTGATTTACAACTTTTATTCCAGCAGGAATCACATCATTTGACGCAATTTTTGTAACTTGAAACAGGAATCAATTAAATAAAAATGTCAACTTGAAATGACTTGAATCAAATATTGAAATAGTATGAACGTTCACTTGAATTCAGGTTACTCCTTTCAAGTTACTTGAATTCAAGTAACTTGTAAAGTCTGAACGCCGCTTTATAGAAATTAAAATGTAAATTCATATTAAAGAAAGTTAATCAATATAGAAATTTTACGCAAATTACCCCTAACTATCTCCAGCTAAGTTGGTTATTGAATCTTTGCACGGTGGTCCTAATAGACAAAATATCATTTTATTTTTATGTATATGGATAGTGTACGGTGTTTTAAATACATTAAAATACTCAAAAATGTCCAGATCAATTAGCATTTCTTCTATTGGCGGTATCCTTTGCTGTTTTTTCTTTCTCATAAAGCGGTGGGTTCTACTATACCAGGAAACCACTATAAACAACAGAAATATATTTTTATTGTGTTACAAACATGTTTCCCGTTCTATAACCAATAATTTACAGTTTTTCCTTATTTTCAGGTACTTTTGTGTTGTTTTTACACTGATGATGACCACAGTTGTGGTAGAAACATGTTTGTAATACAACAAAAAATATATAATTAAATTTAACCTCCGTTTGGGTGTGGAGAAGACTTTGTATGTCACTTTTCTTTTCTCTAGTAGAATTATATATCTCATACAAAAATTAATTTTTGAAATCGTTATTTATCAAAATTCAAGGGTACATGGAACGGACCGGCGTAAAACGTGATTCATGTCGAACGTAATTAAATGAATTATTTATGTTGATTTATAGCAGTCACTTATGTTTCATTCATCATACAGAGCCATAACATAACATGTAAATCAAAATTTATTAAGATGGATTTGAGAATATGACATACGGTTAATGCATCCTTCTATTTCCACTTCATTGAAATAGACAGAACGAGACAGACGTTCGGTGGATCGGTTTAACCAACTGCGATTAACATTTGAAACAATATATAAATTAGTCAAAATTTTATAGTTTCAATATTTCCTTCAGTTGTGGGAAAGAATGTAGAAAAATATTCGAACGTCAACAGTTTAATTTTTCTATTTTCATCCACAAATGATAAATTTCTCGAAATTGTCTATCTACAAATTTAGTCAATAACAATAAATAGAACGGGAGAGAGTTGTACTTCAAATAGCAAACAAAAAATTATTAAAAAGCAAATTACTTACGCTGCAGAAACTATGAACATGACAAAGAAAGAGGAAGATCTGAGAATCATGGAAATAAAAATTATGAATCAATTAAATTGTGTTAATCATGAAATCTTAATTAAGAAACTACAAATTTATGGCGTACGGGGTTCTTCTTTGCAATGGTTTAAAACTTACTTAGAAAATAGAAATCAGCAGGTACGGGCTAATGGTGAGGATTCTTCAAATCTGCCAATTAGCAGTGGAGTACCTCAAGGTTCAGTATTAGGTCCGATTTTATTTTTATTACTCATCAACGATATCACAGACTTAAAAATAAGTGGAAGAATTACTTTATTTGCAGATGACACGAGTGTAACCTGGAGTAGTTCTGATATACAGACATTACAGTCTAGCATTAACAAAGATCTAGTAACTATCAAGTCATGGTCTGACTCGAATGGGCTTTGTTTCAACACCAGTACAATCGTAGCAATGTCTTACAGAGATACTTTACAGCCTAACTCTAAGCAATAATCCGATTCTAACGATGAACTCAATTAAGTTTTTAGGTCTTTATATAGACAAATTCCTGAAATAGTCCACTCATATTGAGACCTTGGCAAAAAAATTATCTTCTGCATGTTTTGCCATTAAAACTGTTTCTAAAGAGCTAACCCCTACTACTGCATTAATGACCTACTTTTCCTTATTCGAATCGCACCTTCGCTATGGTTTACCGTTCTGGGGTTCTTGTAGCTTATACCCCTTCGAATCTATTTTCAAATTACAAAAAAGAGCAATTCGTTATGTATTTGGTTTAAGTAGTAGGACACCCTGTGAAAATTACTTTAAAAATTTCAAAATTCTAACCTTTCCTGCTCTATTTAGCTTTGAATCCGTCTGCTTAGTTCGCAAGCATATTCAAAAGTTATCGGATAGACAAGCTCGTAGATATCCTACAAGAAATTTAGATACTGATGTTTACTTAACTATTCCCATCTCTGACCTAATAAAAAATTCTATTACCTACAATGCAAAAAAATTGTTTAATAACCTCCCGATACAGTTAAAATCTAGACGATAAGTTCAGAAGATCGACTAGAGCTTTTCTTCAAGAAAGACCATTTTACACAGTGGCAGAATTCTATAACGTGCCATAGACTTTTGGGTTGCAGCATATAGGAGCAATAATTTAATTAAGTTATTAGATGTGCGACCATCTATGGTAAGAAGAGAGTATTGACATTAAATTTTGACTGAATCTAGTCAAGATGTCACTTTCTTCTTTTTTATCCCTTTCAGAGATCTTGACTAGATTCAGTCAAAATTTAATGTCAATACTCTCTTCTTACCATATATGGTAGCACATCTAAAAATGTTATCTTATAGCAGATATAGCTATTGACTTCTACGAGTTTGGAATTTTTATTTACTGGATCCGAAAAGCCTAACTGATGAAGCCGAAAGGCAGAAACCGGTCTTAGGATGTCGAATCTAATAAATTAAAATTCCTTACTGGTTTACCTAATTAAGTTAATTTGAAAATTTTAGTTTGAACAATAATTTATAGTGACGAATATTGCATGTTGTATTGTTATTCATATTTTGTTTGTTTTTTGTTTTGTCTAGTAATTTATTTTTATTATTTAGTTTCGCTTTGTCTATAAAATTTTTGTAATTTTTCTATGACAATAAAGCATATTCACTCTCTCTCTCTCTCTAAAATCCCAAGACGGATATATGTAGAATTAGAACAAATGAAGAAATTAAACAAGAAATAAAAGAAGACATAATAACAAAAATAAAACAATTCAGAGTTAGGTGGAGAGCAGGAAATGGAGCACTGGCTCAATCAATGCTACAATGGGACCCAGGAAGTAGAAGAAGACGTGGAAGGAAGACCCAGATCAGGATGGCTGAAGGAAGTGAAAGAAGATCTACGCATAGCAGGAGTGAATAATTGGCAAGAAAAAGTGTACGATAGGGCAAAATGGAGAGACATTGTAAAGAGAGCTGTATAATAAGAGACTGGGTTTGATCCACCCAAAATAAGGTTCTAGAGAATGAAAAACGGCTTAGCCCCACCAAGCAAGCAAGAGTTTCTTCCTTCAACTCTGGATGTCGATTTATAAATATTAAAACTAATAAATACATACAAAAAAATTAATTAAAAAACAGCAGGAATAATATTAAACTATTATTTTTTATAAATATAAAGTTTATAGGGTATAAATCCTATTGTATCCTCAGGTACTCATATCCCAAAAGAAAAAACCTCAAAATTAAATATTAACTAAATATATTAATATTTTCGACGTTCTAAATTGAATCTTTAATTTGAAACTATTTAGACGATTAACAGTTATAACATTTATATTAGGCACAGACAAAATAATGTTTCAACAAGGAAGTTAAAATGTGTAGGTACATCACTTACAGTTGATGATGAAAACGTTGATTTTTGCTTGTCATAATTACTATTAAAAACCAGACTTAAAGGGGTCAATAAGAGGTAACAGTTTTTGTGAAATCTGTGTCATCAGCATTGGCTGTCTTGTGATTGTCAGCAGCTCCAAAACAAAGTTTTTAATTATTACAGTAACATCTGTCAAATGTCAATGTCAATTAACATTTATGGGACATGGGACACGAAACAATTCCGGATTCATATTTAGGTATAGACCTGGCAAAGTAAATATTATTCCTAATAAAATTACTCCTACCTATATACTAGTTTGAATGTTAACATGTTTTTTAATTATACCCTGTATATAAGTATTAACTGACAAACACGTGGAAAATAATTTACATAGAAACGAAAAACGGAATCCTTTTAAATCAGTAATAATACTTTCAGTATCGTAAGTGGTTTATTGAAAACCTTACCAATTATCTAATGTATTTATTGTTGGTAAAGTAATAATATTTTATTAGAGTTCGGAGAACAACAACTCCTGTTACAAAGATCATGTCGAAGCATTTATTACTGAAATTATTATTACTAGGCCAGGAATTGGAAAACAAAAACCATAAAGGTCTACCCTTTATTGTTGCACTGCTAATATTTTATGATAATTTTATGTTTTGAACTTCTAGCAAGCAACTTATTTTATTTATTTTTTAATGTTCCCCGCACTTTTACTGATGCTTTGCGGTATGAGAAGTAAGAAATTATATTTTTTAATTGCTAACTTCTACACGAAATATATATTAGAACTATTTTAGTTTCATCTTTTGTGTCGAGTTTCTTTTCTGTAGATTTGTCAAGTGGCACAGTATTTTGATAGATAATTGCATGAAATTCACAGACATTAAAGTTAGAGAAACTCATAAACACCGAAAAAACCAGATGTAGTTTTTAGATGTGCTACCATCTATGGTAAGAAGAGATTAAATTTTGACTGAATCTAGTCAAGATGTCACTCTCTTCTTTTTTATCTCTTTCAGAGATTAATACAAAGTGAGTAAACCAGTAAGGAACTTTAATTTATTAGATTCGACATCCTAAGACCGGTTTCTGTCTTTCGACTTCATCAGTTAGGCTTTTCGAATCCAATAAATAAAATTCCAAACTCGTACAAGTCAATAGCTATATCCGCTATAAGATAACATTTTTAGATGTGCTACCATCTATGGTAAGAAGTCAAAAGACAGAAACCGGTCTTAGGATGTCGAATCTAATAAATTAAAATTCCTTACTGGTTTACTCACTTTGTATTAATCTCTGAAAGAGATAAAAAAGAAGAGAGTGACATCTTGACTAGATTCAGTCAAAATTTAATGTCAATACTCTCTTCTTACCATAGATGGTAGCACATCTAAAAATGTTATCTTATAGCGGATATAGCTATTGACTTGTACGAGTTTGGAATTTTATTTATTGGATTCGAAAAGCCTAACTGATGAAGTCGAAAGACAGAAACCGGTCTTAGGATGTCGAATCTAATAAATTAAAATTCATTACTGGTTTAACCAGATGTAGTATTCCGATGCCAAATAAATACTGTTCATGAACTAAATATGGCTGAACGTCGAAAAATTGTTTATGGAGAAGCACCATTAGTTGTAAGGCTTCTCCATTCTCTTCTTTCTAGTGCCTTTTGATAAATAACCTCCTCTTAATAATACACTACTGTTCAATATTACAGAGGACGTAACTTGTATTTTTAAGGATGATGGAACAAAACCATCTTAAGAAAATTCAGCAAAGTTAAGTCCAGGAACCAAATTAGTTTTTTGTAAAAATAAACTAAAACTCATTATTTTTTTAAAACAAATATTTTTGACGTTTATGTTTCCACTAAAATTATTTTATTTTGTTTCAGGTAGGTAGCAGGAGACATATTAGACAATTTTGTTATTGGTAAGAATATATTTATTTTTATATAAACAATATTACCTTAACTCTAAGAAATAATTCTTATTTTCGGCAAAAATTGCATAAAAACAGGTATTTTAGCTATTATGAGTTATCAAAATTCACGATTGTTGACTAATGTGAAGGGGCAGATCTTCTAGAAAAATTGGTTCATTATTTTCAAAGAAATTCAAATATACTGCATTTGTTGGTACATAATCCCTATAATATCACCCCAAACTTTCAATGACCACGTTATTAGGCTACGAGCGACTTCAAAAAATCATATTTTCGGCATTTTTTACAGGCCAACTGAATGAGCTTTTGGATTGGAAAACTTGAAGTAAATATTTCATTACTACTACTACTACTACTATCTATATTGTTTGTTACCATTTTGCGGACTTTTTCGAGTTAGTACATTAATTTCATTCAAAGCTAACGATATCCGTATATTTTTTTTATCAAATCTTCCATTTATTTTTACTGACAAGCCAACAAGAAAAATGAAGAAAAATGTCATAGGATAAATATACTTAAGAGTCTCCTGATGGACAGTTATTAATAATGATATCGATGCTTGAACGAACAGACACTGAACATAACTATTTTAGGCGACTGATAAATGCAGTGTCAAACTCCAATGGCAGGTATACATGATTTTATGCAGTGTGGAACCCTTGAAATCATTCACTTTGCTCCGGTTGACGGGTACAAGACTTCGGGACAAATTGTGCCAATATCTGGGTTCGTTCACGAAATTATACAGGGTGATTAAAAAAATTAGTAACTGTTTAATAATGTTTTAAAGAAATCCTATTGGAACACTATATTTTTTGGAGAGGAGGAGTTTTAGAGTTGAACTTATCCAGTCTAGGGCACTTCTTGCAAAGTTCTCCAGAGGTTCGTCACACAACATCCCCTAGGACACTTCTTGCAGAACTCTCCTGAGCAGGACACTTCTTGCAGAGCTCTACAGAAACCCGACATTTAGCATCCCCCACAGCACTTATTGTAGAACTCTCCAGACCAGAGGCTTCTTCTACGTCTCCCGACCTCTTTTCTTCTCCTAGGGCACTTCTTGCATAACTCTCTAGAGGCTTTTTCTTTCATCTTCCTTGTTTATCCCTTTACATGTCACACTGGCGCTAATATTCAAGCGTTCCAAATTCTTGAGTTAAAAACGAAATTCTCAAACTGCCCCTGCTTTGTTATTTATTATATTTTTGAACTATTTATTTAAAAAAAAATGTCATTTTTGTTATTACGCTTTAAATTATGTCTCGCTGTTAATTTTATTTATTTTAACACATTCGATGTTCTGACGTATCAAATGTTGAAATCGCTTGTATTTCTAGTGTTACCCATAAAATAAAAAGCTAAAAACCCGAAACACGTATTATTAAAACATGTCTGCGAATTACGTTAATGGCATAAAATCATTTAAAAACCCGCCGGAAATGTAGTCACCGCAAAGGGAAGTTTTTATTACCAAAGATACACCTTTCTGAAGTAGATATAATTTGCAGCTACTGAAGCAATACCATTTCGATATACACATCCATTAAAAATTAGCATTTACACAAATATCCAATTTGGACGGGTTGAAAACGCTTCTAAAATTTACTTAAATGTGAAAAGTGCAAAGCCAATTTTAAATTAAGATATATGAGTATTATTTCATTATACCTACACGACGCAATGATTCAAGGATAATGAGTATGGAGGCGAAAAATGAGAAATTATATACGAATCTCATTGCGTATAAGACGCTACGGGGGGTTCAAGAAGCGATTACCAACCCGGATGGCAACCCAAATATAATTGTTGAAAGTTCGCTGTCATGGACAGTAAAAAAAGTTTCACCAGATAAAATTTAGAAACCAGAAAAGCTGCTAGAGTAGATGACAAATGGATGAAACTCCTAAAAGGAAAAGTAAATGATATTTCTAAACCACTTAGTCATATGTTTAATATTTGTATTAATAAATGTAAGTACCTAACCTTCAATGTTAAAAAAATAGATAGAATGGTTGCAAATAATTATAGCCCTGTCTCTTTATGAACAATATCCAAAGTGTTTTCGAAAGCATCGAAATTATCCAACCAAACTAATTTGTACACCCAATATTTTCCTATACAGGGTCCTGCAACAGTGGCGCCGTGTCCCTTATCTCTATTTAGGAAAGAGATAGGAATACAATTTACCTTATTGATAAAGCTCGACAAAATAAAAAAAATTCAGTCACACCGGGTGTTCAATTTTTTCTGGGCGAGTCCCAACTTTGTTTTTTAGATGGCAACCTGTATTTTTTAACACTTTTCCGGTTTCCATGTTTATATTTCGAAAATATTAACGGTTTTCGAGATTTTTGGTATGAAAAGTTTTTTTTTCCACTATTCGTCACTCAGAATATTTGAAATTATGAAGTTAAACTTTATTTTTGGTCAAATATTCTACATTGGTGTCTCTCTCAAACGATGTACCTGAAATTGACCTGTGATGTACAGGGTATGAAAAATAACTTGCCACATATCGTCAATAAAAATTTGCAGAATCTTCCTTATTTCAAATGGAACACCCTATATATTATCGATCCATAAGAAGCACCAACAAAGGCTCTACAAATTTCAAGTATTCCCTATGGCTAAGTTCACTAGTTTTTCTTAAAACAGCTCTTTTTTTAGAAAAATGAACGACTTTTTTGACGACTGATACGGATTAGGCCAGTCATATGTTACATTCGAAATTACAATAATTGCGGTAAACATGCTCTTTTGGTATGTTGTTTGGGTCCACCTAGATAGTATTTATCCAGATTTGCAGCAGTCTGAAATTTTCGCGCGCTGAGTATTTACTGGGTGATACTACCTCTGCCCTTTTTGGACAGGGAAAATTGAAATTTATTCGTGTCCTCAAACAAAACCCCGACCTAGTTCACCAGCTGGAAGTGTTCTTGCAGCCAGATTCCCTTCCAGAGGAGATCGAGAGTGCAGGCGAGGCATTTTTAATTGCTCTGTTTGGTAGAAATGGCTAAGAAGCTCTCAACACTCTGCGCTACACCCTGTTTGTGAGGGTCTCGGCGAACAACAAAATAAATTTAGCTCGCCTTCCACCTACCAAAGACGCGGCTAAGTTCCGCTCATTCAGGACCTACCACCAGATTCAGGAGTGGTTAGGGGTGCACAAGACCCCAACTGATTGGGGATGGCATTTAACAGACTCGGGTTTGATGCCAACCACGACATCTTTGTCCCCAGCCCCTGAACTACTTCTGAAAAGCCTCTCCTACAAGTGCAAGAAAGGTTGTACTGGGTCTTGCTCTTGCATGAAGGCTGGGATTGAAGTGCTCTACTCTGTGAAAATACTGTAAGGGGAGTGAGTGCACGAATGTCTCACCAATCGAGGATGTAGAAGAAGGTGGAGACGACCGCGATGATGCTATTGAACATGAGCCCGATGATGCTATTAGAGAAAAGTTTGATGTCTCTCCTGCACTTCAAATAGGCATCAACCTCCCCAACGACATCAACGAAGGGGGAGACCCTCTCGTCGAAGTTGATATCAAAGAAGACGCGTATCGATAATATATAGGGTGTTCCATTTGAAATAAGGAAGATTCTGCAAATTTTTATTGACAATGTGTGGCAAGCTATTTTTCATACCCTGTACATCATAGGTCGATTTTAGATACATCGTTTGAGAGAGTCACCAATGTATATCTTCCCCCCACAAGCATCTTTACAGACATTATTTGCTAAAATCTAAACATTAAGCATTAACATTTATGTTGTCGGAATATCTTAATCAATATATTATTAAGTGTCATAACAATATTGACTGTCAGTTGATACCGTTACGATTATAAACACAATTGAAACACTGACCCACAAAAGACAATGTAAATAAATAAAGTACTTCAACATCTCAACTTAAAATCTTTTCTTTGATTTATAAAGGTAAAAATCTTTTATATTATTTATTCTGGGATAAACTGTAGAGGTGAATATTTTTCTTCTTCATAAGGTTGGTTTGTATCACTCATGTGTGTGTGTGGGATTCCAGAAGTGCTGGGTAACTACTAACACCTCCGGATTCATTGGTGGCTTCTTTGGGACTACCTTCAGGTGTTAAGGTGTTAATTCAAATAAAATATTCGTTATTTTAGAATATCTTCGTTTGTAGTAACACACGATACACCCAAAGTTTCTTTTCACTGGATGTGTATCCTATTAATGGAGTTTGTATTATATAAAAGGAAATCACTAACTTTTGATAAAAAAGATCTAAAGTAGAATATACGAATATACAATTATTAAAATAGCTTCTATAAACACTTTTAAAATCTTCCTTATGACACAATCGCAATACACTGCAAACAATTTATGCTTGGCTTGGGTTTGGAGACTGATCGTTGACCTACGCAAACAAAGATGGCCGCGTGACGTCACACTCCGGACCTTCATTGGCCCATTGCTGGCTGGATTACATGTATTCGATTACAGTTTGCCATACACTGGGCCATCATTTTGCCGATGTAGCTTTGCTGTTGCCAGCATTGGGCCAGAAGACGGCCAGAGATTCATTGTTTGCAGGGTATCAATGTTTTTTTTTATCAAGAACTTGGAATAAAAATGAAAGCCAATTTTACATAGTATGAAGAAACTCAGGTTCAAGTGCTTGTGTGAACGGCAAATAAATGATTTTATTTTTCGTCTTCTTTTTTTTAAAAGATGACTACTTTAATTATTTGCCAGTATTAATCTTTGACCAAAAACTTGAAGGTTGTTTTTTTGTTTAAAAAAATTTCAGAAAGAAATATTGGAAAATCTGTCATAAAATAGAGTCTCGCTTTATTTTGTTCTCTTATATTCATGTATAATTTTTTCGCCTGTGTGATGTTACTCGTAATATTTCCTCTGTACGATAATATTCGAGTTGCTCATTGTTGATGCAGAGTGTGACTCGGCGCGTGTCTTCTTGGGCTTCTTGGGTGCGCCCTTAAATTCTACTAATACTTTTCATCTTTAAGGAGTTCATGTGGCAGATAACGGGCCATTATGGTTTAAACCCATCACAAATCGAAGTCTGTGCTCTATTGAATTAATCAAAAAATCAAAAAAAGTCTTGGGTATTTGTTTTGTTGCTTCTAAGAGATTTCTTGTTCTATCTTCTATCCATCCAGTAATGTAATAGAATTGGCGAAAGTTGCTATTTGAATCTTTTGATAAGAGGACTAGTCTAAAGATACTTCTTTCTGGTAAGTCTGCTTTAATTTCTTTGAATGTGAAGTATTCATCTTTACGCTTTCTCATAAATATGCTATTGGTTTATTAGAACTTTAGATTACCATAATATTTATTGGGTAATTTATTTGATATCGTTATAATGTCAATTTAGTGTCAATCCTGAAGTGAATTGTTAGATTTTCCGTGAATTTCTAGAGCTATAAATCAAATGCACCACCAAACATCATCTACCTCTTTGCATTCTGAAGATCACGCCTAAAGGCATGATTGGTAATATGTGTCAGTAAAAAATGAATAAAAAACCTGGCATTTTAATATTTTTAAATTTTAAGGTTATAAAGAATAAACAAGATGTATAAAAAAATAAAACTTTTTTAACACTCATCACTAAGATCACGTAGATTCACTGGTACACGGTCTAAGTGCCTGTGGAGGTAGCGATAATTAATAGTCACATTCCAACTGATGAGTTTTGAAGGTTGGTGAGCATGTCCTTCACCAGTTAGTTGCATATAATTTTTGGAACTTCTGGTTTCCACTTTTAACTACTTTGACGAGAAAACATCATGCATTAGACTCAATTCTCTAAAATTCGAATCTTCTAAAGACCGTCCATTCCAACTTTCAAATTTTCCGTACTAAGCCCAAGAAAATTATATGGCAATAGTCAAGAACAAGTCCATCTTCATATAAAGCCTTCATGAATTTCATAAACCGCAGCTGAATATGTTGGCAAGATAATTTTCTTTCTGTCAACTAGTAGAATCATTGATCTTAAAAGCGGCTTTTTTCTTTGTAATCCAGCATTCATTCTTATCCCTGCTACCCAGATACAAAGCAAGCATTGGTAGTTTGTATAATCACTTTGCTGTCTAAGAAGAAAGTTCACTATTTTTATGTCGATTTTTTTTAGCACCAATACTTTACAAGTATCGGTTACCTCATTTGTGTAATTTTTGTTATTTACTATAGCAATAATGTGTTTTTACGGTTAATCAAATGAAATATATGCTTAGTAGTAATAGAAGACAAACAATAGAGAAAGAAAAATAGAAGCTGTATCTCAATTATTCCAGATGGCAGCAAACTAGAGCCCCACAAGATAAAACTATACACAACAATGCTACCCAAAGACTCAAAAGAGAAATACAACAAATTAAAGAGAATTGTAAGGCGACAGTAGTACTGATTAGTACTGATTATTCACTCTGGAAAGCTACTAAGAGATTGAAGACACCCATAATGCGAATACCAACTGTCAGATTGGAAGATGGTAAATGGGCTAGAAATAATGAGCAAAAAGCAACAAGATTTGCAAATCATCTAGAAAAAATCTTTCAACCTCATGAAGATCAAGATGAAGAACCCACTCTGGAAGAACATCCATAGATTGATCAAGAAATAGAATTTACCTCTCCCAAAGAAGTAATTACCGAAATAAAAGAAAATATCAATTGGAAAAAAGCTCCAGGTTTTGACTTAATTACTGGAGAAATTTTAAAACAATTACCCAATAAACCTAATAAATGCTGCCTTCAGATTGAAGTATGTACCCAGCTTTTGGAAAATTGCGGAAGTCATAATGATAAGCAAGCCAAGGAAACCACCACATGAGGCATCGTCATACAGACCGATCTCATTACTGCCTGTTATTTGAGAAACTCCTACTCAAAAGACTAAAACCACTTATCCAAGAAAGAGAAATTATCCCTGATCACCAATTTGGATTTAGAAATAAGCACTCTACGATCTACCAAGTTCATAGAATAACCAACATTATAGAGAAATTATTAGAAGAGAAAAACATTTGTGCTATTATCTTTCTTGATGTAGCACAAGCGTTTGATAAAGTTTGGCATGAAGGCTTAATCCATAAGCTCAAGATTTTCCTTCCAAAACAATATACAGATATCCTCCATTCATATATATCGGAAATAGACTTTGGAATTAGGCAAGCATAAGCCTATTCCGATCTTAAAGAAATTAAGGCCGGAGTACCACCAGGAAGTGTCCTAGGACATGTCCTATACTTACTGTACACATGTGATGTTCCAGAGTTAGAAAACAATACCATAGCCACCTTCGCCGACGATGGAGGATAGATCATATTCCAGTCAGAATAAACAATAACTAGATTCCATATTCAAACACAGCATAATACTTAGGTATTACCTTAGATGCCAAACCTCGATGGAAAGTGCATGTTAAAAAGAAAAGAGAAGAACTTGGACTGAAATATAGAAAAATGTACTGGCTAATTGGAAGAAACTCACTCTGTCTCTACATAATAAGCTTATGCTTTATAAGCAGATACTTAAGCCTGTATGGATCTATGGTATCCAACTATGGGGATGCACCAAAGCAAGCAACTTAGCAATCATCCAAAGATTTCAAAACAAAGCACTGAGGAACGTAGTAGATGCCCCTTGGTACATTCGCAATAGTGATCTCCATATGGATCTGGAAATGGACTCTGTTGACCAGTCCATCAAGAAATTAGCCAAGAATCATGAAGAAAGACTTCATCATCATGTCAATGTCGAGGCTATTCAGCTCCTAGACAAAACTGGGTTAGAAAGAAGACCTAAGAGATAGTTTAGTGTTTTTAGTGCAAAAGCAGAGCTTGTGTGTGCACATTAAAGTTTAGTGCAATCCTTTCTAAAGAACCTAAGGAACGCTGGTGAATATACCTTAGTTTCAAACTCTATTATATTAAATTGCTCATTGGTCACTGTTGACCAGATTGTAATATACTAAATGCCTCTATGGGTGTTTAATAAAGAAACGTATAAGAGGATGGTAATGAGAAAAATATATGTGGAGAAAAGTAAAGCAATGGATGAGAAGAACAAATGAAGAACTTAGGAACCCAAACGTACTGTCACCAGTGTCATCTATAACAACTTTAGAAGAAAATGCGAAGCAAGTGAGTGAAAAATGCATTACATGGAGGCAAAAAAGAAGGAGGTCATGAAATAAATGGATAGAAGTAGTAGAAAGAGATTTAAATGAGTTGGAAATACTAAATTGAAAGCGGTTGGTCAACATCAAAAAGGAATAAAGAGAAAATGTAACCACTTTAATTTTACTGATCTTAGTACTATTTTGTGCACGCTATTGAAGTCTTTTTAATCTTTTTGGTTTCTTTTTTACATTTATTCTTTCTGCCAAAAAAAAATGTTGATTTTCGTATATATTTCCGAATCGAAAACAACATTAAACACATTTATTGTAAAGCCGATACTGCATCGATTTATATATGTTAATTAATTCATTTTGGATTTAAAGAATTGACACCAGACGCGTTGGCAATGAACTGTACCGTGTTTATTAAATAATCCTTTATTGTATCCACTTCATTAATTTACGTCCATCAACTGTTACTCGGAAAACTATTTTTAATTTGTGTGGCGATGACGCTTCGGTATACATCATTTCAGTTGTAACTTAAAAAGTGTGTTCCACCAACATGAATTTTGAAAACATAAACCCATGAATTATTAATACATTGCCCCGTCTTTTTGCGTCTCTCTCTGTCTCTTTGGATGAAAGCGTTTTGTTTAGGGTGCGGCAACACTTGTTATGATTGAAGTTTTAAAAATTCCTTAACCCTCTTCGTTCTTGTTATGAAATTATCACACTGCTTTGAATGGACTTTATTACTTAAGCAGTAATAAATATATTTTTAATGCAAAAGTATTTGTATTTTTCATTCTCAGTAAACATTTCTGTGTAACAGCTGTAAGGGACGAAGGCGTTGTCTTGTCCTAATTCGTATTTTGTTGATATTTTTATTAATTCTAGATCATGTTTCTCTTAGCACTGCATCACAAGCTTTTTCTAAATCTCTAAATATACATAATATTATTGAATATACCAGATCTGTAAGTATGAAACAATAATCGCCTCATAGATGGCTCTAGCTGTCAATGTAGCTGTCAAACGTGTCATTTTTTCTTGTATTTACATTTGTCAAAAACTTTTACGTCACAACAACATAGATTTTCGTAAGTAATATCATAAGGGCATCTAATTTTTTTTTGACAAGACTATTTCATGAGTAACAGATTATTGTGCATACACATAACTTACAAAACATATTACCTAATATATATGCATACATAATAAATATGTAGGTATTAATTCGAAAACTGAAAAACAGGTAATTTATTTAATCACAAAATACTACAAACTTAATTATTTACGGTACAATTAAAATATAAATTGCAATTTTGGTACACAGTAGGAGTATTGTTTGAAATCTTTGTTGACTCATTGATAACTTTGGGTGTAGGTAAATCATTAATGTTGTTGATGGGTCCAGCTGTAGAGTGAGAAGCTCGAGGAGTGGCTGAAGGATCTTCTGTTTTCTGTTTTTTAGCTGGAGGTTCTGAGGCTTTTTTAGCTGGAGGTTCTGAGGCGTCACTTCTAAGGGTGTTTATGATGTTGGAATAATGCTCATTATCCATTTGCAGATATTTCTCAATCAATATTAGTCATAGAATCACTTCCAAAGCGACTCATTTTCACTACATAAGCTGACTAGCACTGTCCAAAAACAATATTACAAAATTTATTGACAATAAAATCACCTCAAAGGTACCTATTGTAATTTTTGGTGACAACAGCTGTCAAGTTTTGCCGCGGGTAAACTCGAAAAATCTACTGACAGGAGTTTTTTCATCTAGAAACCATTTGTAATTCAAAATTGCGCGTTTGTGATTGGTGGAAATTAAGACAAAGGAAATAGTCTTAGCGAAAACTACGATTATTATTCTGTGTTATTATTTTAGTTGACATACATGATTGTACATATTCTCTAGCGATTTTCTTATTGTGGCTTACCCGTGGCGAGCGGACAGCTTTAGAAAAAGTGGCAAATAAATGTGCAAAAACCTTTTTTATTACTGAAGGTTTTTGTTTTTTATATTACGACACTTCTAACTGAAAATCAATCTGATATATAGTTCGTTTTTTATTTTAGAAAACTGGTAAAAAAACTTACTTAAGTTACTTTTACTTGGCGGTTTTTTTCCCAACTCTCAATCAATTCTACATGACTGATATTCATGGGTGATTTCTTAATTTTTAACTGGAAAAATTCAAGCGTGCTAAAAATCATTTCCGTACCTCTTAGACATCCTGTATTTGTTCCACTTCACGGCTTGCGCCTCCTAATGAAATACACTGTAGTACTTCACACTATTTTATTACTGTTATGGTGTCCAAACTGCTAAGATTAAGATTTTTTTAAAATTCCGAAATTATTTCTTTTCTTGGCCTACCGAACAAAATGTCTATTATTTTCGCCATATCTTCCACACCAAATTCCAGTTCTTCCTGACATCTATCTAGTCTACATCCTACATTTAGTCCAAGAAAGGAAGTAATTTTTTTTGTAATATCGAGCAGAAGCTAGCTTCAAAAAAAAAGAAACATAATGTGCCAATTAATGGAGCAAGGACCTTAGCCAGCAAACAAATGTACAAAAAAAAACATTCTAATGTGAAATATGTTAACGCTGACTCAAAAACTTTTAGACGGTAAATGAATATCTTCAGATTGAAATAACTGTAATTGCCAAAAATTAAAAAATTCCCTATGAAAAAATCGTAAAATAGGAAAAACACCACACAAATTACATACGTAAACAAAACGTTACCAAAAGGGCCCTTATCTCTGCTATTAGTGGTCTAATTTGAATGGGGAAAATGTCATATTGAAAGGGGCGTGGCCTACAATGCTATTGAGATAGGAAATTTTCCCACGCTCAAGGATCCCATACATCTACTAATTCAAAGTTCTAAAACAAATACATTTCTAATATTAACATATCTTTTTCTAGTTTTAAAATGCCTTGCTGTTATTTCTATAATAATTGACACCTTTAAAAATATCTACACGATAACAGCAAGAAAGGGAAAAAACAATCGATAAATTATCCTTTTTTAATGAATTAATGTTAAATACAATTTTTCATGAAAATAAACCCCTCCCGAGTATGGGGCGTAGAAAATTATAAAAACAAAAATTTAGCTCAACTTTAACAGACCAACACTTCAAAAATAATTATCCCATAGAGCTAAAAATTACTGGGCACTTGTAGAAACATATGTTACGACTTTCTGCAAAAAGATTTTTTTCAAAACCACAGTCTAGATGGCGTAAAAAAGAAATTGAAAAAAATGTATTTTGTCCATAACTTTTTTTCTGCTTATGTTAAACGGTTCTGGATGGTCTTAAAATGTTCCCAATGTTGTTCTCTCATTAGGATGTTATATACATTTTGTGTGGAAGTAATATTTTTCGTGGAAAAAAAGTCGTTTTAATTGTTAGCTTAAGGCCATAAAATTAGTTCAATTTTTACGTAGCACTAACAGATTGTCGGTTATATTTAAAAAACTTTTAGAAATGTACGATTTTTGTGGTGAAAATCGTAATTTTCTACGCCCTATAACTCGGGAGGGGTTTATTTTCATGAAAAATTGTATTTAACATTAATTCATTAGAAAAGAATAATTTATCGATTGCGCAAGTTTTTTTCTTTTTTTTTTCCTCACTTTTTGACTTGAATTTGAATATAAATTGTAATATTTAATCGAAATCCATCCCACGAGCAATCATTAAACGTAAAATCTGGGCGACACTTTATTTGATTTAATAGAATTTTGGCGACAGCACGAATAAAGAATGAATCATTAAAAAAATCATAAAAAAATTATAAGGAGGTACTTATTTATCTCCCCCATATTAACGAGAAGTTATGACAAGTGAAATAAAACACCCCTATAAAATAAATTTACGATATTTCGGTGTCACTATATATTCATATTAGCTGGTCCAAAGCACCGTAGCCCCGTAATGATCGTCAGTTTGGAAGAAAAGCTAACAAAAAGTGACAAAACATCATAAATAACAGGTGAATCTGGTTAATGAGAAAATATTACATCGAATATGCGGATAGTTAATCAGGACCGGAGTAAACATCATGTATATTATAGGTAGAGTGTAACTGCCGCAACTAATCAAGAAATGGTTTGAACCCATAGAAAAGGTTTTCACTCTATACAGGGTATTTCATTGGGAGAGGGAAACATTTTAACAGTGGATAGGTGTCACCGGGGTGATTCCAAATAACCCATATTTTATGTCCCTTATAGCTGAGCTACAGAGTGTTTTGTACATTTTGGTCATTTCTTCATTGCCTCCTCTGCTTTTAACCACTCTGTATAATTTTATAATATTTTCCATAAAGAAAGTTAAAAAAATAAATAAAATTGGTGTTGTATAGGTAAATTTAGTTCCTAGTACGGTCCTGTAAATCTGTTTTCATAGACCTAGATGATTATAAAAATTTTTGGTATAACATACTTTTAAACCAAATAGTTATTTATGTCCAATAATATTGATTACAACTTAATAGGATAAATTAAGCAAGTTAGTGCCCCAAAAATTTAAGAAAACTTAACTATTTATGAGTAGTAAAATCATATGTGTAAAAATAAAAAGTATATCGTTAAATTCAATTTTTTGTCCTCTTTTTAGCTATGGTAAAATATTTTTGAAAATTTAACATATAGGGTGTTGTTTATAAGTGGAACGAATTTGTCAACTTTTAGTGAAGCCGGGCCTGGATTTTCAATATTAATAATATCTCAATTAATTTGCTAAGATACAGAGACTATGTGTACTAAATATTATAAAATTATACAGAGTGGTTAAAAGCACAGGAGGCAATGAAGAAATGACCAAAATGTACAAAACACTCTGTATCTCAGCTATGAGGGATTTTAGACCCATAAAATATGGGTTATTTGGAATCACCCCAGTGACACCTATCCACTGTTAAAATGTTTCCCTCTCCCAATGAAACACCCTGTATAAATAACGTGTTTCTTGCTTTTCAAATCATTTTCTATTACTGTTTCACAACATCTAACCTAGTCAACTTCATCAAATATGTATAGAGTAATTAAGGAAAGGCATTCCTGAATATTTTGGCGAGTTTTATCCATAGTTACAAAACAATCTAAAGTAAATGTTCCTTGCATTTCGATCTATTTAACATTTATTTTATTGCTCAAATCATAATGTATTGTAATGATTATGAAATTCTATGATTTAAATACTATTTAATAATCTTTATTTCTTTTTTAACATCTGACATCTCAAAAATCATCTCATCAACATAAACAAACATGTCTTAACAACCATCTCCTTTTTTTTAAGTCCTTTTTATATAAGTTTTTTTATTTTAATTCTTTTAAAATACACTTTTTATAATTTTGTCTCATTTTTTACACAATAACAATATTCCCAAAATTTGTTTTCTTAATTTATTTTTATCTTAAAAAGAAATAATAAAATCAAATTTTAATTTCAATTTTTCCCACTAAAATCATATATTTTTCTTTGATTTCTTTTCGTATACTTAAATTCTCTTCCTCTGCTATTTCCAAATTCATTTTTATGTCTTCTTTTAAATTTTTTTCCAATATCCAAAAATATTTCTTTAATTCAATCTTCCATTTATGACAATTTCTTTTAATTTTATTTCTATTTAAATTCCCATCAAATTTAATACCCTATCCCCCTAGATAAATTTTCCTCTATTGCCACCTGCACCTTTTTATTTATTTCTGTAATTTCCTTGTTTACATATCTGTCCATAACTTCCACATTCCTTCTTCTATTTTTCTCCTCCATAATTTTACATATCGTCTTAAGTTCTCCATCGACCTTTACCTTAAATCCTTCTAGACCTTCCTTATTAGCTTTTGTTAGCAATTTCACTTCTTCTATTCCTTTTTGAAAATCTACCAATTTCTCCTCTACTTCTCCTTATATGTGACTTTTTAAATTTTCATCTACTTTATCCCCTAATTGACATATCTTCTCTTCCAATTCATTCTCTATGTCCTTTCCGATTCTAACACTATTTTCTTGAATTTCTTCTCTCAATTTTTTCTCTTGTCCTTTTATGTTTTCTTGTATATTTTTGATTTGCTCCTTCTGCTCTTCTTATTCTTTTTTAAATTTTTTTATTTTTTCTAAACTCTTATCTAATTTCCTGTTTATTCTTGGACTTTCTTCCCGATTTTCATCTAATTTTCTATTCCTATTATTCATATTTCCTTATTTTCTTCTAATTTCTTATTCATACTGATCAAAAATTCCATTAACCGATCTTCTCTACTTGTTCTTCCTTTTGTCTCCTATCCTCCTGTTCTTCTTTTGCTACGCCTCCCTCATTACCCATCAGCGTCTGTTCCTGTTCGTCTCCTGTTGCATCTCCCTCTGAATGTTGTCCTCCCTGTTCCATGTATTGCACTTGAGAATCTCCCATTCCATGTCTCCTTTCTTCTCGTTCTTCCTCTTCTTCTACGCTCCCAAATTTATCTGTATCTACATTCTTTCACTCTGCTTCCGTAACTTCAACCAATCTTTGAACCAATACCTGTTTTACTCCTGTCTTATCTAATTTTCTCTTTTCTAATTCTGATTTTTTAACGATTTTAAATTCAAAAATCGTTTTACCCTCAATTTTATCCTTTATTTTTAAGATGAACCTTTTCTACTGTAACTAATATTTTTGAATCCCAAGTTTTTCGTGCCCCACGGTTTTATTTTTGAGGCCCCACGTTGGGCGCCAATTGCAATGATACTGAAATTGTATGATTTAAATACTTTTTAATGATCTTTATTTTATTTTTAACATCTGACATCTCAAAAATCATCTCATCAACATAAACAAACATTTCTTTACTACCATCTCCTTTTTTTAAGTCCTTTTTACATAATTTTTTTATTTTAATTCTTTTAAAATACACTTTTCATAATTTTGTCTCAATTTTTACACCATAAAGTATTTAGAATATTACAAATAATTTCTTAAAAAAACATTACAAATAATTTTAGGTATATTAGAGAAGGGTATCCTCCCAAAATTATTTGGTAGACAAAAATCAGTCAGTCTCCTAGATATTGAAGGAGCCTTCAATATCGCTGCAAATGGAGCTGGCGGATTTTAGAAAACCTACTTATAACGTCATTGCTGCAAGGCCGTACTCAAAACGTGTATTGTGTTCTCTTCTAATCCACAACTTATTGAACGATCTCTACGAGCAAGCGTTGATTCCCAATGTTACACTGATAATCTAGCAGTGATATCGAGAATATATCTTTTATTTTCGTTCTTGCATTTCACCAATTTGTCTATTTTAACTTAAACGCTTTTGATTTCAACTTTATCCTTATCAATTTTATTAATTAATCAATATTAATAACAATAAACAAAGTTATTCTTTAAATTGAATGGCTTCTGTTGATGATATTGACACATAGTAACTTAAATTTATCACATTTCAAGTTAAATTTTTAATTTTGAAACTCTTTTGTTTAGGTTGGTTGGGCTCCAATGATCTCTATATTATTTTTAAGGTTCCGGAGTACATAATCCCCTTAATCCGAATCTGTAAACCGTTGACGAATGGGTTTTTAAGTAGGTTTTATTTTATGTCCACTACAGACCGTGGAGAGCCAAAAATTTTAGATGAACCGAGACCGCATGCTTTCAGGGCATAATATTTATACGGTCTTTGAGAAAAATAAACGGACAGGTGGTTAACACTCTAGATAATTATTCACGCTGTTTATGAATCTAATACATGACGCACGTGGTTCCAGATGGATTTTAACCGCGAAGCCTCGTATTTCAATTTATAAATCTCTGCATATTCATAAACAGTGCGACATTAAATCTGAGTTTTTTTTCTTTGACACGAGTTAGGAATCCAATCTGCTCGATTTGACTTCCCCAGGCCGGTTTCTACCTTTCGTGTTTGTCAATTTGGGCCTCCGAATCCCATAAATCACATTGCAAATACGCGTAAATTTATTATATTTTTGCTAATGAATAAAAAACTTCAGAGTTTTTGCTATAAAAGGGTACTCTTGGTAAGAGGCAACAAGATCCAACGTTTTAGAGAAAAATCGTTTTTATTTTCGCTTTATAGGAACTTTTCACACTAGTTTTGCACCCTGTATATTATTTCCAGTTGTTAAATAATTTATATTAATTTTCTTACCGTTGTCTTGACAAATTTAGCATTGCTAGCTTCTTCTTGCAAGTCTGGTGGAGTATTCGCAAATTCTTCATCACTGTCTGAATTACTATTCATTTTCACTAATTCACAAAATCACAATTATTCAGAAACAGAACGTATTATTATTTCATAGTTTAGTTATCTAGATTTCAAAACTTTGATTTACACTGACGTTTAATGAAAATTTATGTGAAACGTCAAAGTAGGTACGCAGGTGACAGTCAAAGGTATCTAGATAGTGAAAAATTACAAAATCGTATTGTTATGACTTAGCAGCCTAAAGGACGATAGACATACTTTCGATCATATTTTTAGGGTTAAAATTAGAACAAAAAATTTTTAAAAAGTTTTATTATTTAATAAATTTTTACGATTCTCAGCTTTGATGACAAACGACTTAACAAAATAATTACTCTCGACAGTCGAACAATGTAAATAATGATAAGTCCTTTCTAAATAGAACAAGAAATGATATATTGCTTGTAGTTAGTGATGCAATTAATAATTATAATAATAAACGATAATAATCTTATATACGTTCTTCTACGGAAACAGAGTCTAAAATAACTAAATCTCTACAGCTTTCACAAACATTTTAAACCCTGTAAGTGATTTAATTATTGAATACTAAAATTGTAAATCTGTCTTGATATTTTTGAAATTTAATTTTACCCAAAAAATGTTTTTGAAGCATTTTTAATTAACGTAAATCTCCGCTATATACTTTGTTGGAAAACATCCAATATATTTACCTAATCTAAATAATAAAAGCCAATCGTGTACACTAAATAAAAATTAAATCGAATAAATAAAAATAAAATAAAATAATTAAATATCCAATAAAAATATTACGCACGCTCTGTTTGAGCTACACTGGAATTAGAACCCATTGCCCATTTTATATTGAGATTGAGGGATCTGGAATAAATTCCACAGCCTGACCCCTCATTTGTTTTAGACAAGGCACCTGCTGCCAATGTAGGCTCTTGTACGTTTTTTATTATTACCCTGTAGGGCCCAAGAAAGGCATATCTTGGCACGCCCATGGTCATTTGCAACTTTGCAGTGACCATGAGATCGGTCGGTCCGGTAATATTAGGAATATATATAGCTCAAAGAGTTTCTGGTAAATTTGAATACACCGCAAAGTCTAAACCAATAAAAACCGATAAGACAACATATAATCACCAATTTAATTCCATATAAGTTCGTTTTTCTCAGCAATTGCTTGCTAATAACTAAGCAAGAATTGTAACTTTCTTACTCTTTTTACATTGTAATTTGTTGTTAACCTGTTCAGACAAATGAAAATGTGGTAGAAAGTCATAGTTGAATATTTTTTATTATACCATTGTTAAAAAAAATCGTCCTGATGTGGCTTTAATAAAAGCTGTGATTGATATTAAAAAATACACTGTTTTTTGAACAAATATATTTAATTAAATGTTTGAGATTTATTTTAAATTGTTTCTCGTGTTTTAATTTTGTTGTTTAATGTAAAAGCAGTCCAAAATATGAGAATATATTTACAGATTTGTTCAATATATACACAAAACCTTTACCAATCTACTGTGTGCAATGTGTACAATTTTTTACATGTATCTTTAATCTTAAATGCTTAGATAAAAATAGTGTATAAATTAAGTCAACGAGAACCTAATTATACAGTCCACTTCTGTCCTGGTTAGGGCGATTAGGGCTGGAACAGCAAAATTCCCGTCTAATCTATGAAAATTGAATTGAAAAATTTTAATATGCCATCACAAATCCCATTTCCTGATTGAGGAGTATTTTTAAAAAACCCTGTATATCTTGTATATAATAAAACCGGAAACTTACGATTACGTTTTTTTAATATTTATTTTTTAAATTATTACCGAGATTTTTATCTCCACCCTCCGTCTATAAGTGAATCTTTTTGGTGTTATATCCAGCAGTTGGGCTACCAAACTACGATGATGTCGTGCAGAGCTTAAAGTATTAAAAGCTTGCCCCCTGTGGATGGTCGGCATTAGTCATTTGAAACGTTCGAGATTTAAAATGTCCAAGTTATTGACGATTTAGGAACATCCAATCAAGTTTTTGTTATTTAAGAGGATAATGTTTTCTTGGTATATGTTATTTTTAAAATAATAATGTAACAGAGGATGATGTCGGGAAATTTATATATTTGTTTAAATTAACTTATAGACATAGTCGAATTTTTGTGAAGAAACTGATAAATACTTGAAAAAACGAGAGGTGTTAAATTTGGCATTCTATATGTTTGATCTCGAAAACTATTGTTTAAAGCTTGTACGATATTTTCATCTAAAAATTGTGGACAAATAAAGTAAGAATACAAGTACTAAAAACAAAAGAATCATGAAGAAAATATATATGAAAGGAAGATAAAGAAGAAATACAAATACAAGACAAAGACAATAGGATAAAATCCAAGTAGATTTAAATGTGAAATTAGAAAGAGTTGAAGGTTACTTAAAATGATTCCCTCCCATCAATTTGGTTTCAGAGAAAAACACTCAACGATCGACCAGGTGCATAGAATCACGACATAATTGAAAACTCTTTAGAGGAACAGAAAGTCTGTCCCACCGTCTTCTTAGACGTGGCCCAAGCTTTTGATAAAGTTTGGCATGAGGTGGTTAAACCACAAGTTAAATTTGTTACTACCACGTCAGTATTCAGAACTCTTAAAATTCCATTTATCAAACAGAGGAAGATGTATATTCTGATATAAGAGAAATTAAGGCAGGAGTACCCCAAGGTAGTCTACTAGGTCCAGTACTCTACTTACTATATACCAGTGATATTCTTAACCTTGAGCACGATATTATTGCAACATTTGCTGGTGATACTGCCATTCTGGCTGTTGCAAAAGACCATGAAGAAGCTAACCGAACTTTACTAATAAACGAAACCAACACATTCCCATAAGAATAAATAACGCTCAGATTCCATATGCTAATACAGCAAAATATCTTGGAATGACACTCGACGCTAGACTTCGCAGGAAAATCCACATTAAAAAGAAACGTGAAGAGCTTGGTATAAAATATAAAAAGACGTATTGGCCATTAGGAAGAAATTCCAAGTTGTCCATACATACCAAACTGCTCATCTACAAGCAGATATTGAAACCCATTTGGACGTGTGGTAGCCAGCTTTGGGGCTGCGCCAGTAAAAGTAACATTCAAGTTATCCATCGTTTTCAAAATAAAGTATTAAGGAACATAGTCGATGCACCCTGGTACTGTCGCAACAGTGATCTTCATAGGGACCTTGATGTAGACTAAATCCAGCTCCTCAATAATACCAATTTAGTAAGAAGACTCAAGAGGACCAAGCCTTTTGAATTAGTTCAGTGACTGTGCTGGTTACAAACAGAGTATTGTGCGGATTTTGTATTACACGTTACCGGTATCGTTACTAAAATTATCGGACCCTAAGGCTCGATGCAGACGGGCGAGTTCTATCGCTGCGAGCTCGCCGCGAACTTTTCTCGCGCGAGGTAGCGGACCAAAGAAACAAATGGTGCGATTCACACGTAGGAGAGCTCGCAGCGAACTCGCCGCGATCTCGCGGCGAGAATTCCTCGCCGGCGGTTCATAGTTGCGATCTTCGAGAAAAGCTTCGCCCGTGTGCATAGTGGGACGGCGAGCTCGCGGCGAGAACGCTGCGTACTCGTCGCGAATCTACTCGCCCGTCTGCATCGAGCCTAAGGTACCCTAGTGAGCTGGATATTAGTGTTTAAGAATTCTAGTTAAGTTAGGTTAGAACAAAATTGCTTATTGATCTTCATGATCAGATTGTAATTGTGTTTTGGACGAAAAAAAAAACTTAAAATTGATATGAGAAAAAGGAGACCTGATCCATAAATCAATAGAAAGTCTGCCATTATGTAATCCCGTCTGCCACATTAAATAAAATTCTTCTTATTAAAGTTACGCGGTTGCTAGTACATCAAGCGTTTCAAATTCTTGATATAAAAGTGGAATTTTTAAAATGTCTTGAATTTATTATTTAAAATGTCAATTTTAATTGAAAATTTGAAATATTGAAAACTCGAAATTAAACCGCGTACCCAAAAAGATAACCATTATTTGGTTTGATATCTTTGGTACGTCTATAACGTGGGTGTTTACTTTTGTCATATCGTTCCTACAGAGGCTGATCATAAACTATACACCTTAATGTAAATTCTTTATTAAAGTATTGTATTTCAAAGAAGTCGATATAAACGTTCCATATTTAAAAAAAAAATATTTGAAGAAATCCCTGTGACCTCGTCAAAAATGTGTTTCGTGCTTTGCCTGTATTGTTTGTTGTGTGCTGATGGAATTTCAAGTAATGCAAATAAACGTTCTTAGAGTAGAAGTGAGTTTTGACAACATTGGGGATTGCTTATAATAAATAACATCTTCAGAAGTTAAATTAATTCATATTTCACTTAAATTTTACAAAAAATGTGTACCAAAATGTAAAATTTAGCAAGAAATTTGAAGCTAAACGTTCTAGTCGCGTGTTGCAAAATAGATATTTCGATGGCTACTCGATTATAGTTGATATGGCCTGGTCCTCATGTTTTTGTTACAATGTTTGGAATTTCTAGTCATGACTGTCAATATTTTGCATCATGAATTTATTCCAGTTAAGTGTACATCCCTAACTATACTAGAACCAAAAATGACGTGCTTATTAATTTTTGAATTAACTCAAATAATAGTTAATTATTTTTACAATAAACTAAAAACTTTTTTTTTCTGGTTCAATATGTTGGTGAATCCGTTGGTCTATGTCCCACAATTTTTGTTCTTCTTTTAGAACGTGCTTGATGCATTTCTTCCAGTTTTCTGCAGTGACCCAGGTTCCAAAAGTTGAATGATACCTTCAAACCAGTTTTCAAACACCTCTGCATTCATCTCCTCGTGGTAATCGCCAGTTGTTTTTTTTTAGAAGAAAATATGAGTTCACCGTTTGGTAGAAATCTGCTGTCGCTCCCTATACCTGTAACTATCAGGCGGCTATCTTTTGCAGACGTCTGTTTTAACCCAGTTGACAACGCTTCATTAAAGGCTTGTCGTGCACTGGTTATTTTTCCATCCTGCCATACTTGTTTGACCGTATGTCCCTGGTTAACACACGTCTCATCCATGTAGTAAACGGTTATTTTTGTTGCTGATTTTTTGGCTCTTGTACTTCCCCATGGATTCTGCTTTCACTTAGTTAATTGTAAATAGATGATTTGGGTTCACCCGTGTAGTCACAGCTAACTTATCTTTTGGCCGAGGATGATCCCTTTCAAGACAGTGAAATACTCGAAGTACAATTTGTTTTTCATGAGTACAATAAATAAATTGTTTAGAAATAAACGTTAAAAATACACAATAAGCGCACAAATCACAATAAGCACACAATAAATAATAATCTTTGAAAGCGACTATATTGTATCAGTACACAATCAAGACTGCCTCTTGACCAGACACTTTCTATTTGTCACTTATTATCTATCTAAGCTAATTCCCCGAATGCATTTATTTGCCATTAAATATTCGTTATTCTACATCAACCCTATGATACGTTCCTGGTAGATACAGGTAAGAAACGGATTCTTACTTACTCGCTCGTTAAAATGTACTTAAGAATAAGCAATAAATAAAATAAGTTATTTGAAATTGAGAGAAAATGATTTATAAGTATTACTCATTAATGTTTTTTTTTTCTAAATAATATTGTTTAATCATACTTTTATTATCCATAATTAGCCACAAACTTCAACTTTACTGTTTATTGGTAAAATAAGAATGACAACGCTATTTTGTTTGTTTTATGGTCTTGTAAATTCTAAATTACTCTCGAACATTATTTGTTATAGCCTAGCTCAGATATAACTTTTGAGTTACTCTGTAGAAGAGGTATAAAATTATAAACAAATTCTACTACAGCGTCAGTAATTTTGATCATTTTTTGATATTTATGAAGTAATTTTGATCATTTTTTTATATTTGTGATGTAAAATTTTAGTGAATATTTTAAATGTGTAATGTCTGAGTTTTACTAATTTTGTATTTTATTACCATCTGTGTAAACTTGAGGTTAAGTAGAGTAGCTCTAGCTAGACTTCGCCTCTTGTACCAAAAAATTAATAGTTTAATAAAAAAACCTAATTACTGGCTGGAAAACCCAACAAATACACTTTCACGAACGATTATTTACATATTGTAATTTTCTTTTTCTTTTTTTTTTCAGGTAAAAAGTGGCGATCTTTAACTCCTCAAGACAGACGGCCCTTCGTCGAGGAAGCCGAACGTCTCCGGGTTATCCACATGACTGAACACCCCAACTACAAATACCGACCTCGACGAAGGAAACACAATAAACAACGGGCGACCGCCGGCCCAGGGACTCGCGTAGGAACTTCGTTGCCGAGTCCCAATCTCCCTAACATGTCACCCAGATACTCTCAGTACATCCCCAACGCTAGTCTTTCTCCAAATCTGCAGCAGCAATCGGCGTTCTCCTCCATGGATTTCCCCAGCCCGGGTGGTAGCATCGATTACACCAATGAGAAGAGATATAGTCCTGATAGTTATAAGTTTAACAATCATTACGGATATTTATCGTATGCGTCTTACTCACAAAAAAGTCCTTACTCAAATCAATCGCCAGAAAACTCCCCGACTCATAGTCCGGATTCCAAGAGTCAGAACATTCCCGGTAGTCCATCAGATGTAAAGGAAGATAAAACAGCTGTTTTACCTACTCCAGATATGTCTCCAATGGAACAAGAAAAGGAGCAGTATCAACAGTACAAGGAAGAAGCGAGGATATCCAGTGCTCAGAATACTTCAGGTTCTAATGACCAAACTTTTAATACCAGAGTACATAATTACAGACAAGCCAATACGCAGTTTACTAACGCACAACCAATAACGTCGGTACCGATGGCAAACGGCATGTACATTATGTGTGCAAACAAGAGCAGTGTAGAACAAGGACAAGTAGTAACTGGAACATTTTATCCTCCGGTAGCTACATCTCAGGATCAGCAACTGCTAGGAAGTTCTCATACCGCAGGTATCAATACTTCAAGCAGTTTGAGTTACTATAGTACAAACGTTCAATCATATTACGGTAAGGATTATCCATACGAGCATCATGAACAAAATAAGGATACTTTCTTGGGTTATCAGCCTATGAAAGTTATGGAAAAACAAGACTATCTTCAAGTATACAAGCCAAATCCTATTGAAGAACATTATGATTACAACCAAGAATCTCACTTGGTTGGTTATATCCCTAACCCGACGGAAAACCGTAATGATATTGACGGTGATGACGTTGATACTAGGGAATTCGATAAATATTTAAAATTTAGTAACTCCGAAACTAACGTTATCGACTCAAATCATAACTATAGAAATGAAGGACTCAGTTCTAACGTATCGTACAATTTTCAAGCTCAACCCACATCTGTGATTTTGCCTACTTCGACGGTTAAACCTGAACCGTTCATATCACACTGCCCAGAGATTTATGAAATAGCCCCAAATGGTGTTCCTAAAAACGAAGATGATTTTAGTGAAATTTTAGCTGGAGTACGAAAGACTTGTTTCAGTACATGATAGTTGTATATATTTGTAAATTGAATACTAAGTGCAATGTTATTGTTGGTTCTAAAATTCCTGCATCAAAAATGAGTGCATTCACTTTTATTTTCGAATCTATCAACTCCTAATGATTCTGCAAGTTCTGCCTCCATGAATTAACGCCTCCAATTCTTCAACTTCAAACTATTTCAGATCGCTAAAGTGTTCTTTATCCTCAACATCAAAATCTTTCATATTTTCTGAAATATCGGCGAAAATAGGCGAAAAAACATTTTCCCGACCTTCCACAAATTTCAGACAGCTGAGATTGAATGTACCCATGAATTGTTGTGCTGCATTATTCTTTATTTAGAAAACGAGTAAGGAATTTAATTTATCAGATTCGACATCCTAAGACCGGTTTCTGCCTTTCGGCTTCGTCAGTTAATTCTTTATTTACTTCTCATACGATAATGGAACAATGATACCAGATTTATAATTGTTGCAGTAGAACTTAGACGTTAAAACTTATCTCCCGATTAAATTTTGCAATTTTAAAAGTAGACTGAAGTGTTTTAAGAAAAAACCATTCGAAAATAAAAGTGAAATCTCCCATTTTGTAATTTGTTTACTCTTCCTCTAACTTTCGAATAGGATAATTTAAATTTAGACATAATTCGATGCAGGGATTTTCTAGTTTTAATTTATTAGTATAGTTTGGTAATAGAAATAAACTATGATTTACTGTGATATTTATCATAAAATAGGTATCTACATATCACTTAAAAATGATCACATTTGTACAGGGTGGCCAAATAAGAATGCGAGGTACTGTATCGTAGAGGCTTGCGGAAAAAAAAGTTATAACTAAAACGGCCAAGAGAAAAACCTGGAAAATATTTTCAAGTTTCTAAAATGGCCGCTAGGGGGCGTAACTGCAATCTTGAATCTAAGAAAGTGATGTTTCTGTGAATTCCGCTATATTAACCTAACAAAAAAATACATGATCTTTAAAGTAGAGGATAATCTAAATCTTTTTTGTTTGACAATTTTTGCTGCATCTCTAAAACTAAAGTGTTGGGGGGTATTCAAAAGTTTCAGTAAAAAACACCCTGTATATTCGAAACGGCTGGGCCGATTTTAACAAACTTGGGCTAGTTGAAAAGAGCTATTCTTGGGCTAAAAATGTTATAATATTTGAAGTTTTATTAGTTTCAGATGTCGCCGCTAGAGGGCTTTTTTCAACATTTCGACAGAAATGCATAGAGCGTGATGATCAGCATTTAGAGCATTTACGGAGGCACTAAAAACTTTTCTTTTTTAAATCGGTCCTTTTTAGGGCCACAACTTACATAATAAAAGGAATTAATTAGTTTAAAAAATAAAAATTTAAGGGATTTCCGTATAAAATTTTCTTTGGGCTAAATTTTAGGTTAGGAACAAGATTTCGAGATGCGGTTTTCGGGAGCTTGTTTAGCTACTTTTTCATGAAAAAGAAATCATACCAATGCGTTTAATTTTTTTGAGAAAATTAACCATTTCTGACGAGATTTCGAAAAAGTCCTCTAGCGGCGACATCTGAAACTAACAAAACTTCAAATAATATAGCATTTGTAACCCAAGAATAGCTCTTTTCAACTAGCCTAAGTTTGTTAAAATCGGCTCAGCCGTTTCGAATATACAGGGTGTTTTTTACTAAAACCTTTGAATATCCCCCACAACTTTATTTTTAGAGATATAGCAAAAATTGTTAAACAAAAAAGGTTCAGATTATCCTCTACTTTAAAGATCAGGTATTTTTTGGTAGGTTAATATAGCGGAATTCGCAGAAACATCACTTTCTTAGCTTCAAGATCGCAGTTACGCCCCCTAGCGGCCATTTCAGAAACTTGAAAATATTTTCCACGTTTTTCTCTTGGCCGTTTTAGTTATAACTTTTTTTTCCGCAAGCCTCTACGATGGATGGTTTCCAAGATACAGATACAGTACCTCGCATTCTTATTTGGCCACCCTGTAGTACGAAACCGATGATATAAATTTTCAGTTTTTATAAATCATATATTTAATAATTTTGAATCACTAAGCATCATAATATTAAAATGTTTAATTGTCAGGGTTATCCAATACAATTATATTTGAAAAATAATGCCAAAATCGGAATTTTTTAATCCACCATTTGTTACTTGGTAATTATTCGGTATAAAATTTCTTCCAGAAAGCATTTAAGTACAGGCGCACATCCAGAGGGGGGGGGGGGGTCATGGTGGCCAAAGCACGAACATATTTTTTATTTGTAATTAATATTAATATTGCTGCAACAGATGGGAGATCTGTGCCATTTAAGGCCTAGGTTACCATGTGACTAACGATATTTGCACTTCATAAATAATTCAAAATCAACTTCGGTAATAGATACATATTTGATGCATTTGAAATCAGTAAAAATACCTTCGTGTCCCCCCCTCCCAATCAGTAAAATCTCCCCCCCCCCCCCAGCCTGGATCCGCCTTTGATTAAGAGCAAACCGAACCCCTTGAAAAAATTTAATAACCTTTTAAGCCTTTAGTTTTAGTCTGATTTTTGTAAAATTTTCAGGAAATACTAATAATTACAAAACTTAGGGTGGAGATTCTTTGATTTTTTTGTAAACATTCGAGTATTTATTTTGTTAATTTTAAATGGAAAATCACAAAAAGAAATATCCGCGCCATTCTGCATTAAATCTATGAAAATTTGCTCCTATTTGTTTAAAAAAATATCAAGTAGTTTAATATGGATTCCCATTTTTGTCTTAATTATCTTTGTAAAGTGCTGCCGCATCGTTCTATCTATCTATCTGTGATGGGGGTGTCGATACACTGCGACCTATAAGATCTATTGTGCCCCTGCCGCATCGTTACATACATTTAAAGCTGTCGAGAAATATTCCATGGCCAAGTGTTCCCAGTGGCGAGCATATAAATACAATTTTATATTAGAAAATCCTCATAAAATAGAACTGAAATTTGCTTCTCACAAGAACTCCGGTTGCCACTTAAGTACCACATCTGTTTACCTCCTACATCTCGTTATCGCGCACAACCCCTGACTACACCGGTCCTGGGCACTTCTACCATGTTGCCACGTCTCTTCTACTTATAATTTACCCTAAAGGACCCCGCACCATTCTTATGGAAACGGAAGCACCGTCAAATTGTCTGAATTTTTGATATGTGGTAGTACTTGATGTCCTGATCAATAGTGTCCAGGGGACTAATCCTATCCTATGGCTAGATTTCGATGTACAGGGCGTTAAAGTTCAAGATCCCGAAATTTTAAAATGTGTACCAAGAAGTCCATGCAAAATATTTTTAAAAGTTTCTGGCGGATAAATGTAGTCAAAATACATACGTAATAAAAAAAATCAAAATATATATCCTTACAGGGAGATTCGTATTTCCACCGGCCTTTTTGTTCAAAGTATGTATTTTTAACATGCAGAAATAGCCTGAAATATCGATAAAAAAGTCATGAATATTGGATATAATGTAGATCTTGACATCCTCTTTCAAAATTGTAATAGGTTAAATTGGATCCTATGGCTTGTTTTCGAGAAATTAAACGATTAAACTGTAAAAATATCAATTTTTGCCAATAGCAACTTTTAGCAATAAAAAATAAACGAAATATTATAAACTAAATATTTTTACACACTGTATTAGATTATATTGCACCGTTATATTAATTGGAGGCTGGCTAAAAATTCATACCTACAGGGTGATCTCACTTGAGCTTGTAATATGACAATATCAACAAATCTAAAACAGCTGCCAAACAATTAAAAGGTTTATTGTTTCAATAAATAGAAAAATACGTAAGTATATTTGAGATTTTTTTATCGAACCCATAATTCATATTTTAAGTTCGTTTCTACAACACCAATGCGTTTTGGTTTACTTGTTATCCCTTTTTAGGAATATTTCACTGATATTTTTGGAGAATCATATGCAATTATGGAAAATCGATTATTCCATTGAGCTTTGAAATCCATCCTATTACACCACCCTATACATTTATTTAATAGCGTTTTTTAATTTTTACGAGAGATTCTTCACATGAAAATTATATTTTTCCAGTGTCGTTTATTAAATCCAATAAATAATTGAATAATCTGAAAAAAATACAGGGTAAATAATTAAACAATCCACTATGTATGCGATATGAGTTTAAAGCTTTATTTATGATATTAAAGACCATTATTTCATTTTTTTAATTATCATAACGCGCTGCAGATCAAAGTTTTTAATGGAACGCCCTATGTATTTCAACATTTTTAAAATCTTCCCAATGAGCTGATTTCAACGATATATCACACTTACTATCTAAGGTAAATAGTAAAGGGATCTACAGCTATTCAAAAATCACATTTTTGTAAATTCTGGTGGTTGCTGTAGCTTCTAAAAGGTAACAATTAATTATTAATTCTTTGGCAGCTGTTTTAGATTTATTGATTTAGTCATCTTACAAGCTCAAGTGAGATCATCCTGTAAGTATGAACTTTTAGCATGCCTCCAATTAATATAACGGTGCAATATATACAGTGTGTAAAAATATTTAGTTTACAATATTTCGTTTATTTTTTATTACTGAAAGTTGCTATTGGTAAAAATTGATATTTTTACAGTTTCATTTCTCGAAAACAAGCCATAAGATCCATTTTAACCAATTTAACAATTTTGAACGAGGACTTCAAGTTCAACATTATACTTTTTTTTATCGATATTTCAGGCTATTTCTGCATGTTAAAAATACATACTTTGAACAAAAAGGCCTGTGGAAACATGAATCGCCCTGTAAGGAAATATATTTTGATTTTATTTATTACGTATGTATTTTAACTACATATATCCGCCAGAAACATTTAAAAATATTTCTTTAATAAAAATGATGGGTGAAAAAAATGATAAATACATTTTTTTACAATAGAAAATGGTAGATTTGAACAGCACGGTATAGTTGTTAAGTAATTTGGAGATTACATAAAACTACACGGAGAGAATGCGCAGCAAAATGCATGTCAATTGGTGTTTAGTTATTGCTTTGTAAATATTTGGCAACATTATGATCAAATACAGTGCATACAATAAATTTATTTCAAAGCGACTTTAAAAAAATAACATGCTTTGAATGTATTTTTTATGTAATATTGACAGTATTAGGTTATGTTAAACATTTTTATTAAATAATATGTTGACGTGTAATATTGAATATATATTGATTTAGTTTCACAATATTTAATGTTGAAATTATAGGAAAGATATTACATTTCTAACGCTGCAATTTTTCTCCGTGTACACGCTCTAAAATGAAATAGAATATATACAGGGTGACCCGATATTAAGTGAAAAAACGTCGGGAGGCAAAAGAATATTAACACTTCATACAAAGTTTTGTAATACAGGTCCTCGTTTAACTCTTAGAAGTATAAATAGATCTACAATATAGCCATAGTGCCAAGGATGGTCCATTCCTCTTGTAAACTCAGATTCACAAGTGAAGAGGACTATTTTAAAAATTATCTGTTTTTCTTTGAATGAACCACTAAGCATAATCATAATCATAGTATGTACTTTTTGTAAGTGAAAGGGATACAGAAGTTGTTCTTTAACTTCTCTTTCCACTGGATTAAAACCACTTAGTTGTTAAAAAAAGGTTTTTTATTGACGTTTCGGCTTTCTATATCGAAACGTCAATAAAAAAACTTTTTTTAACAACTAAGTGGTTTTAATCCAGTAGAAAGAGAGAGAGAAATTAAAATACAAACCACTATGAGCTTCCGAAATGAATTGTTCTTTAACAATGCGATGAACATTATGTTGTGTTGACAGCTTTAATACAGTTTTTATTGGACCTTAGCCACCCATTTTTGGTAGACAACTTCCTAAAATGTATTTTGTAAAACATGCATTTGTCTGCCTGCATGGCAATATTGTAGATCTTCTTATACTTCTAAAATAAGCATACACATACGTTCTGAGATTTCTGAGAATACTTTTAATTCCATAAAGATCAAATAGAAATTGAAAACAAAAAACAAAATTTAAATTTCAACTTTGGAGGCACATAACTAGGAAACTGTATTACAAAACTTTATATGAAGTGCTAATATTATTGTGCCTACAACTTTTTTCTCATTAGTCCTTTATACAATAAAACAGTATTTTCTCAATTTTGTAGCAAAGCATATAAAGTAGGCTTAAAAAAACTGAAGAAAAATAAAAAGTTGTTTTTACCAGAAGTAAATCCAACTTTCTTCGTTCATTTTTTCTAATCTTACTTACAATTTTCTTAAAATTTTGAGAATATACTACATACATATATTTACAATATTTTTCTTAACCTTTAAACATAATAATTAATCCACGTAAATCATATATTCCATCAAGCAACCGCAAATTTGTGGATTTTTAATATTTAATTTAATGATCGTTAATTTTCTTGGAATATAATTTATTTAATTGCTATTTGGTTTTAGTTAATTATTGTGTGTTTTAAATTAGATTTTAACGTTTTTCCATACACTGCGTAACTTTGATTGCGTCTTTTTATGTCAATGAATAAAAGGTAAATAAAAAAATGTCTATAGAAAAGCAAATTTAATGAACTTCCTGCATCCAGTAGAGATTGGTGGATCAGTTCCTGTAAATGTAGGCTTCTAGATAAAGAATCAGGATTATCAATCATCATTCCAAGCAGCTAATGAGCATGGTCTAATCAAAAATACCACATAAGTAATACAGAGGGCATTATTGTTCTTATTATTTTTTAACATAAAACAAGCCTGCACTGTCAACCCAAGAGCCTTCTAGGTTTTTAAACTTTGTTTTATAAGGTGAAGAGTGAGAAACAATTAAATAAGTAATCAAAATTAAGTGAAATATGATTGCTTAGACAGTATTTTGTCTCATAAGAATTCCTAACGCAATGAATGTATTGGATAACCCATCATATAAATCTTAAAATTATATTTAATGTTTTTCGAAATATTTCTAGGTCTACATGGTACTCAAATATTTAGTAGTTATCGCATAAATATTTATAGGGTCCAAAGATAATCGGAATATCAAACAAAAATATTCTAAAATCGAGTCAAATTAAAAATTTTAAATTTTGCAATTGTAAAGAACGAAAATATCCTAGTTATTTTTAATATTTTTTCACTGTTGTTTTAAATACCGATTTTTAAATTTATTAACATGTTTTATTATTTTGTTTAAAAACATTTGAGTTAACACAACAATTTTGGGATAGCGATTATAAATTACAGCCAACTTGGATGTCTCATGAAGTGCATTTATTAAAAACAAAACATTAATGACGCTTTTTCAAGCTTCTCTTATAAGAAAAAAACAGATTATAATTTTTTTATATATACAGGCAATCCCAAAACTAAGGAAATTATATAACCCAGTTATGAATTACCCTGTATATTAAATAATGCAATATTAAAAACGTATTTAGAAAAAGGTATACTGAAAAAGTTTACTTTAGTTTTAAACATACAGAGTGTTGAATACAATAGATAAATCTAACTCTACTTTTTTAAATACCCAGTATATCCTAACTGAGCTAAATTTAAAATTGCATACAGGGTGTCCTATTTACAAAAACCCTACTTGAGGCTGACTTTTATTTGAATTTCGTCTAATCATATTAACTTATCAGTTGTAATAGTAAACAAGCACATCAGGGTTGTATTATACAAAACATACAAATTAATTTTTTTGTTTTGTCAGTTCTAAGTCTGGAAAAAGTGTGAAGGCAAGTTTTAGTTTTTTTATGAATTTAAAAAATCCTAAATACTTACATACGAAAGTAGAAATATACACCACAAATTTGAACCAAATAAATAAATGCTCAAAATTTTATTAGTACAGCCATGATAAGAACTATTCGAGGTCGTCTTAAATATCTTGAATCGTATAATAATAATCACTTATTGTCGTAACTCTTAATTTAGAGAAGATATGGAACTTTGTCAGAGGTTTGTAGTAACCATAATTATTTGAGAGAGAAATATTGGAAATTAATAATAAGTTTTTGACAATTTTACCTCAAAAACTATCCATTTTAAAAATCTTGAATTTTGGGAAAATAAACTTGATAATATTACTAGTGATTTAACAAATTTTTGGAATTTGAATCCTTTCATAGAAAAAAAAATTAGTAAAAATTTGAACTCTTATTCACTTTTTATTTTTCCAATGTTTTCAAACGTAAATTGTTGTTCAGTGTACAGTCCAGTCACTATTCTAGTAAATAATAGGTAGATATGGAAGAGACTGTTAACATTTATATTCACTTTAAAAGTGTAGTTTTGGTGAAAAACATATTCTCATGCTTAGTTAGAAGGTAAAATTTTTATGTATCTTTAATAGTGACTTTTATTGTTAGTAAATGGATAATAAAAATTAGAAAACCTTTTTTGGATGTTCCGACTCATTTTTTGTACCTCCAAGTATATTTTTCTACAAAATAAAAGCAATTTTGCTTAGTCTATGCGAAAAGAAACGATTTTAATAAATTTTATTATTTTTCTAGTTTATTTATTTAATGTTTAAGACTTGTTTGAATATGTGACGTCTTTGAACTACCTTGAGTTAAGAAAAACTTCAGTCATCTAATTCTAATTTATACAAACTGGAATGTTATCAGCGAACCGTCATGGTTAGTTAACAAATATCAACTAAAAAAAAATTATGGCTTGTACAAATCCATTAAATAATTTAATTAAATAATTAAACTAGCAGAATATATGGTAAAATAATTGGAAGTATTGAAAGAAAGTTTTATGAATTTGATTCAAAATATGAAAGCCTCAACGGCATGAGAATCAGGGTAGAAATTATGGGGGAACATTTTTATAAACATAAACTAAAATTGGGCTTTAAAAAAAAGTCACAAAACGTAGTTTTAAGGAAAAGACACACACTTAAAACAAGAATAAAAATGGTACGTGTTAGACGAGCCCCCCCCCCCCCCTAGAGCTTGTCTCTGGATCCGCCACTGTGTCAATAGTTTTATCAGCTAAAAGATAAAAATCGCAAACATGCTGTGCAGCCCCTGGTCTTAAAAAGCTACGAAACAAATTATTCATTAGACGAAACAAAAAAAATATAAATTAAAACTTTCGGCAATCTGTATGTTGGTGCAGAAACAATTTTTGAACTTCTAAAAGCAGCAAATTATTTTGTACTGTATTTATCACATAATTTTAAATATTGAACCTTATTACCAATATAATTTTCTTAAAATCCTATTATTTTACTGTTTTTATAAACAAAATAAGTTATTAAAATTAGTGAATAATCCATGTAAACATTTCGAAATTGATTAAAAAAAAGTTCGAGATAAACTAGAGAACAACTCATTTTAGTACCTAGAAAAGTGCAGTTTGAAATTATGCCAGACATGCGCATTATATCAAAAGATTTTACTCTAGGTTATCTATAGCTTCAAACAACGCTTACTATATTTGTTATAAAACAATATTAAAATTTGTACAGGGTGGCCAAATAAGAATGCGAGGTACTGTATCTGGGAAACTATCCACCGTAGAGGCTTGCCGAAAAAAAAACGGCCAAGATAAAAACCTGAAAAGTATTTTTAAGTTTCTGAAATGACCGCTAGGGGCGTAACTGCAATCTTGAATCTAAGAAAGTTATGTTTCTGTGAATTCCGTTATATTAACCTAACAAAAAAATACCTTAACTTTAAAGTAGAGGATAATCTGAACCTTTTTTGTTTGACAATTTTTGCAGTATCTCTAAAAATAAAGTGGTGGGGGGTATTCAAAAGTTTCAGTAAAAAACACCCTGTATATTCGAAACGGCTGAGCCGATTTTAACAAATTTGGGCTAGTTGAAAAGAGCTATTCTTGTACTACAAATGCTATAATATTTGAAGTTTTGTTAGTTTCAGATGTCGCCGCCAGAGGGCCTTTTTCGACACATCAACAGAAATGGTTAATTTTCTCAAAAAAATTAAATGCATTGGTATGATTTCTTTTTCATGAAAAAGTAGCTAAATGATGCCTAAACAAGCTCCCGAAAACCGCATATCGATATCTTGGTCCTAACCTAAAAATTAGGCCAAAGAAAATTTAAATAAATAATATATAAAAAGGAAAAGTTTTTAGTGCCCCCGCAAATGCTCTAAATGCTGATCATCACGCTCTATGCATTGCTGAAGCCTCTTATGGATAGACAAAACTGCAGTCTGAAAATCAAGACAAGTTAAGTCTGGTGATCGCGCAGGCCATGGAAACAAACTTCCTCTTCTAATCCAACGCTGTTGTAATACTGCATTAATATGCTCTCGCACAATAATGGAGAATTTTTATTTCAAATTCTTTGGACCGATGAAGCCACCTTTAAAATCTGCACAATATGCATTATTGGTCTGCAGATAATCTGCATTGATTGCGTGAAGTTCAGCACCAAAGACGTTGGAGTTTAAATGTGTGGTGTGGCATACTGGGAGGCCGAATTATTGGGCCCTATTTTTTCGAGCAATCCCTAAGCGGCAATATCTTTCTTGACTTTTTGGCCAATAAATTGTTATTGCAGATGTGACAGTGAAAACACGTCAAAACTTGCATTTGCAGTTGAATGGTTGCCCAGCCCATTATGCTATTATTGTGCGAGAGCATATTAATGCAGTATTATAACAGCATTGGATTGGAAGAGGAAGTCTGTTTCCATGGCCTGCGCGATCACCAGACTTAACTTGTTTTGATTTTCAGACTCAATCTACGACCAGAGAGATATGAAAAACCGGATTCGTAATGCATTACGTAACATACCGAGAGCCGAAATTGAAGCTGCAGGTTTGTCTATCCATGAGAGGCTTCAGCAATGCCTAGAGCATTTACGGGGGCACTAAAAACCTTTTTCTTCAAATCGGTCCTTTTTAGGGCCACAACTTACATAATAAAAGGAATTAATTAGTTTAAAAAATAAAAATTTAAGGGATTTCCGTATAAAATTTTCTCTGGCCTAAATTTTAGGTTAGGAACAAGATATCGAGATGCGGTTTTAGGCATCATTTAGCTACTTTTTCATGAAAAAGAAATCATACCAATGTATTTAATTTTTTTGAGAAAATTAACCATTTCTGTCGAAATGTCGAAAAGAGTCCTCTAGCGGCGACATCTGAAACTAACAAAACTTCAAATATTATAGGATTTATAGCCCAAGAATAGCTCTTTTCAACTGGCCCAAGTTTGTTAAAATCGGCTCAGCCGTTTCGAATATACAGGGTATTTTTTACTGAAACTTTTGAATACCCCCCACCACTTTATTTTTAGAGATACAGCAAAAATTGTTAAACAAAAAAGGTTCAGATTATCTTCTACGTTAAAGATCAGGAATTTTTTTGTTAGGTTAATATAGCGGAATTCACAGAAACATAACTCTCTTAGATTCAAGATTGCAGTTACGCCCCCTAGCGGTCATTTCAGAAACTTGAAAATATTTTCCAGGTTTTTATCTTGGCCGTTTTAGTAATAATTTTTTTTCCGCAAGCCTCTACGATCTTATTTGGCCACCCTGTACCTATTGTGTCTATAAGACGAGTTGCTTTATATTCTTTTATAGATTTATTAAAATGTACAATAAATACAATTGTGACAATATATCTCAATTTATTATGCCGATAATGATATCTGTAATACGTTGTTGATTATTATTTATATTTAATGTAAAAACCAAAGTTTGTACATTGTGTAATATATAATTTAAATGATTTTTAGTTAAAACGTTGTATTATACTTTGTATATTGTTAAACAAGGGAAAATATATTAACAGTAAATATTTATCTTGTGATTTATTGATATCCCTTACCCGTTATACTAAACAAGAACTTTTTTAAGCTTTTATAGGACCTCCAAAACATATAGGTTTGAAAATAGGTTTGAATCCCTGATAGGGGAGTGAAATTTCTAGACGAAAATATTCGAGGTTAGGCTACATTTTTAAAAAACCCTACTATACGGATCGATACCCTACTTCATCACGGTCTTTTAATTTTTTTTTTATTTTTCAACAGCTCTTAGAGCCGGAGATATTTAAAAAATAGTGAAGTAATCCACTCGAAAAATACCAAAAATACCGTTTTTGGCACATATCTCGCGAAGCTCCAGTCCAAATTTTTTGATTTTTTTTTTACAAACTACTCTTTATGTATAGAATCGAAAAAATTAAAAAAATTTGACTTAGCTCATACATGCATATAAATTTCACTATCTAATGTGTCGTTTAATTTAAAGTAGGCAACATACTGTACGTTGAAGTATAAGGTATTATCTAACTTAAAATTCCTTACATTTTTAAATCAAAGATACTAAAGCATTTCCATTTGTTGGCTCAATTCCTGTGTTGTCTGAAATCTATTTCCATATATGAAATATTGTTTAATACATATAAATGTTAAAAATAACGGGTTCGTTGAATGCAAAATCGATTCACTACTACTGTTTATTATAAAGAAACATGAGCTTATTATGATACAAGTAAACTCGCTTTTTATTTGATTGTTCCTTAAACCAATTTAAAAATTGTAGTCCAATAAATGCGGGGGGGGGGGGTCGGATTGGTTCCTGTGCTTAACCGTACCGCAAGTAGGATACCCCATTAAATGTAGGGGACCCCAACTAAGTGTTTGCCCAAGGCCCCCAAATGTCTGGTGGTAGCCCTGCGAATATCATCATGAAGAAAAAGATCTGTCTCGAAAAGGAAAAGAAAATGACCAAAATAGTAAGAATCCTACAATGTACACGACACTTTCAAAAGTGTAGACTTAAAGAAATTGCCGCATAGTCCCAGTGGCGTAGCCAGGAATTTTTTTCGGAGGGGGCCCACTATTTCTCGTAGGTAGATAATACTTACTATAAATACTTTTTTCAGCAGGGATGGGGTAAATATACAGGGTGACCCAGGGTTAAATCGTCAAACGTTCAGGAAAAAATAAGATTTTTTATTCTGGGTCCTAACTTGTTTTGATTTTAGAAAAAAAGAGTTTTTTATAAATTGCTCAAAAAATAATTTGGTTGATTTTGATAAAACTTGGCACGCTTATTTGCGGCAATAATTTAAATATTATTAGAATTAAATTATTAATTCCAGTGATTCCACAAGGTAATTTAATTGATATTGGGACAAATCATTGTACGCCACTGTTTTTTTGTATGTTCGTTACTTTTCTTGGATTAAACAGTTGAACACACAAATTTTTTGCTTCTTCAATTTTATTCGTATCTCGCTTAGTTTTTGAGAAAAAAATTAAAATCTTATTTTTTTCCTGAAAACCCGATCCTGAACGTTTAACTGTGGGTCACCCTGTATACAATGTAAGCTATTTAAATACATTATTTTATTTAACAACAATTTGTTAATTATTAAGATAAGATTAAAAGACAACCAATTATTAATATAAGATTGAACTTTGAATGAGCATTATTCAAATAGTCCAGTAACTGAAGGGTCAAACCTGGAAATAAGTCTGGCATGAGATGGTCTACTTTTCAAATATATTTTTTTATTTTTAATAGAGTCTAATAATTTTCGAGAAATGAGGAAAATTGGTCACACGAGTCAAAACCGGCCTTTTTTTGTTTATCCATTTCTTGTTCCCCGCTCTTTATTTCTTGAGGATTAATAATTAGATGAAAGTAAATTTCTGAGGTCATTCAAGACCCCCTAAGGTTCCATTATCAAGGCAAAATTAGAATAAATGACTATTTTTAAAGAAAATATGAATAAATTAATGAAGCCGCCTCTAAATATTGTTGAAAAAAACTTTGACCGCTTTTTTTAAATATTTTTGGTAAATTCGAACTGACTTCAAGTCACATGGAATTGTAGCTACGGGTTTTCCCATTCCGATGAACTTTGAATCATCGAATAATATTAATTTTTTTCCGAGATATTGAACAATTCGTCCGCCCGGTTACGCGTTAATTCATAGAAAGCGGAATTCCTGAAGGTAGAGCAGCAGCTGAAATGAGGGGACTTTTGAGTGCCATTATCTCGAAAGAATTGAAGAAAATTCGAAGAAAATGATAAGGGCCATTCTTGTAGAGAATGAGCTGATCTCCATTTTTTGTCTGAACAAAAATTCTCTAATTGGCATATTTAGCCAGATATTAGCGGGAAACCCATTTTCCAGGTTTTGGGGCCCATTTTCAGCCCCTCCCGTTGACCACAACTCGTTAAGGATTTTCTCATGTTAAAACACCTGACCTACAAATTGCGCTATGTGGGAACTCATGCCCGACTTATTCCCAGCTTTCGATCTTTTCAGTCCTTCATTTACTGGACTAAAAGGCAATTCTGCGAGTTTGTCTGACATCAAAGCTAGGCCTGTTAATCAATTGGTAGATGTATTATTCCGAAAATATAATTTCAGTCTTTTCATCGTTGAGAAACTTCGTTCAGTTCCTTCTACAGAGGCAGTGGTAACGGGTAAAACGGCTAAAATTTGGAATAGCGTAAAACAAACAAGGATCTGCTACATTTAAAGTATCGACTGCACTTTGAGGAAGACAGGAATCTACTTTTTGGCATTTCACTGTCCAAATATCCCATTCACTGCGTTGAATAACCGTGTATATTGTTTGTAGATCATCTGAATATAACTTAATCACTGGCTCGAAAACGTAAAATAATTGTGATTTATATAGTTGCCACATTTTCTTATAAACTTATAGGGGCTGAATTTTGAAAAAATCCCTTCTTAGTGACGTATGCAATAAAACTACTCACCGAATTTCACATTTATAGCTGCAGGATGTTATTATACGTATAGAAGATTAGCGAATGAAAATTTGCGTAAACAAATTCAAGTCGTAGTTCTTTATTCACGTGGGCTCAAGAAAAACGGCTATAAAGCAAGTACAGAATGTCCTTATATCAACCGAGCGCACGATGATTGTGTAAAAAAGAAAAGTGACGTGTAGCTCACAATAATAAATTACGGTCAGTTAGCCGGCGGTTAGGTGGAATATCTCAAAAGCCGATCGCCGACATTGTAATTTACGAATATTCGAGTCTTGAGATAATTTTATTGTAAATTAAATTAAATCGTTCACCAATGAACAATCAACTATTGATCTGTGATTCTGTGAAAGAACAGTTCCTAGTTGCATCGGTGGCACATCTTAAGACTGGACGTTATTTTGCTCTCTGCCCTGCTATCCAGGGCCCCTCCCCACACCAATTCAACAGAAAATTGGGAAAATTTTATAATGCCATCGACAAGGGGACAAGCTAAGCTTTCTAATGATGTGCGTTGAAAACTGATATGGTCCTTGATTATCTATTAATTCCCGATAGACCCGAGCATTTTCGAAAACTCCAGAAATCCAAAAAAAAACGCTCTAAAAAACATGTTGTTTATGAAAATACACAAAAATAATTTATTGAATCTTTCTGAATATATTTAACACCTTACAAAGCCCCATTATCCAAAAGGATTCGATGAAATTAGTCTTGATAAAAAAAATATGAATAAATTTATAGAAGGGTCAAAATATCGAGCAAAAACAAACTTTGGCCTGGATTTTCAATAATCCAGGGCAATGGATAAAAGGAAAAATAACATGATATTAAAGGTACAGTTTCCTTCTTTCATCTGAACTTTGAATCATGAAAAAATATTAATTTTTACGTGATTTATTGAGCGTTCTCTCTAAATACAGGGCAGTAGCTAAAAATGCTGGTGCGGTTTGTCTAAAATTTTGACAAAAATGATAAGGATCATTTTTGTAAGCAATGAACTGATCTTCATTTTCGTCCTAACAAAAATTCTCCTTCCTAGAAATTTTTCCTACCACTTGACTTAAATCACGCACGCGCAATCAATCCTTAAACGGTGTAGCTTGTAAAAGATTTAAAAATATGTTCCCGGTGAACCAAATAAAAAGTATGTACACGGCGAGCCAAAATAAAATCGAACGTTTTATTTAATTTTTAATTAAATTTTTATTTAATCCCGAAATTATTGATCTTTTCTGAACGGAGAAAAATAGATTCATTACAGTACTTATACCCTATATCTTCGAATTCTCAGAAGCATATAATATGATTCGATTTTCATATAGATATTTTTCTGTGAACTTTATGCATTGGCGGATCTGAGGGGGGGGGGCAAGGGGGCCATGCCAAGAAGGAACCTGTAGCTATAATATCATGTTACTTCTCCTTTTATCTATTTCTCTGAAAAACCGGGCCAAAGTTTGTTTTTGCTCGATATTTTGACCCTCCTATAAATTTATTCATAATTTTTTTATCAAGACTAATTTCACCGAAACCTTTTGGATAATGGGGCTTTGCAAGGTCTTAAATGTATTCAGAAAGATTCAATAAATTATTTTTGTGTATTTTCATAAACAACATGTTTTTTTATGGCTTTTTTTTGGATTTCCGGAGTTTTTTCGAAAATGCTCGGGTCTATCGGGAATTAATAGATAATCATGGACAATATCGGTTTTCAACGTACATCATTAGAAAGCTCAGCTTGTCCCTTTGTCGATGGCATTTTTCTTTTTTTTTTTTTTCATATTTTTTGGTTTTCCGGAAAATTGAGAAAATTCTCGCCCCTCGACATTTTTTTTTGAGGATTATTTTCTTTTCGTGCTAAAATTTTTTGGGGTTAGGAATTGTACTAAATAAAAGATCACATTCTGACCTTTTCATCAATATATATTTTATTAAGTGCACGAGAAAAAACTCTGCCTTGAAACTTTCTCAAATTGGATTTTTTTACAATAAATTTATTAATCAAGTGCAAAAAGTGAAAAAAAGTTGGTAATTATTGCTTTATCTTTTGTCTTCAGACAAAAACGGGAGGATATTCAAGTTTTGGGACGTTATTCAAATTTTCCGTTTTCACCACAATAATTTTGAGAATTATTAAATGAATTTTTGAAACGCCGTTTCTGCAAAAAATATTAGTATAGGGAAAAAAATCATAGAGACAACTTTTGTGTAATGAACTGCTCTTCATTTTTTGTCTAAACAAAAATGCTCTAAGGGTCATATTTCGGCAGATATCGTCGAAAACGGATTTTCGAGAATTCTAGAGCCATTTTCCGATCCTTCCACAAATTCCACGAAGCTGTGATTTTCGGAAGGAAATGTACTTATGAATAACTGCAAATTACAAAAAAAATTGACGGACAGACTTGTTGCTCAGGTTTGGGATTTTTCTGGCGTTAATTTACTGGACTATAGAGTCCGGATATGCAAGTAAACCTTTTGATTGGTTTTCAACAAGAAGGAAACACACAAACCAAAATTATTCGTTGTTTTGAATATTTTCTCAAAGACATCCCAAATTTTTATAACTTAATCACTTTGGTTACAAATTTCCATTAACTGATGGCCCCCCCTGGAAAACTCCCTAGATCCGCCACTGACTTTATGTAGTATCATATCGTGTTACAGCCAAGTTTTTAGGAAACATGGCGTATTGTGTACAAGCAGGTTCTTTATCAGTAATTAAATGCAGTCGTAAAAAAACTTAAATCTGGCAACCCTCCAAAATTTGTGAAAGTATACTTGATGAATCATTTAAAATAAAGTTGTATAGCGCGTATTTAAACAACATTACCGGACTTTAATATCATATAGAGTTGCAAATAAAACAAAAAAATTATATAACGTGGAGAATGGAACAAAATTATTGTATTATATTGCGCCATCTTTATTTACAGGTATAGCCGTTTAACAAACGCCGCCATTATGCAAAATTCCCTTAAACTTGAAAATATAACTTAAGAGGGGCCTTGCCACTGACGAGTTCGTTTTCAGTTGGCAATACTGAATATGCATAAAAATTTGACGATTTTTTGGAGAGTTAATCTTGAGAACGGAATTTTTGTTTGTGGAAATATTTATACCCGTTATAGCTTATACCTTGGAATAGGACATCTCCTTTTTTGAGTCAATTTTAAGGATTAATAAAAAAGATATCAGCCATTTAGTGGAGGTGTGTTTTTGGCAGTTTTGACAATTTGTGATCACCAATTTTAACGTGAAAAGGAGATGTCCTAAATGAAGGATACAGAATTCATTTCCGAGAATACCAATTCTCAAAAGTTTATAATTTTTGAGATTAACTCTCCAGAAAAAAAAAATTTATGTAAGTTGCCTATATCCCAGTAAGATTTTCTCTTTCCATAGTTCAGGCGTTTTCCGCCTGACACTTTGAGACAGTGGCGCTTTTTGGTTTTATTTTGAACGATGTATGCAACCAGTTTTACGAATACGAAGAAACTTTTTAGATGTTTAGAACTGACGTTTTAGGTTATGTTGGCTAATTTATTCGTGTGTTTTGCAATTTTTTTTAATGAGTAAATTAGTATTAACTAAAACCAGTTCTTCAGTTTAAAGTATTTCAATTAATGCCGTATACCTCATTTAGGACATGTTTCACAAATTGTCAAAAGTACACCTTCCACTAAATGATTAATATGTTTATTATTCCTTAAAATTTGTTGAAAAATGGAGATGTCCTATTCCAAGGTGTAAGCTATAACGGGTAAAAATATTTCCACAAACAAAAATTCCATTCTCGAGAGGCTGTTCAAAAAATCTTCAATTTTTATGCATATTCGAAGGAAGTGTGAAAAATTAGTGATTAGTAATATGGAGAATGTGCAATTCAACTATAACAGTTTTTTGTGATTTTTATTCGTGCATTCAAAATAGTGTCTGCATAGTTGGCAATCACAGACATTTGCAGAAATTAATATTTACAGTATGTCTCACATATTAACCCGTCCATGGGACTCTTGATGTAGGTTTGTTTACACATTTTATTTGCTATTATGTCTTTTGTCCATTGCTAAAAAGCAATGCAGTTTTTTCATAGTGTATTGTTTTGTTTTTGTTTTAGTGAATAACTGTAATTAGGTACTTTTAAATAAAGAAATAATTATTAATTATTCAATTTATTTTCTTACAAAAATGATTTTATAATATTTAATGATTTACAATAAAGTTAACATTAAAGAAATGAGTTTACGATTAATACATGCAAGTATTAAAACTAAGAATCTAAAATAAATTTGTGATTAATAAATGCAAGTACTCTAACTGAAAATCTGAAATAAATTTATGATTAATAAATGCAAGTACTCGGTACTAGAAATAAGATTCTGAAATAAATTTTTGATTAATAAATACAAGTACTCAAACTGAAAATATGAAATAAATGCAAGTACTCGAACTGAAAATCTGAAATAAATTTATGATTAATAAATGCAAGTACTAGAACTGATGATACACCATGTAGATAGCTAGCTGGCCAAGAATTTGATTATGGTTTATAAGTCTAAAGATAGATATAATGTACCCATGCATTAAAAATATTAATTCACCTAATTAGAATGCCTTGGTCAATACTGTCAACAAAACGGACACAAGAATTTCCTTGTTGTTATCTAGTTAAATTCTTGGTATATAAAAACTCTATTTATGCAAATATTCTAATATTTCTTACCTGTCATATTAATCTGAAGAAATTATTCCAGATTCTGAATTATTATATGATTTTAAATTTATTTCTTCTTGGCTCAGGAAATCCTCTTCTAAATTTTCTTGTGTGAAATCCTCTTCATATCCTCTGTATTTCCTTCTCGTGGAAACTCATTGAGTTGGATGACCTCTTCTAAAATATCCTCTTGCAGAAAACTCTCCTCTTGATTGTCGGCGTCTTTCTTTCTGTAATTCTTTCTTGTGGGAATCCCTCTTTTTGGATGTTCTCTTCTGGGATGTTCGCTTCTGGGACACTTTCTTCATTAAATCTAAGAAAATGTACATAATCAAAAAATTTTAATAAAAAGCTAGGTATATGAAAATTACTTTGACAGACTTTTCATTATGGGTACTTCATAGGAATAACTTATAAAAAATAAAACTTTATGAAAACTTACAATTCTTGTAATATTTCGCTGCAATCATTTGGGAATCCCTCTTCTTCGATGTTCTGTTCTGGGACACTTTCTTCATTAAATCTAGGAAAATGTACATAATCAAAAAATTGAAATAAAAAGCTTAATAACTTATAAAAAATATGGCTAAAACATAACTTTAGAAAACTTACGATTCTTCTAATATTTCTGTGGAAATGTCCCTGTTTTCTCTATTTTCCCAATTCAATCGCGCTGCTGCAGTGCACTTGTTCTTCTTTCTAATTTTACGCGAACTTCGAGGCATCTTTGGATAATAACCTACCCTATATAAAAAATAATTAAAAAAAAATTGTGTCTTTTTCACAAAAATGAAAATGGTGTCCTTTTTCACCGAGGAGGGTAAACAATCAGAATCTACAACCTAAAACCTAAAAATATTAGTTGCAAACATTTTCAAAGAATCCCCGCTCGAAGACACAATAAGAACTGCTGCCGCTCTTTGTCTAATCATTAAAATTAGTAGTGTTATCTTATTTTATTTCAGAATTAGAGGGCGAAAACAAAGACACCAATGTTGCCGTAATGCCCGCAACCTCTAAATTATCAATTACTAAAAAGCTGTTTTTCACTTTTTTAAAATAAATGTACATATTATATTTTCCATTTAAAATATTTTGGAATGTAATATAAAAACGCTTTTCATATAAATTCATATCGTATATTGATAATAAAGAAATATCTAGGTAGGTATTTTCGACACTGTTCTGATGCTGCGGTAAATAAATAAAGTATAAAGTTTCGTATGGATACTAAATACGTGTCACTGGTTTTTTGGGTAAAATTTTAAAGTAGGTTTATTGTTGTATATTATTCTTATAGGAAAAATCACACTGAATACAATGGTGACATTAAAAAATTTATAAATAGCCGTCTTCATTGTTAAAAGCGATCGTTTGTGAGCATTTTAATTTTTCAACCCTATTTTTTGGACTTTTTAACGAAAATGGTGACACGGACAAAAAAAATTTCAACGGATGAAACATGAACAATTTATCATAACCCATGGTTTAAGACTTGCAGCGATTTTTTATGTGTAACCGTTCAATTGTTATATACAAATTAATGCTCCAACATTAACAATTTTTTTTTTATAAAAGGACTTGCAGATAATTTATTATGGTTACAATGTTGCATTTTGTTCATAGAACGCAGTTTTTTGTGTCGATAACTCATGTATTCTGCAATTGTTTAAACAAATAGATATTGATAAAAACATTTTGCGTTTGGGGCCGCCAATTATTTATTAATTCATTTTTTAAAAAAATTCTTGCTTCACCTTACAGATTATACATTTATATAATTCTCAATTTTCGTATGAATCCATTGATGTTTAAATATTTTTTTTATGTTAGAAATATTATTTTCCGAGCTCCATTCCTATCTGATGTATTTAATGAGATTAGTCGCGTGGCAGCGCTATTCATATTAAAATAAACGGATTTATACGAAAATAATTGAAAATTAATTAAATTAATAAAATATAAACTCTATTTTGATGCTAGAAAAAAATAGTAAACAAAAAAAATGAAATTTCCTAAAAATAAAAAATAATATTTCTGTCGTGGCTGAAGCCGGTATCGAACTCATGACAAATGGATTATTAGCGCTCTCTGCGATAAGACCAATCGTGAAAATAAAGAAAATTTATTCTCTCAGATTCCTTAGATATCCCAAATAATATATTATATTTTAATACTAGCAGCGCCACCTAGGATACAGGAGATTCACTGAAGTCTTAAGATATCTATCTCTCTTCATTATTGCAGAAAGACAGTGATAAAAGATAAAGATAAAAATGGGGATTTTTGGTGTTTGTAGTTTGGCATACCTGTCGCGACGCCCCTCTTAAAAAGTAAGTTTTTCAGAAATGTAGAGACAACCCTTTGATACAATTTTATATATAAAACAATAATTTTTTGTTTAATTTAATTATCTAACTATGTGAATAAAAACGATATTTTTTTTTAATTTTTAATAAACCATCTGTTCAATTTTTTAGGTAGAAATACACATATATTTCATCAGAAAACTTCACTGCGCAATGAAATTTTTAGGTTACCTGCCAGTATCGGAGATTTTTTATTAGAGAAGTGTCATATTTTCGGAAATATCGGCAAAAATAGACGAAAAGAAACACATTTTTGAGACTAATGGGCCATTTTCCCGCCCTTCCACCTTCCATCTGAGATTTTCGGGGGTGAATGTACCCATGAATACCTGCAAATTAAAAAAAAATGGTGCCGGACAGACCTAATTCCTGGGATGGCACCTTCGTTTATTAGACTAAAGCGCTTGTACTATGCTAGGTGTTACATATGTCAACGTCAAATTTAAACTTCCCGTCGGTTCTATTATTCGTTTTTGGTTTTATTGTTTTCCGTGTGTCTATTCCATTTTATTTCTTCAGACAATATTGATATGGATTTTGATATTTGTCCGTCAACATAATTGGATTTTTTTCCCGGAAATGGAAAATTTTCATTTAAAATAGAAAACAAATCTCCAGGAACTATACTAAAATTGGGCATTGAACACATGATAGATGTATATGACGCTTGCTTATGTTGCAATAGTTTAAATTCTCGAATATTTTTTATTAATAGGAAATTTAGTTGAAGAAAATCTACTTATTTAATGAATTTTTTGTGTAAAAAAAAAGTCAAAGGTTAACCGAGAAGAAAGTCCAGAATATATTTTCCAATCGAATTGATTAACTGAAAAATATACTGAAAGTGGGTGCGCCTAAAACTACATTAATTTCATTCATTGAGGCTCTTTTATAAAAGGGAAATTTTTTGTTTGTACAATACCCGTAAAAATAGGGCCGGCAGCCGGGCCCCGGGGATTTTGCCCCCCCCCCCCCTCTGGTCGGCCCTGCTGCTATCATAATCCCATTGGCATCGAAATCAAATTTTGAGATACAATTCATGAAAAATAATATTTTTTTTTTGTAATTTTTACTCAAACCAAGCTATATCAAATACTATTAAACGAGCAAGGTTTGTATGTGTGTGTGTGTGTGTGTATGTGTGTCCAGAGGATCTCGAAATCCACTCGTCAGAATTCAATGAAACTTTCAGGGTAGACTAATTCCTATCTAAATCGGCGAAAAATGTAGGTCCCATGTCTGTGAAAATTCGATCTTCCGAGATATTTACATGAAAAGTTAAGCTTTTAGTTTTATTTCCTAGCAACGGCACATAATAATAATTTGTTTCTATAGTAATATATACTATAAAGGATAGATGAGTACAGTCAAAGTGGGGATATAACGTCACATTCCATAGGCGTACTTTGCAAAATAAGTTTCTATAATATAAATAAGGTGACAGCATATCAAATATATATACGCACTTCGTAGATTAAATTTTGAAGTTATATTATTTACAAAAAATAAAAATAAACTTTATGCATCCGACACTTTAACATTGAACGAATTAAATTTAACCAATAAATAACAAGGAGGATTATATGTTGGGATTAAATTAAATCTCTTGGCATTAAAAGTAACGCTTCAGTACTTACCTAAACTCAAAGATTAAAAAAAAAGTTAGTTCAAGAACTATCTTTAAAAGTCACTGTCTTCACTAAAACTACTGGCATCACTATAATTGTCTTTTCTGATGTTTATTATTATCGGTTCTATTAAATTATCCATTGATATATCCACTTTCCTAAATGAATTTTCCACATTTTTAAACATGATCAATGCATTTTCCCCAATGTTCTCTATTTACATCTGAAACTGCCTTCAAAAACAAATTTCGCACATCAGGAAATTTAAATGTTTTATTGTTTTGAGAAACATAACCTTTTAATAATTGAGACCAGATCAGTTCAATGGAATTTAACTCTGCGTGGTTCGGAGGAAATCTGAGAATTTTAATTCCTTTTTCTCTGGCCATCTCATCCATAATATATTTTTTGAATTTGTTTTTATGTTGCCTTGCTATTACTAATAATTCTGCCTTCAAGGATTTAGGAGGACTGATAATATTTTTAGAATGAAGCCATTTTGAAATATATATTAATACAAAATTCTGAATCAATTAAAATACATACGATACGGCTATGAATAAATAAAGTCTGACTTATCTGTCAAAAGAACAAATTTATTACAGTAAAAACCATGGAAACAAGAATCTAGACAAAAACTATATTAGGCCGATCAGATGTATTAAAATTTAAATTTTAACTACAAATAAGCATTGACGGATGAGGTAAAAATAAAATTTCTACCTCTTGAACCTGTACTACGTTCTGCAAATTAAATACTGCACTCCTTTCTTCTGTATAGTATAGTAGTAAAAAGGTTTGACTTTATTTAATTTCTGGCGTTTTAATCAGAAAGAATTCAATTTTAAATTTGTCGCTTTATATAAAAAAGGAAAGGTTCATTTGACGGACATAAATAATTTGCTTGTCAAATGACAGCCATCTTATTAATTCAAAGTTGAAAATACAACGTTGCCAATTCAATTTCAGAAATCATGGGTTTAGGTAAATATTTATAGGAACATTGAGTAACACTGTTAAAATGGACACCTGTCTTCCCTTCCCCGATAATGTGAGACTACCCCTTACGGCTACTATTTTATTATGCGGACAGTTTTAATATTTAAGTTTTCATGATCAGAGAGAGAGAGAGAGAGAGAAAGAATTTTTGAAAAAATATGATATCAATATCTGCCACACCTCGAGAGTCTGGTCACAGGTATTTGTGGAGGTTTTTACCCAAGTATGAATATCAGACCTATAATTTTCCTTCACTGCAGATCAAAAAATAATAAAATCAATTGAACATAGAGTTTTTCTTATATAGTGATAAATAGAGTGAGCTGAGCGATCTTCTGTTGACGGGACGTGTGCCCTACACGCTGCTGTTGCACGTCCCGGAAACGGGGCCTGTCCACCGTGACAATTCGCGAAGATCAAGCGTCAGTAGAAGTTGCCCTAAAAGGGTGAAATCCCCAGAAACTAGGCAACTTTAATGCATTTAACTAACCTCTGTGACAAGCAGTTGATAAACGTCAACAACATCTGCAGCCAATTGAAAATTAACACTGACAGCTTTTTTAATTTTCCCGCCTACTTTCAAGCCAATCGCCAATCAACTTTTTATTTATCTCCCTATCAGTAGTTCAAGTAGATGTCGCCCACTCCGTGATTTTCGCGAATTAATTAATAATTTGTCATGTTATAAATATACTTAAATTATATACTCATTGGGCTGCTTAAAAATGTAGATTTGAATATTAAGAGCGAAGCTCGGTGACCAGATATTTTGAAGTAAATGTAGCATACTGTGGGACCCTAGGTTCTTTTGTCAAATTGTTATATACATAATTGGGTTCTTAATCAAACAAATAAATAAAACAATAAATTGAATAACAAACAAACTGTCTGACTGTGACGTCACCGTCCAGTTCATATATATTCAATTGCAGAACAAAATGGTACAAGACGCTAATGCCGACAAAGCAACTTGTCAGCATATCTGGAAAATTTGTTTATAAATTTTTGTAAAAAAAACTATACAAACAAAGACTAATATCTAGAGAACAAAGCATATAAGCAGTGGAATAGTAGGAGACTCAAGAGTGAACTGTCATATGTTTTCAACTAGTTCGTTTAAGTATGACACACCAAAAGTATTCTTCTCGCCCATGCTTTTTACTGGTTGTGATAGAACTTCCTCATAGTTGGGAATCTGAGGCCTTCTGGAAGCGTGTTAAAGATACTCTATACTTTAAAATGACCTGCCGGATTCGATTTTTTTGTTCGCCCTTTGATCCGGAATTGCGAAATGTGTCAAAACCACAGAACACATAAAACTAGAAAGCTAAAATAGGTGGAAGAAATTAATATTATTCGTAACCACATGTATAGATGGGACAACTTTGATCATGCGCAGATCATCAACAACATTGCCAGTTGTTCATGTACTTGTACGAAAATCTAAGATAATGGCAATTTGATTTACATATATTACATTATAATCCTATAAAAGAGCCCGAACTCATCATTTTACGATTATTTAGGATCATTAAATTCTTTTTTCATATGTATTCAGAAGAAAATATACATGTTTGAGCATATAACAACTGCTGGCATCGTAATAAAGAATTAGGATTTCCCACAACTCATTTGGCAACGCTGTTATTTAACATCAACACCTTTGACTTAGTCTGACGAAATTTTTTATCAGAGCCGGTCTTAGGTGTGTTGTTCTTGTTGAATTGTGTTCTTGCTTCAGTGTTTTATTAATTCCGCATTATCGTATTAGGTATATACTTTTTGTGTTGTTTTCAATCTGTTATCGTGTAGTATTTAAGAGACCTCACTAGTTTTTATTATAGTTAGAGTTATTTGACTCAGTGTTTTCAAGATGTCTAAGTACATGGTGCTTTCCTGTAAAAACAAAGGACAAATTCCAGGAATATCTTACTTCAATTTCTCCCTACATTATCTAACTTGACAGAAAATGTTGTTGCATACATTGCAGGTTTTGTTGTGAAGAACATAAAAAAATAATCAAGTGTAATGTGTGCCTTTCTGAAATGGAAGAAGAGAGAAAAGGAAGTGTAGATCTTGATTACTTCAAATTATTGCATAGAAAACACAGAGCTGCCTCTTGTTCTGGGTTAATCAAGCCTTCTGCAGATGTTGTGAAGTGTTGTATGTTCACAGAGAGAAAAATTAAGCAAATTAAGCAAATGTGTCTGACGAACAACTTAATGCCAAAAGAAAAAAAATGTATGGATGTTTTTGTGACAAATATATCAGGAACTCTATTCGAAAATAGGAAATTGTTTTCTTCATTAGAGAACCGTGTTTTTGACATTTCAATGTACGAAATGAACCATAAAATGGAATTAATCAAATTTATTGTAAAAATTTATAGTAAAATACGTTACTATAGTTTTGCTAGGAAGAAATTATCCAAACTGATCCTTTTTTCTCATCAATAATATTTTAAACAATAAATTATTTTGAAGGAAACAAATCTGAATTCTATAAGGCTGTGTTAAGAGAAATTAAAGATGTACCTGTTGATGGCACTTATTCAGCGGTATCAAAATTTTAATAGCAGAAAATTTCCAGAATTATTTTTAAAATACGTGTCTTTACTATTAAAGTTAAAGCCTTAGATCTGTGGTACAACAGTACGCATTGGTGGTCGTTACGATTTTGAACAAAGCTTAAAGCAAACCGAAAGATATAGAAGATCGAAAAATTGTCATTTTGAAACATGCGAAATACGAGACGAACTTGATATACCTGATTGGAAGAAATTTTTATCAAATCCTTATAATAAAAAGAACCTCTTGGCATATTTAGCACAAAAACTAATGAAAAATTGAAATTATATTGGCAGGAATGTCAGAAGATAATCAAAGAACAATAAAATGGACAAAAATTTAGTCGAAAGTGGTTGATGAGTTACAATTTGCCATGGGCATGAAGAACCTGATACTAGAATATTTGCAATTATTAATTTTTTTACAGACATGTTTAAGGTATTTGTTATTTACTCATTGGACACAGATGTTTTTATTTTATCGACGTTTTTCTCGGTTACCTTAGATGTCGAAATCTGGATGGAAAGAGAAAAGAAATGTATCCCATGTTTCTCAATCATTAAAGAATTAGCAAACTGGATGTTAAAATATTAGCAGACAATTTGTTGTCAATATATTGTTTTTATCTGGATGTGATTCTGTTAGCTTTCCGTTTAAAAAAGGTCTAGATGAATATATTGGAACCAAAATATATCATTGAAGTTTATACTATTATACTGGTAGGTAAATAAGGTTTTAATAATGACCTTTTGTTAGGGATTTACCGCCGACGGAGGATTCTTTTATTTTTCATGTGAGAATGGCATTTTTACAATGCGCAGTTTTCAAAACGACATGTTAAAGCCAGATCTGCCAGAAATTCTAAAGTTTGGTTACGAACGCATAGACAATAATTGTATATAGTTCCAAAATTAATGTCCAAAGAAGCAAAACCTACATTTTTAAAAATTACTCCATTTTACAAATGTAAATTATTTAACTGTGGTAACAAATGTAAGCTGCAATATAAGTTTCCAGTGTGAAGGAAAATGCATTGCAAAATAAATATTTTAATTAAATAATAATAATATTGTGTTTTATGCTTGTAAAAAAATTATTATTATTTCTCTCGCACAAGCTGCAGAGCTACTAGGGTTCACTCGTAAGGGGGTGAATTGAAGAGAGTTTATTTTTGTTATTATTATTATTAAAAGCACCAAATATAAGAGAAAAAAAAATATTAAAGAAGTCTAAAAAGAGATACGCCATTTCCAAGCGTTTAAAACCAACAAGACCTTAAATGATTGCGACCGACGGTAAGTTTACTACCTTTTTCTGTTGCCCACCGCGAGTGAGTACCTATTTCTTTGTTTTATGGCTAACGGTCTTGCGATTACAAATTACATTTATGATTTCTCTGATTTCTTTTATTTACCAGACTTCATATTGTGCATTTTATAAGTAGCTATTGACTTATTTATTTATTGTTCGAGTAATAAAATATGATCGGGAAATATGCACGAACACACACGTGTTTCTTACGTCTTATTTTTATTTATTTTTTTATATACGGAATTCTTTGCAATTCCTTTTTTTATTATTGTTGAAATGTATCTTTAAAGGTAAACTATCCAATGAAGAAAGAATTATATGCAATTATTGGCAGAGTGATTTCACTAGCCTTGCATTAAGTCCTTTTAGTTTGGAACAAATCTCTGGATCTCTGAATCTCTGCTATTTTTTGTAAAGTATTTAAATTTGATAAAATAAACGAAAAGTGATTAAAAATCAGTGGTTATCAGTTAATACTGAATTAAAAACAGTACATAAAAGTTCTTATGAATTAAAAACAATACATAAAGATAATGTTTCCGACAGGAAATCGACCAGGATTTGACAATTATATATTTAGCCAACAAATACAAAATATAAACAGTCAGCCAATGCAAATGCAGTGTTCACCAAACCAAATAAACAACTCTTATCCAATATCGCAGATTCCAAACATCATACAGGGTCATTAACAAATCAGCAACATACAGGGTTATCCACAAGTTTCCTCCCAAACACCAAGTATGTACAACATGCAAATAAGCCAAACAACAACAAGCTCAACCAATATGATATATCCCCCAAACCAGGAACAATATATAAATCAACAAGAAACACCCCACAACACTAATAAAAATAGAAATAATCAGCGTTACTACAGAATGACATCTACAAGCGACGAAGAACCTAAATCTGTAAATGTGTCAAATTAGAGGGAATAAGCAAAGAAGACGATAATGTTTCCGACAGGAAATGGACCAGGATTTGACAATTATATACTTAGCCAACAAATAGTATTGCATTATTGAATAAATGTAGTACCTTAAGAGATTCCCAAGAACATGAAACCGACGAACTCAAAAGCATGGCAAATAATACAGTTAAAAATATATTGTAAAGACCCGGAAGATACGTGAGGGAAAACAACGTTATTCACCACACTTACCAATCAAAGGAGGAAAGAGCTTATAGAATCGTAGTTAAATATCTTCAGTATTCGTTTGCAAAAGAAGATATAAAAGAAGAACTCACAAAACTCGGACACAAGGTAAGAAACATCATTAATGCAAAACACAGGATTATAAAAGAGCCCCTAAATATGTTCTTTGTTGACCTGGAACCATCAGATAATAACAGATATTTATAAAATTCAAAAATTACAATACTGCAATATACAAATCGAATCTCCTAGGAAAAACAAATATATCATCCAATGCATGATATGCCAATTATATGTCACGTAATACGAACCCTATATCTAATAGTAGTAAATAATAGACAATCTAATTCTACCCCTTCTGTTAACCAAGATCCCAACACAAAGTCAAAGTCAAGTCTTTAAAGGGAAAAAGCCGAAAAGGGAAGAGTGACAAGCCCCTATAGTCCCAGTGTGTTTAGGTAAGATTTTATTGTTAGTTCTATGTATGTTATTTGAAGGGTGACCCAATAAAATTGTATTTGTTTTGTACTTCTCTTGTTTTATTTCATAGAGTGCTAAGTATTCGGGGAGAGACCTCCGTAACTTCGTAAAGGTCGAAAAGGCGTTTCGCCCTGGATACGTAGCAGCAACACGTAGGCCAATAACTGGACCTCGTGACAATATACTAAATGTTGTATTTTTATCTATTTTATCACTTTATATTTTATCTATTTTATATATATTTGTATATCTTTTTGACTAATCCGATAAGTTACACATTCTGTAGTTTCCACTTCACTGTTTGTATTCTTTTATGAGGAATAAATGATTTCTCATTCTTATTTCTGATTAAAAATCACACCTTACAATCGATTCTTCCCCACAGCTAAAAGAGACTTCCTCCAAAGTTTTCTTTTATTTAACAATTCCACATTAAGCGACAGTATACAAATAACTCTACTTCTTTGTAAGAGTTTAATTGCTCTGATAATTAAATATTTTTTATGGATGTTTTGGTACCTATATATCATTCGGTGCAGAAAAAACTAAAGACAACCTTTTACTACCTGCAAACAAAAGAATGAATAATAATAAATTGTGGAACCACTATCCATGAAATATTAACAAATAGTTTAATTTTAAAGCAATCAACGCTGTTTCTTAAGTCTCAAAACAGTATCTACAAATCTGCATAACCTCCTAAAAGAATCCAACCGTAAAGCTGATGGTACTTCTCGTTCTTCCATCTTGGCTTTTACCGGAAGTCCCGATATCATCAGTTCTGAACATTTTCAAGGAACCTAAGTAACTGTACATGGAAAAAGGCAATAACTCTTGTTTGTTTTGTTTCGGTACCTAAATCGAGCGTAGCATGAAATTTGTTGTTTTTTGTTTAAAACACTGGTACAGTTTAAACGAACTTTTTGGCTATAAGATGCGCAATAGCTATTTGTGTATTAAGGGCGGAAAGTGCTACTTTGCCCAGAGCCGGATCTAAGGGAGGGCAAACGGGGCTACAGCCCCGGGGCCTCCCCAATAGAAATTTTTAGGTAAGATTTCCTATTTATCAAATACTATTAAACGAGCAAGGTTTGTATGTATGTATGTGTGTGTGTGTGTGTGTCCAGAGGATCTCGAAATCCACTCGTCAGAATTCAATGAAACTTTCAGGGTAGACTAATTCCTATCTAAATCGGCAAAAAATGTAGGTCTCATGTCTGTGAAAATTCGATCTTCCGAGATATTTACAAGAAAGTTAAGCTTTTAGTTTTATTTCCTAGCAACGGCAGATATAATAACTTGTTTCTATAGTAATATATACTATAAAGGAGAGATGAGTACAGTAAAAGTGGTGATATAACGTCACATTCCATAGGCGTACTTTGCAAAATAAGTTTCTATAATATGAATAAGGTCACAGCATATAAAATATATATACGCACTTCGTAGATTAAATTTTGAAGTTATATTATTTACAAAAAATAAAAATAAACTTTATGCATCTGACACTTTAACATTGAACGAATTAAATTTAACCAATAAATAACAAGGAGGATTATATGTTGGGATTAAACTTTTTTTAATCTCTTGGCATTAAAAGTAACGCTTCAGCACTTACCTAAACTCAAAGATTAAAAAAAAAGTTAGTTCAAGAACTATCTTTAAAAGTCACTGTCTTCATTAAAACTACTGGTATCACTATAATTGTCTTTTCTGAGGTTTATTATTGTCGGTTCTATTAAATTATCCATTGATATATCCACTTTCCTAAATAAATTTTACACATTTTTAACATGACCAATGCATTTTCCCCATTTTCCCTCTCTATTTACATCTGAAACTGCCTTCAAAAACAAATTTCGCACATCAGGAAATTTAAATGTTTTATTGTTTTGAGAAACATAACCTTTTAATAATTGTGACCAGATCAGTTCAATGGAATTTAACTCTGCGCGGTTCGGAGGCAATCTGAGAATTTTAATTCCTTTTTCTCTGGCCATCTCATCTATAATATATTTTTTGAATTTGTTTTTATGTTGCCTTGCTATTACTAATAATTCTGCCTTCAAGGATTTAGGAGGACTGATAATATTTTTAGAATGAAGCCATTTTGAAATATATATTAATACAAAATTCTGAATCAATTAAAATACATACGATACGCCTATGAATAAATAAAGTCTGACTTATCTGTCAAAAGAACAGGTTTATCTAGACAAAAACTATATTAGGCCGATCAGATGTATTAAAATTTAAATTTTAACTACAAATAAGCATTGAAGGATGAGGTAAAAATAAAATTTCTACCTCTTGAATTTGTACTACGTTCTGTAAATTAAATACTGCACTCCTTTCTTCTGTACAGTATAGTAGTAAAAAGGTTTGACTTTATTTAATTTCTGGCGTTTTAATCTGAAAGAATTCAATTTTAAATTTGCCGCTTTATATAAAAAAGGAAAGGTTCATTTGACGGACATAAATAATTTGCTTGTCACATGACAGCCATCTCATAAATTCAAAGTTGAAAATACAACGTTGCCAATTCAATTTCAGAAATCATGGGTTTAGGTAAATATTTATAGGAACGTTGAGTAACACTGTTAAAATGGACACTTGTCAAAAAGTGACACCTGTAAAAACGTGACAACTGTTAAAATGTGATACGTGTCAGAATGTAACAACTGTCAAAATGAACAAATGTCAAAATATGACAACTGTCAGAATGTAACAAATGTCAAAATGTCACACGTATCGTAATTTTCTTTATTTATTACAAAGATCTAACCTAACCTAAAGCTAATCTTTTTTTTGGCGGGTGGAAATGCTTTATGCACATCGGGTAAAGGTTCTTCCCTTCCTCGATAGTGTGAGACTACCCCTTACGGCTACTATTTTATTATGCAGACAGTTTTAATATTTAAGTTTTCATTATCTTAGAGAGAGAGAGAGAGAGAGAGAGAGAAAAAGAATGAATGCTTGTACACGTGTACTATTAACATAGATTTCAATTTTTTATTTTACAAGAAACTTTAAAGAGACATTTAAAATTCTCTATTTTCATAGTACATTTTAAGGTTGATTGTGACTTTGTATTTTCCAAGAGCAAATTGTAATGTAATGTACGAATGAACTATTTTTGTAACTCAAAATTTTTGAAAAAATATGATATCAATATCTGCCACACGTCGAGAGTCTGGTCACAGGTTTTGGTGGAGGTTTTTACCCAAGTATGAATATCAGACCTATAATTTTCCTTCACTGCAGATCAATAAATAATAAAATCAATTGAACATAGAGTTTTTGTTGCCCTACATGCTGCTGTTGCCCGCCCCGGAAACGGGGCCTATCCACCGTGACAATTCGCGAAGATCAAGCTTCAGTAGATGTTGCCCTAAAAGGGTGAAATGCATTTAACTAATCTCTGTGACAAGCAGTTGATAAACGTCAACAACAGCTGCAGCCAATTGAAAATTAACACTGACAGCTTTTTTAATTTTCCCGCCTACTTTCAAGCCAATCGCCAATCAACTTTTTATTTATCTCCCTATCAGTAGTTCAAGTAGATGTCGTCCACTCCGTGATTTTCGCGAATTAATTAATAATTTGTCATGTTATAAATATACTTAAATTATATACTCATTGGGCTACTTAAAAATGTAGATTTGAATATTAAGAGCGAAGCTCGATGACCAGATATTTATAATTAACAACATTAATATTAAATGTGCAATTGGTCGCATTTTCTAAATTTATTGCAGATAGAGCAACTGAAGGTGGTTCATCAGTACTGTCGCGTTCCAAAATGAAGAAATAGATCCATTCTTTGAAATACTTGAAACTGCTTCACATTTTTTAGGACTGCAACTTAAAATCTTGTTGCTTAGTCCTTTTTTATAAGTTGTGGACTCATCGATGTATCCCTCAGCTTCCTCTTTTAATTTTTATTGCATTTTTGGAGCATTGAATATTTTGACCATATTGTGTTAGGTTTAAATGAATTAATTTGCTTAACTTAACAAAGTATGCTAGAAGTACCTCTTCCTTTAACGTTTTTATACCATTTTGTTCGCACCAATTGGAAAACAACTCGTACTGTTTTGGCAGACAACATTTGCAAATTAGCCTTGTTGGCGGCTTCTTCTGGAAGTCCTTCTTCAGTGATTTTCATTTTTAAAAGTTTTTTTTATTTTAAATAGGTGAAAATGCGACGCCGCCATTTTTAAGCCAATGTTTGGTTACCATGGAAGCCCAAAAAGGTACCCTGGACGAAATTAATAATAATTGGCATTTTATTTAAATGAAAATAAGATTTTTTTGTTTACTTTTTGTACATATCAAAATTAAACAATTGCTACATGTTTTATTGTTTTTTTTTTAATTACTTTTAAATTTTTTAGGTGTGAAATTTTCTTACTGAATCCCCCACTTGCTTGGAATAATAACCGAAATTTTTTTCTCGTCCACGTATGTCACTAGAGGCCGAATTATATAACTCCAACCAGAGGTTACAATGACATATTATCCCGTCAAAACCGCAAACTGATTTCTCTTGTCATTCGAAAGATATTTATTATTTTGTTTAATTTTGGTTCACACTGTAATCGCTGCAAAAAATCAGTAAAAGTGTTAAAAATTTCGAAGATTTATCAAAAGTCTACATAATTTGTTCTAAAGCCGCTAAAGATTGTCTACTAACTTATTAATTTTAAATTTTCAAATAAAATAGAGCCCAAAGTGTCGTGAATCAAGAATTTTACCATTTAAAATGTTTATTTTATCGATCTACAATTAAATCCTCCTGTATAACAAATTATCATTCCACATCAGTAGCAAACGGCACTATAATTAAGTTATTAATAGCTATTTAAGACTTATTGTTTTTATTCTACGAGAGGGTATTTACCTTCGAGTCTATACGTGATTAACGAAAGTACATGTTTTTAAAATTGTACCTACAACAAAGAAAATTGTTCAATTGTCCAAATATACAGCACGTGTTTTATATGAAAATATTATTATTCTCTAAGCCTATTTGATAACAAGAGGGACGTGTCTTTTTTTAAATGTAAGAGGATTATTTAAATTGCATTAATAATTACCCTCAATAAATTAAGGACGCCTATCAATATCTTTCGGCTACGTTAACCACGCCTCCTGGAGACGCGCGGGGAACGGGGCAGATATCATATGAAGTTGTGACGCGCTGTAGAAAGCCCTTAAGAGGAACTCCTAGCAAAAGGAACTCAATAGGAATTGAATCGCTGATTATTAAAAGGTACTTATGTCCCACAAAATTATTTTCGAGATAATCATCTCGAAGAACCTATTTAAGCATAGGTACTTTTACATTTTTCTAGGACATTTCATTTTCCTAATTCCCTGCTATAGGAGTTTTCCTCCTTTTCAGGGTATAGGTACCTTTTAATACCCATGGCTAAATATAATCGTCAATAAAATAGACAAGGAGTGGTTGTTTTGCATTCCTTTTATATCTCATCGATAAATATACAGTTCTAGATGCCATATCTGACATTAACTCATTTTCACAAAAATTGCGACATAAGTACCTTTTAATAATCAGCGATTCAATTCAAGAAGAACTCAAAGGGGATCTCTAGAGGAAATTCTAGTAAGGCTGAAAGGGCGCTTAAGAGGAATTCCTAGCAAGGTTAGTAGACACTCTTAGGAACTGAGGGGGAATTTAAGAGAAACTCAAGGAATCTCTATCTAGAGAAAAACTCTTTTGCGCCAATTTGTATCCCATGAATAAATGAATGAATGAATGAAAAGTATAAATAGGTAAATATAAAACGTAACGGCATTTTAAGATTTGTTTCTTAAACATTTCTATTGCTTTTGCGATACATAAATGTATTCGACCATTTTTTGTATCCTCGCGGTAAAATAAGTTTTTAATAAAAACCGTCGTTACAGCGCCATCTATGGAGGTAGTTCATAATGTAATTAAAAATCAAAAAGATTTCTGTTAACATCATCCTTTAGAGCGTATGCAACTTCAAATACACTATTAGTGTAATGAATATTGCCTATAGGATTTGTTAAATTTGCACTACGTCATAATTAAAGTTTTCCTAAATATCTCTCTCTATTACACGGTTTAAGACTTGCAGCGATTTTTTATCTGTAACCGTTCAATTGTTGGATTATTGCGACCCGACTAATCGTGAGAATAAAGAAAATTTATTCTCTCAGATTCCAAATTTTAATACTAGCAGCGCCACCTAGCACACAGGAGATTCACTGAAGTCTTAAGATATCTATATCTTTTAATTATTGCAGAAAGACAGTGATATACTGACAAAGTGATGAACGCGAAGGATGGGGATTTCGCAGGAATTTTTGGTGTTTGTAGTTTGGCATACCTGTGGCACGGCCCCCCTTAATTGACAGTGAAGGATTCCTTCTATATCCTATATCGGAATAGTATCATGAGTTGTTTCTGGGTTTTTTTCTCTGTTGTTATGAAAATTACAAATTACAATTACAAATTTTTATAATTAGCCCAATTGTCAGAGACTTTGACCTCGCACAAAATGAGATATGGAAGTACTTAAAAATTAAAAAAATCTTTGCAACTTATGTTTTAAAATTATCATTTTTTTACAGCAATCATTCGACGCAATTTTTATTTTCAAAATAATGTTTATATAAATCAGAATTTTTTTTTTAAATAAAGTTAAAAATAATTTAAAAATTGATTTATATAAATAAATAAACACTATTTTGAAAATAAAAATTACGTCGAATGAATGCTTTAAAAAAATGATAATTTTGAAACATAAGTTTTATTAAACAGCGACAATATGTTCATAATTTTAATTATTTTTACATCAAAAGTAAAAGTATAATGATGATAAATGTAGGTACACCCTGAAAAGGAGGAAAACTCCTATAGTAGGGAATTAGGAAAATGAAATGTCCTAGAAAAATGTATTATATACCAAAAGATAATAAATGATAAACTAAAAAAAACTAATCTCCTCGTTCGTGATATACTTGCTATAACGCAAGTACGATTATCAAGAGCAAGGAGAGCCGAATTTATTTTCAGACATCCTTTAGTGACAGGATGTCGAGCTAGCATGCTTCTTACTGATGAAGCACAATAATGCCGAAACCGGTCTAAGAATGGCAAGCTCCTTTAAGAGGGGCCTTGCCACTGCCGACCTCGTTTTCAGTTGGCAATACTGAATATGCATAAAAATTTGACGATTTTTTGGAGAGTTAATCTCGAGAACGGAATTTTTGTTTGTGGAAATATTTATACCCGTTATAGCTTATACCTTGGAATAGGACATCTCCTTTTTTGAGTCAATTTTAAGGATTAATAAAAAAGATATCAGCCATTTAGTGGAGGTGTGTTTTTGACAGTTTTGACAATTTGTGATCACCAATTTTAACGTGAAAAGGAGATGTCCTAAATGAAGGATACAGAATTAATTTCCGAGAATACCAATTCGCAAAACTTTATAATTTTTGAGATTAACTCTCCAGAAAAAAAAATTTATGTAAGTTGTCTATATCCCAGTAAGATTTTCTCTTTCCATAGTTCAGGCGTTTTCCGCCTGACACTTTGAGACAGTGGCGCTTTTTGGTTTTATTTTGAACGATGTATGCAACCAGTTTTACGAATACGAAGTTACGAAGAAAGAAAGTTTAGATGTTTAGAACTGACATTTTAGGTTATGTTGGCTAATTTATTCGTGTGTTTTGCAATTTTGTTTAATGAGTAAATTAGTATTAACTAAAACCAGTTCTTCAGTTTAAAGTATTTCAATTAATGCCGTATACCTCATGTAGGACATGTTTCACTTTAAAATTGGTGATCACAAATTGTCAAAAGCACACCTTCCACTAAATGATTAATATGTTTATTATTCTTTAAAATTTGTTGAAAAATGGAGATGTCCTATTCCAAGGTGTAAGCTATAACGGGTAAAAATATTTCCACGAACAAAAATTCCATTCTCGAGAGGCTGTTCAAAAAATCTTCAATTTTTATGCATATTCGAAGGAAGTCGTCAGTGTGAAAAATTAGTGATTAGTAATATGGAGAATGTGAAATTCAACTATAACAGTTTTTGTGATTTTTATTCGTGCATTCAAAATAGTGTCTGCATAGTTGGGAATCACAGACATTTGCAGAAATTAATATTTACAGTATACAGTATACAGGATACTAAATACGTGTCACTGGTTTTTTGGGTAAAATTTTAAAGTAGGTTTATTGTTGTATATTATTCTTATCGGAAAAATCACACTGAATACAATGGTGACATTAAAAAATTTATAAATAGCCGTCTTCATTGTTAAAAGCGATCGTTTGTGAGCATTTTAATTTTTCAACCATATTTTTTGTACTTTTTAACGAAAATGGTGACACGGACAAAAAAATTTCACGGGATGAAAGATGAACAATTTATCATAACCCATGGTTTAAGACTTGCAGCGATTTTTTATCTGTAACCGTTCAATTGTTATATACAAATTAATGCTCCAACATTAACAATTTTTTTTTATAAAAGGACTTGCAGATAATTTATTGTGGTTACAATGTTGCATTTTGTTCATAGAACGCAGTTTTTTGTGTCGATAACTCATGTATTCTGCAATTGTTTAAACAAATAGATATTGATAAAAACATTTTGCGTTTGGGGCCGCCAATTATTTATTAATTCATTTTTTAAAAAAATTCTTGCTTCACCTTAAAGATTATACATTTATATAATTCTCAATTTTCGTATGAATCCATTGATGTTTAAATATTTTTTTATGTTAGAAATATTATTTTCCGAGCTCCATTCCTATCTGATGTATTTAATGAGATTAGTCGCGTGGCAGCGCTATTCATATTAAAATAAACGGATTTATACGAAAATAATTGAAAATTAATTAAATTAATAAAATATAAACTCTATTTTGATGATAGAAAAAAAATAGTAAACAAAAAAATGAAATTTCCTAAAAATAAAAAATAAAATTTCTGTCGTGGCTGACGCAGGTATCGAACTCATGACCAATGGATTATTAGCGCTCTCTGCGACAAGACTAATCGTGAAAATAAAGAAAATTTATTCTCTCAGATTCCTTAGATATCCCAAATAATATATTATATTTTAATACTAGCAGCGCCACCTAGCATACAGGAGATTCACTGAAGTCTTAAGATATCTATCTCTCTTCATTATTGCAGAAAGACAGTGATAAAAGATAAAGATAAAGATGGGGGTTTTTGGGTGTTTGTAGTTTGGCATACCTGTCGCGATGCCCCTCTTAATGACAAAATCGAAGTTTTTGGGTCGGGCACTAAACCACGTCTGGACTTTCGTAATTCAATACCTGGTGGGGCATATAGCCCAAGGAGTAGTTGTCGAAGTCCAGACGCTGGTGTAATGTCCTTGTTCTTGGGAGCTTGTGTGATTTTATTTCACATCCTTTGTGCAAAATATTAACCGTTTAGTCACAATGAACCGTCGCGTTCACAGAGACTCACGCTGTATAACGTGTTTAATACATTCTGTTATTAAAGTGAAGATGGCGTAAGTCAAAATTTTGCCATCTTTTGGATTGGATGGAACGCAATATTTAAAAAAACAACACAATCGCAATCATCCTTTTTTTATAAAATTCTGAAACGTATTCTGACAATTTAATACTATAAATAAAACATCATAATAATTAAATTCGTAATTAACTAATATCTATTATTAAAATTTAAATAGTGCTCAACAATCGCTACTAATCTGTCCAAATAATCGCGATCTTTTAAGTTCCTTTGCATAAAATCTTTCATACTTTGTTCACTTGAGTCAAAATCCGGTATATCATCTTTATCAACGAACAACAGTTCCAATAATGATGTGGCCATATTGAACCCATGAAACGAGTATTTTCTCCAGTGTTTCCACATCGTCGAAATTGGGAATAATTCGTTGACATCGCTCCCTAATTGTGACAGGAATGAGGAAAGTTCAGCGTGGTAGAATTCCATCAATTCGTTAAAATGGTTGAGCTCTTTTTTTGACGCCCCGCTATATATGTATATAGAGAGATCAATCATTGGTGAGAACACGAAGGAGACTTGGAAGTCGAGTAAAACCATATTTGAAGGGTTTTCTTTGTTTCCATCCTGCAATAACAAAATAAAATGATTAAATCGGCTATTGTTCAAGCGTTCAGAGTGATGTAGAAGAATATAAAAATTTTAGAGATTGCATTAATTGAAGTTAATATTTTTTTATACAGTTGCGAACTTAAATCTAAAGAAAAAAGTGGATAAAGCACCCTTTATCTCGGTTATGAGGGGTCTAAGACCCGTTAGCACATGTTAGTTGAAGTCACGCAAGTGTCTCGAATTTGCAAATAATTTATGTATATGATAAAATGAAGGATTATTGATCAAAAACTGATAAAATATTAGTGGCGATGAGTTGCTTAATTTTTTTATTTTTGTAATCTGCTGTGTGTAATAATGACAAGCAAACTTATTATCAGTATATGAATCAAATGTATACATATACATACACTTAGGTAATAGTATTATCTTAACATTTTTCCAATTTATTAAAATACTTTATTTTGATAAATTAATCTAATTTAAATTTAACTATGAACAATTTGTTATATCAGGAATATTCTCGATCCCTACTGTCCCTGAATGAGTAAACCTTTCTGGACCTGGCTGATTTACTGCCTACTGCAATGATCACAAAAGCGATTGGAAGTATCATTATGAGGTTTTTAGTGATTTGAATCGTACAGCAATACATCTAACTAAGACTATATATGGTTGTCAGGGTTTATCTTGTCCCACCAGTAAGGGCGGCTCCAGCGCAGAGATGTGGGGGGGAGGGGGGGCAACGTCGTCGGATGTTAGGGTTATATATATATAAAAGTTTAATATTTTACAAAAAAATAAAATTTTTGAGGGAAACAGTGAGTTTTACAGGATATAAATGGACCTAGAATCTACAAAAAAAATAAAAAAAAATAAAATTTGGTTTACGCAGAATGAATTTTGTATAAGAAACGATTGGCAATGTCAAAATTACCGAAAAAAAAATGTTTGGGCTATTTTTGAGGTAAAAAGTGAATTTTTTTGGATATAAATGGACCTAGAATCTAAAAAAAAAAATTAAAATTTGGTTTACGCAGATATGAGAAATATCCTCTCATTGCCGGGGGGGGGGGGGCAATTCCCCCCCTTCTTTGGAGCAGCCGTTGCCCACCTGTTAGCGGTAGTTTTCGTAATTTGTACAGCCAATATCAAAAAACTTACTAAAATTTAAAAAACAAGTTGTTACTCGGTACCTTTTCTCGCATAACTCAAGTGTGATATATTTTTGAAATCAGTACTGTAATAGCTTTCAAATGAGGTATCAGGTGATGTAGTTTCTTATTAAAAAAAATTGAAGGCATGACTGTCACGTGAAGGGAGATCATGCAAAATAATATATACTAGTTAGTATGGGCCACTCTATAAACTGCTAATGTTAGCTTGAACTTTTCTACCTCTTTTTGATGCCATTTCATCAATAAAAAGTTTTATAATATATATGTAAAGATGCCCAAACGATATGTACAAATGTTTAGAAGTGTCATTTCAAGTTGACATTTTTACTTGATTCCTTTTTCAAGTTAGAAAAATGGCGTCGAATGATGTAATTCCTAACTTAATTGTGGATGGATTACTAAAAATCAGAGAAAAAATTTCAAGTTGAAATTTTTATACAAAATAACCTCACAATTAGAACCCTCCGTGGATGGTTCACACTAGCGTCAGCGTCTATTTGGTATTTGAGGAATCCATCCACAATTAGCTGATTTACAACTTTTATTCCAGCAGGAATCACATCATTTGACGCAATTTTTGTAACTTGAAGCAGGAATCATTTAAATAAAAATGTCAACTTCAAATGACTTGAATCAAATATTGAAATAGTATGAACGTTCTCTTGAATTCAGGTTACTCCTTTCAAGTTACTTGAATTCAAGTAACTTGTAAAGTCTGAACGCCGCTTTATAGAAATTAAAATGTAAATTCATATTAAAGAAAGTTAATCAATATAGAAATTTTACGCAAATTACCCCTAACGATCTCCAGCTAAGTTGGTTATTGAATCTTTGCACAGTGGTCCTAATAGCCAAAATATCATTTTATTTTTATATATATGGATAGTGTACGGTGTTTTCGACATTAAAGTACTCAAAAATGTCCAGATCAATTAGCATTTCTTCTATTGGCGGTATCATTTGCTGTTTTTTATTTCTCATAAAGCGGTGGGTTCTACTATACCAACTATTTGAAACTTTGAAAAATTTTCTCATGTTTCAATCGTAAAATAAAGTTGTGTTTAATTCAACGTATTGCGCCAAAATAGTGTACCTAATACAAATTTATAAACTAATAAGAACTGGGTTATGCATTTTTCTCAAATGATGCCTAATTTTAAAGAAAATCCAATTTCTCAAAGTCTAAGTACCAACACATAAATATATAAATTATATTTTTCAAAAATTGTATCGCGTCCGAATTCGAATCGCAATCCTGGGAATTACAACGATCCAGATCTAAACAAAACTTTTGAACATTACCTTGTACTGGAACAGAAAATTTCCATTATGACAATCAGCATGAACCAGCACTTTTTCTTTTGGAATGTCCTTATGGAGATCCAACAAAATATTTGTAATTCCTCTTTTTACCAATTTTTCATACCTTTCCGCAAGATCTTTTCTACCAAATTCGTTTAAGTTTTGAATTATTTTTTCCTGTTGTATTTTGTGCATTGGACCAGCCATCTTAAATTTTTCTGGTAACATGTTGTAACAAATTTCATCAACTTTTTTAAACACCTCTGGTTTTTGATCACTAATTGCTAATGAAATAGCGTGAAATTTCGCATAATTTCTAAGAGTCAGTTTAATGTGGTTCATATTCATCGGCTGTTTCTTATCATGCAGCTCGTATCCTTTACTTATCATGTTCTCTTGTATTAAAACTTCTGCATTTTCAGTTGCGAACGTTTTGTAGCATTTCGGTAGTGCTGCGAAAGGTTCCTTTATGTTTTTTTCCTTTTGGAACTGTTCGAAAATGGGTACTATCTCTTTATAAAATGCCACTTCTCTTTGACAATAATCGGCTGTATGAGTGCGCATAAACGGAGTGTTTTTACTCAATTTTGCAGCTAAGTTTAGTTCTTTTCCATTCTGATTCGGTTCGTCTAAGACTACTTTAGCAAAAACTATATCTGCGATAAATCCGTCACCTTTATCTTTTGTTCCTTCTATTTCTACAGAACATTTTTCTGTGCCTACTGCTTTTTTAAACCACCCGCTCAATTCACTGGTTTCAATTGCCATAATTGTTGTTCGTACTGACTGTGCTGTAAAACTGATTGTGATATTTAAAGCTTAGTTTTTTTATAATTGATACGAGGTCATGAGATTGCATTATTATATATCACATGTGAAGTATTTACATATTTGTACTGTAAAATTGAGATTGTTATCCAAAACAATTCCGCTGAAGTACTTGGATAAACACTCTGTATTATAAGAGCTGTCAAATTTTTTTAATTTTTCAATTTTATACATAAAGAGAATCTGGTAAAAAAAAATTCAATATTGGGCTGGAGCTTCGCGAGATATGTGCCAAAAACGGCATTTTTGATATTTTTCGAGTGGATTGCTTCACTATTTTTTAAATATCTGCGGCTCTTAAACTCGTCGAAAAATAAAAAAAAAATTAAAATGACTGTGATGAAGTAGAGTATCGATCCGTATAGTAGGGTTTTTTAAAAATGTATCCTAACCTCAAAAAACTAATTCGCGCACATTATTTTTTTTACTGAAATGGCAATAAATAACCAAAGAATCCTCGAATTTTCTTAAAAATTGGAGAAAATAGTTATTTTTGTATTAAGTACGTAACATGACAATTTTTTTTAATGGCACATGAGAGTGTTAGGTGTTTAACTCCAAATCTAACCTCATTTGTTTTGTATTTCTAATTACTCATACTTAATTACTTTCTACATAATTGCATGTTTTTTTGCTTAAAATAGATAAAAAATAATAAGAAAAGATTTGAGATTTTATGCAACTTTTAATACAGATACGTCACTGGGACGGTACTGATTTGCATTACGGTAAACGATTAAAAAAGAAGAAACATGATAGATCAAGACCATCACTAGTTTTGAAAGCGAAGACGAAGAAAAAGAAGAATATAGAATAACGTAATAATGCGTGCGTGGAGGATAGCTGCTTCCCTTTTGAAGATAGGAAAAAATGTTTCAAATAAAAGTTGTAGACAGCAATGAAAGCTATGTTCCAAAAATAACTACCAATATACAGGGTGTCCCATAAAAGTGTGACTTATCAAAGTTATGTTTTTTAAATGAAACACCCTATATATTTTTACTCGATTGAATTCCTTTGGAAGAGTGCTTCTCAAAAATATAGGGTTGTATGGGATTATACCAGGTGGTTCTGAAATTATGGTCACATTTATGTCCCAAAATGGGTTCATTCAACACCAAATATCTCAAAATCAATAATTAGGAATAACAAAAATTTTTCACCAAATATCCTCGAAAATGGTGTATTTTGATTTCATATTCATAAATTTATCGAATGGCACTTTTCCCATACAGGGGCAACCAAAACTCGGGATCATTTTTTTCTCAGTTTTTTCAAATGGAACACCCTGTATATAGTGCCATACCAGAATAGTCAACACTATGAGCTTCCAGAAAATGTAGGGTTTGCCTACTTGATTTTCACCGGAAATGCATCTAATTCTTAAGGAAAATATGGAAAATGTCATAAAAGCAATAATGATATTTTTTATTCAATGATGGACAAACATGGAACAAAATAAACTCAAAAAAATGTAAAAAACCGTCATTTCACAGTAGATGTTCAAACAATCACCCGTTTTAAGCTATGCATAACCGGACACGGTGGCCTAGTTGGTAAGGCGTCTGCCGATTCAGCTCGGTCAGTGTTCGGGGAGTAAGTTCGAATCCTGCGTATTCAAGTGGAATTAAAGTCAGATAAGACTTTGGGCAAGTGTAAAAAGGTATTTGCGTCATACGCAGTTTCATTCACGCCGGTAAACAGGCCGGATGAGATCGGATATCTCGTGGAACTGATAGGGGTTGGTGACACAATTACACACTTGTTAGTCGGTAGATCACCTGCATGACAAAGGCATAGTCCTGGGTTTAAGGTGATTGAGGACCGTGGTTCGGAGCCCACGATAAGCTGTAGGTCCCGTCCAGTTTAGGTCATTAGGTCAGAAAAGAGACGTTAAAATTAACAAACAAACAAACAAGATATGCATAAATTAAGTCTATCTACGACTTCAGTTAAAGCTGATCTTGTAGTAGAGCGAAGAAATCCTCTAATTCTATTTTTCCTTCAGCGTCGTTGGTTTGCCGCTAATTTATTTTTGTGCTCACTTCTTGTGTTTCACTTTTTCTGTTTCCACAAACCTCTTCTTCGAAAACTCTCGAGTCGCATACATTCTACTGGCTAAATGCAGTTTCTGTAACATCTATCCGGAATGTCGATCATTTTATCAATTATATCAAATAACCCTTGGAACATTTGAATGTTACAGGAACTGTCAACAAACATGACATTTTATTATCGAAGTGAATTTATAGTTTAAATCTAATATTTTCTCGTTTCGAAATGAAATTATCCACCGAAGAAATGATAAACATGATCTACATCAAATATTATGGTTTAAATTATAAATTCACTTCGATAATAAAATGTCATCTTTGTTGACAGTTCCTGAAACATTAAAATGTTCCAAGGGTGATTTGATATAATTGATAAAGTGATCTACATTCCGGATAGATGTTACAGAAACTGCTTTTAGCCAGTAGAATGTATGCAGTTCGATATGCGACTCGAGAGTTTTCGAAGGAGAGGTTTGTGGAAACCGAAAATGTGAAACACAAGAAGTGAGCAAAAAAATAAATTAGCGGCAAACCAACGACGCTGAAGGAAAAATAGAATTAGAGGATTTCTTCGCTCTACTACAAGATGAACTTTAACTGAAGTTGTAGATAGACTTAATTTATGCATAGCTCAAAACGGGTGATTGTCTGAACATCTACTGTAAAATGACAGTTTTTTACATTTTTTTGAGATTGTTTTGTTCCATGTTTGTCCATCATTGAATAAAAAATATCATACTTTCCTTAAGAATTAGATGCATTTCCGGTGAAAATGAAGTAGGCAAACCCTATATTTTCTGGAAGCTCATAGTGTTGACTATTCTGATATGGCACTGTATACAGGGTGTTCCATTTGAAAAAACTGAGAAAAAAATGATCCCGAGTTTTGGTTGCCCCTGTATGGGAAAAGTGCCATTCGGTAAATTTATGAATATGAAATCAAAATTCCTATTCCTATTCCTAGTTATTGATTTTGAGATATTTGGTGTTGAATGAACCCATTTTGGGACATAAATGTCACCATAATTTCAGAACCACCTGGTATAAAGCCATACAACCCTATATTTTTGAGAAGCACTCTTCCAAAGGAATTCAATCGAGTAAAAATATATAGGGTGTTTCATTTAAAAAAACATAACTTTGATAAGTCACACATTTATGGGACACCCTGTATGTTGGTAGTTATTTTTGGAACATAGCTTTCATGGCTATTTATAACTTTTATTTGAAACATTTTTTCCTATCTTCAAAAGGGAAGCAGCTATCCTCCACGCACGCATCGTTGATACACCCTGTATACTAACTAAAAAATATTAATAAATCAAAAATAAATGCAAAATCAAAAACCCACGCTTGAACAAAAATCAAAGAAATGACATTATTGACAGTGACATTTAACAATTTTAGTGAATTCGTTGAACTTTCGATTCGGCTTATATCTAACTTCAGTTACGCGACCAGTGACGTAATTTCAACAATTGTGCAATATTCAAAAGTCACATTATAAAAATTAACAAATCGCTGGTAAAAATTATGTAAGCAATTAAAATTAAAAAAACATATTGTGTTGTTATTTATTCATATAGTACTTGTTATTTATAAGGTTTTAAATAGAATCTGAAAATTAGTTAAACACCCAATTCTCTCGAATCTGCCATGAAGACACGGATTTTCTACACGAAATACAAACAACATTTTTTGTACAACTGTGAATATGAATTTACATCATCTGAAATATATTAAAAATAAATACTTCCAATACATCTTGACGTGGTTCTTTATCCCGATAAGCTATTACACAATTTCACAGCATCCAGTAGTCTTTCTGTGTCGTTACTATAGAAACGGTTTGTTGGCACAGCGTGTTTGACTGTTTGACTGCGTTTGTTCGTAGTTGCTTCAATTTCAAGTTATTTTCAAGAAGATGGATGTTGATTATGATAGTGGTAGTGACAGCCCATGATATATATCTGAGAAAGCAAATGCAATAGTATCTAATATGTTACCGGCCAAATCCAAGTTAGTATATGAGAAAACATATGACCTATTTCGTGAATGGTGCGACAAGAAACATGTAAAAAAGGTTTCTACATGAAAATGTGCTTATATGATATTTTAAGGAAAAATAAAAAATTATAAAACCTCCTACGTTTTGGAGTGTTTACTCAATGGAAAATATTGATATAAGGAAGTTTTCAGAATTGGTCCCGCTCATTAGGTTGCTACTATTATCATTTAAAATGTAGGTATTCGGCAACTCTTCCAGAGCATAAATATAATACTCGACAAAAAAACAATTACATGGTCCCCCTTATGACAAAAACTTCTACGCAACATACATTTACATTTTTAGCCCCTAAACTCTACAACACTATACCTGCAGAAATTAAATCTATTTTAAGCAAATATTTGTTCAAAAAAAAGCTAAAAAATTTCATTCTCATCAATTCACGGGATAATTTAGAAATGCTTTTTGAATAATGTACGTTATATAAGTATCGTTCCACAAAGTACTCAATCTTATAGGTACTCTGATTCATTTATATTACATGTGTTTGTTTTAGTTGTATATTTAGAATATATTTTTAGACGTGCTACCATCTATGGTAAGAAGAGAGTATTGACATTAAATTTTGACTGAATCTAGTCAAGATGTCACTCTCTTCTTTTTTATCCCTTTCAGAGATTAATACAAAGTGAGTAAACCAGTAAGGAATTTTAATTTATTAGATTCGACATCCTAAGACCGGTTTCTGTCTTTCGACTTCATCAGTTAGGCTTTTCGAATCCAATAAATTAAATTCCAAACTCGTACAAGTCAATAGCTATATCCGCTATAAGATAACATTTTTAGACGTGCTACCATCTATGGTAAGAAGAGAGTATTGACATTAAATTTTGACTGAATCTAGTCAAGATGTCACTCTCTTCTTTTTTATCCCTTTCAGAGATTAATACAAAGTGAGTAAACCAGTAAGGAATTTTAATATACTCTAATACTCTCTTCTTACCATAGATGGTAGCACGTCTAAAAATGTTATCTTATAGCGGATATAGCTATTGACTTGTACGAGTTTGGAATTTAATTTATTGGATTCGAAAAGCCTAACTGATGAAGTCGAAAGACAGAAACCGGTCTTAGGATGTCGAATCTAATAAATTAAAATTCCTTACTGGTTTACTCACTTTGTATTAATCTCTGAAAGGGATAAAAAAGAAGAGAGTGACATCTTGACTAGATTCAGTCAAAATTTAATGTCAATACTCTCTTCTTACCATAGATGGTAGCACGTCTAAAAATGTTATCTTATAGCGGATATAGCTATTGACTTGTACGAGTTTGGAATTTAATTTATTGGATTCGAAAAGCCTAACTGATGAAGTCGAAAGACAGAAACCGGTCTTAGGATGTCGAATCTAATAAATTAAAATTCCTTACTGGTTTATTTAGAATATATTTATATTACTAACATTAAAATTATGGTTTTTATTTTTATGTTATTATTAATATCATCTTTAATATGAGTTTTATATATTATTTTTTTGGATTTTTAAAATGATACAATTTTTGTTCTTTTTTTTTGCTGAAACAAGTATTTTTATGCTTATCAGCTTCTAGCTTTGCTTAAATTGTTTCAAATTGTTGTTGTTTCAAAAATATAGCTTACAATTGTTTCCTTTTAATAAAGAGCTATTATTATTATTATTATTATTATTATTATTATTATTAAGAACAAAAGCGTCGGATACCGAGGAAAGAAATCTAAAGTTTTATCAAGGGATGATAGATATCAATACATTTATTCAAGATGCTGATAGCAAAACAAATATACTTTATAAGGTACAGATATAATCATAATTTTGTAAGATTAGTAGTAATTTCAATATTTTTTATTTGTAGGTTGTCCTAATTTTGGTGCCATTGAAGATGCTGGATCTATATTGATTGTTAAAATACCTGATTATGACCCATTTAAAGTGTTACCGACAGGTCATGATCTACAACATACTAGAGTTTTATTAAATTCCGCAATCAACCAAAATGATATGTATTCCGTGCGGGGTCCTTTATCTATTTTTCGTATAGTTTTAACTTTACCTTAAATACTTATCCAGGTGACTAAACAAAACATTTTAATTTTACCTTATACTCGAACAGAAAATTCCCATTATGGCAATCGGCATGAGTGAGAACTTTTTCATCTGGGATGTCCTTGTAAAGGTCCAACAAAATATTAATACTTTCCCTTTCTACCAATCTTTCATACCTTTCCGCAAGATCTTTTCTGCCAAGTTCGTTTAAATTTTTAATAGCTTTGACCTTTCCTGCGCGGTACAGTTCGTCAAACAGTTTAATTTTTTCTGGTAGCATGTTATAACAGGTTTCTTCGATTTTTTTAAACACATCTGGTTTTTGATCACTAATTGCGAATGAAATAGCGTGAAATTTCGCATAATTTCTAAGAGTCAATTTCATGTGGTTCATATTCATCGGCTGTTTCTTATCATGTAGCTCGTATCCTCTACTTATCATGTTTTCTAGTATTAAAACCTCTGCATTTTCAGTTTCGAACGTTTTGTAGCATTTCGGTAGTGCTGCGAAAGGTTCCTTTATGTTTTTTTCCTTTTGGAACTGTTCGAAAATGGGTACTATCTCTTTATAAAACTCCACTTCTCTTTGACAATAATCGGCTGTATGAGTGCGCATAAACGGAGTTCTTTTACTCACTTTTGCAGCCAAGTTTAGTTCTTTACTATTCTGATTCGGTTCATCTAAGATTACTTTAGCAAAAACTATATCTGCGATAAATCCGTCACCCTTTTCTTTTGTCCCTTGTAATTCTACGGAACATTGTTCGGTTCCTACTGCTTTTTTAAACCAATTAATTAATTCACTGTTTTCGTTTGCCATGATTGTTGATGTTCGTTCGAACTCTGCGTTATAACTGATTACGATCTTTAAAAATGTTTTTCTAGTTATTGTCCAAGGTTAAAAAATCGATCCAAGGTTGTAAAATTGTATAATTAGTATAATCATGTATCATGTTTAACAGATAATTTTTATATATAAACTAAAAAATTAATTGTACGTATTTTGTTAATATAAATTATAGGGAACACTAAGTCAAATGCTACAAATGGAGAAAAATTACATATCTACATCTGAAAGAACATAAAAACTTTTTCAAGTTCGGTGAATAATTAACATTTTGAGAAAAAAACCAGTGGCGCGCTGTCAGGAATGGTGTCTGAACTTTTACCCGCTGTTTTTAAGCCACGAGGTTTTTTTTTTATTTTTTTAAATCATCCATTTGATGGAAAATTACGTTTTTTACAAATAATTATTCTTACGAGATTGTCCAATTATGTTTAGTTTTCGAATTAATATTTAAAACATTGAAAAGCGACCAATTTTACCCCGTTTTCAAAAACGCAAGGCATTTTGTGATTTTTATCATTTTTAGGTATCAAACAAACAGATAAAATAATAAAAATAGCCTAATGGGCAAGATCACAAATGAGTAAGGAATTTAATTTATCAGATTCGACATTCTGAGACCGGTTTCTGCCTTTTGGCTTCGTCAGTTAAGCTTTTAGAATCCAATAAATAAAATTCCAAACTCGCACAAGTCTTAGAAGAATTTTATCTTATACGTTATATATCTTATTTGGAATTTTATTTATTGGATTCGAAAAACCTAACTGACGAAGCCAAAAGGCATACGAAGAAGAGAGTGACATCTTGACTAGAATCAGTCAAATAAAAACTTTGCAACACACAATGCAAATTGAGTGTATGCAACACCCAATACATCGGGAATTGTTGCTTTGTAAAGTGACAAAACTCTCTTCTAACCATAGATGGTAGCACATCTGAGTAAATCCAGTTTAAATGTGCAAATAATTAAAATATAACCACTAAATGACATGTTTGCATAATTTTTATTACAAATTATTCTGAGATATTTTCAAAAACACCATTGGAAATGCATAAAATTTCAGGGGACATTAAAATATGCGACTTGGAGGCGCGATGCTGAGGTTATAACATTAATTTGTGAATAACTGAGATCTAATGCTTGCTTATAAAGTTGAGAAATTGAAACAGAATTTTTGGCAACGCTGTACCATAATATTCTAATGCCTTCTATTCTGCCTACTATTTTCGGTTCACAATCACAAATTATGGGTATTTTATAGAGCAAGATGTGCCCCGATTGGTCCAGAACCGTTCTGTGATATAGCGAAAACATTATGACTGATACTGTAAATTCGAGAATATTCCCAATATAAAGCACTGATATGCTTCAACTTTTACCTTAATAACATTTTTTCTGTACCTTAAGGATTTCTCGGACTGATGCCGCACCCTGTATAAATCATCCAAAAATATATGCCAACACTTTTAAAATTGTTTTGTCTGGAACCAAATGTTGTGATAGTGAATCTTATGAAAGATGTGTTATTAGAGGTGGGAAATTATTTTTTTATTGCTGCCGAATTGTGTTGAAATCACAAGAATATTTAGAGAAAAACAACATTTTTTTAACCCAATATAGTTAAGTAAATTTTTTACAAAAATTATTCTTGTAAGATTTTCCAAATCTGCTTAGTTTTCGAGTTATATTTAAAACATTGAAAAGTGACCAATTTTACCACTTTTTCAAAAACGCAAAGCGCAAAGCACTTTATAAAATAATAAAATAGTTGCAGATACTATTTTTTTTTACGAATGCGGGGATACAATGAGAAATGAAGTAGGTGCCAACGACAAAAAAATCAAAAATTAATCAAATAAAAAATAAAATATTTAGAATCAAAATAACTTTTTATTTTTAACGATAACTAGGAAACTAAAAAAGGCAATTAATTTTTTTTTTTCACCTATGATTATCGAAATATTTGAACAATTGGTGAAATCGAAATTTATATTTTTGGAGATTCTAGAGGAAATCGTATTCAAGTCAATATTTTCTTTGTCTTCGACACTGACTCTGATGGGTACTTGTCGTCTCGATATTTGAGTTGATTTGCTGTACATTTTCACGTGAAATATTCGTAGATGGTCTGTCCAAAATAGCAATCAAATTTGCAGGGCCGATTCGTTTTTTATTGCCCATCGATTCTTCAACGTAACCTTCAGCGACAGTGTTAAATTTCAAGTGGTACGGATTCATCTTCAGAACTCAGTCTTCGGTATCATCATAGAGTTGAAACTCATTTTTTTTTTTTTTTTTTTAATCAATCAATTTATCTGTCACTTAAACGTCACATTTTTTTGGGAGTCTAATTAAATAGCCATTTTACACCCGAAAAGGCGGGCGCAAAGATAGTACTTTTCCCGCATGAGTAAAAAAAACCAATTAACTCAATTTTTCTTTTCTACCCTCTATTTTCCCTAATACAGGGTGTCCCAAGATTTTTTTTACCGGCTATAACTCAGGAACTAACGAATAGATTTTTTTGGAAATTGGGTAATCTTTTTGGGACCTACAGTAATTTCATCTGAGGTATACAGAGTATCTGTGACGTCATCACAGAAGCAGGGACGGCATCTCAATGAAAAAAATTAAATGGAAAGGGGGAATCAAACTTAGCTCAAATGAAAGGGTTTTTTATTTCAAATTCAACGGTGTATCACAATGAGGGTACCAAAGTAATAATTTTACCAAATTTTCAATTTAATGTTTATTTACAACAATAACCAGTGATATTTAAAATGCCGCAATTATCATGTCCAAATTTACTTCTGATTGGCCTATTTTTACTTTTAACTAGTTTTTTGTAAGCTGAAGAAAACAGTTGGCGTTGGAATTCTACCTTAATCGCTTTTTGATTGACATTAGTAAAATCTAATAACGCATTGATTGTTGTCACTTTTTAAATAGCTATTACCGTTTTAAAACAATTTGTAGTGTGAATCCAAAGTAAAAATGCCATTCCTATTCACACCGAAAGAATATGTAGATATGTTGCTAATCTATGGAGAATGTAGCTACCTGCGTTACTGGATGATATTCCTTTGACATGATATGGCAGCAAGATGGCGCACCTCCACATAATAGCGGCATTGTAGCAAATTATCTTAATGCCAGATTTCCAAACAAATGGATTGGAACTCATGGACCCTTTCGATGGCCTCCACGATCGCCGGATATGACACCACTAGATTTTTTTGTATGGGGATATTTGAAAGATCTGGTTTATAATGAACAACCTGTAGACGTAAAAATTAAAATTAGAAGAGCTTGTAATAACCTTACGCAAGAGATGATACATGCGGCATATACACATGAACTACATAGATGCTTCGATGCTTGTGTTGATACAGACGGAGGTCATTTTGAACATCTCTTATAAAATTACCGTGCAATCGAAATGTTCTGGTTATTCTTGAAAATAAACATTAAATTTAAAATTTGGTAAAATTATTACTTTGGTACCCTCATTGTGATACACCGTTGAATTTGAAATAAAAAACCCTTTCATTTGAGCTAAGTTTGATTCCCCCTTTCTGTAATGGCGTTACAGATACTCTGTATACCTCAGATGAAATTACTGTAGGTCCCAAAAAGATTATCCAATTTTCAAAAAAATCTATTCGTTAGTTCCTGAGTTATAGCCTGTAAAAAAAATCTTGGGACACCCTGTATTCAATAACCTAATTAGTTGCCCAACAAAAAGAGAGAAAATCTTTTAAATTAATTTAATTTTTTTATTTAAAATGTATGTTAGAATTAAATCCAAATTTGTACCGTCTGCTATTTCCTAAAGACGTCGTACTCACCTCTACATCACATTTGGTGTTGTTTAAAACATTTTTATACCATTGCCTAAAAATATTTAGAATTCAATATGCTAGCCCAAAGAATTTTTCGCGATGCATAGCGATTGTTTATGTGAATATCCACTTGGATATTTGGAATCCTAGCCTCATAAATGTTGATTTGTAGATATCTGATGAATGGTGATTATACAGATTATGCAATCTCATATGTCCTTGGACCAAAAAGAGAAAAATATATTTTAACAAATCGCAATCGCTTTTTCTGCAGTCAGTACGAATGACAACAATAATAATATAATAATGGAAAATAAAAACAGTGAATTAATCGATTGGTTTAAAAAATCAGTGGGCACAGAAAACTGTTCTGTAGAATTAGAAGGAACAAAAGAGAAAGGTGATGGATTTGTTGCAGAAATATTTTTTGCTAAAGTAATCTTGGATGAACCGAATCAGAATGGGAAAGAACTAAAATTAGCTGCAAAAGTGAGTAAAACAACTCCGTATATGCGCTCTCTTACAGCTGATTTGTGTAAAAGGGAAGTGATGTTTTATAAAGAGATAGTACCCATTTTCGAACAGTTCCAAAAAGAAAAAAACATAAAGAAACCTTTCGAAGCACTACCGAAATGCTACAAAACGTTCGAAACTGAAAATTTAGAGGTTTTAATACTAGAAAACATGATAAGTAGAGGATACGAGCTACATGATAAGAGACAGCCGATGAATATGAACCACATAAAATTGACTCTTAGAAATTATGCGAAATTTCACGCTATTTCCTTCGCAATTAGTGATCAAAAACCAGATGTTTTTAAAAAAATCGAAGAAATATGTTATAATATGTTACCAGAAAAAGTTAAGCAGTTTGGGGAAGTGTACCAATCAGGAAAGGAAAAAATATTTAACAATTTAAACGAGGTTGGCCGAAAAGATCTGGCAGATAGGTACTACAGATTGCTTGAAAGAGGAAGTATGAATATTTTGTTGGATCTTTTCGAGGATATTCCAAATGAAAAAGTGGTCACTCATGCTGATTGTCATAATGGGAATTTTCTTTTCGAATACAAGGTAATATTCAAATGTTTTGTTTAGATCTGTGAATAATTACATTATTTTGTATATACAAAATTTCTTTCTCAATTTGTCTCTTGCACAGTCACAGTTTACGTTTTGAACCCTGTATTTACGGAATGATTTTTGGGAAAGGTAATACCACCCAACATACGTGTGTGTCTCTAATCTCCAAAATATACAAGGTGGTTTATTTATAGGAAGGTATTCTATTTTGAGAAAGGTATAAAAACCATGTATTCTAAAATGCTCAAATGTAACTATTTTCTCACTATATAATGATTTTTATAACATCTTGAGAGGTATGAATTCTACATCCGATACTATGAACAGTTTTCGAGATACAGGGCGTTAAAGTGGAGAATTACTGATTTTATCAGTATTTTCTTCAAATTGAAAAGCTGGATTGATTTTATATATTTTATTTATTATTATTTTATATAAGTTTTAGTTACATGCACATAGAAAGGTTCAGCTAAAAATATTTACTATTACAGGGTTATTCACGAATAAATCACAATAGGTTTTTGCAAACACTCAATAATTCTACAGTTCCGTCACAGAGAAATTATTCCATGAAGTTAATACCTAGTCGTTTACAATTTTGAGGCTAAATGATTACTTTTCATACAGGGTGAGCCATACAGCCAACCATGCCAAAAATAATTATGCTTTGAAATTACTAAATCGAGAACTTGCATTTTTTTAGTGACTTTTGAGTAACTTTATAACAGGTATGCATAACGGGAAGAATTTTAAATGCTTCCCTGACGCCACAGTATAAAAAGTGAATTTGCAAAAGCTACCGTCATACATTTTTGTGAATCACCTTGTAAATATAAATATTTTTAATCAAACGTATCCACTAATTTATTACTAGAACATGTAGTAAACGTCTATATGCAACAGAAATCCAATCTAACTTTTAATTTAAAAAAAATAAATCCGAAATACTGGGCAATTTTCAAATTTAACACGCCGTATCTAGAAAACTAGCCATGGGATTGGGTCCATTGACACTTCTAGTTACTAGGTCGAGTACAACAACATACCAAACTTTCAGAAAATTTGACCGGTCGCCACTTTACATAATAAAAGTGCGGGGTCCTTTAGACTTCATTAATTTCCGCAAAAAAACCGAAATTTCCTGTTACCGTATAAGTGACGGCAACGCTGAAATAGCTTTTATAATACGCGGCAGCTCAAACAAAATCCATTAAGCACGGGTCAGACTAGGCTGGTTACCAGCCGCGAATTAAAAGGTCTATTCCCACATAACTCAAAACCAGTTTGTGTACTGTCGGGATTCTGCGCAGACTAGATTTGGTGTCACTAAATCGAGACTGCGCAGAATCCCGACAGTACGCAAACTGGTTTTGTGTTATGTTGGAACAAACCTATAGAAGCCGCTACTCTAAAGCACGGGTCAGACTAGGCTGGTTATCAGCCGCTGCTGATCAGCTGGATCACGTGACGCGCTACCTGCTACCAAAAGTTGAACATGTTCAACTTAGCCAGCTGCTGACAAATATTCGCCGGCTGACGGTGTCAGCTGCGGGTTCTGTGATCACACCAAGCCGAGAGTAGCGGCTTCTTTAATTCGCGGCTGGTAACCAGCCTAGTCTGACCCGTGCTTCAGCTTGGTGTGATCACAGAACCCGCAGCTGACACCGTCAGCCGGCGAATATTTGTCAGCAGCTGGCTAAGTTGAACATGTTCAACTTTTGGTAGCAGATAGCGCGTCACGTGATCCAGCTGATCAGCAGCGGCTGATAACCAGCCTAGTCTGACCCGTGCTTTAGACAGTGCGGGGCCAGAAGTGGAATTTATACAATAAATAGAATCATTTTAGAGTTTCTTATACCTCAAATTTGGTAATAAAAGCTTGATACTTTCATATAATGTTGCTTGTGACTTATATAAATTTTTAGTAGTTGCATTACATTTTTTATTACGCTCATTTACCGATGAACCACCCTATATAAAGCAGCACGCAAAAATCTAGCTGTGGTATTATGTCTAATAATGGACAATTTGTTTCTTCCAATTTTAAGTATACTTTTTTCTCCCTACTATTTTTATTTTTTTAAACATTTTAGAATGGTAATAAAGAAAACCCTTCAAACATGGTTTTACTCGACTTCCAAGTCTCCTTCGTTTTCTCACCAATGATCGATCTCGCCATATTCCTATATTGCGGAGCATCAAAAGAAGAATTCGGCCATTTTACTGAATTGATGGAATTTTACCACAGCGAACTTTCCTCATTCTTGTCAGAATTGGGGAGTGATGTCAATAAATTATTCCCAATTTCGACGATGTGGCAACACTGGAAGAAATACTCGTTCCATGGGTTCAATACAGCCTCATCATTATTGGAATTGTTGTTCGTTGACAAAGATAACATTCCTGATTTTGAGTCAAGTGAACAAAATATGAAAGATTTTATGCAGCAGAAATTGAAAGACAATGATTATTTGGAAAGATTAGTAGCGATTGTTGAGCACTATTTAAATTTTAATAATATTAGTTAATCAGGAATTGTATTATTATGATGTCTCATTTGTCTGATTGTGATTTATTTTAAATATTTCATTCCATCCAATTGATAAATATTAAACTATTAATTTTACGGGGTGGAAAATATTATTTTTTGTACTAATAATTATTGTATTATTTTTTTATTTATTAGTTTAATTCAAAATGTATTAATTATTAAAGATGTTCTCGCTGTTTTTTCAAAAAAAATAATGCTTTATAAAACAATTAGTAAAGAAGTGTGTCACTGAGGTTACATGAGAGAGGCCATATGTGAAAGAAGATGTAGAGGCAGTGCCGATCAGAGGGGGGCAAAATCCCCGGGGCCAGTGCCGTTCCTAGACATTTTTCTAGTGGATGCGAACAATTCACTGGCGCCTCTCACCACTGGCGTAGCTTGAGGGGGCGTAATACAAGGGGGCCTGGGCAGTGGCGGCGCCACAGGGAGCAAAGGGGGACAAAGGGGGCAGTATGAGTGAGTTTTTTAGGATATAAATGGACCTAGAATTTACAAAAAAATTAAAATTTGGTTTACGCAGAATAAATTTTGTATAAGAAACGATTTGCAATGTCAAAATTATCGAAAAAAAATGTTTGGGCCATTTTTGAGGGAAAAAGTGAGTTTTACAGGATATAAATGGACCTAGAATCTACAAAAAAAAATCAAAAAAATTATAATTTGGTTTACGCAGAATGAATTTTGTATAAGAAACGATTGACAATGCCAAAATTACGAAAAAAAAAATGTTTGCGCCATTTTTGGGGGGAAAAGGAGATTTTTTAGGATATAAATGGACCTAGAATCTACAAAAAAAATTAAAACTTGGTTTATGTAGAAAGAATTTTGTATAAGAAACGATTGGCAATGTCAAAATTACCGAAAAAAAATGTTTGGGCCATTTTTGAAGGAAAAAGTGAGTTTTTTAGGATATAAATAAAATAAATCTACAAAAAAAAATTCAAAAAAATTAAAATTTGGTTTACGCAGGTATGAGAAATATCCTCTCATTGCGTAGATTTTTCTGTCGTACTGGACCTGTTTAAAAATATAAAAACAAGGCGTTTACTACTGTAAATAATAACATATATACTCTATTATTTATTATTATTTTTTTTATGATAAATACAGGATTACTTTAAATACATATGCCCCTTTTACCGAATACTCGGCGCCTAGCGATGTGTGTGCCCCCCCGTCCTTAATTTCTAGAACCGCCACTGGGCCTGGGGAAATTTTTAAAATTTGAGTAGCCTAAAATGCTGGTTTGGACTACTTTTTATTACATTACATTCAGAAAAAGTAATTTTCCAGCTGTGGCCCCCCTGGGCGTGGCGCCCGCCTGCGGCCGCATCCTTCGAGTACGCCTTAAACCGGCCGGTGCGTGTAGAGGTCAGCATTAGAAATTAAGTACATACTTGATAATATTATCAGTAGATGCCGAGCGAGTTTGCATCTGAATTCTACAAATTTCTATATTGTGTTTTAAAATATAATACAGTTTCCTGTCGATAGATGACGCCTTTTGAATTTTGATTGTTTCGTTATCGTAATTGATATAGTTTTGACTATATATGTTAGGCTGACCTCTGACTTGGACACAAATAGAATATTTTTATATTTATTAATTCCTAAATGCAACGTTACAAAGTTACAATACTTAGACTTGACTACCGCCGAATGACACTTGTTGCCAACTTCATTCCGGTAGTACCGGTAGTGGTAGTGGCTACTGTTCCTGTTCCTTGATCTGGATGTTCCTCTACAGCAGTTTTTGTGTATTTGAAACATTTTTTTATATAATTTTACTGAAAATACTTAAACGTTATTATTCTTGTCCAAAGATGTTTTCAGGTTGCATTTATGTAAATACAAATTCGGATTTTTTAATCGTCGTTGATTACGAGTTTTATCCGACGAAAGGTGATTATACTGATTTACAATCTCACATCCGTGGACTAACAACAGAAAAACCAGAGAGTCAGTAAGAATAACACCAATTATGGCAATTGAAAACAGTGAATTGATCGATTGGTTTAAAAAATCAGTAGGCGCAGAAAAATGTTCTGTAGAAATAGAAGGAACAAAAGAAGAAGGTGACGGATTTATGGCAGATATAGTTTTTGCTAAAGTAATCTTAGATGAACCGAATCAGAATGGAAAGGAACTAAACTTAGCTGCAAAAGTGAGTAAAACAGCTCCGTATATCCGCTCTCTTACAGCTAATAGGTGTAAAAGGGAAGTGGCGTTTTACAAAACAATAGTACCTATTTTTCATCAGTTTCAACTAGAAAAAAACATTAGGGAACCTTTCGAAGCACTACCAAAATGCTACAAAACATTCGAAACTGAAAATATAGAAGTGATAATACTAGAAAACGTGATAAGTAGGGGATACGAGCTACACGGTAAGAGACAACCGATGAATATGAACCACATAAAATTGACTCTTAGAAATTATGCGAAATTTCACGCTATTTCCTTAGCAATTAGTGATCAAAAACCAGATGTTTTTAAAAAAATGGAAGAAATTTTTTACAATATCTTACCAGTAAAAGATAAGAAGTTTGGGGAAGTGTATCAATCAGGAAAGGAAAGCATATTTAACAACTTAAACGAAGTTGGCCGAAAAGATCTGGCAGATAGGTACTACAGATTGGTTGAACGAGGAAGTATGAATATTTTGTTGGATCTTTTCGAGGATAGTCCAAATGAAAAAGTGCTGGCTCATGCTGATTGTCATAATTGGAATTTTCTGTTTCAGTACAAGGTAATATTAAATTTCTTACTTCGCCAATTTAATAATTTTTGAAGCGAAAATTGTAAGCGTTACTTTAATTTTAATGTCTCTTGATGGAATTCAGACACTAGCACATCCGTTTACCTTTTGCGGGACTTGAAGATCATCTGATTTTTCGTCAGAACAATTCAATTGGTAAAGTTGCTGGTTAAGCAAGTTTTGCCGCAGTTAGACTGGATGGGTGATCACTGATATGCGGGTCGGGTTGTCCTTTCGGCCGTGCTTTTGAGGGTTGCTTGTAGGGTGGCAACCAGAATGCCATTTTAAGACAATTTTATTAAGAATGTATATGTAAGAAGTTTCTATTTGCACAATCGAAAATAGATCGAATATGTAAAAAAAAACCTGGTGGAAACCAAGAATCAAGAATTATTGGATTTTATATTTCAATGTTTTATTTTTTTTATTGTGCAAAGTTTTATAATTTTATTTATTTAGTCAAAGTTAGTATCAATTTGCACTATGAAATATCCGATCCATTTGTGGTAAGTTTTAGTAATTTCTTAGTCGAAACGATTAAAAATATTTTTGTTAAGAAAGTGGTTTTATCATCCAATCAAATACTATTAAACGAGCAAGGTTTGTATGTATGTGTGTCCAGAGGATCTCGAAATCCACTCGTCAGAATTCAATGAAACTTTCAGGGTAGACTAATTCCTATCTAAATCGGCAATCCGAGATATTTACAAGAAAAGTTAAGCTTTTAGTTTTATTTCCTAGCAACGGCACATAATAAATAATAATAACTTGTTTCTATAGTAATATATACTATAAAGGATAGATGAGTACAGTAAAAGTGGGGATATAACGTCACATTCCATAGGCGTACTTTGCAAAATAAGTTTCTTTAATATAAATAAGGTCACAGCATATAAAATATATATACGCACTTCGTAGATTAAATTTTGAAGTTATATTATTTACAAAAAATAAAAATAAACTTGCATCTGACATTTTAACATTGAACGAATTAAATTTAACCAATAAATAACAAGGAGGATTATATGTTGGGATAAAACTTTTTTTAATCTCTTGGCATTAAAAGTAACACTTCAGTACTTACCTAAACTCAAAGATTAAAAAAAAAGTTAGTTTAAGAACTATCTTTAAAAGTCACTGTCTTCGCTAAAACTACTGGTATCTCTATAATTATCCATTGATATATCCACTTTCCTAAATGAATTTTACACATTTTTAACATGACCAATGCATTTTCCCCAATGTTCTCTATTTACATCTGAAACTGCCTTCAAAAACAAATTTCGCACATCAGGAAATTTAAATGTTTTATTGTTTTGAGAAACATAACCTTTTAATAATTGTGACCAGATCTGTTCAATGGAATTTACCTCTGCGTGGTTCGGAGGCAATCTGAGAATTTTAATTCCTTTTTCTCTGGCCATCTCATCTATAATATATTTTTTGAATTTGTTTTTATGTTGCCTTGCTATTACTAATAATTCTGCCTTCAAGGATTTAGGAGGACTGATAATATTTTTAGAATGAAGCCATTTTGAAATATATATTAATACAAAATTCTGAATCAATTAAAATACATATTGAAGGATGAGGTAAAAATAAAATTTCTACCTCTTGAATCTGTACTACGTTCTGCAAATTAAATACTGCACTCCTTTCTTCTGTATAATATAGTAGTAAAAAGGTTTGACTTTATTTAATTTCTGGCGTTTTAATCTGAAAGAATTCAATTTTAAATTTGCCGCTTTATATAAAAAAGGAAAGGTTCATTTGACGGACATAAATAATTTGCTTGTCAAATGACAGCCATCTCATAAATTCAAAGTTGAAAATACAACGTTGCCAATTCAATTTCAGAAATCATGGGTTTAGGTAAAAATTTATAGGAACGTTGAGTAACACTGTTAAAATGGACACTTGTCAAAATGTGACACCTGTAAAAACGTGACAACTGTTAAAATGTGATACGTGTCAGAATGTAACAACTGTCAAAATGAACAAATGTCAAAATATGACACCTGTCAGAATGTAACAAATGTCAAAATGTCACACGTATCGTACTTTTCTTTATTTATTACAAAGATCTAACCTAACCTAAAGCTAATCTTTTTTTTTTTGGCGGGTGGAAATGCTTTATGCACATCGGGTAAAGGTTCTTCCCTTCCCCGATAGTGTGAGACTACCCGTTACGGCTACTATTTTATTATGCGGACAGTTTTAATATTTAAGTTTTCATTATCATAGAGAGAGAGAGAGAGAAAAAGAATGAATGCTTGTACACGTGTACTATTAACATAGATTTCAATTTTTTATTTTACAAGAAACTTTAAAGAGACATTTAAAATTCTCTATTTTCATAGTACATTTTAAGGTTGATTGTGATTTTGTATTTTCCAAGAGCAAATTGTAATGTAATGTACGAATGAACTATTTTTGTAACTGAAAAACTTTGAAAAAATATGATATCAATATCTGCCACACGTCGAAAGTCTGGTTACAGGTTTTTGTGGAGGTTTTTACCCAAGTATGAATATCAGACCTATAATTTTCCTTCACTGCAGATCAATAAATAATAAAATCAATTGAACATAGAGTTTTTCTTATATAGTGATAAATAGAGTGAGCTGAGCGATCTTCTGTTGACGGGACGTGTGCCCTACACGCTGCTGTTGCCCGTCCCGGAAACGGGGCCTGTCCACCGTGACAATTCGCGAAGATCAAGCGTCAGTAGATGTTGCCCTAAAAGGGTGAAATGCATTTAACTAATCTCTGTGACAAGCAGTTGATAAACGTCACCAACAGCTGCAGCCAATTGAAAATTAACACTGACAGCTGTTTTAATTTTCCCGCCTACTTTCAAGCCAATCGCCAATCAACTTTTTATTTATTTCTCTATCAGTAGTTCAAGTAGATGTCGCCCACTCCGTGATTTTCGCGAATTAATTAATAATTTGTCATGTTATAAATATACTTAAATCATATACTCATTGGGCTGCTTAAAAATGTAGATTTGAATATTAAGAGCGAAGCTCGGTGACCAGATATTAAGCCTTTAAGCCACTATGAGCTGCGGAAATAAATATATCATACTTTTTTGTTGTTTTTATTGATGCCACAGTGATTGTAGTAGTATTTTCCTATTCCTATTATTAATTTTTTAGGAAGATGATAAAGAGAACCCTTCAAACATGGTCTTACTCGACTTCCAAAACTCCTTTGTTTTCTCACCAATGATTGATCTTGCCATATTCTTATACAGCGGGGCATCAAAAGAAGAACTCTGCCATTTTAATGAATTGATGGAATTCTACCACGGTGAACTTTCTTCATTCTTGTCGCAATTAGGGAGTGATGTCAACAAAGTATTCCCAATTTCGACGATGTGGCAACACTGGAAGAAATACTCATTCCATGGGTTCAATATGGCTACAAGAGTATTGAAACTTTTGTTCGCTGACAAAGCCAACATTCCTGATTTTCATTCCAGTGAAAAAAAATTAAAAGATTTTATACAAATGATATTAAAAGATAGCGATTATTTGGAAAGATTGGTAGCGATTGTTGAGCACTATTTAAATTTTAATAATATTAGTTAATTACGCATTTAATTATTATGATGTATTATTTATAGAGAGTCAAATTTTATAGCAAGATGATTATAATTGACATTTACTTTCATCCTATCGATAACAACGTTTATTTTTATGTTAAAATCCAATTTTTTAAGCAAAATGTAGTAGGGTCATTTTCATAAATTTACTTGAGGTAATAAAACTTTCTGGTCTTTTTATAACCCACGACAATAGAAAAAGGTTTGGACACATTGCATAAATTATTGAAGATGGTTTATTAACTCTTGAATCTACTATATACAGGGTGTCCCATTAAGAATGGGACATAGAACAACCGCAGATTCTCCAATTCAAAATAAAACGATTAAGCGAAATATGCTTAGATAAAATGTTACTCGTTTCCCAAATACGGGGTGTTGAAGTTGAAAACTGAAAAATTATTAATGGCCATAATTTTTTTAATACACCGTATAATTTTACTCAAAACGGCACACTTGTTAAATATCATAAAATGCATCTAACAGTAAAAAAAACAGTTCAGTACGCTCTACCAGTGGCGTACGGCAGGAGTAAGTAATGCTTGTACCCCTTCTAAATGTTACGCCGCTGTCTAAATTTTAATTTTGACTATAATTTTAATTTTTTTGATATTTTCTAAGTCAATAATGTACACTTGTTAGTTTGTTGTAAAGTCATTGTTTTTCGAGATATTCGCAGTTAAAGATAGATAGACATGTACTTTTTATTTGTATTATTAATTATTAATATTCATTTTTACAATTTTGTCTTAAAACCAAACAAAGTAAAAACTATGTCCCTCATTTCTAAATTGGAAAATTCGTTATGACGTGGCATTTTACAATAATATTAGTTATTAATAACAATAATCACTTATCGGCAACAGATAGTTACTACGAAAATGTTTAACTGACAGTGACAGAACTTCATTATAAATCAAAACCTGCTGTCAAAATTTTCAATTATAAATTAATAAATATTCTCACAATCGCAACGTGCCTATTAGGAACTTAACATTACAAATCAGAACAAAAAAATAAAAAAAAATAGAATAAAGCTGTTTGGTCGCGAACCTCATTGATTGTAAAAATGAATATTATTAATTATAATACAAATAAAAAGTACATGTCTATCTTTCTTTAACTGCGAATATCTCGAAAAACAATGACTTTACAACAAACTAACAAGTGTACATTATTGACTTAAAAAATATCAAAAAAATTAAAATAATAGTCAAAATTAAAATTTAGACAGCGGCGTAACATTTAGAAGGGGTACAAGCATTACTTACTCCTGCCGTACGCCACTGGTAGAGCGTACTGAACTGTTTTTTTACTGTTAGATGCATTTTATGATATTTAACAAGTGTGCCAATTTGAGTAAAATTATAGGGTGTATTAAAAAAAATATGGCCATTAATAATTTTTCAGTTTTCAACTTCAACACCCCGTATTTCGGAAACGAGTAACATTTTATCTAAGCATATTTCGCTTAATCGTTTTATTTTGAATTGGAGAATCTGCGGTTGTTCTATGTCCCATTCTTAATGGGACACCCTGTATAGCAGTAATGACTTCCATGAGGACATTAATGGTGGTGTCTTCGAAAAATAATTCTTGAAAAGTGGTTAAAGAAAGAAACCGTGAAAGATCTGAATTAAGAAGGACATCCCTAATATATCTCCTCTTAACCAGCTAGATCATTGCCGGATTACATGCGTCGGTGGTCTAGCATAGGGCATCAGCACGGAATGCTGGAGACGTGGGTTCGATTCCCGCCTGAGGCAGAAATTTTTCGGTTTCTTTCTTCAGTAGTTTTCACCCCTGGTGTACAGGGATTTATTTCTGTATGCTCCCTTGGAATTTAATTCCATCCTAGGAAGGTTTCCGCTAGCTTTTCACTGATACATGAAATGTTCTTATGGTGTGAAATCCATTAGTCATAGCTAATAGTCGGGAATCTGAGGTGCTGAATGCGACCACCTCTATACAACTCGCGAACATCCACCTAAAAAACATGAAATCCTATGTAAAATGACCTGCAGGATTCGAATTTTTTGTTCGTCCTTTGATCGGGAATTGCGAAATGTGTCAAAACATGAAACTTTTGAAAAAACTGAAAATTTTCACTTATAATATCACAAGAGCTTAAATTATTTCCAGAAATTTTTTTGAGGGCACGATTATTTTGAAAATTATCCAGAGTGTTTACTCTCTCTGACATACTGATTGCTTTATTCGCTCCGCAGCATCCTAACAGTGGCAATGCCAAGAGATGCGACGCGCCGATTCAATTTCCTTCGTTTTTAAAAAAGTACACAACCCAAACTAAACGTCGTATGAAAAAAAAGTTAAAGTAAAAAAGTTTCCTTGCTCTATTGACAATATTTTTCTCGCTTATACTAGTTAACTATCTCTAAAGATAAAAAAAGTTTTCTCGACTGGCCATTTTACTCTGCAAAATGAGATATTTTGTGTATTCTTGCAAGAAAAAAATTACGTAGCTTTTATGAGACGTCCTATATTTTTTATTGTTATGAAACTAGGTCAGGATAGAGCATCTTTAAAACGCTTCCTATAAGGCCTCCCAACTATAATGATCGCCAGTACTTTGATTATTAAAAATTGAGATTAAATAACTGAAACACCTATGAAGATAAATAAGTTTGCTTTGCTGTACTATAATGGCTATACTAAGAAATAATATTAAAACTGGGACTAATGCTGCCAAAACAATAAATAGAGAATAATTTTTATTATTATTTATAAATCCCAATAAATGTATTTTTAGCATACCACTGGATACTGAGTCATAATAAAAACAAACAGTTTTCTTCTCTAACCATTATTTTCACTCAGGTGCCACCTCTACAAAAAATTATCTCGAGTTAAAGGTGAAATTTTGAAGGTGATATCATAGCACCGAAGATAAATAATTGTGTGCTATGAATCTTATGTATGTATTAACAAAATACACCCACATTATTAGTGCATAACGAGTTTACATATCAGTAAGTATATATACAGGGTGCAGTTGAAATGTGTACAAATATTTAAACTGTGTAAACTTTTATGAAAATTATTATTTTTTTTAATTTACCTTATTAACTGAACAATAATTTTTCCCTGAAGAAATCAAATATGCCACTGTATTTTATTTCAGTTCTTATCTCGGAATGTAAGTTTTTTTTTGAAGAATCAGTGATAATTTACATCAGATCAGTCAACATACGAGCGCTGTTGTAAGTTTGTGTTAATTTTAAAGTGATTTTATTGTCTGTTAACATGTTTTCTAACACTGAATCAACATTTATATCGGAAACTAGGAAGTCCCATTTTGTTGTTTGACGAAGAGAGAAGAATTGAGTTTTGTCAGTGGAAATTACAGAGAACCGCTGATATGGAGGAATTCTTGAACAATACTTTATTTACTGATGAGGCTACTTTTACCCAAGATGGAATATTTAATGTGTACAACACTCATATATGAATCCTCATGCTCTCTATCTCTCTGTGATTTTTTTTTGTAGGGACATACAGGGTGCGCCAATTATTTCCACTCGATCTCTAGCACCGAAACTAAAAGAGATATCAACAAGATTTTTTGTAAGGGTAGACAATGTCACTCGGACTACAATTTTAAAATATTTTGATGTATACAGGGTGGCTAATTTTTGTGGAATCAAAATTAATTTGGTTTTTTTAAATTGAACACCCTGTATACGATTATGTCTTCTGATTCTACTTAATATTAGATTTACGGTAGTTTTTTGTATTTGTAAATCCGACGCGGCGTTGACAAGTTATTCCTATTTTAAGCAGATTTAATGAAAAAACAGCACTTCAGAAATATTAGCACAAAAACCACATTTTTTAAAAAATTCCTCAAAAAATCTATTATGATGTAAATGAAACATGCACCTATAACAATAATCACACATCATCTTCACCTGTTGCACAGGGTGTTTGCCGATGGCGTGCCAATAGTCTAGTTTTCAAATGGCAATAACTTAATTTTTTCAAATGGGACACCCTGTATATTTTTATTCAGTTAGAAGCTCTCCCTAATACGCATTAAAAAAATATAGGGTTTTGGACATCTAACTTTACTATTTACTTTAATAATTGACGTTAAATGACAAACAACATATTTTACACAATTTTTAATAAGTACAAAATGTTACAAAGTTTACAAAATTTATAGTAGGTTGTCTAAAAATTAAAGTACGAATTTATTTCAGTATTCACAAGATATGGTTTTTGAAATAAAAGATAAAGTGGCACTCGTAACTGGTGGAGCAAATGGTATAGGATTAACTTTTGCAAAGGCATTGCTCTCTAAAGGTTTAAAGGTAAGTATAATGTTATTTCTGACATATCATTTATCCTCATTAAATTATAATAAATTCTAAGCGGTGATCGGGGTTTTTAATATTTAAAAATTGGAATAAGGAAAAATTATAAAGCAATTTTGAAGACCTTGAAACATCAAATTATTAATCCGTTTTTTATAACTAGTTTTACTTGAACAAGGATTCGATAAAATTATAGCCGTCAGTTATATGATCAATTACGCTCCATTAATATACAATTTATTAAAAGATGCTGTTAAAAATAATTCAATTTGTATAATTATAGGGTATCACCTTAGCCGATGTTGATGAAGATGCTGGTAAAAGAGCCGCTGAAGAGCTAAATAGCACTTTTGGAAAAGATAAAGCCTTATTTGTAAAAACGGACATTGTTGACTATCAAGGATTTGAAGGTAAAACAAAATTATATTGAATTCAAAAAAGTTTACGATAAATGTTTAACTACATACAGGGTGTGTATACAATTGCGATTCTTAGAAATAATTAAATAATTATTTTTTTTAAGCACTATTATTCCATATTAAGTTTTTTATTATAATCGCTGTCTATTTTTAGCTGCGTTCAAGGCAACCATAGAAAAATTTAAACACATCGACATTCTCCTCAATAACGCTGGAATAGGAGCTGATGGAATCTGGCGAAAGGAGGTGGAAGTTAATGTAGTAAGTACTCAATTATTATTTTTCATTTAGATTAAACATGCATTCATCAGTATCTAAAACATTCTAATATTTTACTTACAACTACAAATGAATTTTAAAAATATATTTATTCTTTCAGATAGGCACCATTAATGGCATGATACTGGGAATTGATTATTATTTGAATAAATATAAGTCCAGCACTGAAGGTGTCATCATTAATACTTCCTCTACATGTGGTTTAGAAGGGTATGCGCAGTGGCCGGTTTACAGTGCCACAAAATTTGCCATAACTGGTAAGATTTTAAACGATGAATACAACAAAATATTAATGTAAATTTGAAATGTTTTTAATTTGACGTTTCGACTTTTAGTCTAAAGTCGTTTTCAAAATATTAACTTATGTGAAAATTCCTGGAATAACTTTGGAGAAGCTCTGGAGAAATTTTTTGAAAATAAACAATTTTTTTTCTTATTGGGAATTAGCTAGTTGAAAGCGATTTATAAATAACTGTGGAAAAACTTTTATAATTTTTATTAATTCTAGTAAATATTAAACAAATTCTAGGCATGGTTCAGTCATGGGGCTCACCAGCTCATTATGAGAGGACTGGAGTTAGAGTTCTTGAAATATGCCCCAGTGCAACAGAAACCGATATGCTAGGAGTGAAAAGTAAATTTTTAAATGCAGAATACGAAAAAACTATGAAGTATATTGAACACGAAATTGGAAATTTACAAAAGTGAGTATCTTATTTAGATATGAAATTGTCATCAAATGTTCGCAAATATATAGGAAATAGAGTTAACAATGATTTAAATATAAATATGGCACAGAACCAGAACTTTACCAACATCAACTTCCTGACTTCTGCCAATTTGTTCATTATTATGCAATTTGATTATCTAGTTTTCAGAATACCAAATTAATTAATTTCTCGCCAAATATCTTTGTTGAGGTCATAAAAAAGTGTAATAGTCTGCTCTTTGTTGCGAATAAGTTTGACTTCTATATTATTTTTGAACTATACACACAACTACACAAACGAATCATTATATCTCCTTCATTCCTATAGAGTGACTTGCCATATGAACAGTATTATTTTCAAATGATAATAAGACAAGTCGTATAAAAAGTAAATAGTTGTCCTCAAAAATTTTGGCTATAGCTAACAATTCTTAAATTGAAAAGAACAACTTCTCCATATCTCAAATGTGGCCCTATTTTTAAAAAACGAAAAATTCGAAAAATCTCAAAGTCGGTACCAACAAAGTATAATAAAATTAACTAATAAAATTATACAGAAAATGCAATCACGTCCAAATCGAAAATAACTACTCCTGGGACAAAAGCCCCCACAGGTGTAAAATTAAAAACGATTTAGACGCGAGTTGGACGGCTATTAACCAAACCAACACTTTGATTTTGATATTTGAAGAGTTTGTCATTCCTAGTTTCGGTATTTTTGTACCTCATCAGTAGGAACTAGACAACCTCGACGACCACGTCTCTAAGCAGTGTCTGAAGAAAACATTGGAAACACCGGGTACTTATAGCCACTGAAAGTGACGAAGTCGGTGTGTGTATATCCAACGCCCTCTTCACTCAAATATCAAAATCAAAGTTTGCAGGTATGCATCAAGCAGGTTCGGAGAAAATAGACAGACTGTCAATTTTTTAATTTTACACCTGTGGGTGCTTTTGTCCCAGGAGTAGTTATTTTCGTTTTGGACGTGATTGCATTTTCGTATAATTTTATTATTTAATTTTATTATACTTTGTGGTACCGACTTTGAGATTTTTCGAATTTTTTCGAATTTTTCGTTTTTTAACCTGCTTCATGGGTTGCATACCTGCAAACTTTGATTTTGATATTTGAGTGAAGAGGGCGTTGGATATACACACACCGACTTCGTCACTTTCAGTGGCTATAAGTACCCGGTGTTTCCAATGTTTTCTTCAGACACTGCTTAGAACGTGGTGTCGGGGTTGTCTAGTTCCTACTGATGAGGTACAAAAATACCGAAACTAGTCTAGGAATGACAAACTCTTTAAATATCAAAATCAAAGTGTTGGTTTGGTTAATAGCCGTCCAACTCGCGTCTAAATCGTTTTTAATTTTTTAATTAGGGGGGTGGGTGGCTCAGCGATAGAGCACTGGACTCATAATCCAAGGGTTGTGGGTTCGAATCACACCAAAGGCAGAAATCTTTTTCTGATTTTTAATTAATTAAAAATTTAGAAATTAATTTTCATATACCAGGTGTGATTCCTCACTCGACCTTTCACTGTTGGGTTCTAATTAACAGTGCTGTTCCTAAAGTGGCGCTGGGAAACAGTAACAAAGCCTACACAGAACACGAGGCTAATGGCCATAGTAGTCGATGCCGTTGACACAGAAGTAAAAAAAAAAAATCGTTTTTAATTTTACACCTGTGGGGGCTTTCGTTTTGGACGTGATTGCATTTTCTGTATAATTTTATTATACTTTGTGGTACCGACTTTGAGATTTTTCGAATTTTTTCGAATTTTTCGTTTTTTAATTCTTAAATTGTTTTCAAATCATGTAATTTTTTACTTTTTAGACCAGAACATGTAGCTGTTGAGATGATCAAAGTATTACAAAATGCAAATAATGGTACCATATGGGTAATTGAAAACGGACAACCAGCATATGAATTTATTTTACCTAAACGAGAGAATTTTAAGAATAAAAAATAAATGCTATAAATTTGTTTGTTGCCGAAATTATATTTGTGTCATTTTAAGTAAATTGTCTTTTACCATCATCCTAGTTGACCTATATGAATTAATAAATGGTTTTTAAACAGATTTTTTGTCTTTATAATTGCTGCATATCGAAAACGTAACGTGTATTGTATAAAATGAATCTTGTCCATAATTAAATGTGGTAGTTATATTATGTCAATGGTAAACACAAATTCAATACCACACAAAATAGTTATTTTCCTATTAAGTTTAACTTTTCAGTACGCAAAATACAGTTAGACGAATGACGCAAAGCGGAGTTCCAATAAGTTTTTGAATCAGGTTTCACTTATACCTTGATATATTTCCGGTTCTTTACTCGTCAGAATGTTTTCTAGATGAAATTGTTCTTGTTCGATGCAGTCTAAAATCTCATCTTTCCATGTAGGTTCACTTTTTATTTAAGCTTGATTTCTATTTGGTGAGATCCCATTTTAGTTTCCCATAAATTTAAATTTACTACAAAAAACACAAAACATAAGGTTCTTCTTCTGCTTTTTATATGGGCTCAGAAGTACTGTAAAACAAGTAAACTTTCTTCTTCTTCTTCGATCTCTTAAGGGACAATTTGCCCAGCCACACTACATGAGAACTATTATTCTTATCGACATGTTTGTGGTTCGGCTTTTGCTTTTGTGATGAACAGTCTTTAAATATTAATACATACAGTAGTATGGTTCATTTATGTAAAAGTTGAGGAAATATTGATTGTATAAATTAATAATTGTACCTAATATTGGGTATTTTTGGAATTGTTAATTGGCAACATTGCTTTAAACCTGGAACGCAGAATGTGATCAGATTAATTTTAAATCGTAAATCCGACTGATCGCGGCTAGTGAGGCCCGAGCAGCAGGGATAGTTAACCCTGTGAATTTTATTTGTAAGAAATTTAGTTTTTTTCATCATGGCTTCCTGTTTACGAATTTTAAATCAAGTAAGTAATTTTTCCTAAATTTTCCAACTAATTAATCCCTATCTTAACGAATTTATTCTAGAATCCAAGTCATGTGCTTGTATAACTTCATTTTATTGTAGTAACTATTTTAATATGAATATTTTGGCTTCAAATCTGTGAAAATACGTCAGTGTAGATTCCAATTTACAAATCTGATTATGTAATTTTTAGGTTAATTTTTTAATAAAAAAACTATTTTTTTTTATTTTAGGGGAGTAAATCCAAAAACCTCTTATTCAATGAAATCCAGTCAAGATGTTTCCATGTCTCACCCTTGGCTGCTGCCGCAAGCAAAGTAGCTATGAGCAAATTTGATAAAGACCCTTTACCCTATGAAAAATTAACTAACACACTTGAAATAGTCAAAAAAAGACTAGGAAGACCCTTAACGCTTTCTGAGAAAGTACTATATTCCCACATTGATCAACCAGAAACACAGGTAGGATTAATTTCAATTTAGTTTACGGAACCAATCTTTGAACTTTAATTTAAGGTTCAAACTATGTGTTGTTTTCCTTGACGAAAATATGTTTTCAAAACATTTATTATAAATAAAAATAATTGATAAGAAAGCGCATTTGAAACCTAATAATAATTACATAACCCATAATTTTGAGGTTAGGTGTTGTCTTTTTTGACATTGATGCATATAAATAGGTTGTTTAATCCTAACTTGTTTACTAAAACAATGGGAAAAATTAAACTGAAAAAAATCACATGCCAAACTTTTGTGAAAGGTAGAACATTGCTTACTTGTATATCCAAATTTGTAACAAGATAAGAGAAATTCAAATATGAATAGCTCATATTTTTCAACAGAGTTTAGCTGATATAATTTATATTCTTTAAATAGTTTCTGGGTCATTTAAATCATTTTATGTGTGTTTTTAAATTTAAATAAATGAATAACAGCTCTTCATGTTTGTAGAAATAGTATAGAAACTTATGATTATATTTATAATAACAATAAAATCATTATAGAATTTTTGAAAAACACTGACATTTTATAAAGTTGGTTTTGTTTAAAAATTACATTTTTAACATCCTGTTATGCCCTGATATGGCTGGTTAGTACCCAGTTAAGTAAAAAAATTGTAGAGTGAAAAAGACGATCTCATACCTACAAAACTCTACTTATATTTCTAAATGCTAACTTCACAATTTCGAAAATAAAATAGAAAATTTGGTTTTTCCATTATATCTCGAAAAAAAAAAGATTTCGAAAAACTAATAGCACCACGTAAAAGAGCGGAAAATTTTACTAAAAAATAATAAGTTATTTTAAAAAAGAATTTGTATTACTATAAAAAATTATTCAAAATTATAAAGCAAATTCAAAAACTCTACGCGTTGAATACAAATATTCAGGCGAGGCGTTTGGAAAAACTAAAGTATCTTTGTCTAAAATGTACGCAAAGAAAAAAAAAGAGTTCGAGCGTTTGTCCACCCTGTATGGTTTAATAATTATAATAGATCGTTTATGACACATTTTCGACTATGATTGTGTTATGAATTTTGAAAAGATCATAGTTTTAGTTAATAAAAAGTTTGACATAAATATTTTATCCAATTTTAAAGGATATTGAACGAGGCACATCTTATTTGAGGTTATGCCCTGATAGGGTAGCTATGCAAGATGCGACTGCTCAAATGGCTATGTTACAATTTATCTCTAGTGGTTTAAAGAAAGTAGCTGTTCCCAGCACAATTCATTGTGATCATCTTATCGAAGCCCAAACTGGAGGAGTAAAAGATCTTGCTCGGGCAAAAGACATTAACAAGGAAGTTTACGACTTCTTAGCATCTGCGGGTAACAAATATGGTGTTGGATTTTGGAAACCCGGCTCAGGTAATTTTCTGGTTCTAGTTACTGTAAATAATTTCGTGTTAAAAATTTCCCAACAATTTGTAATATTTAAATAGTACTTAATCTTATTTCATCATATATTTCAAATAAATCTGTTTAAGATAATATTTAATTGAAATTTTTATTTGTTAGATAACTTTTTAATTCAATTTGTACTTTGGCACTAATAATATAATTTTTATCTTCTTTAAAATTTATTTTATAAAAATATACTATTTTTGAATATATTAAAGTATAAAAACATTTTCATTTAACCAATTACTAAAACTATGTGTTAGATGACAGATAAAATATATTAATTCTTACCTAGAAAGATTTATTGATAACTGCTTAACTAAAGAGTGATTTTTTTTATCTTTACCTTTAAACAAATTTAATTTTATTTTTGGAAAAACATGCGTTTAAAACATCCCCTGCACGCTTTAATTGTTTTTAGGTATTATTCATCAAATCATCTTAGAAAATTATGCTTTTCCTGGACTTCTCATGATTGGTACAGATTCCCACACTCCAAATGGCGGAGGATTGGGTGGATTGTGTATCGGTGTCGGTGGAGCCGATGCCGTAGATGTAATGGCAAATATTCCATGGGAATTGAAATGTCCAAAAGTTATTGGTGTCAAACTTACTGGTAAGTATAAATAAATTTTTGTGAAGTAAATGTTGACTCGGTTAAATGGTACTTATGGTATATTTCAAATGTGTTAGACATATAATTCGAATAAATGTTGGAAAAAGAAATATTTTTTAAATTTAAGGCAAACTAGCTGGCTGGACTTCGCCTAAAGACATCATTCTTAAAGTGGCTGACATCTTAACAGTAAAAGGAGGTACTGGTGCTATCGTTGAGTATCACGGACCCGGGTGCGATTCCGTATCTTGTACTGGTATGGCAACTATTTGCAATATGGGTGCAGAAATTGGTGCCACAACTTCTCTTTTCCCGTATAACTCAAGAATGTCCGACTATCTGAAAGCTACGCAGAGAGGCGATATCGCCAAAGAAGCCGATAAATACAAGGAAATTCTGCTCAGCCCAGATAAAGGTATTTGCATTATGATTATAAATACTTTCTTATTATTCATCTTTATGTATCTCTTTAGGTGCCAAATACGATAAAGTTATTGAAATTAACCTCGATACTCTTGAACCCCACGTCAACGGTCCATTTACCCCAGATTTGGCCAGTCCCATTAGCAAATTAGGTGCTAACGCAAAGAAAAACAATTGGCCGATGGACATCAAAGTTGGATTGATCGGATCGTGTACTAACAGTTCGTATGAAGACATGGGAAGGTGCGCCAGCATCGCCAAAGAAGCCATGAAACACGGTATCAAATCGAAGATTCCTTTCAATGTCACCCCCGGATCTGAACAGATTCGTGCTACGATCGCACGGGACGGTATTTCCGAAACTCTTGAACAATTTGGTGGAACTGTAAGTATTATTTTAATATTCAGTATGTTTTTATATCATATAAAAATAGTTAAATATTTTAAATGCATTAAGTGTAGTTATCCGTAAAATGTTTATTCAAAATACACATGTAACTATAAAAACATTACATCTTTCGTGCCAGATCAGTATATAATTGGATCCATAGAATTGGTTTCAGATATAAAAAATCCAACAATAGACATTTTTGGATTAGAAATTTTAAAATATGTCTAAATAAAAAACTTTGTTGAAAACTTGAAAAAAACAGAAAAATTAGAACCTGAATAATGTTTATAGGTACTCGCCAACGCTTGTGGACCTTGTATCGGCCAATGGGACAGGAAAGACGTGAAAAAAGGGGAAAAAAACACCATTGTAACTTCATACAACCGTAACTTTACAGGTCGTAACGACGCGAATCCAGCGACACATTGTTTCGTCACTTCGCCCGAATTAGTTACCGCTCTAAGCATTGCGGGTAGTCTCAATTTCAATCCTTTAACTGACGAACTCCAAGGATCAGACGGCAAAAAATTCAAGCTGACTCCTCCTTTCGGGGATGAACTTCCCAGCAAAGGTTTCGATCCCGGTCAGGACACCTACATGGAACCCGTCGAGGACGGTTCCTCTGTCAAAGTCAATGTGGATCCCAAATCGCAGAGACTTCAGTTGTTGGAGCCTTTCGACAAATGGAACGGCAAGGATTTGGAGGATATGACTATTTTGATTAAGGTTAAAGGAAAGTGTACCACCGATCACATTTCTGCAGCTGGACCATGGTTGAAATATCGCGGTCATCTCGACAACATTTCAAACAACATGTTTATAACGTAAGTTCTTTCAGTAAATACAAAAATAGACGAGTTTATAGGTAAAACCCCAAGATTTTGATTGTTTTTATTGCAAGTTACGAAACAATATAAAACGACAAAGTTCCTAGAGGATCTGTTGAAAATTGTCGAGTTAGTTTTTTTTTAATCAGGTTTCATTTCATTTTAATTAATTCTCAGTTTGTGGTCAAAGAGAAGGTATGGTCTGCTACTCGGTTGAAATGTAACTTTTGTTTTTTCAGCGCTACCAATGCCGAAAACGGCGAATTAAACAAAATCAAGAATCAAATTACAGGCAAATGGGGAGCTGTACCCGATGTAGCTCGCGATTACAAAGCAAAGGGCATTAAATGGGTTGCCATAGGAGATGAAAACTACGGAGAAGGCAGCTCTCGCGAACATGCCGCTTTAGAACCGAGACATCTCGGCGGGCGGGCAATCATTGTCAAATCTTTTGCACGCATCCACGAAACCAACCTCAAAAAGCAGGGCATGTTACCCCTCACCTTCGCGAATGCCAGTGATTACGATAAAATTCAACCCACTGACAAAATTAGTTTAAAAGGTTTGAATGATCTTTCGCCTGGAAAACCCGTAGATTGCGAAATTAAACACGCTGATGGATCAGTAGATAAAATTAAGCTTAATCATTCGTTGAACGAATTACAGGTTAGTTGGTTTGCAGCAGGAAGTGCATTAAATCGTATGAAGGAGGTAGCCCAGTAAAATAGCTTATTATTTATGTTTTATTTAATAAATTGTACATTATAAAATTAAAGTAAGTGATTGAATTAATTAAACCTCCACTTTTTTTTCCTGTTGTTTATATATCAATTTTTTATGTAGAATTAAAAGTATCCTAATAAAATCTGACAATAATCAGTTTTGTTTTATTTCTACAAGAATATGAAACAAAATAATTCGATACGAATCACCATTAATTTTTCATTGGATTTCTTAACTTTCAAAATTTACCATTTTGAAGGATAAAATAGCATTAAAACAAAGTAAAAAGGCGAAATAGAAAAAGAGCCAAAGTATTTATAAAATATTGAGATTAAGGCTATTTTAGGTAACTGTTTACAAAGCAGTCCCTGAAAATGTAAAATTGTGTCCGTAAGGAAAATAAAACAAGTTAGTCTTAGGAAGATTGTCTCTCCAATTTTCTGTTCCCTTTTAAGAGAATTTTTGGTATTTATTTTTTCTAATTTTTACAAAGACAACATTTTTTTAGGGCTAAAAGATAAATTTTTACAATTTTTAAATAAATATAAATATTCTTAGTGCAACTTTTAAAGAATATCCAAACAAGTAAATCACTAGAATTACAATAGCATTCACAAATGAAATGTTACGACTTAAATAAAAAAATACTATTTTTGAATTTGTTACAACTGAAAAGAGGAATGTAAAAGATAACAGTATGTACAAATTTAAAAGAAAGGAAATACATTTTATAATACAACTTTTTATACATTCAATGAAGATCTATTGTTTGCCCAAAACTGATGTGCTGAAATTGCCAATGTAATCAGATATAACAAGGCCGCAATCCAGCAGTTATAGGCATTCTGAAAAAATAAGTAAAATGTTTAACCAGTTAATGCTGCAAGGCAACTTTCCACAAAATTTACAGACGTTAATTAGGAAGAAATACATGTCCTTGATCACAACAAATTATGTTTACTCTTTAAAATCATGAGATAAATGGGTGTTCTGCAATAACTTTTTGATTGACTAAATACAGATTTTAAATATCAAATTTATTTAGTATGTGTATAGCGACTATTTAAGTACTGACTAAATATTTTTTAGAACATGGTCCTAAAGCTACTAACCTGCTGAAAGCCTTTGTTGACGTCGGTGTAAAATTGGTCTAAATTGCCTTTAAATTCTACCTCTGGAATATCTTCAGCAAGGGCCACAGCCCCAACCCAGTAGAAAATACCCATCAACGCCTATTAAAAATTAAAGAGGTAGACATAACTTAATAATGTAAAAATATGCTTACCAATTGGACAATACCCCAAGTACTTAAAATAACTCCGCATAGGGATAATTTAGGACCACAGACAGGCATTTTTTGTTTTTAAAATTCGCCTAGTAAATTTCAATTTTTACGTAAATGGATAGGTCATATGACAATCAACTGACAAGAAAGTATGTAAAACTCGTCAGTATTGCCAACACAAATTTGTCAGCAGTGTCAACTTAACAATATAAATATCTCCCTCAACTTTTGAGAAGAATCATCAATACTGCCATCCAGAAAAATTGAAAGAATTATAAAAAACCAGCAACGTTGTAACACGTATCCTATTTATCCGGTTATGTAAAGTTGGTAATGGTTGTGTCAAAATAATTTTACATGTCGTTTTAAAACGTCAAGTTTAGGTATAGGAATGAAAACATATGCGTTTTCTCTAGTTTTTTTTTATTAATTCACAATAATTATATAAAAAATGGTTTTATTAGAAAATGATTCAGTAAGCATATCCTTCTATTCTATAGTTGTTATATAATTTTAATAACTTTGTTTTTAGTTTTTGTTAGAATTAACAAAATTATTCCAAAAAGCTCGTTTGGATGGATCCGTTACGATGACTTTTAAAAGATGTAAGTATGTTATGTTGTATTTATAAAGCACACAAAGAATAAAAGTCAACTATCATACGGCTGAACAAATCATGTAAATTATTGTAGATTAATGGACATACATTTCATTAGTGACTCTTATTATGGAGAAGTAAGTAACCAGGATGATTCTATTTTTTAGATAATGGAAGAACTCGGCCAATTCCAAGAGCTGGAAAACCAACACTTCCTGAATCCCAAGAACATATGTGTTTAGTACGAGCAAAATCTAGATCAAAGAAAATTGCTACTGTAATTCATCAAAAAGACGTTAATAAATTCCAAGTTGCTTACAGTAATTTATTGAAAGGAAACTTGGACGGTTTGAAAAAATTAAAGAAGCCCAAAACTAAGACAAAAACTGAATAAAACCATTTTAGGATAACAAATTATAATTTAAGTTGATTTATTAAGTATTCTAATTGCATTTCTTGTTTTGCTGTTATTAAGTTGTAATCAGATTATATAAAATGACTTATAAGAAAGAAAAAGTACATTCTAATGTTACATTTTTTTTATTATTTAATTTAATCCATACAAAATTTACAGAATAACATTCTAAACTTTGAATAATGTCTAGAACTGGACTAGAATATACTCTTGAGTTACAAAGAATATCCAATATTTTATTTTTTTTATTGTAATTAATTGCATACTGTAGACAAGATTTATTTTGCTTATAAATAAACTATAGGGGTAAATGAAAAAACGTGTGTAATGTTTAAAAAAATTTATTTTGCCAATCTGACTTTTATTATCTTCAAACGTTTGGCAATGTCAAAATTACCGAAAAAAATGTTTGGGCCATGTTTGAGTGAAAAAGTGAGTTTTTTAGGGTATAAATGGACCTAGATTCTACAAAAAAATTAAAATTTGGTTTACGCAGAATCAATTTTGTATAAGAAACGATTGGCAATGTCAAAATTACCGATAAAAATGTTTGGGCCATGTTTGAGAGAAAAAGTAAATTTTTTAGGGTATAAATGGACCTAGATTCTACAAAAAAATTAAAATTTGGTTTACCCAGAATCAATTTTGTATAAGAAACGATTGGCATTGTCAAAATTACCGAAAAAAAATGTTTGGGCCATTTTTGAGAGAAAAATTAAGTTTTTTAGGGTATAAATGGACCTAGATTCTACAGAAAAAATTCAAAAAAATTAAAATTTGGTTTACCCAGAATCAATTTTGTATAAGAAACGATTGGCAATGTCAAAATGACCGAAAAAAAATATTTGGGCCATTTTTGAGAGAAAAAGAGAGTTTTTTATGGTATAAATGGACCTAGAATCTACAGAAAAATTAAATTTTGTATAAGAAACGTATGGCATTGTCAAAATTACCAAAAAAAATGTTTGGGCCATTTTTGAGAGAAAAAGAGAGTTTTTTATGGTATAAATGGACCTAGAATCTACAGAAAAATTAAATTTTGTATAAGAAACGTATGGCATTGTCAAAATTACCGAAAAAAATGTTTGGGCCACTTTTGAGAGAAAAAGTGAGTTTTTTAGGATATAAATGGACCTAGAATCTACAAAAAAAAATTAAAATTTGGTTTACGCAGTATCAATTTTGTATAAGAAACGATTGGCAATGTCAAAATTACCGAAAAAAATGTTTGGGCCATGTTTGAGTGAAAAAGTGAGTTTTTTAGGGTATAAATGGACCTAGATTCTACAAAAAAATTAAAATTTGGTTTACCCAGAATCAATTTTGTATAAGAAACGATTGGCATTGTCAAAATTACCGAAAAAAAATGTTTGGGCCATTTTTGAGAGAAAAATTAAGTTTTTTAGGGTATAAATGGACCTAGATTCTACAGAAAAAATTCAAAAAAATTAAAATTTGGTTTACCCAGAATCAATTTTGTATAAGAAACGATTGGCAATGTCAAAATGACCGAAAAAAAATATTTGGGCCATTTTTGAGAGAAAAAGTGAGTTTTTTGGGTATAAATGGACCTAGAATCTACAAAAAAAAATTAAAATTTGGTTTACGCAGAATCAATTTTGTATAAGAAACGATTGGCAATGTCAAAATTACCGAAAAAAATGTTTGGGCCATGTTTGAGAGAAAAAGTAAATTTTTTAGGGTATAAATGGACCTAGAGTCTACAAAAAAATTAAAATTTGGTTTACCCAGAATCAATTTTGTATAAGAAACGATTGGCATTGTCAAAATTACCGAAAAAAAATGTTTGGGCCATTTTTGAGAGAAAAATTAAGTTTTTTTAAGGTATAAATGGACCTAGATTCTACAGAAAAAATTCAAAAAAATTAAAATTTGGTTTACCCAGAATCAATTTTGTATAAGAAACGATTGGCAATGTCAAAATGACCGAAAAAAAATATTTGGGCCATTTTTGAGAGAAAAAGTAAATTTTTTAGGGTATAAATGGACCTAGATTCCACAAAAAAATTAAAATTTGGTTTACCCAGAATCAATTTTGTATAAGAAACGATTGGCATTGTCAAAATTACCGAAAAAAAATGTTTGGGCCATTTTTGAGAGAAAAATTAAGTTTTTTTAAGGTATAAATGGACCTAGATTCTACAGAAAAAATTCAAAAAAATTAAAATTTGGTTTACCCAGAATCAATTTTGTATAAGAAACGATTGGCAATGTCAAAATGACCGAAAAAAAATATTTGGGCCATTTTTGAGAGAAAAAGTAAATTTTTTAGGGTATAAATGGACCTAGATTCCACAAAAAAATTAAAATTTGGTTTACCCAGAATCAATTTTGTATAAGAAACGATTGGCATTGTCAAAATTACCGAAAAAAAAATGTTTGGGCCATTTTTGAGAGAAAAATTAAGTTTTTTAGGATATATTCTACAGAATTCTACAGAAATTCTACAGAAAAAATTCAAAAAAATTAAAATTTGGTTTACCCAGAATCAATTTTGTATAAGAAACGATTGGCAATGTCAAAATTACCGCCTTTGGATCTAATATATAATTAATTAAATAATTATTAACTGTCTTTTAGAAAATTTGATTCGCGTGTTAACTTCTACATGTGGCCCGTATACGTATACCATTAAAGGAAATTCTCTTCCATTCATTTATAATTTTTTGACATGGATATTCGAAGATAAAACGCAGCTTTGGAATGATGGTACCTTGCTCCGATATTAAATTATATCGTGTATTTTTTCAAATCTAACCTTGTCTTTGATTTATATTTTCTCGACTGCATCAATATTATTAAAATCGAGTCACGAATTTCAGAATAATTTTTTTTCTACACGCGAATAGAAACAACTTGAGGGAGGTTGTGTTGTAGATAGGTCGTTTATGTTCAATTATGTCTGCTGATGTTGAATCTTTTCAGAGTAAGTCCAGTTTTTTGATTTTTTAATTAGCATCAGTTTTAGAATTTTTGTTTTTCCAGTTCTGTAGGATTTTTGTAAAAATTACATTTGAAATTTTAATAAAACTGACCGTTGGTAGCCAGAAAAATATTTTGGATTTTTAAATTTATAATTTCTTATGTATTTTCGCTACGAAAACGATTTGGCCATCGATTTTAGGATCTAACGTAATTTTCATTTTATCTTTTATCAGTCGTATATATGTTCCCTTTCCTTTTAATTTGTCTATGACTACTTCTTTCTCTAGAACTATGTCTTATCTTATTTAAAGAAAGGAAAATTTCCCCCACAATATGTATTGGAATCAGTACATCAATCCTCTAGAACAGCGGTTCTCAAACTGGTGGTACATTAGTGGTACAATTTTTACAGAAAAAAATTAAATAAATGTAAAATTGCGCCCCTTTTAATCTTTATTATTTAGAAACACGTATATTTTTCAATTTTTTGACTTTTACGGCTCTAGCTTCGAACAATTTCGCGACGTCTTAATTTTTAATGGCGAAATAATGCTTTTATGGTGGTACATATATTTTTGTTTCATATTTATGTGGTACAAAATTTGAAAAATTTGAGAACCGCTGCTCTAGAATTATTTGGGTTTAGAAAGAACACTATAGTGGCTAAGTATGACCACACCAAAAGGTCTCGCGAGTGGTTGAGGTCCTCAACGCCGCAGAGAAGATCCAAAGCGTCAATGAAAAATCTAACCAAAAAAATTTCCCGATCAGGAGATTGAATTCGTTTCTTCTTAAAATAATGTTTAAAATGTGTCAATTTCAAATTCATCTAAATATATTTCGTGTACGTTTATTGATAATTTAAATAAAGTTTCTCATTAATATCCAAAAAATTTTAGGTACAATTAAACCACACGTGAGTTATAACTCATTACCCACATGGGTTCCTATAAACTACTTTTACTTGTTTCAAATGACGGTAATTCTGATACTATCAAGTCGGTGTTGGATAAAACGTATTTATTTTGGCAGATTTTGAATATATTGTGAAATTAAAAAAGGATGAGAATCGAGCATGTTTCGGCACAGTTGTACCTAGAAATACAAGTCCTATTGGAAATGGATTAACTTCTCAGCAAAGAATGCAAATGTCAGAAATATTCACAAAAACTGGTCCAGGATGTTACAACACAGAAAATATCACTTCGGCTTTCTATTATAAACTTAATAAGGTGGGTTATCAAAAAGTAAATTATTTTTAAAAGATTTAGGTACGTTTAGTAGATTGAAACATTTTATAACAAATGCTTCGGTATATATATCGGTGGAGATATCAGGAAATTCTTTATTCTTCATCCAAATTCCTTCTGCTTTGACGAAATTTTCACAGCGTCCCTTCCAAGCATATATACATCATCAAACTCTGTTTCTACCAATAGAAAACTAAATCATTTAAATAAAAATAAAATAAAAGTAACAAGCCATCTTATTTCTCAACTCCCACGCCTACCTAGATAAAAACTAGTAGATTTTATCGAAGAATCAATCTGACACACACATTTTTCTGAAACAGTAAGACTGGGAATCCCCAATAGCTAGAAGGATTTCCACTTCAAGATTCTTTTCTGGAATACTGTCTTCCACTTTTGTCTTCTGTTTTGAATCTGATCGCCTACATCAGTATCTGTTTTGGGAGATTCCAAATCCCCAGTATATTTGGAAACCCAAACTTTTTAGGCGACACCCTGTAGATGCCTCTGTTCCAACTTAGCGTAACTTAAGCTGGCAATAATGACGATGTGGACTGTAATTTCTTTTGGTTTTAAAACGTACGAAGAAGTAGAATGAAAGAATGCACTGTTTTATTTGTAACTTTCTATTAACAACAACTTTGTAACAATGGTAAAAAACTAACAACAGGTTGTAAAGATTGCAATAGCTCAAAGAAATTTTGTGATTAAAAAATATGCATTTATGAGTTATGGAAGTGTTTTATGGTGGGCACGAGAGTGCCGCTTAAGCAAGCGACAATCAGGAGAAACAAGATTCTACTGAATTTAATTACGAGCAAAAGGTCCATTGATGTGTGTTTTTTTATTGATGTGTGTCTTATTGATGTGTGTTTTTTTACCGGCTTGGCCAGCTCGTACCCCGACGTTCTATCTATGGACGTTTTTTGTTGTTGCTTTCGGCAAAGCCAGTGGACTTGTAGTTTCCGCTCAAAGGCTTAGCCGCGTTCTTAATTAACACGTGTTGTAATAGTTTTATTACGTCATACTGTTTCTATGGAGGTATAGATAACTGTTGAGTTTGTTTCAAGGCTACCGAACACCTAAGCGTGCTTGTTGTTTCTTTTATTTTTATTTTATTTTAATATTATTTTTATTCCCCTTTTTATCATTGGCGTAGATGTTCGATTTCGAACAGTATCTTTATCCCAGTTTTCTGACTCATTGCTTTTTTCGGAATGATCTGATTCGTCTTCAGTTGTGATGTGTAGAAGTTACTGCTATCTGTAAAAGATCTCTTTCAGACGATTTTCGTTTAGGTATTTCGAAAATGAGAATAACCCGGGCACTAGGAAGAATGGCAGACAGCTTATCCAGTGTCACAACTGCCAAACTTGGGGGTTGTGACACATCCAACTGCGGAAGGCTTAAAATAGGCAGCTAACCTTGCAACATGGTGGGCCTGTAAAAAGAGTAAAGAGTAGAGCATCGTGTGTAATTTGAGGGGGAGGACACCCTGCGAATTACAGCCAGTGTTTACATTATTTGCGTTTTGCTAAAGTATTTACTTACTTACTTATTTCTATCTCTACAAATTACTAAAACAGTAAGTCAGTAAAATTGTTTAATAGGCGAGAACTAAAAGGGGGATGGTGCCAGTTTGCAATACAGCACCTCGCTTCAGAGACTGGTTAAATTATGATATTCCATCTCCTGGAAGGTACAAAACCTGCAAATTCATAACGAAATTTAAACAAAATGCCGCTCCTTTTTCTTCAAGTAGTGAAATTCGAGTCAAGAAAATAAACAGTAACCCAGGGTGAGTATAATTTGTTCAGTTCAGGAACCTTTGAAAGCAGATAGCGAATCATTCAAGACCCTATATGTATATAAATTTAAAATTTTCTAAGATCTCGTTGATAGGCCAGGAACATACAACATCAACAAGAAAATACAATGTCGGAGAACCAACTTCATGGATAATTTCGGTAATCCAAAAGCAGTGGACGCTGTTGAAATTATTTGTATAAAGAAACCAGTTGACACATGTCAAAAGTGCAATCAAATTTGTGAAGGCGATTATTGGCACAAAGATTACATCCTATTTCTTTGTCAACTTTGCCGGAAAGAAGAATTCACTTTACATGAATTATATGATGATAAATCTTTAAAAGAATACAAGGTAACTATTATACTTAGTTTGTCGCAATAAATATTGATTTTGAGTAAAATTTTTTTAAGACAGTGCCGTACTTAAAACAGTGAGTACCAGTTGAGAATGCTCTTCTAGCATTGCCATAGACCGAACAAAATTGTAAGAAAGTATTAATAAAATTTTAGATTGACAGTTCTTATTCTAATCAACACAGCCACAGTCTACTCACTTTTACCAAAATCGTCATTCACTATGTGTCTACTTTAAATTCAATGTCATTGTTCTAAATCTATGCATCAAACCCTAACTAAGCTTACTTTTTGATGGTCTATCAAAATCTGAGGTCAGAATTTTAAAATTCATAAACACAAAGAATCAACATACACGCACACACAGATACCGAACAATTTGATCGGTGTTTTACACGATCGGAAAAATCTTAATTTTTGTATTTATAGATTCATTGGTGACATACTAGATAAATAAAAAATATATGCAAATCTAGAGCGTAAAATAATGAAAAAAACTGCGACAAATAAAGTGAAAAGTACTTGGAATTACATCAAGAATGGGTTTGATTACTTTTTTTATTAACCTTTAATTTTGCAAAAATTTACTTGGAATACCCATTTAAATTAATTTTAGAAAAAATAGCACATTATATATAAAGGAAAATAAACACATTCATTAAATATAACTTTCTAATAATTAAAAGATAGGTATAAAAACTTTCGCTGAGTGAAAAAAATGAAAAGTCGACACTAAAAATATAAAATTCTATAAAACTTATCTCCGTGGAATTTGGAAGTCAAAGATTCACTATGGCTCGTGACCATACTTTTCTGTTGACAGAATGATGCATTTTAGTATGACTTTTAACTCCTCCTGTGATTTTCGTCTTTGTATAAGACGTTTTCGTATACGATTTGGTAGATCTGAGGAAAGTGTTAAAAAAAATGGAGAGAGCGCTTACTGTAATTGTAAGTGAATTCACCAAAAATTCAATTGCGTGAATTGAGTTATGAATTTTGTAGCAGTACTGGATTAGGATTATAAAGCAAATGTGTAACTTTTATTTTGATATTTTTCGAGATAAAACTTTTAAATTCTGAGATATTTCATATTTTGGACCCCATTTTAAAGGTGTTCTCAAATCCTAAGCTTACTTTTTGATGCTCTATCAAAATCTGAAGTCAGAATTTTAAAATTCATAAACATAAAAAAGCTACACACACACACACACACACACACACACACACACACACACACACACACACACACACACACACACACACACACACACACACACACACACACACACACACACACACACACACACACACACACACACACACACACACACACACACACACACACACACACACACACACACACACACACACACACACACACACACACACACACACACACACACACACACACACACACACACACACACACACACACACACACACACACACACACACACACACACACACACACACACACACACACACACACACACACACACACACACACACACACACACACACACACACACACACACACACACACACACACACACACACACACACACACACACACACACACACACACACACACACACACACACACACACACACACACACACACACACACACACACACACACACACACACACACACACACACACACACACACACACACACACACACACACACACACACACACACACACACACACACACACACACACACACACACACACACACACACACACACACACACACACACACACACACACACACACACACACACACACACACACACACACACACACACACACACACACACACACACACACACACACACACACACACACACACACACACACACACACACACACACACACACACACACACACACACACACACACACACACACACACACACACACACACACACACACACACACACACACACACACACACACACACACACACACACACACACACACACACACACACACACACACACACACACACACACACACACACACACACACACACACACACACACACACACACACACACACACACACACACACACACACACACACACACACACACACACACACACACACACACACACACACACACACACACACACACACACACACACACACACACACACACACACACACACACACACACACACACACACACACACACACACACACACACACACACACACACACACACACACACACACACACACACACACACACACACACACACACACACACACACACACACACACACACACACACACACACACACACACACACACACACACACACACACACACACACACACACACACACACACACACACACACACACACACACACACACACACACACACACACACACACACACACACACACACACACACACACACACACACACACACACACACACACACACACACACACACACACACACACACACACACACACACACACACACACACACACACACACACACACACACACACACACACACACACACACACACACACACACACACACACACACACACACACACACACACACACACACACACACACACACACACACACACACACACACACACACACACACACACACACACACACACACACACACACACACACACACACACACACACACACACACACACACACACACACACACACACACACACACACACACACACACACACACACACACACACACACACACACACACACACACACACACACACACACACACACACACACACACACACACACACACACACACACACACACACACACACACACACACACACACACACACACACACACACACACACACACACACACACACACACACACACACACACACACACACACACACACACACACACACACACACACACACACACACACACACACACACACACACACACACACACACACACACACACACACACACACACACACACACACACACACACACACACACACACACACACACACACACACACACACACACACACACACACACACACACACACACACACACACACACACACACACACACACACACACACACACACACACACACACACACACACACACACACACACACACACACACACACACACACACACACACACACACACACACACACACACACACACACACACACACACACACACACACACACACACACACACACACAGATCGAATTCAGATACCGAACAATTTGTTCGGTGAAAATTTGGACAAATATGTACCTGAATATTTGAGATTCGATCAGTACTTCAAAAAAATCAGTTGCTTTATTTATAATAAACCATTCTTGATTAGAAGTAACCGTAGAGCTTGCAGAAGCTGATGAATTTCAAACAACTAAAAGTGAAAGATTATTGGAAGGACTTCAATAACGTGACTTCCAAGATAGCTAGGCAGATAATCTTTAAAAAAAATGAAAAAAAAAGGAAAGAATGTGAGAGAAAATGCAAAAGGTATGCTTTTAATAATTTCAGAAAACCTAGACACCAATAAAGGTATACTAGGTGGTCCCAGACAATAATAACAGCCTGTATATTTTGTCTATTTAAATTTTACAAGTAAAAATGCGTACGGTCAAACTGTCCTCAACTCCTTGCGGGTTTAGTCGGACTGTGTGCCGCTTCACCCTGTATAGTTTTGTCTACCTGTAGTAAATTTTTTCGCCTCATCAGTTTTATTCTTTTCTCGTTTTTGAAGATGTCGAACTTAAGTGAGCTTTTTTCTTTTAGAAAATAAGGAATTGCTGCTTTATGCACGAACATCAAAAAACAACTGCAGCGATCAAGATATTACCGCTAAAGAAAGTTAGAAGAAAAATAAAACTAGAAAATTATTTGACACGTTTCCTGGACAATTAGAGTGTAATAAATTGTTTGATATAAATAAAAACTGGTGTTTAAATTGAAATTTTAAATTATTTTTTATTTTTTAATCTCCTTGGAATCAAATTTTACAGTCGAATGCGTTCCTAAAACGAACCATGTGTGTGTACACGACCAGATAACCGAATTAATTAACTTTCTCACAGAAACGAATGTCGCCATACTGAATTCTATTTAGGGATGTTTGGTTCGAAGGATTGATTGCCCAATTCATCCCTTCTTTTCAGTTCAGCAACTACATCCTTGATGAGTATAATTCACAACTCAATAGTCAGATAAAACTGGGATAAAATATTTTGTATATTTATAGGTTTAGAGAGAAAGTATTTTGTTTTGAAATGGAAAGAGGAAATTTTTGTCTTTTTTATTAAATGCAGATGCTCCAGTTGCAGATGATGCATCTGGAGTCCGATCTTCAAAAAATCCTGCTAATTGTTTATGTAATCGTAATGTAATTAGATAAAAAATGCTTGAAAAGGGAGTCCGTCCTAAATTGATAAAAAATATCTCTTTAAATAAGTAGAAATGTATAAGAATTAATCTTTCAAATTGTCTTCTTCCTATATAGTGGCCCAAATTAACTGAACAAAAGTTAAAGTTCACTGAACACTTAATAACATTTAGTCGATATACATGATTAATTCAAAACGATACATCCTTCCGAAATTAGATTATGGTTAAATGATTTGATTAAATCAGTTTAAATGCTTTGTGAGAAATCACACTCGACGATGCTGTTTGAAAGATTGAACGGACACTTATTAAGGACGGAGTATCTCTGTGTTTAAAAACATGTGACTGAAGGTAGCCCCCATGGGAAAATTTATTACAAATTTATTACAATCTGAAAAAAAATTATTACACCTTTTGTTTTCGAAATATGAGGTTGTGGGCCAGGTTTCGGGTGAAACTAGCCCACATCGTACAAAACTGGATAAATCCGATAGAAATGCACGTGGAAATTTATTACAATCTAGCCAGGTTTCGCGTCAACATGCGGGTGAACGTTGAATTGAAATGAATATATTTATTCATTACAGTAGCCCACTCACGAAATATGTCTTTGGTCAGCATTTCAGAGTTAAAGGCAATAATATTTTGCCAGAAAAAGTGAGTAGGCTACTGTAATAAATAAATATATTCGTTTCAATCCAACGTTCACCCTTAAGACACTATTTAAAATGTATTACAGTAGCCCACTCACGAAATATGTCTTTGGTCAGCATTTCAGAGTTAAAGGCAATAATATTTTTCCATAAAGAAGTGAGTGGGCTACTGTAATCAATAAATATATTCGTTTCAATCCAACGTTCACCCTTAAGACACTATTTAAAATTTATTACAGTAGCCCACTCACGAAATATGTCTTTGGTCAGCATTTTAGAGTTAAAGGCAATAATATTTTTCCATAAAGAAGTGAGTGGGCTACTGTAATCAATAAATATATTCGTTTCAATCCAACGTTCACCCTTAAGACACTATTTAAAATTTATTACAGTAGCCCACTTACGAAATACGTCTTTGGTCAACATTTCAGAGTTAAAGGCAATTATATTTTGCCACAAAAAGTGAGTAGGCTACTGTAATCAATAAATATATTCGTTTCAATCCAACGTTCACCCTTAAGACACTATTTAAAATTTATTACAGCAGCCCACTCACGAAATATGTCTTTGGTCAGCATTTTAGAGTTAAAGGCAATAATATTTTTCCATAAAGAAGTGAGTGGGCTACTGTAATCAATAAATATATTCGTTTCAATCAAACGTTCACCCTTAAGACACTATTTAAAATTTATTACAGCAGCCCACTCACGAAATATGTCTTTGGTCAGCATTTTAGAGATAAAGGCAATAATATTTTTCCATAAAGAAGTGAGTGGGCTACTGTAATCAATAAATATATTCGTTTCAATCAAACGTTCACCCTTAAGACACTATTTAAAATTTATTACAGTAGCCCACTTACGAAATATGTCTTTGGTCAGCATTTCAGAGTTAAAGGCAATTATATTTTTCCATAAAGAAGTGAGTGGGCTACTGTAATAAATAAATATATGGCCCACAACCTTATATTTCGAAAACGGGAGGTGTAATAAAATAATAAATTCTCGCACGGTCCGATTTGTTGTGGGCTAAAAGTGGTGGGCTAGCTTCATTCACATTTTAAAAACAACATATGTAGACCAAATAAATAAATAACTAATTTTTGGCTAAGATAATGGTCCTACTTAAGTAGTCTTACTATTAAAAGTTGATAGATAGATTATTTTCACTAAAGAGACCCAATTTTATTTCATCTCAGGTGACGTTTAGCAGTATTTTATCCTTTTAATTCAAATAAATGAGAAAAATAAACACCCGATATGGACAGATGTGATTATTATTAGAAATATGTTAGAGTTTATAATATATGAATTTTTGTGACGTTTGTAACAGCAGATATAAATAAAATTTTTAAATTCCCTACTCCAGCTTGACAAGTAAGTATTTTCAATAGATTATTATGTAAATATCTATAATATTATTAGACATTTTATAACTTTGAACCCTCTATCTCGCACACTCTCAACTAACGCTAAGATTTAATCTCTTTTTATTTAATCATAAGTGTTTGATTAATTTCAGTGCAAACGTAAAGGTATTTTTTTACAGTATCGATAAACTGGAGCACAATGCGTTTGTATTGCTTTATTTCATTTATTTTTTATTTTACCTTTGTGGTAAGTATTTTTTTATATTTTAAATGAGAAGGAATTTTTTAAATGCAGTTTTTCTTAATTTAAACAAATCAAAATCTGAAAGATTCAAAAAGATTTCGATATCAAGCTAGGACAAGTCAGATTGCATTCGAACCTCAACGGTGAAACGTCTCCTGAACTAGTAGAGCTGATTCAGTTGTCTCTGCATGCAAGTACTTTCTGTGCAAGACTAGGGACTGTAATACTTGGATGTAGCCTTATCGTAACTGTTCGTTTCAGTCTTCTAGTATTAGATCATTAAATAGTGTATTTGGGAGGGCTTAAGTCTATTTTACCTATTTTTAAGAGTGGAGATGACTACTTGCTGGATTTTCCCCTGGGGAAAGTACAAGGTAAGACAAGAACTACCATCACTGGAGTGACATTATATTCCTTCCAAGGGATACCTTTTGCAGAACCTCCTGTAAACGAATCCAGATTTCAGGTAATTTTTTTTAAATTCTTTTATTTTCAAAAGGATTGCATATTATTATTTGAATTAATTAGATATGTTGAATGTTCTCCAACATTTTTATTTATTACTTTTCTTCCTGGCAATATTGATTTTTATTGTTTCAAAATGCATTGCAGGCTCCTCAACCAAAAAAGGCATGGACAGGTGTCGTTGATGCCACTGAAGAACGTAGTATTTGCCTGCAGATGACTTCTGATACTGTTGCCGGAGAAGAAGATTGTCTTTTTATTAATATCTTTTCTCCAAAAGTAAGTATCGATTTTGTTCTGTGCAAAAATCCTCGTCTTCCACTCAGATTTTTGTTGCCACCAGCACTCATGCTTCTTGTTAAAATATTACTTAGCAACGTGTTTTTTCGATTTTTTTCGGAAAAATTAGTTGACCTTATGATATTACTTACGATAATCTCATTCCTATAAACGTTTGTAGTACCTAAAGCTTGTTCTATGAATATATATTATCGAAAACGATAATAAACTGCAGAGTTGGTTCAATCTATATTTTATACCAATAAAAATGAGAATTCCCCTTAAGCTTAAAGTATCTTTTGTAACACTTCGAATACAATTATTTCCAGGATCCAAAGTTAAACTCGAAGCTCACAGTGATGGTATTTATGTATGGGGGAGGTTTTATTGAAGGATCATCTGCAGATATTAATATTGGACCAGATCATCTTATGAACTACGATGTTGTTTATGTTACTTTTAATTATAGAGTTGGTCCTTTTGGTAAGTAAATTCTTAACTGATCGAAGAATTTTGCAGCTGATTTCAATTAGGGTAGTTTTATTGATTATCTGGTTCTGGGATTCTAGGTAGGGCATGTCCGCCAGGAGTCACTTGTACCAAATATGACATAATTTGAAGTAATGGAAACTTAACTATTTTTTGTGTCCCATATCTAGCACACTTTTTGGTAAAGGCAATAATACCCCGCTGTTAACACAAATATTGTCGATAAAGTGGAAAAAAACAATTTAACATTTCTTGTTTCGAATCTTTAATCTATAATAGCATAAGATTCAAACAAGTCAACTCCGTATTTGTTGTATATATCAATACAACTACTGACACTCTTTTTTAGGTTTCTTTTCTACTGGTGATGATGTTGTACCAGGAAATGCAGGATTAAAAGATCAATCACTGGCCTTGAAATTTGTGAATCAATATATTGAATATTTCGGAGGAGATCCCGATAAAGTCACCATTTTTGGACAAAGCGCAGGTGGAGCATCTGTACACTATCATATCGTAAGTCCTCAGTCAAAGGGTAAGTTTTCGAAATTAAAATTTATAATCCAAATGACTGAATGAGAGAAAATTATTATATTTTTAGGATTGTTCAGAGCGGCAATTTGCGAAAGTGGATCTTCTCTTAGTGCATGGGCTTCACAAAGAAATCAAACTGAAATTTCTTATCTGCTAGCTGAAATTATTAATCCAGATTTTATACTACAAAAACCATCCTCCTCGGAGCTGTATCAATTCTTGAAAAGTCTTCCAGCTGACGTTATCGATAGAGCAGCACACGTTATACAAAAAATGGTATATAACACGACTCATTCACCAACATTTGGCACTAGAAATCATTAATTTCATTTTCAGGAAAAACCTTCAGATAATCAAATTCAACAAGGATTCTATTTTGCACCTGTTATTGAAAGTAATCATTCAGATGCTTTCGTCACTAAATCAATGTATGAGCTATTGAAAAATGGAGAAATCAACGATGTTAAAGTATTGATAGGAGTCAATTCTGAAGAATCACTTTTTTACGTAACAGGTAATTTTGTTTGAAATTAATACAGAGACGTTTTCAATAAATGTTTAATTTCAGATAATTAAACATCTAAAATCATATTCGTTATTCGTAAAACCGTAAAACCGACAACGCCGCACCAAATATGTTGACGAGCGGTGTGACAAAGGCGGGGCCGGCAAAAACAATTTTTTTTTCTCCATTTCATAATTGCGGCATCGGACGACCCGGAAGCGGCTCATCAAAGCTATTTTTTTTTTGCTCGATGCTAATTAGTGGGTCGTAAATTTAACCGTCGAATCTAGACTTGTTTACGCGGTATAAGTTAAAAAGAATCTTTCGAATCTTTCTAGAACAAATTGCCGGCAAAAGGAAGGGATATATCTGAAACCGGTAAACGTCGTCAAATTTAAAATCAGTGTGTTTTCAGTCGCGTACCAGACTAGCCGCTCCATTGTCTAAAACAATGTATTCAGAAACTCCGTCAAGTGCGACGTATCGCAAGTTCCTTCATATAAGGGCTTGTTATTCCTAATGCCTCCTAGTACGGCGAATAAAGTGTGTTTTCAGTTGCGTACCAGACTAGCCGCTCCATTGTCTAAAACAATGTATTCAGAAACTCCGTCAAGTGCGACGTATCGCAAGTTCCTTCATATAAGGGCTTGTTATTCCTAATGCCTCCTAGTACGGCGAATAAAGTGTGTTTTCAGTCGCGTACCAGACTAGCCGCTCCATTGTCTAAAACAATGTATTCAGAAACTCCGTCAAGTGCGACGTATCGCAAGTTCCTTCATATAAGGGCTTGTTATTCCTAATGCCTCCTAGTACGGCGAATAAAGTGTGTTTTCAGTTGCGTACCAGACTAGCCGCTCCATTGTCTAAAACAATGTATTCAGAAACTCCGTCAAGTGCGACGTATCGCAAGTTCCTTCATATAAGGGCTTGTTATTCCTAATGCCTCCTAGTACGGCGAATAAAGTGTGTTTTCAGTCGCGTACCAGACTAGCCGCTCCATTGTCTAAAACAATGTATTCAGAAACTCCGTCAAGTGCGACGTATCGCAAGTTCCTTCATATAAGGGCTTGTTATTCATAATGCCTCCTAGTACGGCGAAAAGAGTGCGTTTCTAGCTGCTAACAGGCTAGGACCTCTCGCAGTGTCCAATTATCACTCATACAGTACACACACAAATTAATATTTTCTGAATGATGTGGTCATTTCGTTAAATCAACTTTAATACTTTGTTCTTGTTCACAATTACTAATTTAATGTAATTTTTGTTACGTTGTTGTTTTTTTGTTGTTCATTTATTTATTTGACGAGCTTTAATAAATGGTTAAATAAAAGTGTCCATTGGTTTTATTGGATGGAGTTGAGGAAGTAAACCTACAAAATACAGTCCACGAAATTCGAACACAGGGCTTAATCCAGAGCCCTCAACATGGTCCCATCGAACCGGATTCAATTAGCAAAACTTCGTTACTTCTCCAGAACCTCCATGGTCCAAACGATCCGGATTTAAACCAGAGATTCTTCAATGATCCTGAGCGACTCCAGAGATTCTTCAATGATCCTGAGCGATCCAGTTCAACTCTTCAACCTCATCGGTAGGCCTATGGTGGCTTAAAAACTTCCAGTCAACTTCAAACCTTCAAGCAACTCTTCACAGCAAGAAATTGTAAGGTATTTTTTTTGTAAAACTCATTCAAACTCGTTGTAACCACTTAAAAGCGGTCCGATAACAATCGTAGGCTTGTGGTAAATTAATGCACACATTTTTTCGTTACATTTACGTATAAAAAACTTTCATTGTATTTTAAACTTACTAAATTCTCGGTGCATGCGCTAACTAGCCGGCCGTAGATATTTATTTACTTACTTACTGTAAACTATCAAACATTTATAAAAAAAAAAAAACATTTCGTATTTATGTATTCTGCATAGTTATAGCTATAAAGCTCAGATACATGTATTTTTTCATTCTTTCTTAACATATAAAACATTGTCACATTTTATACATTTTTTCTGTAGGAATTTAAATTTATATAATTGTCGCATATTTTTAACCTATAATACATTGCATCTACTTGTATTTACGTACTTTTATCGTACACATTTTATGTTCTAACAGAAAGAACAAATTTTCACAAAATCAAAATCTACAATTCAAAAATGAACTCAATTTTCATATATACAAACATTTCTCTGTCAAAAATTGAAAAATTGTTCTCGCTACCAAATCTCTTCACAATCATTCAGAAAATATGCATTCGAATTTTTACATTTCGTGTAAACAGCACGAAAGTTTATTAAAAAATAACTAGGCTTTTAAAACGCCACCTTTCCAAGTTAAGAATCAACAATTCAACTCGTTCACTATACAAACACAATTTAAAAAAAAAAAAACTCGTATCGTTCGTAATTAAAACAAATTTTCGTACAAGAAAATCGCACTAATAATCAAATCGCATTTATTCTTAACTTACTTTTTTCCATTTGCCGACGGCAAAAAAAAAATAATTCTCGCATTTCGCACATAGTTTCGCAACAAATCATTTCGTTAAACAAATTCGTAAAAAACCCGTAGATATGGTTCTACGATTCTACAAATAAATCTCTAAACAATATTTAAAACTCAAATCATAAACATTCGCTATTTTTACAATCAAACTTTATTCTTAAAATTCACTTTTGTTACAAATACAAAAACAACAGCTGATCGTTGTTTCGAGATCTAATATCTCACTTAATAAATAAAAATCATTTTTTAACTTACAACTCAATACTATAAAAACATTTTACTATTTTTCTACTTTTTATACAAGGTGTTCTTCAAAAATAAGACACCTCCCTTTTATTCTAGAAACCAGCGCCGCATCAGAGGTACAAAAAGGCTGCATACCCTTATATTTTTATTCTCGTTCATAGGGAAAATTATCCCTTAGCAACAGGCTCTCCATAGCCAAACAATTTTCAATCTATCGTTCATTGCACATACTTTTCTATTTTTTCGTTTTGCACTCAAGAAGAAGTTCTTTATTTAAAGACTTCTTGTATTTCGTTCATTTTCGCATTTTCAATCTAAAGGGAAGTCCTTCATTTTATAGCAAGGCTCCTGTACTATTTTTACTCGCATTCGTTCGCATTATTATTCTATAGGGTGATCTACTAAAAGATTATACCCTCTTTGACAAACATATTTTTAAATCCTCGCTAACAATTTTATACTTTTTCTATAGGGTGATCTACTAAAAGATTATACCCTCTTCTAGCAAACATATTTCAATTTTCGTTGACAATTTTATACTTTTTCTATAGGGTGATCTACTAAAAGATTATACCTTCTCTTGCAAATATATTTTGATTTTTCTCTAACAACAAACATTTAAATTTCTAGCAATTCTACTTTTCATTTTCGCACAAGATGTTCTATATGGTTAGACATCTCCCTTTGGCACCTTACTAGGTCTAAGGGGTTGTATGGGGGAAATTACCCTCAGGGATATTGGATGCCCAGACTCTATGACAAAATAAGATGATCTCTATGGTGAGACATCTCCCTTTGGTATCTTTCAGATCTAAGGGGTTGTATGGGGAAACTACCCCCAGGGATATTGGATGCCCAGACTCTGTCAATCAACAATGCTAGGTGATCTCTATGGTGAGACACCTCCCTTTGGTGCCAAACTAGGTCCAAGGGGTTGTAGACGGGATACTAAAATGCCCAGTTATGTATCGTTCTAAAATTCAAAACTCTTGTCAACTTTCAGGGAAACTACCCTCTTCAACAAATAAAAACTTTAAAAATGTCCTTCTAATAAGGCTCTATTTTCAGGATTACTTATCCATTTATCGCACTTTTTCATGTATTCAACTTTCAGGGAAAACTACCCTCAAACAATTATTTTTATCATAAACATTCTTTGACATTTTTACTTTACTTTGTACCAAAATTCCTCTGATGTGGCCAAAAAAGGTGTTCGTACATTCATTTCAATTGTTGTACTGGAAAAAAAAAAAAAACATTCCACAACAAAAAACTTTTAAACTTTTTTCATTCATACAGGGTGAGCAAATACCCTTAGAATTTCATATCCATCATTCTAACATTCTAAACCTATACAGGGTGATTCCCTCAAGCGGAAAATATTCCCAAATATTTTAAACTTTTTCATTCATACAGGGTGAGCAAATACCCTTAGGATTTTATATCCATCCCAAATACTTTAAACTTTTTTCATTCATACAGGGTGAGCAAATACCCTTAGAATTTCATATCCATCATTCTAACATTCTAAACCTATACAGGGTGATTCCCTCAAGCGGAAAATATTCCCAAATATTTTAAACTTTTTCATTCATACAGGGTGAGCAAATACCCTCAGGATTTTATATTCATCATTCAGAAACATTTAAACTTTTTTCATTCATACAGGGTGAGCAAATACCCTTAGGATTTTATATCCATTCCAAATATTTTAAACAATTCTATTTTCATACAGGGTAATCGTATACCCTTGGGATCTTTTTGCCCATTTTCGCTCAAATATTCATGTACTGCTATTGTAGGCTGAGGTAGTCGTTATAGAGAGAGGGCTAAGGAATTGATCTGGGATATTCCTGCTAGCAGATCTGGGAAAGCCAACGCCTATAGTTGCAATTTTTGCAAATGTTGCTAAGATTTTGGCATGTTTTGTTTTTTTTAATTCCAAATAAGGAACATGGCTCGGTGATGCCTAATCACAAATCGTCTGTACAAATCATTTTGTAAACTATGCGCCCACAAGTGGCCAGGATTCAAATATCCAACTTTTTTGTAAACTATGCGCCCACAAGTGGCCAGGATTCAAATATCCAACTTTTTTGTAAACTATGCGCCCACAAGCGGCCGGGATTCAAATATCCAAATATCTTAAAACTTTTTACATTTTTTATTAAACTATGCGCCCACAAGCGGCCAGGATCCAAATATCCAAACATTTTAAAACCTTTTACAATGTTTCAAACTTATTTCAATCAAACTCATTCCGAAATTACAGGGTGATGACCCAACTTAATAAAAATTTTTTTTTAGAAAACTTTCAAGAGAATACTCCGCCTCTTTTCGCGGGGGGAGAATGTTTAATTTCAGATAATTAAACATCTAAAATCATATTCGTTATTCGTAAAACCGTAAAACCGACAACGCCGCACCAAATATGTTGACGAGCGGTGTGACAAAGGCGGGGCCGGCAAAAACAATTTTTTTTTCTCCATTTCATAATTGCGGCATCGGACGACCCGGAAGCGGCTCATCAAAGCTATTTTTTTTTTGCTCGATGCTAATTAGTGGGTCGTAAATTTAACCGTCGAATCTAGACTTGTTTACGCGGTATAAGTTAAAAAGAATCTTTCGAATCTTTCTAGAACAAATTGCCGGCAAAAGGAAGGGATATATCTGAAACCGGTAAACGTCGTCAAATTTAAAATCAGTGTGTTTTCAGTCGCGTACCAGACTAGCCGCTCCATTGTCTAAAACAATGTATTCAGAAACTCCGTCAAGTGCGACGTATCGCAAGTTCCTTCATATAAGGGCTTGTTATTCCTAATGCCTCCTAGTACGGCGAATAAAGTGTGTTTTCAGTTGCGTACCAGACTAGCCGCTCCATTGTCTAAAACAATGTATTCAGAAACTCCGTCAAGTGCGACGTATCGCAAGTTCCTTCATATAAGGGCTTGTTATTCCTAATGCCTCCTAGTACGGCGAATAAAGTGTGTTTTCAGTCGCGTACCAGACTAGCCGCTCCATTGTCTAAAACAATGTATTCAGAAACTCCGTCAAGTGCGACGTATCGCAAGTTCCTTCATATAAGGGCTTGTTATTCCTAATGCCTCCTAGTACGGCGAATAAAGTGTGTTTTCAGTTGCGTACCAGACTAGCCGCTCCATTGTCTAAAACAATGTATTCAGAAACTCCGTCAAGTGCGACGTATCGCAAGTTCCTTCATATAAGGGCTTGTTATTCCTAATGCCTCCTAGTACGGCGAATAAAGTGTGTTTTCAGTCGCGTACCAGACTAGCCGCTCCATTGTCTAAAACAATGTATTCAGAAACTCCGTCAAGTGCGACGTATCGCAAGTTCCTTCATATAAGGGCTTGTTATTCATAATGCCTCCTAGTACGGCGAAAAGAGTGCGTTTCTAGCTGCTAACAGGCTAGGACCTCTCGCAGTGTCCAATTATCACTCATACAGTACACACACAAATTAATATTTTCTGAATGATGTGGTCATTTCGTTAAATCAACTTTAATACTTTGTTCTTGTTCACAATTACTAATTTAATGTAATTTTTGTTACGTTGTTGTTTTTTTGTTGTTCATTTATTTATTTGACGAGCTTTAATAAATGGTTAAATAAAAGTGTCCATTGGTTTTATTGGATGGAGTTGAGGAAGTAAACCTACAAAATACAGTCCACGAAATTCGAACACAGGGCTTAATCCAGAGCCCTCAACAATAACGTTTGAGCTGTTATTTCCGTTTTTTATACATAATAACATTGAAAATTTGGACTAATATAATCTTTCCTTCTTTCTTTCAAAGAGTTCTCTGTTGTGTATCAGTTTTTGCTTGCTGCTGCCCTTGCTATCAACAGCAATAAAACAAAGAAGGAGTTATTTGTTAAACATTTTTTAATAATAAAAATGTTCTAGATGAGAAATTTTCAAACATGAGCATCGAACTGGAAAAGGATACTTCGATATTGATTCCTAGAGGTCTCAATGCCAAAGAGTCTGATCGTGCCATAATTGCTCAGAAAATAAAAGATTTTTATTCGCCATATTTAACTTTCACTGAAAATTGGAGGAGCCTCATTAAGGTAAACGTTATTTAATATTATTTTGAACACTTAAATATTCTAACGGGCAAATTTGAGGCGGTATAAAACGCTCTGTTCCAGGAAGTAAAAAAAAATCGGCCTCAGAAAGTCGACTACATTTTTTTACTAGTCTGGAAGCTTACAAACACATTCGTTAGTTCACATTATTCGGAAAATGCAACAAAAATTTAATTGTTTAAATTCTTTCCGAACTAGATTTTGAGATTTTGTTTCTTTTTGTTAATTTAGTAAATCAGTTCAATACATTTTTCCGGTTAATTTAAATTAATAAATATAACGATTTGCTTCCACCGAATATTAGGATTTAATTAATTCAATAATCTTTCTCGATTGGTTTCATATTATGATAAATTTAAAGTAGTCTGATTGAATCATTCCGATTATTAATTAAAATCCGTTAGTAAACTCCAAATCGAACATTTCGTTTAAGTTATTTTTTTTGTTCAGGGTTTTGAGGGTTGGGCTATTATATTTTGAATCTGTAGATATTAGTTTTCGTAAGCAATATATGTATCAACGTTATTTCCTGGTTTATAATCACAGACGTTACCTCTTTTCAGAGCTTTTAAAAAAATAATATATATAAAAGATATTGTTTCTGAAATCAACAAGACCCCTGGAGATTCCGTATCTCCATCTGAAGCTACCTGTGCCCCTAAGAAGCCGTTTCTAAGGGTTGTGGAGTAAACCACATTAAATAATCTGGCGCCCGAGCAATCTCCGTTACAAGGCGTCACTCGTAAGGCATAATTTTCTTTGTGGCACGAAAAAGCCTTACAAAATATTTTTTGAAAAATTAAAGAACCCTCAAGAAGAAATAAAAATAGTTTTCCTTTTACTTTTAGTATTTCAGCGACCAGTCTTTTGCTAGATCTCTCATCAAAACTGCAGAATTACAATCAAGATGGGCTGATGTGTATTTCTACGAATTCCAATACCATGGAGTTTTAGGAGGATACACTAACGACCCAGGTGTGTATCTATAAAAATTCAAATTGAAACAGTAGCTAAGTACTAAGATACTTTTAAAGAGAAAATACCTTATTAATTTTTACATTCTTGTTTTTTTATTAAACATTATTTGTATATATAGATTCAAAAATAAACTATATTTTATAATTATTATCTTGTAGTAATGGGATTTTCTGATGATGTCAGACATGGTGAGGAAATGAGTTTCATTTTAAGACGTAACTATGGTGGCTTAAACACTACAGATCTTTCTAAATATCCTGAAATAGATCAAACCGTACAAAAGAGAGTCATAAGAATGTTTACTGATTTTGCCAAGTATTTGTAAGTAGTTTTATTTTTAAAAATTACACACAAATCTTGATTAAAAGTTAATATTATACCTTTTCTAGAAATCCCACTCCAGAACCAATAGAACTATTGCAAAACATTATTTGGCCCACAGTATCTCCTGGCGATTTTCAATACTTAGCCATTGGTGCTTGGTTAGAAGTAAGAAGAAACCCTAAGGAAGATATGTATAGATTTTGGGAACAGATCTTTTACACATACGGTGTTGAACCTTTTACTTCTTACTAGATATGTAAAATTTTCATAAATAAACAATTTATGTAGAAATCTTATTTATTTAGACATATAAACATATTTACCTTAAATTTTCCAACCAATTTTTTTGTTTCAAAAATAATTGGTTGTAACGTTATCATCGGATATTAGGAATAATGTTCATTTTTGAATATTGAAAACTAAATTATTTAATCTCAGCGTTACCTCGATAACGTTTTTGACAACTCGATTAAGGAACTCGTATTTCGAAGTGACGTTGCGCCCTCTTTCTTGTACAGATTGATAGATATTGTGTGTTGTTTACAGTGTTGTTCTGTGTGTTACAATTGTAACATTTATGTTACAATCGCCATGTCATGTTACGATGTTACTGCATCTCATGAAATATGCTGAAAATGTTACATTTTCTATCTAGCAAAAACGATATCTCTGAAGATATGGCGTTTTGTTTTATTTTGATACCCTCAAAAGCAAAGCAAAATTTCGGCCGAAATGTGAAAGGCCATTTTTAGATGATCTCTGATTAGTTCATATTATTGTCATTTATTCTTTGTCCCTTTTACACCAATGTTTAGTATTTATTTGATATTATTTTGATATTAATAATTAAAATTGCAAATGAAACCATTGTTTTATTACAAACCAATTAACCGTCATATCACGTACATCGACTCTTATTTCCAGCTTTCATTTTAAAATTCCCGCCTTGTTACATTATGTTACAATTTGGCCAGTTATTGTGGTACGCCTGACAAACCCTCGAGAATAACACTGGTTGTTTATAATTTTGAAAACGTTTTAAAAATCTCATGTTTTGATAATTCGTTATAATTAATCTTAGAATATTTTTTCAATCGATTCACTTTTGATAGATTTTATAACGAATTATTGTTAAACAATATTTATATCGTTAATTCGGGGTTTATTCTCCATTCAACCGTGCAAAAAATTTTAAATTTGCTTCATTACGTGTTGAGTAATGAGGTGAGGATCATAAGTTATCCCCCCTATCTAACTCGTTACTGGACTATTGTTAGGAAAATCGCCGAGACACGTCGACTTTTGATTTCTACAATGTACATTTTTGTATCAACAGTTTACCCCTAATTGTACCTCTTACTGGAGGAGAGCAACCCTTTCGAAAAATTTAAATAGCATGGGGTGGTGAGTGATAGCTCATTTGATAGGGGGTTTTATTCTCTATTAATAGAAATTAAAAATTAAACAACTTAAGCAAGTTAATCGTCACATGGTCTAACATATGAAAAAGCTTACATTAAAAACAAATACATTTATTTCAATTTGTTATAAATAACATTTACAAAATATTCTAATTCACTGGTATTTAAATAATATAATATCCTCCTACAACAGTCTTCTACAGGTAATTCTAAATGAAAGTAATTTATTACATCTTGAGTTAAAGAATATCTCTTTTCTCCTTTCTCAATTTGAATTTCAATCATGGATTGGTATAAGGGAAAATTGTTTTTATATTCTTCTATTTCTAATTGTTTTCTTATATTATCGTTACATTGTATTGTATGCCTCTAAACGATTATCATCATTTTGAGTTAAAAATGTATACCATGATATATTACTATTGTCGAAAATAGAGTCTTTCATTTTTTGCAATTCATCCCTACAATCAATCCAAATTCCATAATATTTGCCACTGCTTTTTATAGTCTGATTGTACAAGGCAATGTATTTGATAAAATTATAAAGACATTTATCATCAGTCACCAAGTCCATTGGAGTATCTCCATCTGAGGATTCTAAACTACTGTCTGCTCCTTGTTCAATTAAAAGTTTAATCAAAGATATCTGGTTATGTCTTGCAGCACAATGCAAGGGACTTTCTTCATCCCAATTTCTAACATTAATATCTGCTCCATTTTCAAGTAAATACTTTATTATACTGATATATGTCTTTTCAGTAGCTTTATCATATTTATTTTTTATCAGAAAAGGTTGATAAAAATTGTATAATTTATATTCATCTTGAATAACACTTGTTAACATCATCTCTCTTTGGCTTTCTTCATTGTAATATATAATTGCAAGATGTAAAGGAGAATAACCATGAGCTACATTCCTTAAATTAATATCAGCTCCTTGTTGGACCAACATTTTAATTATTTTAAGGTGTTTTACCTTGACAGCCCAATGCAAAGGAGCATATCCCTTAGGTAACCTTTGATTAATATCTGCTCCTTTGTCAAGTAATAACATTACTACATCTTCGTGTCCATTCTTAATGGCTAAAGATAAAGGTGTTTCAACATTATCTGATATTGATATGTTGATATTTGCTCCTTTATCGAGCAAGAGCATTACTATATCCTTGAAACCATTTTCAGAAGCAACATGTAACGGAGTATAACCTTCCTGATCTACCAAATTAATGCATATTTCTTTTTGAAGTAATGTTTCAATTGATTCTTGGACAAGTTTGTAATCATTTTTCTCAACAGCAGAATGCAAAGCTAATGTAAACATTGCAAAATTTATTAAAAAATAACCCCTCTAGTTCACAAATATATACATGTAGTAGTGAATCATACTTAAATTAATATTTTGTTAATAAAATGAACATTCTATTTTAAAAAATACAAAACATAACCTCAATTTTTAAAACAGCTAAGACAACGTCTTCTTCTATTTGAATGTGGCCTACGCCTAAGTGACTCAAAGTTCCTTTTTTAGGAATTAGGAATCCAGCGCTGCCAACCAAACCGGTCAACATGCCACTTGAAGAACTTCAAAATTACCCGCCATTGGTCCCCATTCTCAGGACATAATAATAATAATAATAATGGTACTAAAGCCAGGAAAAGATCAAACAAATGTATCCTCATATCGACCCATAAGTATATTACCTACAATATCAAAACTCCTGGAAAGGTTAATACTAAACTGACTAAATGAAGACCTAGAGCAGCGGAACTGGATACCAGACCATCAATTTGGATTTCGCACAGCTGCATTTCTAGATGTAAGTCAGGCATTTGGCAAAGTCTGGCATCCAGAACTTCTGTACAAAATTAAAAGAAATATACCAGATAAATATTATAACCTGTTAAAATTCCACTTAAGCCAAAGAGAGTTTGAAATAAAAGACTTAATGATGAAACTTCCAATCGATAAACAATTCATGCCGGAGTACCACAGGGAAGTATACTTGGTGCATTATTATATATCCTATATACATCTGACTTACCAACATCACAAGAGGTCACCACACCAAACTTATTTTACAGTTAACACGTTAACTACCATGTTGGTATGTGGTATGCAAATAAAACAACGTATGCATTATTATAAAAATTTTATTAACAATTTATTGGGTACAGACTTGGTTTGATACTGTCTAAACACGGACATAAAATGTAAATATTGAGAGATTTATAGAATTGCTAATTATATATTTAAGCATATCAGTTACGTTTCTGATAACACGTTTAACCTAAACCATTTGAAATTTAAAAATTCATAGAAACAAAGTACAAAAGTGCTATTTTCAACGATGCATTTAAGTTAAACAATCATTCAGAAACAAGCTAAAAGTGAAGGCCTAAATTAATAAAACAGTACAAGTATTTATTTTGCAAAACACATAGATATTATAAGAATATATGGTGCACGGAAAATACAAAGGTTCTAAAGAAATATTTCACCTTTTATTGTTACAGACTTTTAAAACTGCCCTTATTCGCAACTAAACCTTTATAGGACATAAGTTGTTATTCGCACATCTCATGACTAGTTATAAATTTTTCCAAAATATGATTCATTTAGAAGCTCTGCATTAAAATTTAGTACCTATTCACAATCAGGACACGCGGCGATGAAAAAATTAAACTTAAGTTGGCAACAATGATCATTTACTAGGTTAGGTTTTTTATTTCTATAAACTAGTACCAATCGTGTTGCTACAGCTGCATAGGTGAGTTTCTATTTTCATTATCTAGAATTCTGAGAAGATTGTTATTAATTGTTGGACAGTATACTGGGTCAATCACGGATACGTAAATAAAATAAAATATCAGACTGTTATTAAGTTGTATGATAGGGGATCAAAATCGGCTTAATAATTTGATTAGTTTGTACAATTTGTTAGTCGTTACAGTCACCCCATTCGGTTCCATAGAGTTAACGTTAATTAACCATTCTTCAAAAACCTCATATTTTTACGGATCATTGTTCATAACCACCACATGAAGGAATTGGCTGATTAACGATTAACTATCCAGGGATTTTGTGCGACAGAAATCGGCACTACCAACTTAAGTTTTCTCGTTTTATTGCCACATTTCCTGTAGAAAAATTGTGAATAGGTAAATACTACAGTATATTTTATATTTGTACCAGACAAATTTTATCAGTCATGTTTGTAAAGTTACAATAATAACGGTAATACAAAAATACACATGAAAATAAAATATTAAAGAGTCATAAAAATGTTTTGTGAAATGGGCATCTCAGTATTTTTGTTAATCTGCACAAAAAAGTATCACAAAAAGGCACATTATAAAATGTAACTTTGACCTATATAATTCAGGGTCAAATGTTACATAATATATGTTTATACGTATGCAACCAACTAGCAACATCAGAATGGCAATGGCCATTCCATAATGCTTTCAACTGCCACTGGACAAGGGCCAACTTGGAAAACATGATAATTACATTATCTCAAGGTCTAGGTAACTTGAAAACTTAAGATTTTTTACCCCAATAGAGCGGATTGCTTTTAAGGCAGATGTAGCAATGATCTTTTTATTAAACTCTTGTCAATAACTTTTTCACAGTGATGTATTGCAGTAATTTCTTCCTGAATAAATAGTGTCACAAGTTTGCCTAAATACAGTAAAGATTCATATACTGTGCTTGATGCTTCTACACCACCGACATAACCTTAAACTAGACGGCTAATGCCATATGATAAAAATTGATCAATTACGAGGATGACTGGTGTCCATAATGCATGCGCATTGTGTTTGTCATATTCACCGACATAACCTTAAAGTTTATGTTCCGACATTGGCGTACCTTAGGTAAAATGATTGGGTCTAGAACGAAAAAATAAGTGGAATGATGAAAACAATTTAGGATTTAGGTTGGAGTTTTCATTTACTGATTGGAAATATTATTATTTGTGAGAACAGGATGTTTTTTATAAAATAGTATAGTATAGGTATACATAGCTGTATCGTTCGAGTAAGACATATAGTATCCTCAATTTATATCATTGAAATAACTTTCTGAAGCAAAATGCTCTGAACATATTCTTGTTGACGAATGCAGAAGCGGTTCTAAAGATCTTCCGATTGCTTTCAACCATTCATTACGTTGGTCCTCAGGTATTCTAAAATATCATTGGGAAGCAAATATACATTCGTTCGCGTAAAATAATTACTTTTTGGTATAATAAATGTGTGTGAATCAAAGTTGTTGAATAGATGCATGGTATATAACAATTTTATTGTGTTTCTTATATTGACTTACCTATGAAACATAAACATTTGGGATGGTTTGCTGAACGGTTCTTACACCAAAGTACAAAACACTTCATTTTTACAATAAATTCACTATTTCTCTATCGAATATCGGTTAAACACCAAACAGAACAGTGGACGCCTATGAACAGAAAACAATATATCTCGTCTCCTCGAATCGGCAAAGCTCGAGAACCGAAACCCAGATGTTAGAAGTACTGGTGTCCATTGCGCATTGCGCAGAGCCGTTTTCGGAATGTTCAATTGGATGAGTTTCTTGTGTGGTGGGAATATGGATATTAGCCGTCTAGTTTAAGGTTATGTCGGTGTTCTACACCTTTATTGGTTTATAGATAAATAAGATACATTTCTATTAAAACTAAATGGTTGGAACAAGAAATCTGAAAAATGAAAATGGATCATAATATATCTGCAAAAGTCGCAGTACAACTGTGTAATATTCTAAACTAACATGCCTTTTCTAGTGCATCGTTAACAAAAATACGGCTATATCGAGACACCCAGTATAATACTTAAAGTGAAAAAAAGATGTAACACTGGCACATTACAAGTCAATTAATTATAAATTGCAACAAAAAATATTTATCAAAAACCGCGAACGTGTTATTATATATAATCCTGGGTCGATTTATAAACAGATAATTTAATTATCTCTGAAATTAACATCGTTTTCTAATTTATTTGTGCCAACATTGGTAGGTATATAAAGCCCGTTTTACACAATCACAGATTCAACATTATACTTCCAGTTGAAGGTTATTACTATTGTCATTATGTGACATTGTTTACATTTTTTAGTATGTTTTTTTTTCAGTTAATATCTTTGATTATGTAATAAGGGCCTAAATGAAGCTCTTAATAAAATAGCAGTCAATGTGCAAAGGTTGTGTTATTGTTATTGCATACCTATTTACGATACGGAAATATAATTTTATATGCACTTCTGGATATAAATATCTAAACATTAAATATAACAGATATTTATAATTTTAATTACCACAGAGAACAGGAATATTACTATATTCAACAAATTAACCATATACAGGGTGGTCTACCGAACTCTACCAAACTGAATATACAGTGTGTCCAATTAAGTCGGCACCATATGAAAAACTTTTTTATTATTTGTCTTGATAAAAAGTTGTGCATGGTCTACCTAAAATGCAACCATCAGATATCCATTTTTTTTAGTCGTATACGAGGTTTGTCAAAAAATATGAATTTTGCTCGAGAGAAAAGTACCTTTTATTTTTGAAATATGAAAAAAAGTTATTAAAAAAGCTTGTTTATAATGACATTTTACGTCAAAATACCAATTTTTAACAAGATATTTCGACTTTAAGAAAATTTTCATTTGTAATATTTTCTGATACACCCCCGTAACTGACAATTTTGAATTCATTGAAAAATTTAAGAATGTTCACAGGATCTTACAAACCCATACTAGACTTCCATTTATAAGCAAAAAGTTAGCCCGGTTAAAACATTTTAAAAAAAAAATCAATTTTAAAGGAATTTTTTGTTTGTTGTCAACTTTTTCAGACATACTAACTACACCATCGAACAATATTAACAAAAACTGGTATATAATTTTTGTCTTTTCGTTCCTTTTAAGCTTTTTCAATGAATTCAAAATTGTCAGTTACGGGGGTGTATCAAAAAATGTTAAAAATGAACATTTTCTTAAAGTTGGAATAACTCGTTCAAATTCGCTATAATGACGTAAAATGTCATCAGAAATAAGTTTTTTTAATAACTTTTTTTCATATTTCAAAAATAAAAGGTACTTTACTCATGAGCAAAATTCATTTTTTTTGACAAACCTCGTATACGGCTGTAAAAATTTGTTATCTGATAGTTGCATTTTTGGTTTTAGATGAGACATAATTTTTTTTCATAAAACGAAGAATAAAAACACACACTGTATATTGAAAATAGAAGGAAATGTACCGAAATCAAAGGCAGTACATTTTTAATCGTTTTTATCTTAAAACAAACGAAATATTGAAAAAGAAAAAATGTACTGCGATTAGTACTCAATATTTGAGTAATTTAGACGTGGAAAGTCTGGTAGATTACCCACAATAAAATTTTACATACATCTACTAATCTGCATGCTACAATTTTGAAATTTTTTAAGGTATTCCACATTATCAACACAAGATCGAACTTGAACAGTATACGATCAAAATTCGATTGTTCCAAACACTGAATTAGTATATTCAAATAAATTATATATACAGTGTCATCCCCAAAGAACGCACCAGATGGGAAACTTTTTTGTTAAGGGTTTTTCGACGAAAAGGTTATTCTTGATAAAAGTTTGTGCATCCCCTAAAACTAAACATGCAGCAACAAAATATAGTAAAACACTCGTAATATACGAGGAGCTTTCAAAAATTTGATTTTGAGACAACAGTAAAGTACCCTTATTTAGAAAAATTGTTCAGCATTAAAAAATACATCTAGATTTGAAGTCATGACCATCTAAGTTTTATTTTTGTAACCATTTAAAAAAAAATTGCTAAAACCAGAAAATCAATGAGTTTGTCGCGAAATACTTATTTTATTTTAATGCTTTGAAAATTATTTTAATCTTCAAAAAAATTGACCGTGGGCTTTTTAAATAAACCGTCGTATACAGGATGTTGTCTATTTATAGTTTAAGCAAAAATTTTTTTCGTAGTTCCCATTTTATAAAAATGGGTAGAAAAATAAAACTTCACTTAGGTGGCCATGACTTCAAATCTAGATGTATTTTTTAATGCTTTCAAAATAAGGGTACTTTACTCTTATCTCAAAATCAAATTTTCGAAGGCTCCTCGTATATTAAGAGTGTTTTACTATATTTTGTTGATGCACGTTTAGTTTTAGGGGATGCACAAACTTTTATCAAGAATAACTTTTTGTCGAAAAACCCTTAATAAAAAAGTTTCCCCATATGGTGCGTACTTTGGGGATGACACTGTATATAAGAATACTTCAATCAAAAATATAAATTAAATAACCTCGGTATAAAGGAAAAATATTTATGAATTTAGGAAAATTTTGAATGCACCAAATAATGTAGATTACCTAAAAAATATATAAATTTATTAAATATGTTATTAAATTCGAAATTTTATTCGGAATTTTACGAATATTTAGAGAGCCACAATCACTCGTTTTACTTTGATAATATAGTATGACAGTTTTGACTTAAGAATAATAATACTTTTTAGTTCACTGGTTAAAATGAATAATTTCTAAAATAGAATTGCGTCAAAATTTTAAATTAAATTACCTCATTTTAGAATGAAAAGAAAAATTGTATCTTCGTCTGTCTCTTACTAGTTTTCGCTGCGTCAGACGCGATCAAAAACAAATTTTTTGTTGAAACACTATCGTCGACCACTAAATCAAAACACAAAACAAGACTTAGTTGACAAAATAATCAACAAACATAAATTTAAGAAAAACCTACGTGACACCACGTTTTTCCAACACGAAAAACGGACTGAAAAATTCGTTTCAATACCGTATAATCTCACTTACACCACCAGCGTGTTCTAAAAAGCGGGTTTAAGTTTGGTTTTTCAGTCTAACAACACTTTAAGGGCCAGTCTTTTCACCTTCGGTTAAAGTAGTTTATCCTAAGGATAAATTTTAACTGAGTGATAACAGAAAATACCGTCTTTTCACCTTCAGATAGCGCTATCTACCGGTTAAAGTACCCTTATCCCCAGGATAAGCTATCTGGTGGTTTATGTGGCGGATAGTGAATTTATCTACCAGTTAAAACCCAAGAGCATGCGCACTGAATGAAATTGAGGAGCGAATTGTCAACATAACAGGTTTGTTCCAACATAACACAAAACCAATTTTCGTACGGTCGGGATTCTGCGCAGACTAGAATCGGTGTCACCAAATCTAGACTGCGCAGAATCCCGACCGTACGAAAACTGGTTTTGTGTTATGTTGGAACAAACTTATAATAACCTAACAGAAACTTCATTATTATTCTTATTTGAGATAAGTAATTAAATAGTGATTATTTGTTTTTTTATTTACTAAAATCTACCCAAACAAATAACTAACGTCTATTTATCACGCTCTACAAATGAACCTTACCGTGGTGCCCTCTCTTAAAGTAAAGTAATAACAACTACGGCCGTCAGCAATGTTATTTTGATTTATAGAACATCTATGCGATGTTCTCTTTCTCTTACTAACACATGACACTTTTATCTTTGTTTCTCTTCCTTCGGTGTTATTTCAGTTGGCTAGATTTCACTGTGAGAGTGACTATTGGTACATCTCAGAGATAGCTATCTATCAGATAACTCGAGATGAAAAGACTCGTATCAGTTATCCCTTAGATAACGAGTTCTAGTTAATTTATCTGTAGAATAGTTATCTGACGGTTAAAGCTTATCTATCTATAGGTGAAAAGATTGGCCCTAAAACAGTTATTAGGTAATCTCAAGGATAAAAACAGTAATTTGGAAAAAGTGGTATTTACGAAATTAGTTGGGGGGATTGTGATAGAAAGTATGTTGGGCAAACTAGTCGCTCTGTACAGATCAGATTTAAAGAGCACATGGCTCACTTAAAATATGGGCGTACGAAAAAATCTAGTATAGCCGAACATGCTTTTAATCAAAATCATAGAATAAGTCTAGACAATGTAAAATTACTTAAAAATGTATCCAATAATAAATTGTTGGACGCATTTGAAAGTATAGAAATAGGTAAATGTAAAACTAGGACAAAGGACCAATTTCTCTTAGTCCGCTTTTTAGTTCAATCCATTAGGTTTCGGGCGGATTAGTCATCCTTGGCTGATTAGGTTACCGGGGATGACGGTGCTCGGCACCGCCGGGGGGAGGGGGTGTTTGGTCATTTAGTATAAATAGCTGTTAGAAATAGTTAATTGTTTAGTCTATCATCAACTCCTGATGATGCCAACATAGTTGGCGAAACGCGCGTAGAGTGTGATAAAATTTGTGTTTTGGTTTAGTGGTCGAAGATAGTGTTTCAACTTAGTTGATAAACCAAAGGTTCCATTTTCCCACAAATAAAATAAACGGATTAATATTGGTGCCTTTTAGACCAATTTAAATTCGTCCATAGATAAACCGTCATATTATAAAGTCAAAGATTGTACTAATTTCAAAATAAAAAAAATGCTTTCAAGATCTTAGTCCTAAAAATGGAATGACAATTTCAAATAATACTTAATGTTTGTACGACTTTGGTAGCACAGCAACAGCCAGTTAAAATATCTGTTTATCGTTGTGACTTAAATGTCACAACAATATGTCTCTGAACACATGAAACAGTGGAACTATTTCTAAGAACATTATTAAATTAGAGATTCCTTAGGTGACGGGTCCTTCGAACTAGTATACAACTTGATGTCAAACCGCATGACTTCGAAGTTAACTGCGAAAAATTGATGGATCGTCTAGGGTAGTCAACTTTTTCACTGAACACCTAAAATTATTATTTATATACTGTAAAGTCCACGCTGCAATAAATTCCTAGAGTTGGGGCAATTTACCTTAACAGTTATGTTTGTTTACCTAAAGCGAAATCGAAATGGGCAGGCTTATAGAAGTTATTTATTAGACTTATCCGTTAGGGTTATCATTTCATTAAATTTAAATAAATGTACGTACCTTAAATGATCGAGGTATTTCTTCCATGCTGCGATGAACCAGCGTACCATTCAAATATAGCACGTTAGCTGCTTCATCTTCTGGCAATGTTATAATTCCATAACTGAAAGTAGCTTCCCTTTCCATTCTTTTTAGCACCTCTTGAGCTTCTTTGCCTGCTCCTACGCACAACAAATCCGGCCCTCCCATTGTTATAAACGATTTTAGGTGTTTGGATTCGGGAACCTGTAAAATAAAATTTAAATAATGTGAATAAAGTTAGTATTTTCTAGAAGTATGTACAAACAATAACATAAAACCCAATAAATACAAATTTAACTTAGGAGTCGTATATATTCGTCCTAAACACTATCTGATTAGAAAAACGATAAAGAGTTTCTTCTACAAATGAGTGAAAAGGACCCCGCACTATTCTTTTAGAAACGGGAGCACCGTCAAATTGTTGTTCTGATCAATAGTGTCCATGGGCCCAATCCTATCCAATCCAAGATCCCGAAATTTTAAAATGTGTACCAAAAAGTCCCTGCAAAATATTTTTAAAAGTTTCTGGCGGATATATGTAGTCAAAATACATACGTAATAAATAAAATCAAAATATATATCCTTACAGGGAGATTCGTGTTTCCACCGGCCTTTTTGTTCAAAGTATGTATTTTTAACATGCAGAAATAGCCTGAAATATCGATAAAAAAGTCATGAATATTGGATATAATGTAGATCTTGACATCCTCGTTCAAAATTGTAATAGGTTAAATTGTTTTCGAGAAATTAAACGATTAAACTGTAAAAATATCAATTTTTGCCAATAGCAACTTTTAGCAATAAAAAATAAACGAAATATTGTAAACTAAATATTTTTACACACTGTATTAGATTATATTGCACCGTTATATTAATTGGAGGCTGGCTAAAAATTCATACTTACAGGGTGATCTCACTTGAGCTTGTAAGATGACAAAATCATCAAATCTAAAACAGCTGCCAAACAATAAATAAAAAAATAAGTAGGTATATTTGAGTTTTTTTATCGAAGCCATAATTCATATTTTAAGCTCATTTCTACAACACCAATGCGTTAGAGCTCTAGCGTTTTGGTTTACTTGTTATCCCTTTTTAGGAATATTTCATAGCTATTTTTGGAGAATCATATGCAATTGTGGAAAATCGATTATTCCATCGAGCTTTGAAATACCTCCTATTACACCACCCTATACATTTATTTAATACCGTTTCTTAATTTTTACGAGAGATTCTTCACATTAAAATTATATTTTTCCTATGTAGTTTATTAAATCCAATAAATAATTGAATAATCTGAAAAAAAATACAGTCTAAATAATTAAAAAATCTACGATGTATGCGATATGAGTTTAAAGCTTTATTATGATATAATACAATTAAAAAAAAATAAAAAAAAAATTATTATTATGTATCATTAGTATTATTATTATTATTATTATTATTATTATTATTATGTATATTATTAGTTTATGTATATAGTCATATATTCTACGTTTATATTTTTTCTATGTATGTCACGCACAATCTGTCATTATACATAGTACAGTGAACAGATTCAGTGATATTCCCTGTTTATTTACATTGTGTAATATTTAATAAATGTGTATAATTTTGTATTTAGTAAATAAACATTATTATTATTTTTAGATGTGCTGCCATCTATGATTAGAAGAGAGTATTGACAATTATTAAAAGCAAAAAATTCCCGGTGTATTGGGGTTGCATACACAATTTGCATTGTGTGTTGCAAAGCTTTTATTTGACTGATTCTAGTCAAAATGTCACTCTCTTCTTTCGTATCCCTTTCAGAGATTAATACAAAGTTAGAAAACGAGTAAGGAATTTAATTTATCAGATTCGACATCCTAAGACCGGTTTCTGCCTTTCGGCTCCGTCAGTTAGGCTTTTCGAATCCAATAAATAAAATTCCAAACTCGTACAAGTCAGTAGCTATATCCGCTATAAGATAAAATTTTTAGATGTGCTGCCATCTATGATTAGAAGAGAGTATTGACAATTATTAAAAGCAAAAAATTCCCGGTGTATTGGGGTTGCATACACAATTTGCATTGTGTACGAGTTTGGAATTTTATTTATTGGATTCGAAAAGCCTAACTGACGAAGCCGAAAGGCAGAAACCGGTCTTAGGATGTCGAATCTGATAAATTAAATTCCTTACTCGTTTTCTATTATTATTATTATTATTATATTATATTAAAGCTGTTGCTAAGACCATTATTTTATTTTTTTTAATTATCAAAGTATCAAAAATATACTGAGCAACCCTGTATATATACAGGGTGATTGATTATTGTGACGAAGCTCAGTAGATATGTTATAATAAAAGATACGGAAAAATGTTATTTACAAAAATTGTAGGCAGCTTTAAGCTTTACATTTTAAAATTAGTTACAATGTTAAAGGTTGTTTCATAACGCCATAAGATCTACATTATGTCCAATATTCAGAAACTTTGACGGTGACTTTTTTATCGATATTTCAGGCTATTTCTGCATGTTAAAAATACATACTTTGAACAAAAAGGCCCGTGGAAACACGAATCGCCCTTTAAGGAAATATATTTTGATTTTATTTATTACGTATGTATTTTGACTACGTATATCCGCCAGAAAATTTTAAAAATATTTTGCAGGAACTTTTTGGTACACATTTTAAAATTTCGGTATTTTGAACTTTAACGCCCTGTATATCGAAATCTAGCCATAGGACAGGTTTGGGCCCATGGACACTATTGATCAGGACATCAAGTACTACCACATATCAAAAATTCAGATAATTTGACGGTGCTCCCGTTTCCATAAGAATTCCTTTGAATTGGAATTTTTAAGTTTCATGTCCGTTAAAAATGATTGTGACGCCCAGTATAAAGGATGACTGTCTGCAAATCTTTATAATCAGTAACAAAAGAAAACAGTTTCCAAAGTATGTAATTCATTATTTTTAATTGGTGTTATATTAAGAACATATGTACCCGACTACACCAATGATGTCTACTAACTAAAGTAGGCCAAGGGACCTACAACAATAAAAGCGGATATTCAAATAATAAATATCTGTGAGCATCTCATCTCTGAAAATAGTGCACAATACTTTTATTGTTCAATTTAAGTATTACATTACAAAGATCAAAAATAATCTAATTAGAATCAATTTTTCAACCTCGGTGTCAAGTTATTAGTTAAATTTAACTTCGTAACACTGCCAAGTTCATGTCCAAATAAATAATTAGGTCGCTTCATGGCCTAATGGGTTTAATTTAATATCAAAACTTGGAGGATACATATATTTCGTTGTGGTACTAAATCTTGTAGAAACACTTAGCTCTACAATTTATTTGACACATATTTGGCAATGCACAATTCCTATATCATACACCATGTTGTCTTCAGAACACCTATTAGTCTAGGAGCTGGTATGTATGACATTACCACATATTATTTCGTTTTATCTAGACGTTAGACGTTATATATTTTTTAAATACCATAGATTTAACATGTTGAAAATTACAAAAATATCTATTAAGGCCTGGGGGAATTTTGAACTGTCATCATCAAAAAAAATTAAATAATCTGGATATTTTCTGAACCCTTGATATTATTTAGGTATATAAAAATTATTTAATTTTTGTTCTTACCGCACCTTAATTGGTGTACAGGGGTATTCAGGAAAGGCAGCAGCAACAGCTCTTGCTCCTGCTTCATTGGTCCATTGCGAAATTCCAACGAAAAATTCTCTACCTAAAAATAAACAACTATGGCAAAAATATACCAAAATATACCAAAATCAACGTAGACCTCGTACTTGCCCATAGTATGAGACGAAAATAGTCTTACCTGTGAATAACACATCTCCGCCTTCTAATCTAGCTTTAGCGTCTGACATTTCAATAATTGGTAAATCTAATTCTTTCTTCAACACCACCCGAATAGTTTCTATCTAAAAATAAATACAAAATGTTAGGTATAGCAAAGGATACCGCCAATAGAAGAAATACTGATTGATCTGGACATTTTTGAGTATTTTAATGTCGAAAACACCGTACACTGTCCATATACATAAAAATAAAATGATATTTTGTCTATTAGGACCACTGTGCAAAGATTCAATAACCAAGTTACTGGAGATCGTTAGGGGTAATTTGCGTAAAATTTCTATATTGATTAACTTTCTTTAATATGAATTTACATTTTAATTTCTATAACGCATATTAGATTTGAATAGAGATTGACCACTCCACCTGGCCTATAGCTTCATTTTCTGATCTCTTGTGAGATTCAGAAACGTTGCTAATTAAAATTTTGTCTCAAATTTTAATTCTAAAATTAAAAACACGGTGAATAAAGTCATAAATATTATAAATTAATCAACCCTCACCATCGGAATTACTGTCATCAACATTGATAATAAATTTGATCGGACTCGTTATATGTATAAGAATTTTCTTCTTTGATGACATGTTTGATTTTTTTCTGCCAATCATCAGCTGAAATTTTGTTAATTTCTTCTTTTACCAAATTTGCTATCAACCCATCAAATTTGGGAAAAACGTTATGACGCCTTATTCTTTTTTTAAGTTGTCCCCAAATTAATTATATGGGGTTAAATACACAAAAATAGGGCGGAAGGCGCAATACCTCGTGGCCCCTTTTTGATGCCAGGAATCTTTGGGACTACAACCTGATACCACATAATCCATTGGAATATCATTTAGTGATTGTTCCGATTCTTTAGATCCACTTAAAAAAAACTGTATTTTCCCAAGGACGAAACATATTGAAATTGACACCGAATAAATAAATAAGAAGTACACTGTAACAATGTTTTAAAATAAAAAAAAGTATGTATATACACGGAAGCCAAGAATAATATTAATTGAAATAAACTAACGCCACGAATCACCTACCACCTACTATTCACTAAATCAAAAATCAAGTGCGAACACAAGCACAGTGTATCACTGTATGAATATTTTCCTAGCCCTCACTACTGAAGACAATATTTGTCTAACTTCCTACTTCCTACTTTAATTGCAGAACAAAATGATCCCGCTTTATACAAGTCGCTAATACCGACAAAGCCACTTGTCGGCACATCTACATGCCGCTAATACCGACAAAGCCACTTGTCGGCACATCTACAAGCCGATAAAAGTAACCTGTCTGCACATCTGAGAATTTTGTTTCTGCAATTGAAAATGTAAAAACTATAACCACACTTCCATTGTCGCCTCTTATGAGTGTAATCTCACACCCCACAGTTTAGTTAAATTAATTTAAGACAAAATTTTTATTAGTAATTCAAATCTAATATGCGTTATAGAAATTAAACTGTAAATTCATAATTAATAATTATACGCCATTCTCCCCTATAACGATATCCAGCTAAGTTGGTTATTGAATCTTTGCACAGTGGTCCTAATAGCCAAAATATTATTTTATTTTTATGTATATGGACAGCGTACCGTGTTTTCGACTTTAAAGTGCTCAAAAATGTCCAGATTCAAGAGCATTTGTTCTATTGGCGGTACACAGGTGGCTGGAAGGAAAAAAAAGTTTGCCTACGATGCCAAACAAAAATTCCGGTGTCCATCAGTAGTCAGCCTACCCTAGAAACGGAAAAACTCATCCCCGAAATCATAGCTGTTCCGCTTTTCCATAAAAACGCGTTTATCCTCAATTAAAGGGAACCAGAACCGGGCTACGTCCCCCGGACAGTTTTTCGACTCTTGTTGGATTTGTAGGGAAAAATCGAGAAAAGAAAAGCCCTACCACTTAATCGCGATCACCAGGTATACATAGACATTATATATATACAACAACAACAGCGCGCTGCGCGCGCTCAGCATGGCCCGGTATTGTTTCAAAATTTTCAAGTCAACCAATTTGTCGAATTTTAAGGGGAAAATCGAAAAAAGTGGGCCTGTACGCCGCTGGACTAGAACAATACGAACATTTTGAGACAAAAATCAGCTCGATCCGTCCATTTTTGCGGGAGAAATATTGTTTTTGGCCAGAAATACGTTTAAGAAAGTAAAAACAATGTTTCTCCCCCAAAATGGACGGATTGAGCTGATTTTTGTCTCAAAATATTCGTATTGTTCTAGTCCAGCGGCGTACAGGCCCACTTTTTTCGATTTTCCCCTTAAAATTCGACAAATTGGTTGACTTGAAAATTTTGAAACAATACCGGGCCATGCTGAGCGCGCGCAGCGCGCTGTTGTTGTATATATATAATGTCTATGTATACCTGGTGATCGCGATTAAGTGGTAGGGCTTTGCTTATGGGGGCTCTAAGTCCCTAATATCCTCAAATTACATGTGAGGCCATTGAACTCACACGAGAGAGGGGTCTTGTAGACTGGTGCCATGGAACTCGCATGTAAACATATTTGAAGAGTAAACTACCAAAGCATAATTTTGCTCTATCAATCAGCCTCTCTCGAATACTGTACTCCCACTCTCTTTAGGGCCCCTTTATGAACGCAAGAGGAGTAGGATAGAGCTCCAGTATCGTATTATTGACAGTAGTGCAGACACTTTTGTCGATCTTGGTATAATATACGAAATTGCAGTGTGTTTTCGCGTGTATTAGAAATTGTATACTATCATACTTCCATCAGACGTCTTAGCAACAGTGATTCGCGTGAGATTTTCAAGATTAAAATGCCGTATCCTGTTTGGAAACTTTGTGATCATGAAAAAAACAGGAACAAGCTTTGTGGTCCATGCGGGAAAAAAATTAATTTCCGCGATCAGAAGATAGAACAATTCCGTATTACAGAAAAATATGAAAAACTTATACAGAAATTTATCAATCCAAATTTCTTGACTTCCAACAGTAAATACCCCCTTAGTATTTGCTCCAATTGTCGCAAGATGCTCGCAGATCACGATCAAAGTAATTTCCACAGATCTTTGAAGACAATGCCAGATTATGAGAAAATAGTTTTGCCGACAAAAACCAGATCAACTGATGATAACGCTATATGCCAGTGCTATATTTGCTTGACTGGGAGACACAAAGGATCAATTAATTTTAAAAAAAAATTGAAAATTGGTGAAAGCTTTCATTTATCCCCGAAAATACCACGTAAAAAATTTCAAATTTCGTTAATAAATAATTTTTTTCTTTTGTTCTCAATATTATGATTAGTGATATTATATTTTTATGTTTTTGAATGAATTATAATTTTGATTATTATGATTTTGCTAATTATGACCATTATTGTGATTCTGATCAGTATAGAATATTATGATTGTAATTTTGAATTTGTTTACTATGAATACTATGAATATTATAAATATTATGAATACTATGAATATATAATATGAATACTATGTTTGTATCACCCTTCTTATCTCGTTAAATAAATCCAATTGTTAACGGGAACCAGAACCCGGTAGCGCCCCCGGACAGTCTTTCGACTTTTGTTGAATTTTAAGGGGAAAATCGAAAAAAGTGGGCCTGTACGCCGCTGGACTAGAACAATACGAATATTTTGAGACAAAAATCAGCTCAATCCGTCCATTTTGGGGGAGAAACATTGTTTTTACTTTCTTAAACGTATTTCTGGCCAAAAACAATATTTCTCCCGCAAAAATGGACGGATCGAGCTGATTTTTGTCTCAAAATGTTCGTATTGTTCTAGTCCAGCGGCGTACAGGCCCACTTTTCTCGATTTTTCGCTACAAATCCAACAAGAGTCGAAAAACTGTCCGGGGGACGTAGCCGGGTTCTGGTTCCTTTTAATTGAGGATAAACGCGTTTTTATGGAAAAGCGGAACAGCTATGATTTCGGGGATGAGTTTTTCCGTTTCTAGGGTAGGCTGACTACTGATGGACACCGGAATTTTTGTTTGGCATCGTAGGCAAACTTTTTTTTCCTTCCAGCCACCTGTGGGTAATCCTTTGCTGTTTTTTCATTCTCATAAAGGATTGAGTTCGACTATACAATTAATTAAAAGCATACTAAGCTTTCAATTTTGTCTTCAATCATCATAAACTCGTGGAGATTTTGCAGAGATGAAATTTTAGCACACAATGTTTTTTGAAAATAAACATCAATCTTTTGGAGTGAGGTTAAAATTAGAATCAATTAAAACAGGCTTTTGAGGCCACATCTACGAAAAAGTAGTAAAACCTATCATGTGCGTAGCTAAAGGGGAGCAAGAAAAGGGTCTCAGCTACAAAAAAAACGATGTTATGTAAACTTATCTACTAAAATCCTTCATTGGTTTGTCTATTGTATTTTTTCATATGCAAAGACGAGATCCCTTTATTCTTAAACATTTAATATAAATTTAAAAACAAAATAAAAATATATATTATGTCTGGTGTAGTTTGTTAATATAAACCACCCTGTATTCTCAAAAATAAATTTTAAATATGGAGCTAAAGGTTCCTGTCCAAATAAGATTTTTCGTATCTATTATATTACAATGGAATTATTAGACTTTGTCGCACTATTGGGACATCCTGTATATTGAATTATTAGACTTTGTCGCACTATTGGGACATCCTGTATATTGTTCGGATCCATTATAAAATTAAAATGTCGTTAAAAAGTTATAAAAATACCAGTATTTTTAGTTGTACATAAAATGTAATTTTATAGATTTTAATTTACTTTTGCTATTTTGAGAGACCTTTAATTGACAAAAGTAATTTCGAAATTGAAAAGAAATAATGGGAAAATAGAAAATAATAACAAAACTTTGACTTTGGCGTTGTACATGTAGCAGCAAAAATGCACATTGTTATGTTCTAATTGCTATTTTTCCTAGAAGTATTTGATAATCTCACTGTTTTACATAATACCACAATTTACTAAGAAAGCTGACGTCCTAAAAGTTACAGTGTGGAAATACGTATACATTATTTTTGCCATTATTTTAGATATTTGAGAGACGTCATTTTTTGCTAATCTACAATAAGGTACGTCCTATAAATTACTTTATTAGTGCCACTCACTGTATCGGGTATATAACAATAGGAGACCCTTTTATAATCCCAGATAAAATGACCTGAATACAGTGCATAGTCGTGCTTCTGGGGTAGTTTCTAAAACCGTTAATTTTTGACTCAAATAATGAGTTTATGTAGATTCCAAAATTATAAAAATATCCAGGGTGTTTGATTTAAGAAAAATGACTTCTCTTTCTTTCTCATAAATAATTAAAGAACACTCAAGGTATTAACGATATATTTAGTGCATTTTCCCAATACAATGAACTATTATGTAGTTACAAAAACAAAATCATGAAAAAAAAAATATAAAAATGAGAACTGAACTAAAAGCAATGTTTTGGATTACTAAGAATTCATCTGACAGTGATATTTTGCAGAAATATAAAGAGGAGAAAAAAAAGTATACGAATTCAATTAATCAAACTAAAATCAAAGAAAAATTTGGCTCACAAGAACATGAAACAAAAATTAATATGGGCTACTGTAAATTCTCTACTAGTAAAAAATAATAATGATCACCAAAAAACCCTTAAAATTAATGATGAATTATTATCAAATAACGGTGACGTAGCCAATGCTTTTGTTAATTATTTTGCCAAATGTGCAGACAATGCTGTCAAAAATAATTTTCAAAATTCTGTTTTTGAAAACTATACTACTATGTATACACAAAACACTTTTCATTTTAGGGAGGTCACTGCAAATGATGTATTAGATTCTATTGTGTCATTAAATAATACCAATGCTGAGGGATAGATTGTATCTCCACTAAAATACATTGCTGATTAACTCTTCTGTTCTATTGGGCGAATTTCCAAAAATGCTTAAAATTGGAGTTGTTACACCTTTATTTAAAAAAGGCGATCAATTCTCACTCGAAAACTATCCCCACTACCTATGCATAGTTTTTCCTTGTCCTTTCTTGTAAAATTGAAAATTTTAACTGAACATCAGCATAGTTTTCTTCCAGATATATCAACGGAGACCAAATTCACGGATTTTTTTAACTACATCCACTGCCAACTTGATAGGAAACAGTTTGTGGGTGCGGTCTTTTTTGATTTGTCTAAAGCGTTTGACGTAATTGACGTTTCAATTATAGAAAACAAGTTATCTGCATTGGGTTTTAGGGGAACCTTTCTAACATGGTTTATGTCATATTTAAATGCCCGGCAAGTTTGTGGGAAAATAGATAATTGTAAATCACAATTAAGAAATATAACGCGAGGAGTTCCTCAGGGCTCTATCTTAGGGCCACTCATTTTTCTACTCCATATGTTAATGATCTTCCCAAATATGGTACTGCAGATTATACTGTATTATATGCTAACGATAAAACTCTCGCAGCGAAAAATTAAATTCAATCGCTAATGAATTTACTTTATGGTGTAGAAATGATTCATTAATACTTAACTCTGACAAAACAGTGGCATTAGAATTTTTCTCTCGAAACAAAATATTTAAAGATGTATACATAGTTATAAATTCTAGAATACACCAAATTCTTAGGAATAATGTTAGACTTTACGAATTTAGACCTGACTATTCTGGCATAATGTTATTTAATTAATTACCATCTGAAATTAAAAACATCAGGTCCATTAATAGCTTTAAATCGAATTTAAAAATTTTTTTATCAGAAAAATGTTCGTATGATGTAAAAGAGTTTTAGATAAGGTTATAGGTAATTGTAATGATCAAAAGGGATAGCTAAAGAAATTATTATTGTTTTTGTATCTTTAATGGTTAAGTATTCTAAATTCACTGGTGATTACATAAAAGGTTTTATTGAAACGTGTTTTAAAATTTTGGGAATGTTTGACTCGCCATAATATTTCGTGCATAAATGAATTTAAATAAGACGTATTTTCCCATTTCATTCCTAGCACGATAAATATTTTATAGATCATTAAAAATATGCTATAAATTATCTACTATTTCATAAAATTTGATGATAACATTTTAAATTAAACCTAAAAATTACATAAATTCTTTACATCTTCATATATTTTACCACAAATATTTCGTAAAAGTTAATTATTTTTCTAAAACAGGCAGGATTTAAAAAGATTATACTTCGAAAATTTTAGTTAGATTAAGATGGTTGTTAAAGAGGGGTAAACCGCGAGGTCCATTTTGGTGTACAGACCTAGTCCATTAGTAGCCAATACTCAGCCATTACTCGGCCATTAGTAGCCATTAGTGAGCCAATTACCGGCCATTACTAGCCAATAGTGAGAAGCCATTACTAGCCATTAGTGTACAAAAATTTTAACTCGCGGATCAAGGGCGGATTTAGCTTTTTTTTATGGGGGGGGGGGGGGGGTAAAACTTACCAAGTAGTTCAAGAAAGCTAGTAATTTTTTTTTGTAATATCGAGCAGAAACTAGTAACTGATCAGATCGACTTAAATTTTTTTGCAAATTGCTAGTAAAGGTGTCTAGAAGTAGAAAACTTTCGTTAGTTGAGTGGTGGCAGGTGGGGGTGTGAAAAAAAAGAAAAAAAAAATCGTAATTGATAAATTACCTTTTTTAATGAATTAATGTTCCCTCCCGAGTTATAGTGCGCAGAAAAATACGATATTCACCACAATATTCGTACATTTCTAAAAAAAAATGTATTTTTTGCCCGTAACTTTTTTTGGCTGATAATATTAAATAATGTAGAATAATCCATTTTAAAGCTTAGGATATCACAGAAATATCATGTTATGACAAACTTTTTCATTGAAATGACCGTTTTTTCAATATTTGACCCGAAAAAATGACATTGACGGTTATAAACGCAAAGATAAAAAAAATGGTAATTATTCGGAAGAACATTTGCTCAAAGCCTTGTCTCTTTAATTTTTTTTTCAAAAATCAATACTTTTCACGGTATTGACCAAAAATTGAAAATGTCATAAAAACAAAAATTTAGCTCAACTTTAACAGACCAAAACTTAAAAAATAATTATCCGTAGGGCTAAAAATTACTAATTGTAAAAATTGTAAAAACATATGTTACGACTTTCTGCAAAAGGATTTTTTTGTCAAATACCACAGTCTAGATGGCGATAAAAAAATAGCGTAAAAAAATTGAAAAAAATTTATTTTGTCCATAACTTTTTTTCTGCTTATGTTAAACGGTTCTGGATGGTCTTAAAATGTTCCCAATGTTGTTCTCTCATTAAGATGTTATAAACATTTTTTTGTGGAAGTCATATTTTTTCAGATATTTACGCTAGAACAACGGTTCTCAAACTTTTCAAATTTTGTACCACATAAATATGAAACAAAACTATATGTACCACCATAAAAGCATTTCGCCGTTAAAAATCAATGTGTCGCGAAATTGTTCGAAGTTTTTGGAAAAGTCGTCATTTCAATATTAAAGCTAGAGCCGTTAAAGTCAAAAACTTGAAGAAAAATATATGTGTTTCTGAAAACAAAATGTTAAATGTTAAATTGTACCACTAAAACATTGTAATGTACCACCAGTGGTACATGTACAACAGTTTGAGAACCCCTGCGCTAGAACGATCCAGTTTCTTAAAACACCCATTTTTCAATTGCCAGATCTTTCTTCGTATTAATCGTAGAAAAATAAAAAAAATTATTTTAATTGTTAGCTCAAGGCCATAAAATTAGTTCATATAAATTTTTACGTAATAATATCAGATTTTCGGTTATATTTAAAAAAACTAGAAATGTACGATTTTTATGGTGAAAATTGTAATTTTTACGCCCTATAACTCGGGATGGGTTTATTCTCAAGAAAAATTGTATTTAACATTAATTCATTAACAAATAATAATTTAACGATTGCGCAAGTTTATTTTCTTTTTTCCCTCACTTTTTGATGAAAAAAACGCCACTAACTAAACTAAACACCTTTCCTAACAATTTGCAATAAATTTCAAGTCGATATAAATTACAATCATGTACCCTGTACCCCCCCGTAAATCCGCCCTTGTCGCGGATTACCCCTCGGTTGTTAATTAGGGAGCTATTATAGTGTATAGGAGCTCCATATCATGTAATAATCACTATACTGCACCATTTACGCGTCCTTCAAAGACATAAGTCTCCTATAATGCCCCCCAGACTACGGGTTCTTTGGCAATAAGGATTTATAGATACGTATTAATAAAAATTGTGACGATTAACAAATCGATTCCTGTAAAATGTCACCTCATCATGAAATTAAACCGGTTAATTTTCTGTTAAACCCACTCACAAAAATTTATTCTTTTTTAGTATAATCATAATCAATGTCTGTATAAAGGTAATTTGGTCTCATTAAATGTAATAGGGAAGGATTTTTTTTATAAATTCTGTCAATAGACCTTTTACTTATTCACATCTCGTTTATGGGTCATTTCATTCATTCTCATAATTTAAAACATTCTTTCTTTTTCCTTTGATTCGTACGCAACTTTACCTGTAGGTACGTAACCCAATTGACAGATTTTTCGATCATCCTAGGCCACAATTAGGCCCGTTATATCAACAGTTAAAGTTAAAATCCTGTCTTGGTCTAACAAAAACTTTTTTATTTGTTAAATAAAAAAATTCCCTAAAGAATATTCAAACGACGTCCAGCATCGGGACGGTGCCTAACAAAGTATGACGTCTCATATAAACAAAAGAAACTTCTTTATGACGCCAATTTAATTAAAATACAATAACTAATTTCTTAAATTAAAAAGCAAATAATAGGTTGACAGTCTTCGGAAAAATTTTGTTTTATAATTGTTAGTCGTAATATTTATTACCTATTTAGCTAATAATTTTGAAATTATAAATAATCTATAACGTGATTTTTATTTGAATTTCTTATTTTACTGATCCCAAATGGAAAACGTTTCACCGTCGATGAATTTTAATATATATTAAAGGACTATACATTTTTTCACGGATAAATTACCTCCCATAGAACTCAATTTATGTCTCGCTCATATTGACCCAATTACTATTATTGCTATTAAGTAGCTCAATAACCTCACAATTTCTTAACAATGAAACATACTTCTCGCGCTCGATGAGCCGCACCTGGTCGGGCTATCAAAGCCGTCCCGTTACAGACCACAGCTGTATCCTCAACAAAAACACACTCCGGCATAGCCTCATCTGGAGGCAACTCGATGACATCGAGTCCTATTTCCCGTAACAATCTAACGTAATTTTCGTGTTGTTTTTTCGCCTCTTCCAAATCGATTTCTCCCCGATTCCGCAACGATATCGGCAAGCGGCTCACCACGGCGTGCGTATATCGGAACGCCGCCATCTTCGAGCAGTTGACGACTGCGAAGCGAAAGAGCAACTGAGGGTTTACCACTGGAAAATGTAACGGTTGATTCTAAACCGACAACTCGGCCCAGGCGCGAGTCGATTGTAATAAACTAGTTATTTGCTATGCGTAATGCGTCGAACTCCTCGTAGCGTTACTTTAGTACGGTAAAATTCAATTCATGACAGCCCACATTTGATACAGTCATTGTATGCGAACACCTGCAAAATTTAATTTATTATACCCGTAAAAATTACACTAATTTTTCACATAGGTAATATAACAATGTAATTATAAGAACAAAGCAATAAATGAGAGAAAAGGACATCTGTATCTGTAGAGTAGGGAGGGTGAGTTAGTTCCACAGCACTTATTAGGCCACATTTGACCTATTGTGTACATCCTCCCGAGGAGCTGTCCTCCTAGGTCATCGTCCATCCTGTCCTTTCCAGGAATATGGACAAGCCACTAGGAGACATCTCCTTTATATCGGCAGGTGTAGACCAACCCTAATAACACAGGATCTTGCTGGGATGTCCCGCTAAGGTTCTCAGAATGTCCCAATATTTCAGACTTAAGTACGCCATGCCAGAGATGTTTCTTTTGGGACATCCCTGCAATGTTTTTATCAAGATGTTCTAGAAACATTCTTTTTTATATTTTTTCAACAATTTTTTGTTCATATTACTTCTGTATTTGGTAATTATTATATTTATATTATTATTATTCATTATATTACAATTATATTATTATATTACAATTATTACAAATTATTACAAAAGAAAATTACAAATTTCTCTCTCTTTCCACTGGATTAAAACCACTTAGTTGTTAAAAAAGTTTTTTTATTGACGTTTCGGAAAGAGAGAGAAATTAAAATACAAACCACTATGAGCTTCCGAAAAAAAAAATTACAAATTACAAAAGAAATATTGTAGAACAAAATTACAAAATATGTCGAAATTAAAGAATAATTTATAAATTTAATTTACAATAGAATGAGATGTGTAAAAGTTTTCCAAAACATTGCACCCTAAGTGACCAAACACTTGTATTAGTGCAATCATCTTGAAGAGAAATATCAAAATAAATGCATAACATGCAGTTTACATAAATAATATACAATGACAATAAATGGATGTTAATCAAAGAGAAAAAAAAATACAATTGAAAGCATTATGTGGCTAGAAGTTTTTGAAACTCGAAATATTTTTGGTAAATAAATATTTTTATTTCATTTACAAAATTAGTTACTCTAGAAATTTGTCGAATAGTCAGTGGTAATAAATTTGAAGCTTTTGGTAAGATGAATGTTACAAATCGATGACTGATATTTTTGAAATTTTTTGGAATATTTAATCTTTAATCTGGTTAAACAGTTGTAAAATTTGATACATTGATAGTTAAAAAATGCAAATAAAAATTATTTTATTTTTCAGATACTATTTATTAGACATTTTCTTATACCTTTTTCCTATATTAAACAATAATTACTGAATATTTACAATAATATTTCCTAGGTACTTTACGTCATTATTTAATAAACAACTATTCGTTGATGTAAAAATGAGTTGCCGAGTGTAATTATTTAAAAACGAAAACTATTGAAATTCCCGCATTTTGCAATTAACGATGATTGCCGATAATATCCGTGGGTCTACGGCTGCGCGCTGCGTATAGCTCTGTAGTTCATGTTCATAGTTCGGCCATTTTATTTGTTTTCGAGGCGATTGTGATTTTAGTTTGAAGTAAGTAAAAAATATTTTTATTTTTATGATAGAGTCCCGAGAAAAAAGAAAGCTTTTAAATAAGTTCCAGCAACGATTTAAACGCATGAACAAAGCTGAATGATCTAAAATTAACCCAAAACTAAGTGAAGAAGCCTATATAACCTCACATCTCTACATATGTTAGTCTCTGTAGTATGTACAAAAACCACACGGAGGGTTATAGGCTTGTATATCAAGTGACTTTAGTTATTAATAGTTATATTTTTGAAATTGAAGGTTCAGTTTTTTGCCCAGCTTGGTGGAAATACTACTTATGAATTGATTAGACGCTGCATTGCACCAGTAATTGAGGACTCGTTATAGCAGAGCAGTTTTCCTTTCTGGGAAAAATACCTTTGGGACGACCCTTTAATCAAAAGCAGTAATTGGTAAATATAAAACTTTTTATAAATATAGTAATTTAAAATTATTCTAATTCTAAAATTACAGTGATTTACATTATGAAAAATAAAAAAAGTTCTAATTGTTTATAACCTACATCACTGTAACTTTTTCAAGACAAATTCTTAACACACTTCATGTTTAAAGTCATCCTTTCAATAAGCTATCCTCTGACACTATAGATTTAACTAAAAGTTAAATAGTATGTTAAATGTAAAAAAACATGATTTTTCACATCACTAATTTATGAATAATTATTTTAGAAGCTGCACAGAAATCAGGTCATGAATCCAACAACAAGGAAACCGAGCTAAGAATTGATGATTGGCTGAGAAGAGCTGAGAAGATGGTAATTCAATTGTTTTTTGAATAAATTTTTTTTAAATCATTTTTGTTTAATTTTTTAGTATTTACACTCCTAGGAGTGTAAATATGTGTGGTAAAGGGGAAAATATTATTTGTTCTCACATCCCAAGGATGTTTGATTTAAGTACCCTGGATGTTTGTAGTACGTCCCGGGTCATCCTACAAACATCCCGACGGGATGTTTGTACGACATCGCAAATGAGGACATGGCTGTTGCCAGAAACATCGCGAGGTAAATAGGGATGTCTCAGAGACGTTTCTATTGTCCCATATGTATGTTTCTAAGATGTCTTACAGATGTTTCTGTGTTATTAGGGAAGACTCACCGAACACGCACTCTCTCATTGACGATAACTCCGGGAAATCCCATAGGACATGATTGACCGTTTCGTCTTCCTGTTCATACATCCTGCATAGAGGTGTGTCCACTAGCCCCATTGTATGGAGGTGTTTCCTTAGTTGACAGTCACAAATCCTACTGCTAGACGTAGGTTTTTCCTGGTCATCGCCAAGTATTTCTTCGACGCCAGCTTCCCAGGGTCGCCCAGGATGACCCTGGCAAAACTGCATCCCTTGATTTCATCCCATCTCTTTAGACGTATTTTTTAATGCTGAACGACTTTTCTAAATAACATTTCCCGAGATTTTTCAAAATAAGGGTATACTTTAATCTTGTCTCAAAATAGGTAATATAACAATGTAATTATAAGAACAAAGTAATAAATGAGAAAAGGACTTAGAGTCATGCCATCCCTGAAAACGTGCAATTTAATTAACAACCTATTATCAAACAGACTATTTCAAGTCTTTGTTAACGATGCTACGAGCAGTATTAGGAAGCTGAACAACGGCCTCCCGCAGGGCTCGGTGCTCGCCCCACTCCTGTTCAATCTCTACACAGCTGACCTACCTAAAACGAGGTGTAGAAAATTTGCTATTTCCTACCAGCACACACTCGAATGGCCAGCTGAACATGCTTTGAATGAAGACCTCGCCAAGCTCAACGACTACTTCAGAAAATGGAGACTATGCCCAAGTCCGTCTAAAACAGAAGTCTGCTGCTTCCCATCTATCGAACCAGCCAGCAAATGATACCCTGCGGGTAGAATTTAATGGCAGAACCCTTAACCACAATAAAAACCCTTAGTATTTAGGCGTGACACTCGATCGATCACTAACATTCAATACACATCTTGTAAACGTGGCTGGTAAATTGAGAACGTGCAATAACATCATAGCCAAACTTGCTGGAACAACATGGGGAGCTACAGCGGCAGTACTCTGGACAGCGGCTCTGGCCTTGGTATACTCTGTCGCAGAATATTGCTGTCCTGTTTGGATCAACAGTGCACACACCACAAAAGTAGAAGTGCAACTAAACCAAACAATGAAACTGATTACTGGGACTATACGGCCAACACCCAACGTGCTGGCTTCCAATGCTCAGTAATATCACACCACCAGATATCCGACGAACTACGGGTCTCAGTAGACCTACCAATCCATACCGATATCCCATACCTAACAGGACACTACCATCGGCTCAAATCGAGACACCAAGCCATCCAATCAGCACTGGAATACGAAAATTTCCATGCGGCCAATAAATGGACTACCTACCATATGGACAGAAACTGCAGGAGACCACTACATCCAACTAGATGATCCAACGCACTGTTTCAATGATTAAATCTTATAGCATAGAATTAGTAAAATAACAAATCGACGTTGTCAAACCCTGCTAAATATCATTAATCTTGCTTTTAATATAATAAATATTTATTATTCCTATAACATTTTTAAAAAAATATTTTATGTACGATTGACCAATAAAACGCTGTTTATAGAACAGTTTTGCGTCAATAAAGTAGCACTTTATTTTACTGTAAAATAAAGTAATTGCCAACGTCACTGACAAGTTGCAAGACAACTCATTTGACATGTTTAAAAAATAAACATCTACTTGTCATCGCAACTGCTGTCAGCCAAAATCGTATCAAATTTTAATTTTTTCAATTTATTATTATTTTTTAATTGTATTTAATGTATATAACGCATGTACATAAACAGGCTTTATGGACTCATCATTTTATAGCCTCTCTCGCAAGCTCACTCGGCTATAAAATTATTCGTTCAATAAAGCCCTTGTTTATGTACTTGTAATATAAATAGCTATTGTTGTTTAGGGGAGTTTGCCAAAAAATATAAATAATTACGAAACTGAATTTAAAAAACACAAATAACACCGAATATTTGAGGGTTTTGAAAAATAAAAATAATGAGTATTCCTTACCAGTTCATCATATGGAGGCTACAAATCCCTACAAAACATGATTGTGGCTGTAAAATAAAGTTACAAAAGAGATTGTTTTAAAAAAACCACTATATTACTTAAATAATTTATATCTACTAAATAACAAAAGATTACTATTTGACTCCATCTCTACTGTTTCACGATGTCATCTGTTCTTCAAACTGTGACTTTCTTTGCAAAATAGGAATATGTTTGTGTCTAAAAAAATAATTTTCATTTCCAAGTACGCTATAAAGCTTTTCTCCTTCCTTCCCTAGTAAATGCCTAAGAGCCTTATTTCTCTCTAATAGCTTACTGTAGAATTCCTTTCCTCCTTCCAAAAATATTTTATTTTTTTCCTTTAACTCTTTATCAATTCTTTCTTCATAATATATTTGAGACATATCTTTGGCCATTGTATATAATCCAATATTGAATAATAATACGATTGAATATAAAACAACTCTAACCTGAACAGGTTTGACATAAAAGTTAAATTTTTCATTTAAGTGTTTACTTATTCCATATGTCATTAATACAAAATTCACACTAAATAAAGCGTCTAGCGAAGGTTTAATAGTTTGCCTGTATTTTACTTCCCTCGCCATTGCATACATTTGGGCATTTTCGGATAAGACTAGAGAATTTAAAAGATCTTGTGCCGGTTGTGATTCCCACACGATTGATTGATGATTTATCTGAAACAATTTTTTTTGTAAAAATTAAAAAAATTGTTAAACATTTATATTTATATTACCTTCATTTTTGATTTATCGATTGTATTGGGATTGTCATATGTAAAATTAATTGGCAATCCAATTATACAGCCAAACTTGCTGGAAGAACTTCCAGCACTCATTACATCAAACCCATAAACATGAAATGGCTTATAAAACTGTTTTTCTACGGATTCAACCTAAAATGTGTAATTATTTTCATGTTTATAGATATTTTAGGTGATTTCTTCTTTTCAAAGTACATTTTATGCTGCATTTTTGATTAAGCAACAAGAATTTTATATTTTTGTAATAGGAAAGGAGAGGGAAATTCGTAGAGCATTAAAAGAGCAAACCAAATTAATCCTTCATTACAAAAGTACAGCCAATGTTATACAAATATGAGCCGTTCTTGGCAAAGACCTAATTTCGAGCAATCACCCAGGCATATATGACTGCTTCTGTCCCTGTTCCTATATATGTCAAACTAACAGACACCCTAAGAAACACACTATTTATGTAAGGCATTCTGATGCCAGCTGCATCTAGCCCTAGCCCAATATCATATATCCAAACTGGACATTCCATAGATTTCTACACCAAAATCATTCCTCCGACCTGTTTTCTCAAATCCAGAGTCATGCGAGAAGCAATAGAATTCGAAATAAACCGTAATTATCTAAACGGGGAATACCACCGAACTGGAACCCCAACTTTCCCCACCCTCTCTCAGTCGACAACCCACTGATTCCAGACTCACACCGACATTTTATTCTTGCCTCAGAAAAACCCTCCACCTTCACATAAGATACCCCAGCCCCCAAATTAACAACACACTAAATACCCCCATTTTCAGATGAAGTAACCAAAGTTTCAACTACAAGATAAATAACACAACCTGAAATAACGTAAAATAGTATGCCAATACAGATTATCTTTATCTGAATCAAGAAAATATTTGATAGAATTAAGCATTTTGTAAGTCGAGTAAAAACCGTGCAGGCGTGTAACAAGTTAATACTTCAGATTTGTAAACATAATTCACCTCTAATAGTTCCAGAACTCTCTGTAAACGATTCTGTAGTTGCTCTGAAACTGGAACCGAAAACCCATTCCTAGAAATTAATAAATTTTCATATAAAGTTAATCATAGAATTATTTGGTGAACTTACTTATAAAGTTGTATTACTTCTTGGTACTTATCCAACAACAGAGTATGAGGCAAAAAATGAGCTACAATAGTTGTTGTTGAAAGACCACCGGCGGTGAAATAAGCAAATTTTTTTCCGCTGTCTGAAAGCATCCAAGTAGATATTTTTTTGAAAGCCATATTGTATAATAATTTATGTATTCAACTTATTAAAGAATAAATCTAATACATTTTCAAATGAAGATTTAAAGGTTAAATTTCTTAAGATGTGGCCTCTTACTATATTCGCCTACTCGTTTAAACGTTAAACGTTTATGGACTTAAAAATAAACGTCTACAGATAACGCTTTAATAAAAGAAATCTTAAATTGCACCAACCTACCATTTGAGTTGTTTTATTAAAGAATATATATAAATTTAAATCAAAACGATTTATTTCCGACCTTTATGGAATATTTTGAATTTGTTATGTTCTTTTGGTTGACCTCGCTTCCAATGAGAAATAAAAAAAAAGACTGATATGTCACTTCTCAAGTAATAGAAGAAATTGATAGGTTAAGTTAAAAAATATCTGGTTTAATTTTTAAAATATTTTTATTTGATGGCTGAAAATAAAGCTTGGTCAAATAATCACTCTAAAAAACAAACAAAAAATTTCCTTGACCATACTCGCATACCCAGACAGCCTAAAAAACCTGAAAGAGGTGATAACATTTTATATGTGTGCTCTAAGACAAACATTAAGGTATATTTTTCATAAATTATTCAGTTACATAAAAGTTTCACGCAAATTATTTCAGGCTCAGTTAGAAAAATGTAATAAGCTAATAAATGATAGAGAAAACGAAATAATTATTTATTGCATGGGAGCAGCAATTCAAAGAGGAATTCTACTAGCTCTACAGATATGTGAACAAAACATTACATATAAGATACATTCAAACACTCTTACCACCGAATTAATAGGTAATTATTAATAATAAAATGATAAGATGTTATTGGAATTATAAATACCAATTTTCTGTAACTTGTTTCATCCGACATTAACCCACTGAAAGGAACACTCCCAAACACTAGAAAAAACTAACAAATATGATATTATAACCCTTAAAGTAATTCAATATTAATTCTGTGGGTTTAAAGCTCTTTTATATTTACAGATGATTTGGAACCTGCCATTGACGATGCGGATTATGATATTCAAAAGAGATTTAACTCTGCGTTGAGAATTAGAGTATTCAATTCTAATCCAATTGAACCATCCCAATCTTGAATTGTGATGGTTCATTAAACCTTAAAGCATTCATTTTTCAAAACATCCAAACTTGTAAGTAAACCAGGACAGTTTCTAAACTATGGATTAATTTCTATGACTGACTGCCCAAAAGATAATTTTTGAAAGAACAATAGTTAAATGCCATTCGAGATAATTGTCTTGGTTTAAAGATTTTCAGTAGCAGTTTTAAGTAAAGTTGGTTGCTTAGGAAAAAGTTCTGAGGATGGGCCCAAAAAGTAATCAAAATATATATTTGTTTTTACATTCTTATCATGTAAACAACTAATTTTACCAAGGAATTTAGCCATTGTACAAAGTTATTTTAGGTGTACAATGTACAATTAATATTGACTGTAAATAAAATGTCTTTTATTCATTTGATTTGTATTATTATGCCCTAGAAACGTGCCATGTTAAGTAGTAGTTTGATTTGTCTGCAAATGGAGCCAATGCACATTATTTTGAACTTATATTATTATTATGATCTATTTCTGTACAGTGGAAGTAAAAGGCACCAAATTACAATTATTAAATTTTTCAGGAATCTTTTGTATCTTAATAGTGGTATGGCACACTAGAGGCTAAAACTACTATTTGTTGGAAAACGTCCAATATATTTAACTAAAAGCCGTTTCTATGCATTCAAGAAGAAAACATGTCATAACCTAATAAGACTAGAATTTTGTAAATAAAAAGCAATATGGTTTCGATCTGTATGGATTATGTAATCATTTGTAGACGCCTATTCATTTTTTTAAATTCAACAGACAATATAATTCAAAAAAATTTAATGTTGATTATAGTTTTATAATAAAGTTAACAACTTGCTAGTGTATCTCTGTAACTGGTGTATTAATTCAGATTTACATACTCCACAATTAACTTTTCAGCATCTTTACGCCTTGACATGTTAGATACTTTTGCCCTAAACACATTGTCTTTTGCAGCTCCCTTTCCATCCAATAGTTCACATACCCTAAAAATTGTATATTTGTTATTAAATTAAATATTTAATTCTAAATGTAGGCGGAACATCAATTCAAAGATTATTTAAATAAAACCCGAAATCAGTACCACAGCAATCCTTCGAAAAATAAAAGGATTAAAGGCATAAATATTCCTAAAGTAGAAAATAAATAAGAGGAGTAGTCTAATTACTCTAGAAAAATGAAATGAAAATGTAAATAATGTAATCTCTTCAAACTCGAAAAAAGAAGGACCGTTATTCTGTTATTCCACTTACTTTGGGCCTAACGCTGAAATAGCGTCTTGTTTTCCATACAAAAGGATACTACCTTCTTTTTTCTCATCTCCGACTGAAAGAAATAAAAACGAATTCGTGTGTCCCACCTCTCTCATAAAACTAGTAATGAAACCTACTTCGGCATCTTTTCTGTGAAGAGAAAAATATCTGGGATGTGACGATGAATTTTTAAATATTTGGGCGTCTGATATGGCCAAATCCCTTAAAATACTTTGCTGACTCTTGTTAAGAAGTTTAATATTTTGTTGGAGTTTCTCAACTAATTCAGCGTGTTGTGTTGGATTGTTGCTATAAAAAAATGTTTTAGTTAGAACTTTCTTGCACCTGGGGTTAAAAAAAAGGAGGTCATTTCAAATAGATTTAATTAAAAAATACACTTTTTAATAAGTCTTACTTTAGTAATGTAGTTAATTTCTTTTCACGTCCTATACACGTTTCCAGTCTTCTTAAAACTCGATTGCCAAATAAAAAATGAAGCAGAATTTTATTTTTCCGTTTACTTTTTTCGGTGTGTAACAATTTCAACATTTGCAATTGGCTTAGATTTTTTACGTGGGTTCCACAGCACATATTACTATCAATTCCATCAATATTAATGACCCTGATATCGCCCTTATGGTCTTCTGGAAGACCTTTTAAGCTTCTTACCTGAAATAGATGTTTTTTGTTTATAATAAATGACGATAAGACAAATAATACAAAACATGCCTTAGATTCAATCCCAATATTTACTAACATCGATTTTATTGATTCTGATACTATAGCAGGGTTCCCATAGACCTGGAAAACAGGGAAAAGTCAGGGAATTCAAAAAGTGTTAACAAAGTTAGGGAATTTTGCATTTTTCAGCAGAAGTCAGGGAATTCAACCAGTGTATATGGAAAACCTAATGATTAATTTTTTGGTATATTTAAATTTTAAAAAATTAATTTTATTTGTGGAGGAAAAATGAAATTTATTTCGAAGTTCAGAATCAACTTCCTCAACATATTTATTTTTTGCAGTTTCTTACAATAAAAATAGATTCCATCATTCCTAATTCATCTGAAAATAATTTTTCTAGTTTTTCTCGTCTGATACATAAAAAATACATCAATGGGTTTTTTCTTCCTTTTACATTTCATTTATTCAAAGATATCTTAATGATATGTAACTCACAAATTCGAATTCTTTTTAGGCGTTCCTTCCAAGGCATTATATGCCATTATTTTCATTTATATATTACAAATAAAATTTTTATGAACACTATAAAGGGTGGATTCTTGTCCTGAAAAAAGTTTGTGCGTGGTCAGGGAATGTCTGGAAAAGTCAGGGAAAATTCGCTTCCATTGTGAGATAGATGTGTGCATAGATTATTATAAAAAAAAATATTTTCTTTTACAATAGACTCTAATTGAATAGAGAGATCGAAATTTAAGGGTTAGAACATCCTTATATTAAGTGTATGAAATTCAGTGTGAAAAAAAAGTTAAAAAAATATATAATAACAAACAGAGAGGAAAGAGTATAAATTAAAAAAATAAACACATGTGCAATCGTTAAGTGGTAATTGAATAATGGTTCGGCTACGCGACCAAATGCATTTCATGGTGTCTTAAATTAAAACAAGTTTCCTATGTATTGAAAATGTACCTTTTCTAGCATTTCTTCTGATATGTCCTCAGGGTGAATTGTTACAGTAACTTCCCTTCCTTGTCTTATAAAGTTATTTACCATATCTTCAGCTTGTTTAATTGTATCGTTAGATAAAGCACAAATATCTAAAAATTATTTTTGGATAATTGATAGTTTCAAAAAAAATTGAATATACACTTAGTAAATTTTCATGAATATTTCACTTGATTCTTCTTAAAAATTGATTCTAATATTTAAGAATATTAAAAAAATAAAAATCCTGTTCGAATTATTCAAAAGCCAGATATAAGAAAATGTAAAAAAAGTATTTTTAGACGGTTTTCAACAGTTTTTTGTAATTAATAAAAAAATTTACCAAGTTCTACAAACGAGTCTTCTTCTCCTAACCACCAAGACACTGTTGGGGCATTAAAATATTGTTCAAAAACAGCTGATAGCAAATGTTGCCCTGAATGTTGTTGCATATGGTCAAACCTCCGTTCCCAATTAATAGTTTGTTCAACAGTTGATCCTATTTCTAATGGTTCATTTACATAATGAATAGCTTTGTCTTCTCGTCTTAAAACTTTTTTCACTGGTATGTCATTTAAAAATCCATGATCACAAGGCTAAAATTAGTGATAGTTTGAATTAATCCTCTGAGGCATGGTTTTGATTAGTATGTCTTATAAAACAAAAAGAGAGACAACATGTACACTACAATTAATATTTTTGATATATAAATCAAATTTTTCACATTTAATCTGACAGGAAAAAAGAAATATCAAAAACAATAATAGACTCTCAGAAAATTAAAACTTCCAAAATGTGTAAAACTAAAATCTTACATTCCCGAGTTTGAAATCCTTTATAACTCTGATAATATTGAATTTTATGAATTATATTATTGATAGATATATTTTATATAAATGTAATTATTTAAATTTCCTTAGCGACCCCTACCTGGCCTCCTCCCTCTGGAAATAAAATTGTATCTTCTAAAATAACCTCATAACTTTTAACCGGCGTATTTTTATTTCCATCACTTATTTCTTCTGGATTTACTTCAGTACAGGTGACAACGGTAGACGTAAACTAAAATTGTTCTCAATTCATTACTTAACAGTAATAAATATATATTTTTAAAGTTAAAATCGTATGTACATTAGCTTTTATATCAATTAATAAGACCTGGTTTTAGTTTAACCAAATTATTTGGTCATACCTACCTTTTTTAAGAATGAATCTTCTTGACATTTAAATACCATTTTATGTAAATGGGTACCTAACTTTTAATGAATGCCCTGAATTAAAAATTGAAGTTCTGGCACAGTTTAGCTATAAACTGTGGTTCTGGTTTGAATTATTTATTTAATTTTGCAATGAAATGACAGGATGACAGATAAATTTATACGATGAATTTAAAATTAAATTTAAATCTTCTTTTTCTTTAGTCAATGTTTTAATAGGGTAGCAAAAGTTATTAGGCTGTTGAACTAAATAGATAGAGTAGCCCTAGCTTCACAACATTGGAAAATTACCAAACTACTCATATCACGTGAGAGATACATGACAATTTGTAAATGTCATGTTGTTATCGTTTTATTTTATTATTGTAAATTGCAATGTAAAATAACGTCTCGAATTTGTTCTGCGTTAATAATTGATAAATACTAAGTGTGATTTACAGTTTTAATAAAATATGTACAGTAATTGTTATTCGCAATGAATTCCAAAGGATGTGCGGTTTCTATTATATTTTGTTTAGTTTTGTTCCTGAATATTGCGTCATTTGAAAATGCCAATACAACAAATACGACCGCAATTAAAGATGAAGTTAATAATACAGACAGTGCAAAAAACGTTAAACAAGTAAAAATAACTCCAAATTCAACAAAAAATGAAGCACAAAATGTGAACATTTCATTAACTACACCAGTTCCATTGACAAGTTCATCAGGTCCTTTGGTCAATAAGACAGATAATTCAACTATACTAAGGCAAGCAAATGTTACTGCAGAGAATAAAACTACTGTACAACCTGCTGATCCTGTATTACCAGCTAAAGAAGCAGCAGAAGATGAACATAATAGTTCAATGGCAATTTTCTTTGTACTGTGTGTCCTAGCAATAGGTATCTTATTAATACATCTCATGCTTCAAACGCATTTTCGTTATGTTCCCGAAAGTATTGTAATTGTGTTTCTGGGAGCACTTATTGGCTTAACAATGAATGCACTCTCAAGTCGAAATATAAGTAACTGGAGAAAAGAGGAAGCATTTTCTCCTACTGCCTTTTTTCTTATACTTCTTCCTCCTATAATATTTGAATCAGGATATAATTTACACAAGGGAAACTTTTTTCAGAATATAGGTTCTATACTTGTCTTTGCAATATTTGGAACAACTATTTCAGCATTCATAATTGGCTTTGGTATATATTTCCTTGGATTGGCAGATGTCGTTTACAAATTGGGTTTTGTTGAGTCTTTTGCTTTTGGTTCTCTTATATCAGCTGTTGATCCAGTTGCTACAATTGCAATATTTCATGCCCTAAATGTTGACCCGATTTTAAATATGTTAGTTTTTGGTGAAAGTATTTTGAATGACGCTATTGCTATTGTCCTCACTAATGCAGCTTTGGAATCAAATAATCCCGATATGAATACAGGAGAAGCCATTGTTTTAGGAATAGAAAGATTTTGCTTAATGTTTTTTGCATCTGCTCTTCTTGGGGTAGTTTTTGCTCTTGTAAGTGCACTGCTCTTGAAACATGTTGATTTAAGAAAGAATCCATCTCTCGAATTTGGTATGATGTTAGTATTTACATATGCACCATATGTGTTAGCTGAGGGCATCCATCTATCTGGTATAATGGCAATATTGTTTTGTGGTATTGTTATGTCCCACTATACACATTTCAATTTATCTACTGTGACTCAAATAACCATGCAACAAACACTTCGTACCTTGGCTTTTATAGCCGAAACTTGTGTTTTTGCTTACTTAGGGTTAGCTCTGTTTAGTTTTAAGCATAGAGTAGAACCTGCTCTAATAATTTGGAGTATTGTGTTATGTCTTCTTGGAAGAGCTTGTAATATATTTCCTTTAGCAATTCTAGTCAATAGATTTAGGGAGCATCAAATCACCAAAAAGATGATGTTTATTATGTGGTTTAGTGGGTTAAGAGGGGCTATTTCTTATGCTCTCTCTCTTCATCTTAATTTTAGTGATGAAACAAGGCATGTGATTATAACTACTACATTAATAATTGTACTTGTGACCACCCTATTCTTTGGAGGAGCTACTATGCCTCTATTGAAATTTTTACAAGCTACCAAAAATCCCTCTAGAAGACTGAAGAAACGTAAGAAAGATAGGGAAGTAACTTTAAGCAAGACTAGAGAATGGGGACAAACTTTAGATTCTGAACATCTATCAGAAACAACTGAAGGAGAAGTGGAGGTGTCCTTTACCGCAGAGCATATCAAAGGCTTTGCAAAATACGATGTGAAATATTTCCGACCATTTTTCACCAGGCGATTTACTCAACAGGTTTGAATTTTCATTTTTTTTTTTCAAATTCAAATTTGTGATAAAAAATATAAAATACAAAAAAAATAACTAAGGGTTTTACATTTTTGATGAACACAATTATTTTTTTAAGTTTAGATAAAGAAACAAATATATTTTGTGCAAGTATTTAACATTATTCATGCTGACATAAATAAATATAAGTAGGATTATTTAAGGCTAAACCTAAAATGCAAATATTTGTTGATAATGTATGGCCTAGCATATTCAAGAAACTCAGATAAGAAAATTAAAAGGATAACAATTCGTTTTATTGTAAATTTTATGAGTTTGTAAGTTGTGAAAACATGATAAAAAATAGCAATTTTGAATGTTATTTCATTATATTTATTTTTAACTTTAAACTGATTTCAGTGACTATCGACATTGTAATTATTATTCCATAAATAATTTTTTATGATTCAGCTCTGAGAAATTAAAATACCGATCAATAATAAAAAAATACCATAGAGACAGCAGGGTCGGTATGAATACAGATAAAATTATTAGAATATTGGGTAAAAGACCAGATACTTTATCCTAAAAATATATTCAAGTAATTTTTTCAGATACCACTTTAGGTTTTGTTTAGCGAAAAGTTTTCCTGTTAGTCCATAAAGAAACATGTTTATTCTGTAAATATGTTTGCCTTAGAGCAGGTCCCTTAAATTAGCACGACAGAAATAGCACACATAAAAGAAACTAGAGTACTAAATTCGGGCCTATTTAGTGCTAATTTAGTATGAAAAAAAAATTTACAACTCTATTTTTAAAAAAATTACATGCATGTTTGCTAGTTTAAGACTTCAGCTGACATACTCTCGTTGGAAACGGTCAATTTTTCAAAAATCTGGTGTCCCATATTTAGTGCTAATTTAGTATATGAATAAAACGCCTCAAAATTGAACAATACTGTATTTATTATGGAAAAAGAATAAAAATGTGCTAACTTAAGACTTAAATTAGCACTACATCGAATCGAAGGCAAAAAAACTGAATTCTTATGTGCATATTTAGTGCTAGTTTAGCACTATAAGAAAATCTTTGTTGCAGGAGTTGAAAGACTGCAAGAGTCAAATGACGGATCTCACCAACCAATGGTACCAGGCTATTCGTATATCACCTGACCAATCAGATGAGGAAAGTGCTAATACTGCAAGATCCAGTATATCAAGTATTGTTCGCTAGCTGCTACATATATCTAAAAATGCTTTCCCAATTTGTTCGTATAAAAAGCAGTATTGAAAGGCAAATATGTCACTAGTCAAAATAAACATATTGTACTTACCATTAAATTTTGCTGAATATATGATTACTTGAATTATAAATATATATATTTAATTTTATTATAGTAGGTACTGTTAAGATTGTGGTTGTAAATTGTTGACTAGTCTACATAATGTAAGGTTCATAAATTTGGGTGATAATAAATGTATTACCATTTATCAAAATAAGGGTTCTAGTTTAATAGTTATTTTCCTTTTAACTAATTATAACTAAATCCATGTATGCCATACGCTAAATAAATAAATAAATAAATAGTTATTTTCCTAACATGTGTGCAAAATGTTACTTTTCCGCACGCAAATTCAGCTAGACGGAGTTCGGATTAGTTTAAAAGTTGCTTCAAATTTACATCAACCGTATTTTTATTTTGATTTGTGAAAAATTAGCGTAATAAAGAGTGAATTGAAAAATAAAGATTTAACACAATTATTACATTTTAGTTGAAATAAAAAACTCCAAAAGGTTTAGTAACTTTTTGAGTGATTTGCCACAAATAAAAATATTTTTACATGGAGGAATTGTTTAAAATTTTGGCGCTATGCTAACATTAAATTTAAACGAATTCTTCACAAATAAAAAATAAATGTTTTGCAGAATTTTATTTAATACAGAAGAATAATAATACTTATTGTCTTGTTTTTTCAGCAGGTATTTGTCTGGTAAAAAATAAAACAATTCACTTTCCCTTTTAATATAAATTTCCTTTTTTAACTTAAAACTGTATAAAAAATAATTAGATAGTTGATCAAAACAGGCTTTTTTAATTTGAGTCCGCTTACTACATGATTTGTACTGTTTAGATGTTTTGAGACCTATTTAAATGTACTATTAATTCAAAGTTAAAAATCAAATAGTTTTTATTTATTATGTAAATAAAAAGATTGTGTGGTGTTGCCATTGAAATACGTATTATAATTTTCCATTGGAACGAGGAGTAAATGAACTCAAGATAAAACTTCCCAAAAATAAACTACTTGAACTAATTGACATAAACTATGAATAGATGTCTACAAATGCAAAGACTATTATTCTGCCATACTAAGCACAAAGGGGGTATCTGCATTTTTCGGCCATATTGAAATATTATTACCAATTATTTGTTGCTATTTTCTGCTTGTTTTAAGGTTTTTGGGTCGTGAATGCCAGGTACTTTATTTTGTTAGCCGTATTTGCACAAATTGTACCTTTGCTAAGGCTTTGTAGATACGGCTTCTTATCTTAGTATTATGTATATTATTACGACTGAATAACTTAGTATATCATTGGGTTTTTTATTTTATTGGTTGTAACTGCTACTATACAATAAATAAATACAAATAAAGTCTTTATGCGCTTTTATACATTAATTTATATGCAGAATAAAATTACATTAATGGTAGTAATATTTTAAATCTTTAAACTTCAAAAAACTAAAAAGAATTAAGTTAGAACTTTGAACCTCATTTTCTCAGTTTTAACCCAAATGCAGATACATACCCCCTTTGTGTTTAGTAGGGCACTATTATAAATAAAACCGATCCTGAACGTTTATGAGAGAGTATGTACTGGTAGCTGTCCCTCCGCTGAGCAGTGGATATTCCATAACCTCCCGACCACCCTCCCGGGTAGAAGATCGGCTGGATCCGCCCATGTGGTCACCCTGTATATAAATTCATGTAATCACTTAAAGTTTCTCTTATAAATTACCGTGATAGCTGCACCAGTAATATTTATTTTTCAATATAGATTTGGCAAATACAATAAACATAAATACTATTTTGTAAACTCTGTTTGCTGCATGAGAACATTTTACAAAGAAATATCTCTTAATAATAGAAAAAAAATTATTAGTTATTACAAGTTGTTTAAGATTAAAATTGAAATAAACATTTTTATAAACACAGGATTTAAGTTCCAGATAAAAAATAATATACGCTCTACAATTCACCCCTTTACGAGTCAACCCCAGAAATAAAGCGCGGGGGAAATTTTGAAATAATCCAAGATAACTTAAGTACACAAATGATGTGAAATAAGTTAAAATCACAGCTCCCAAGAATTACGACATTAGAAAATGTCACACACTGCACCAACGTCTGGGCTTCAAAACAACTACTTACACGATGTACCCTTTGTTGCAATTTAAAAATTATATCAGTATGAGGAGAGTGACCCCATGCTAGAATTCCATATTTACAGTGCGAAAGAAATTTAGAGTGGTAAGCTTTCAAGATTGATTTTCTCGGCAGCTCATCCCTGTGATCTTATGACAAAAATATTTCTTGTAAGTTTTGTAGATCTACACAAAAACCCAAGAACTTTAGCAGTATTTATTTTATCGTTTACAGTTTTTATATCAGTGTCATTAACAAGAATTGTGGAAAAGTATCATGTCACAACTGGGGCCCACATTGAGGTTATGTAAATCAAAAACAATATGGGCCCCAGCACCGATCCCTGAAGCACTCCACAGGTAATTTTTTTTACATTTGAATGTTTATTAATTACAAGACTAGTTTTAAGGAGGCGAACAGAACCACTTATGCAGTTTTTGTGATTTTTTTTTAAAAAAGTCACTCACGAATGTTGGACTTTAAAATTCTTAACACCTGTATGGATGAATAAATATACAGATGATAGGAATTTTAAGATCAACGTTCGTGATAACATCGACAATTAGTGCAGGTCAGGAGTCGGAGTGACACCTTTTTTTTTCGGACAGGGCCAATTTAGTCCCTCCTATCCATTTTCGAAGTCCCTGAAACCGAAACATTTACCAACTAAAGCTTGCTATCAAGAGATCATTAACCAGGTATTGAATTACAGAAGTCTAGACGCGGTTGGAACCCGAATCGTTTCGGGACTTAAACCAACCACTTTGATTTTGTTACTAAAGGAGCCTGTCATTCTTAGACTGGTTTCGACATTATTGTGCCTCATCAGTAAGAAGCAGACAAGCTCGACAATCCTATCTCGAAAGGATGGTTGAAGAATGAATCAAGAACGAGGAAAGCCCAACGCCACCTCCAGACGTTGGTGCAGTGTGTGACATTTTCTAATGTCGTAATTCTTGTGAGCTATGATTTTAACTTATTTCACATCATTTGTCATACTCCACAATATTTTTATTACCCTCTCAGTGTAGGTAGATGTTTCGGACCTATACAGGTCCATCATCAGCCAGAACCGGAGAATAGTATTCTAAAAAGCCTCGACTGCGAACTTTGGGCTCAGCTATAATAAGGGATTTCTCCGCCAGTTAGATAATATACTATTATTAGAAATAGTGGTTTTTTCATCTAGGGATGTCTTGGGTGTCGAATCAAGTAGATTGAATTCAATAGTTTCTTTATTTTTTTTCTGCGAAGGAATACGTAGAACAGAGTGACTAGAAATGGTCAATGAGTTTTGAAATTTAATTTATTGCATTCAAAGGCCCAATTAACGAAGCCAAAAGGCGAAAACCGTCTTGGGATGGCGAATCAAGTAGATTGAGTTCCAATCGTTTCTTTATTTTTTTCCCGCGCAGCGATACGAAGAAGAGAGTGAACAGAAATGGTCAATGAGTTTTGAAATTTAGTTTATTTGACTCAAAGGACCAACTAACGATGCCAAATAGCAGAAACCGGTATTGGTATACCGAATCAAATAGATTGAGTTCCAAATGGGTTCTTTTATTTAGTATTCGAAAAATGTATAATTTGTTCATAAAAACAAATAGCCAACTTATCTTTATTTTTTTTCTATATACGAAGTTTTCTTTATTTTCAGATCTTTTGGAGAAAAGGTCGACCAATTATCAGTGTTTATGTGAATTTTAATTCGAGGTAAAATTTCCATGGGCTACAAATAGATTTTAAGCATTCAAATTTCGACTAAAGATTTAAAATTATTTTTTAATTTTTCAGTTAGTATCTTATTTTAATGTTTAATCTTAAATTAAAATAAAATAGTATTCGAGCTACAATGGAAGACAAACAAAAAGTAACCAGAGTTTACATTTTGGCGCTAAACTGTCATGGGATCTGTTTGTTAAATCAATTCGTGCTTGTCCATATTTTAATGACGATCAATTTCATTTATTTGATTGATATTCTGTTGTGGAACTGGTGGCGCTTTTGGAGGTGGATTAACTTCGTTTGTGTTGAGATCTTTGTGTGCTTCACCCTGAAAGTAAAGAGTTGACATTATTTTTTAACTAATACAATAGAGGATTTTATATTTTACAAATATAGATCATTTTTCTCTCAAAGATATCAAGCAAACATAAGCATAAAAGGATGTGTCACAAAACTTGAATTTTGAATTAATCATCATTAATCATAGAACAGAATGCAAAATTTGATAAAAAAATAAATGACAAGATAATCAAAGCAGGAAGTATTTACAATTCTATAAAAAAATCTATACTCTATTTTTATATTAAAAAAATATATATCAACATAGATATAATTTAAAAAGTAGTCAGTCCATCATTACACTTTACAGTAGAGAATACTGGGTATTGGCGGGAAAGAACGATAGAAGACAAAACTAGGAAAGATACAATATGAAACGATACCTTTAGACAAAAAATAAAAGTAGAATGAATAAGCTCATTAAAAAATATATGAAGCAATAAAAAATGCAACAAGAGATAGAAAAAATGTTTAAAACAAAATAAAACGGTAAATGGCACTCAACCACATATTCCTTACACTTTACTGCAAAAGAAGGAAATAAAAATAAATAATTCATTGCTGTAACTGTGTTATCATTTGTACCTGATGTTGTTGATTTACTTGTCCCTGTGGTACCTGAGGCTTTTGTCCTTGTGGTACTTGAGCTTGTTGTCCTTGTGGTATTTGAGGTTGTTTTCCTTGAGGTACTTGAGGTTGTTGTCCAATTTGATATGCCTGCTGTTGACCTGCTTGAGGAACTTGTTGTTGATATCCTCCTGGAGGTACTGGTTGCTGTTGATATCCTCCTTGTGGTACTTGTTGCTGCTGGTAACCTCCGTGTTGAGGTTGTTGGTAGTTTCCTTGGGGCATTTGCTGCTGATAACCACCTGGGGGTACTTGTTGCTGTTGGTAGCCTCCCTGAGGTACTTGATGTTGATAACCACCTGGTGGTACTTGTTGGTTTTGATAGCCTCCCTGTGGTGGATATTGTTGGTATCCTCCTTGGTGCTGTTGGTAACCACCTGGTGGAACCTGTTGATATCCACCTTGTGGATGTTGTTGATAGCCTGGAGGAATTTGATTCATAGCTTCATGTTGTCTAATATATTCTGCAAGTTCTTCATCTGAATATGGTCTTTGTTCATCTAATCCTTGCCATCCATGATCTTGTTTGAAATCATTGGTATTAGTTTGTCTGATGAATTCATTAAATTCTATAAAGCCATCATTATTTGTATCCATTTCTTTGAAAACGCTCTCTCTCATTCTTTCCATCTCTTCATATTTTTCACGCACATCATCTTCAGGTGCTCCATCTTGGTACATTTTGTTTAGTTCATTAATAAATAATGCTTTTACTTCATCTTGGTCCCACAACCCATTGCCATCGAGATCATGAAGCATAAAGAAAGTTTTAGGATCGAACTCTTGTTGCATTTGATCTTGTTCTTCCCAAACCTCTTCTAATTGAGCTTTGTGACCAGGTTCATGTAGTTTATCATGCTTTTTATGCTTTTCTTCCATTTCCTGCAAAATCAATAAATTAAAATGAAGTTGTAGCTTATTCCCCTTGATGTTTTATTTTATATTAATTAAATTTATATAATATAGAGTGTGTCAGCTCTTTTTGTGCTTGTTAATATTATTTTAGCTGACACAAATTATGTTACTATTAACTTTTCTACTTAAATACATAAAACGGGAGAAAAGAGATTAGATTAATTAGAACTAGAAATTTCTAAAACATACTCATTCTAACCAGAAAAACAAGAACTAACAAATGCAAAAATTCAATCGTTTTTTCAAAAAACTATTTAAAAAAAATCAATAATTTCCATATCTACTAACTTTTAGATCATATTTTTTATTATAATTGGTTCTATATAAGTACTTATTTTTTTAATAAAATAAAAATTTAATTACAGAGAAAAGATAAAGTGTTTTATTATTTCAGTTTCAGATTTGTTATTTTTTATTAAGCAAAATAGGAAAATTTATGTACTTAATTAAAAATCCTACTGGTCTAAAGTAAAAAAGCAATTTATTTGTCTGGGTAAAACCTGTTGGTGATAAATAAATAAATAAATAAATGATGTAATTAATTATTATTCAATTAAATTGCATGATTGCTGACGACTATGTTTTTCTACTAAAAAATTTTTCAGCCTTGTGTATTATGTGTAAATAATTGTATATTATAGTTTGTCTATAGCGATTTTTTTTAAAAGATAAATATATTTCTTTATTATTTTCTAGCATAAACCCAAAATGAAAACTTAGTTAAAATTGGTTTAGTATTTTTTTCAATAACCCCAATTTAATTTACAGAAAGTAACAAGTAATTAAGTAAAAAAAATAAATTAATGATCTTACACAGACCCTACAGTTGACAATACCACAATTACAAAAAATAAAATACAATGTACCTTATATTGTTTTTCTAATTTTGCTCTCTCTTCTGCATTAGTATGATTCAACTTCTCCTGTTTCTTATATTCTTTTTCTAATTCGTACTGCTTAAATTGTTCTTTTCTTTTACGATCAGCTTCTGCTAAATCAGCAGTAGTTTTTGCAATTAGTTTTTTCAAATCTTCAATTTCAAATGTATGAGGATTAGAGTGATCGACATGATGGTGTAATGGATCTTCGTTGTCTATTGAATTTGGGTTTTCTAATTTATTTTTCTGTTCTACCAGCTGTTTCAGTCTTTCTAATTCCAGTCTTTTTATTTCGTCTAAACGAGTTCTTACATTATGCGAGACAAATTCTAATTCCTCTGCAATTTTTCCACTTCTTATTTCATCTTCTTTAGCATTTTCAAGTTTTGCTCTAAAGTCTGGGTCTGATTCCAAGGCGTTCACAACCTCTTTCAAGTATCTACCATACTCCATGTAGTCTTCCAAACCATTCACTTGAGAATCGTCTTCATGACCATCTTTTTTTTGAGAAACTGGAGGAGCGCCACATAATTGAACTATGATTAAAAGACAGCATAAATATAAGATTTTCATTTTGTATTTAGACAGTTCCATAAAATTTGAATTTTTACTTAAATTATTGTTACACTATAATTTCTAATTAAAGATTGCAAGATATACGCTAAAACTATTCATATATTAATTACTGGGAAATACTAAAGAAAAATTCCAACTTTTAACTTGTTTAAAGTACACGTATGTCAACAGAACGATGACTTATCTTAGACTAATCATTTCAGATATTCAGCTAAGACAAAATTAATGGAAAAGAAGTAGTTAAAATTGTAAATAAATAAATAAGAAGAGGAAGAGCAAATGCATATGAGTAGGAGGCCAGCAATATCATTCGTAAACGGAACTGTTAGTTCTATCAATACACGTTTATTTTTCATCAAAATCTTATGTCAAAATTCAGTTGTCACTCTTTCTGATTCTAAAGGCATTGGTTGCACGTGTTTGCTAAAAGCAATTTCTAGAAAAAATAAGAAAATATGGATAAACCAGTAGTTCTTGCTCGTGTTATTAAAGTATTGGGAAGGACTGGATCACAGGGACAGTGTACCCAAGTAAAAGTTGAGTTCCTTGGAGAACAAAACCGACAAATTATAAGAAACGTTAAAGGACCCGTACGAGAAGGAGATATCCTAACTCTATTGGAATCTGAACGTGAAGCAAGAAGGTTGAGATAATTCCCCAAGCAGGTAATATTATTTGTAGAATTCTCGTGCAGAAAGTAACCAACCTATTTTAAAATTAACATTGACTTTAAAACTAATATAACTAGAAAAATAGTTTAAAGCATCAATGTAATACAAATTCCAATTATGCGGAATTTTAGACGTGTAATTAAAACATCCTAACTCTCTTGGAATCTAAACATGAAGTAAAAATTTCTTGAAACTTCAAAAACCATCAATTCATACATTTTTGTTTCAAATCCAGTAAAAAAAATGAATATTGATAGCTTTTAACACTGGATTTCATTAGATCGATTTTTGAGGTAGCCCAATTTGTCCATATTCGTTTATATGGAAATTGAACTTATGAGATCCTGTGTTGATATGCTTATGAATGGTATTTCAACAAATGAACTAGATTATACAAGATGAAGTTGGTTGTAGTAAAACTCATAACACGCTGTTCACGTTATATATTGCTTATTTATTTATCAAAATTATTACTTATTGATCCTTTTTTGTTGCAGGTTTTTCTCTAGAAGAAAAATGATAATTTCAATGTTTTCTATTTTCATGTAATATAAGTAATATCGAGCCAAAGTAATTGTTTTAATTTGATTTCCTGATTGATCTACTCCTTGAGGCATTTAGGCACGAAATTGTAAACAGGGTCTGGCAAAGATTTGTCGATATTCTATTACTCCATTCTAATATGAAATACAAACATTTTAAAATTATTTTCAAGTACATTGGGTAATTAAAAAAATGTGAAATGAAATCTAACTTATATTTTCAAAATATTTCCTTTAGTCTGCTTAATTTTTAAATATTTTTTATTTTTAATGCTAAAAATTCACAGGATTATCAATTTGAAGTATAATTAATGAATTTTTGTTAAAGTTGAGGAAACCAGACTTCAAAATTTTAAAATCTCCTTTTGAATATCTTGAGTCAACACATTTGATCCTTACTTTTAATTTAAAAGAAATTAGAGATATATCTCAAGCAAAATGTTTCCTAATTATGTAAAAAATGTAATGTTTTATTAATAAAAGAGATATATTAATTGTTGGAGATAATGGTTTAGAAAAATTAAAAAAAAAACAATCTCGGATTGTAGAAAAATATTAAACAATTTTTTTGAGTCCACCTTTTTGCTGCTGTGTAGAATAAAGAATTCTTAATGTGAGAAACACCACTTTCTGAAATTCCTTTGAGATGACTTTGAAGTTCTAATACGCATACAGGTATATTAGTAGAAGTCATTTATTTATTCAAAAAGTTAAGTAAAGTAGGTATCCTTAAAGTTTTGACCTGAAAATATTTGTATTAAACTGAAGTAAGTTTCTTTAACAATATTTTTTCCATGTTGGATGCAGTTCTTTCATTTATCTATGTTTTTACAAAAACAGTATTGTTCACTCGTTCAATAGAAAATACACAGGATCAAATATAATGCACTTATCTGATTTTTTATTTATTATACATAAGATTTTGATAACTGGAAGAAGTACTTATCAATTTGTAAATAATTTAACAGGTAATATAAAAGGCAACTACAAGAACTATTTTCTTTGGCATAAAAAACATATCGATCACCATATATGTACAATGATAAAATATACAAAAATATTTACATTTCAATAAATAACGGAACACCTATTGATGTTTGCTTAAATAACTGCCCGTTAACACAATACTCTTCTCACAAGGAATGGAATTCATACATTTCTTCTTAAAGCTAACAATCCAAGATATAAAAAGTTTAGTTCAATATGTGAAAGGTTTACTATCCATTGTCGCTATCACAATGCGAAGCCCATAGTAAGCAGTTGCCGAGTCCACTGTAGCAAATGAGAAATACTGTTGCTAGAAACAGTAAACTACATATTGTACAAGGTTTCCTCTCCAAAAAGAACCCAATAAGGTATAATACCATGAACATTACGTGTGTCTGTACAAGAGCAGGATTGGAAGGTTTCGGCATCAATAACACGGGAATAAGCCACTGGAGACAGTACATAATTTGTTTGCTGGAAGCAATCACATACTTTTCGATTGTGCGTTTTTAGCATTTGATTTGATAAAAATTCATTATTTATGTCAAATAAAAATAGACCCATGAATGTCATTAGTCATATTATTTGTCAGGTTATAGTACGTTTATGATTTTACTCCGATTAATCCAGAGTAATCCGTGTACAGTGTTGCCGAATCAAAAATGTAGAATTTCCCATTACAAAATACCCCCTTTATCCACCCGTGCTTTTAAAAATTACCCACCTTTTCCACCCACATTAAAAAAATGTCGATATAACTATAGTCCGGAAAAGCGATCTAGTTAATAAAAATTACAATAAAGCATTAGACGGTGGTTGCCAATTAAAAATAATCTGTTAATTGAATGTCATTTTTCGGCAAATGGCCATAAAAAAAGCATGTTTTTTATTTTGAATTTGCCACATCTTAAATTAACAAATACAGAAAGTGATAAGAAAATGGAAATGGAAGTTGTTTAAAAAATTGATTCCTGAAGAAGAACAGTTTTTATTATGTTTCTTTATGTAGAATGTCTGATATTCACACAATAAGCCAAACAAAAACATTACATATATCAAAAGTCGAAACATATATGTGTAAGGCTATTTGCTCTTATTAATTATAAATAATATCGCTGACCTAATAAGTAAATAATACCCATTTATTACAAAGAAAAAATACAAAATTAATTGACAAAAATGTTATTATGGTAGCAAATTCCCTAAAAATATTGAATCCACCCAAAATTCCCACCAGTTAATATTTCCACTCAATGGGGAAATTTCCACCCAAACGGCAACACTGTCCGTGTAATATGAGTTGCAAACAATCTTAAAATCTATAGGCGCAGCAATGTACATAGCAGGAGGTCATAAGGATTCAAGGAAATTCAGGAAATTGGCGGCTTTTACGCCTATTTTCGCCGATATTTCCGAAAATATGACACTTAGAGTTTTTGTTTGGACGAAAATGAAGATCAGTTCATTACCTACAAAAATGACCCTCGTCATTTTTGTCAAAAATTTGATTCTTTTTTAGCTCCTGCCCTGCATTTAGACAGCACGCTATAAAGGAGATTACAAATTTTTCAATAAATCACGTAAAAATTAATATATTTTCATGATTCAAAGTTCAGATCAAAGAAGGAACCTGTAGCTAATAGTATGTTACTTTTTCCTTTTATCTATTTCTCTGAATTATTGAAAAACCGGGCCAAAATTTGTTTTTGTTCGATATTTTGACCATCTTATAAATTTATTCATATTTTTTTTATCAAGACCAATTTCACCGAATCCTTTTGGATAATGGGGCTTTGCAAAGTGTTAAATATATTCAGAAAGATTCAATAAATTATTTTTGTGAACTTTCATAAACAACAGGTTTTTTTAGGGCGTTTTTTTTTGGATTTTCGGAGTTTTCGAAAATGGTCGGGTCTATCGGGAATTAATAGATAATCAAGGACCATATCGGTTTTCAACGCACATTATTAGAAAGCTTAGCTTGTCCCCTTGTCGATGGAATTTTTCTTTTTTTTTTCATATTTTTTGGTTTTCCGAAAACTTGAGAAAATTCTCACCCCTATGAAAAATCGACATTTTTTTTGAGCATTATTTTCTTTTCGTGCAACAATTTTTTACGGTTAGGAATTGTACTAAATAAAAGATCACATTCTGAGCTTTTCATCAATGTCTAAGAAAAAAATAAGAAAAGAAATAATAAGAAAAAAATCTAGGGGGGTTAGTGGCTCACCGGTAGAGCACTAGACTCATAATCCAAGGGTTGTGGGTTCGAATCACACCAAAGGCAGATTTTTAATTAATTAAAAATTTAGAAATTGATTTTCATATACCAGGTGTGATTCCTCTCTCGACCATTCACTGTTGGGTTCTAATTAACAGTGCTGTTCCTAAAGTGGCGCTGAGAAACAGTAACAAAGCCTACACAGAACACGAGGCTAATGGCCATAGTAGTCGATGCCGTTGACACAGAAGTAAAAAAAAAAAAAGAAAAAAATCTGCCTTCAAACTTTCTCAAATTGGATTTTTTTACAATACATTTATTAATCAAGGGCAAAATGTGAAAATCAGATGGTTATTATTGCCTTATCTTTTATCTTCAGACAAAAACGGGAGGATATTCAAATTTTCCGGTTTCACCACAATAATTTTGCGAATTTTCAGATTCTCAAAATTGCGAATTTTTGAAACGCCGTTTTTGCAAAAAATATTAGTGTAGCGAAAAAAATCATATGAACAACTTTTGTAGGTAATGAACTGCTCTTCATTTTTTGTCTAAACAAAAATGCTCTAAGGGTCATATTTCGGCGGATATCGTCGAAAAACGAATTTTCAAGAATAGGCCATATTCCCACCCTTCCACAAATTCCACGTAGTTGAGATTTTCGGAGGTAAATGTACCTAAGAATACCTGCAAATTAAAAAAAAAATTGCCAGACCAACTTGATGCCCAGGTTTGGGGTTTATCTGGGGTTAATTTACTGGACTATAACGTGAATTATAGCACTGTAAGGGCTAAACAATTATTTGAACCGGTTAAAACTCTCTGGTGTTCTGGCAACTTCAAGGATAGTTTAAACTGCGTTCGTGCATTCTGCAGATATTTTTGAAAAGTCCGATATCTCTTGCCCCTTCCTAATATAAATTTTGGCTAAACAAAAAAACATTCAAATTTTTCATTTGGTGCATATCCAATCATTTATTTGTTTTGACACCGACCATACGATGTGTAAGGATAAGATCGTGAATTTCTGAGAAAAAAAAAAGGAAATTATTATGCGGTTGACCTTCATTTAATTACTCACTCGTAACATAGCATCCAATCAAGAATTATATTGATAACTATTTCAAAATGCCAGTTTCGTTGAATCAATCGTTGAATATGTACCTGATTTTTTTCTTATAGTTCAAATAAGTGTTCTACTCCAGGTAAATATGAAACAATTTACCTAAATTTTTTTAATGCCAGTTTTGAACAAAATTTCTAGTCAACAAAGTATGTAATTTAAAATTGTTTGTGGTAAGATTAAGTGAACCTGACTCTATAAATACATTTTTGTTTAAAATATTCCGTTATAAATTTTAATGAGTTGATATATCTTGTAGGAAAATGTCATTACGATCAAAAACTGGGACATATAAAAAGTTAAAAGGATCAGCAGGTTCCGAAGGAACAGATTACCAAATAAAACTGCTTGTGTATTTTTTGCTGGAGGGATTCCACAGCAAAGGCGAATTTTTGCTATCTACAGAGAACGAAGAAGCTGGCATTTTCGATGATGTTGTTTATCAGACACAACTTGGAACATTGTTAGTTCAAGCGAAACATACGTCCAGAAATATTACTTTCGAACAACTTTTTCCGTTAAAATCAATTAAAGGTGATTTTAACTTATTTAAATATTTGAAAACGTTTCCAACGATTGTTAATAATTTCGATATTGAAAATAGCCATGTTATTATTTGTACTAACGGTAAATTTAATGAAGAAAAAATAAATTACCTTTTAAACAAAGAAACTAAAGCGGATGGCTCGAAATACCTCAAAAAAGAAAGTTTAGATTTAATGTCTTATATAAATAATGTAGAATTTCTTTTTTTTGATTCAAATCAAGATCCTCTGGTTGAATTTATTTTTCAAAATGTAAGTCAGGAGGACATCAAATTATTTTTGGATAAATTAATGCTAGTGTCGATATCTGATAAAGACTTAGATGACGGAATAGAATCGTTAATAAAGAAAATAGATTTTCATACAAACATTAATGTAAAACTAATTCGGAGCACCATTTTTAATAAAGTAAAAATGTGGTTTCAATCTGATAAAGGAACCTACCTTTCTAAAAAAAATGTTTTAGCATATTTTTCTGAAATAATCAGCCAAAATTATATACAGGGGACAATAAATAATTTATCTTTAATTAAAGGTGAATACATTAAAAAGGTAGAAACAGACGATTATCCAGATTCACTTGATGATAATTTAGTGTTACTTAAAATAAAAAAAGAAAAAACTTATAACCTACACGAGTTTAAAATTTATCAATTTTTATTAAATAATTTAATGTTTTCAAATGAGAATAATAAAGAATCATTTCATGACCAAATATTATTTGCAAATCCGAGGTCTTCAGAAAATGTTACTACAAGAATAATTCAAACGTTTGAAATGCCCGAATATTTTTATTTAATTATACCAATTTTCGATCTTCAAACGTTCAATAAATTGCAACATTTAGTAAAAAATGTAATGGAAGTACAAAAAACTAAACAGTATAAAAAAATTATTTTCATTGTCGATACTGAAGACGTAAAAAATGAAATCAATCAACTTTCTCCGGATATTAAAAATTTTGCAGTAAATATTAGATTCAGTGATTTTTCTATAAAAGTCCAGAAAGAAATTTTTCAGCGAAAAATTGAATTTCAGGGAACACAGAGAACATTCCAAGATATTATTGACGATAAAAATGTTAATCTGGATGATTTTATTGATGAACATACATTATTACGATTAGTTGTTAATAAAGATAAAATTATAGTCAATAATAACGTTAAAACTTATAATGAAATCCCATTTTATGTTGAGAGATATTTTAAAAAAACTGACAAAATTCGAGAAAGTACGACTAAATATACCGAAAAAGCTTTTAGTGAATACGTTTTGAGAAAATGTAATAAGAAATTTATTGTAATATTTGATTCACCCGGAATGGGAAAGTCGACTATTTTAAATAAATTAGAACATTTGCTTCGAGCAGAACCGTATTGGGTTATAAAAGTAAATTTATCAGATTGTACTAAAATTTTGTGGAGGCTTCGTAAACAGAAACGAGAATTGTTCGCGTTAGAGGAATTTTTAAATTTATATCAATTTTCAACGGAAACAGAACTTGAGAGTAAAATTTTCCACATCCCAGAAAACGTTGTGTTATTATTAGATGCTTTGGACGAAATCTCTCCAGATTATACAGATCTAATTTTAAATTCATTATCTTCTATAGCTAAAAATGATAATATTAGAAAAATAGTTATTACATCTAGGACTCATATTATAACACATTTTAAAGAAAAAAATATCGAGTACGAGACTTTCGCGTTAGTTCCTTTTACCGAAGAAGAAAGTATTAACCTTCTTTCTATGTTTTGGAGCAACGAACTAATGGATAAAAATAAATGCGACAAAATAAAGCAGTTCGCTAAAAATCTAATAGATAAACTGAATAAAACGGATAGTTGTAAAGAAATTAAAACGCTTATAGGAATTCCTTTACAAACTAAAATAATTGGCGACATTTTCACGAAATATTGTAACGATTTTTTGAAAAACTCCGAGAATACGATAGAATTACCAGAAATTTTAAATTTAAATTGGTTATATGATGAATTTATTAAACGCAAAAAAGAGATTTATGTCGAGGAAAAATGTAATGCTGACGGTAACGTAAATATAGTTGAGGCTGTTGAAAATCGATTTGAGGATGCTGTTAACGAACACATAAAACAGGCTTTAAAATTAGAATTTCCAGAAGAACAACATAATTTTCTTAAAATACTTGATGCACCTCTAAAAAGCCAAGAAAATGTTATCCTGAAAATGGGAATTCTCATAAAATCCGGTAATCAAATCCAGTTCATACATAAAACATTATCAGAGTATTTTGCCACGCGATATGTTTGCGATCTGATATTAAAAAATAAAATATCTGAGGAATTTTTGAAATATTTAGTGAGAAGTGATTTTTTACAACAAAATTTGTTTATAAAAAACATGCTCGAAAATAAATTTATATCGCACGAATTTAAAAATAAGTTTTTCAATCTAAAATACGACGAAATTAAATATTCAGTCGAATATCTGATAGAGCGTCAACCGGAATTTATTTTGCTCCTTATTACAGAATCTGGATATGAAAAATTATTACAAATGAACTGTGTGGAAACATTGCATAGTTGTGTAGGTCATAAACATACAGAAATGTTTTTTAAAAAATTAAATGAAACTAAAAATATTTCTAAACTTAAAGATGAGAATGGCAATACACCATTTCATTTCGCGTGTGGGTATAATTCTAAAGAAATTGTGGAATTATTAATAAATAAAGGATATCCTATCGATGTTCGTGGGGGTTATGGCCGAACTTCGTTACACTACGCCGCTATGAATGGCAATACAACAATTGTTGATCTGTTAATAAACAAAGGACATCCTATCGATGTTCGTAACAACAATGGAAAAACACCGTTACACGATGCGGCGTTTGGAAACCATAAGGCAAGTGTTGAAACTTTAATTGACAGAGGACATCCTATTGATGTCAGTGATAATCATGGACAAACCCCTTTACACTATGCTATTACTAGAGGCAACATTACAATCGTTAACTATTTATTAGACAAAGGACACCCATTTGATGTTCCTACCAAAAAAGGGATGACACCATTACACTATGCCGCGATTAACGGCAACACTGCAATCGTTGAACTCTTATTACACAAAGGACATTCTATTGATGTTGGTGATTATAATGGAAAAAAACCGCTACAGTGTGATAGAGGTTTAAGAAAAAGGAAAAAACAGTGACTATAGTGACTTAGTTATTTACTCGTAATGGCATACAAGTGATGGCACAACTACTATAACAATGTTCAAACAAAATATGTTGTAAGTTGAAAGTTTTAAGTTAAAGTTGAGTGGAAAACTTAAATTGATCGCGAGCAGCTGAAAATTTAGTAGTAGTAGTACCCCAGAAATGTATAGAAAGTATAGTAGAACCCACCGCTTTATGAGAAAGAAAAAACGCTATAAAAACAGCAAATGATACCGCCAATAGAAGAAATACTGATTGATCTGGACATTTTTGATTATTTTAATGTCGAAAACACCGCACACTGTCCATATACATAAAAATAAAGTGATATTTTGTCTATTAGGACCACTGTGCAAAGATTCAATAACCAAGTTACTGGAGATCGTTAGGGGTAATTTGCGTAAATTTCTATATTGATTAACTTTCTTTAATATGAATTTACATTTTAATTTCTATAACGCATATTAGATTTGAATAGAGGTTGACCACTCCACCTGGCCTATAGCTTCATTTTCTGATCTCTTGTGAGATTCAGAAACGTTGCTAATTAAAATTTTGTCTCAAATTTTGATAATAAATTTGGTCGGACTCGTTATATGTATAAGAATTTTCTTCTTTGATGACTTGTTTGATTTTTTTCTGCCAATCATCAGCTGAAATTTTGTTAATTTCTTCTTTTACCAAATTTGCTATCAACCCATCAAATTTGGGAAACACGTTATGACGCCTTATTCTTTTTTTAAGTTGTCCCCAAATTAATTCTATGGGGTTAAATACACAAAAATAGGGCGGAAGGCGCAATACCTCGTGGCCCCTTTTTGATGCCAGGAATCTTTGGGATTACAACCTGATACCACATAATCCATTGGAATATCATTTAGTGATTGTTCCGATTCTTTAGATCCACTTAAAAAAAACTGTATTTTCCCAAGGACGAAACATATTGAAATTGACACCGAATAAATAAATAAAAAGTACACTGTAACAATGTTTTAAAATAAAAAAAAGTATGTATATACACGGAAGCCAAGAATAATATTAATTGAAATAAACTAAAGCCACGAATCACCAACCACCTACTATTCACTAAATCAAAAATCAAGTGCGAACACAAGCACAGTGTATCACTGTATGAATATTTTCCTAGCCCTCACTACTGAAGACAATATTTGTCTAACTTCCTACTTCCTACTTTAATTGCAGAACAAAATGATCCCGCTTGTTTCTGCAATTGAAAATGTAAAAACTATAACCACACTTCCATTGTCGCCTCTTATGAGTGTAACCTCACACCCCACAGTTTAGTTAAATTAATTTAAGACAAAATTTTAATTAGTAATTCAAATCTAATATGCGTTATAGAAATTAAAATGTAAATTCATATTAAACTCATAATTAATAATTATACGCCATTCTCCCCTATAACGATATCCAGCTAAGTTGGTTATCAAATCTTTGCGCAGTGGTCCTAATAGCCAAAATATTATTTTATTTTTATGTATATGGACAGTGTACCGTGTTTTCGACTTTAAAGTGCTCAAAAATGTCCAGATTCAAGAGCATTTGTTCTATTGGCGGTAATCCTTTGCTGTTTTTTCATTCTCATAAAGGATTGAGTTCGACTATAGTAGGAAATGGTTGTTCAAAAGAGATTAAAAACGTAATAGCCAAAAAAAGAAGAGAGGAATTATCCCGGCGTTAAAACGAGTCTAAAAAAAATTGAAATGAGTCTATCAACTTTTAATTACGATATCTGGCGAACAAAAAAGAAAGTTAATATAATCTTTAAAAGGCAGCCAAGATAAATAAATAAAATAAATGTAACACAAAATTAATGCACACATGGCTCCTGGTTACGATTTAATAATTAAGAAATATTAAAAAATCTCATAAATGCAGCTCTACGACTAAATTATGTACCAAGTATCTGGAAAATAGTGGAAGTAATTATAATTCCTAAATATCAAAAACCTGCAAATTAAGTTACGTCTTTCAGGCCAGCTTCCCTTTTACCAATCCTAAAAAGACTAACAATAGTTTTGGAAGAAAGAACATTCGTACCAAATAATCAGTTCGGATTTAGGGCTAGACACTTAATCGACCAAATGACGAATTAAAAAAAAGTTTAGAAATCAAAATAAAATCTTCTAAAAGGAGCTCTATGTGTGCGTGTGCGTGTATGTGGGTGTGTATGACATATATCCATCATATAAACCGTAAACGTAAAGCGGTGAACACCTAACTTGCGCATATATCGAGTTCGCTCTAATCAGGTTAAACTCGCGCTAGCTCGAAATCTGTACATATGATTGACTTGGGCCCGTGGACACTTTTAATCGGGATGGGATGACGAATAAATTTCCTAAGTTTATATTTCGGGGTACTTTATCAAATAAAAGAACCTTGCAAGAATGTAAAATTTGTTCTGCTATGTATTTAGATATACCCTTCAAGCGTTTGATAAGGTCTAAAAGCAAAACCAGTCGAGCTAGGGCGATAAAACTAGTCTAAACTGACTTATCCAACTCTTATATATATCTACGAAATCTGACGAATTAAAAAGAAAGTTAAAAAACAGCCAAAAAAATTAAAAACCCAGTTAAAAATCCCTCCTAAGAATTCCAGATGGAGAGTGTTGTCGAAACCGGTTGTTGAAGTAGTTTTTATGTTAATATTTATTAAAAGCTCTCGAGTTCTGCATTCTGTATTTGAATAAATTAAGGAAAATTAAAATTTGTATCATCAGTAAAATATTTGAGCGATTTTCATTAGAAAATGTCAGATAAATTTAAATAAAAGTAATTTGTGCTTGCGCCAAAATTTGAAACATTAAATTCAACAAGCTGATCCGATTGTTTTTATATTTTAATAATCAACTATTTTACTTCCTATTTTAATAATTTTTCATATTTCTCTGTTTTTAGATTTTTTAAATTTGTTTAATAAAACCACTTATATAAAAATGTTTTTAATTTTCTTACATTTTGACTTCCAAAATCAAAGATTGACAAAATATTTAATAACAATATGGGATAAGGGACAAGATTTTGAAATTTAACATCTCAAAATCTGTAGCCAACATATTTTTATGACGTTTCTGGGAAATTAATTCGTATTACATTACCTATTAATAAAAAAATAACATTCACCTTTGTATCATGAAGGACACGAATCAACTTTAGTTACCTGCCATGGATTCAAGTCGCTGACTGTTCATCAACTTATACCGAAATTAATTAATAATAATGATTTATTTAATCGTAAGACAAGGTAATCAGAGCATTATCATTAACAATGGATTAAAATTATGATAAATGTAATTTTTGGAATTGCGTGAAATGGTAATTAAATGTCCTAATTATGAATTTAATTTTTAAACAAATGTTTTGCTAGCTTAAGAAAAGTTGGCAGAGCAATATCGTTAAAATTGGGATAAAAATAAAAAAGAGGTTTCTGTTAGGGCAGCTAATTGCTAATTAAATGCTCTATTTATGCATTTAATGCTTTTTCATTAAAAACGACATAAAAATTAGACAAAGGTAGCAGTCAAAGCAAAAGTTTTAGTGGAAATATATATTTTTTATAATAAACTTAATCTAGTATTCTTGGGATTTCCAGTTTATGCGGTTTGGCGAATATGATTCATTAACAGCATAATGATTTAATAATGTTTAGTTTCATTAAATTAGTCGGAGAAGTTGTATTATTCCTGATATTTTTTTGATAGAAGAAAAAAGTGTTTAACATTAGGTAAATATGGTGCCTTTTGTTTATGCTAATCTATTATAAAAATATCCCATAAACATTAAACGATAGAAGGATAATGGAAAAAGAGTATTTAAAGGTGTCACTAAAAAAATAGGGAATAAATTTTACAATATTTGTTGCTTTTTTGACCCCCTGTGGAATACTTTGAAGACCTATAATATTATACAAAATAAAGCGAATTTAATTCCTAATAATTTGAGAAATCCTGAGGATATAAATGATTTTTTTTATTAATTCTTTGTCTGTTAGAGAGACTCCTGAAAATTTCTTATATTATTGTAGAAATGAAAATTTAGTAGAGTCTCAGTTTGAATTTCACGAAGCATAAATAATTTATTTGTTTATGAAACGATTAATGGCATAAAAACAAATGCCGTGGGTGACGACCAATTAAGTTTACAGCTTTTAAAAATGTGTTGTCCTCATGTAATTACATAACTCACATTATTAATTATTGTTTAAATAACAACGTTTTTCCTGATGTATGGAAAAGAGCCATTGTAAAGGTATTACCTAAGAAACACTTGGATACAAAGATCTACGACCAGTTAGTATATTGCCAACCTTGTCAAAAATATTAGAGAGAGCTGTTGAAGTACAGCTAAAACAATATATAGAGTCAAATTCCTTGTTGCCAACCATCCAATCAGGATTTCGTAAAAATCATAGCTGAACAACGGCCTTGCTCCATATAAATCTAGTATATTAGTATTGCTGGACTTTAGTAGAGCCTTTGATACTCTTAAGTACAGTTTAATGTCTGCAATAATCCACCACTTAGGTCTCTCTGAGAGTGCTGTAAATTTCTCAGATTCTTATCTTACTAATGGTCAACAATTAGTTAAAATCGATGACGAATTTTCTCAGTATATGGAGCTAAGATGTGGAGTTCCTCAGGGTTCTATTCTCGGTCCTCTGCTCTTTGCGATATATACATCCAATCTTGTAACAAGCCTTCGATACTGTAACATTCATCTTTATCCCGATGACACCCAACTGTACTATAGCTTTAATTCCGAAATGGTAGCAGGAGCGTGTAATTTTATAAACGAAGATTTAAACAGGTTAGTTAAAGCTGAATCTGATCACTGCCTGAGTATTAACAGTGAAAAATCTAATGTTATTGTTTTTGGAAATAGGGCAAAAAGAAACGACATTACTCCTAATGTTAATATTTTGGTTGACAATATACCACTGCAAATTGTTGATGAAGCTAAAAGTTTGGGAGTGATATTAGATTGTAACTGGAAGTTTGAAACACATGTTAAGTATTGTATGGAAGTAGGCATCTATTTTTAATTATGAAGATATACTGTATGGGTCAGTTTTAAACAGCTTGTATAAAAAGAAGATACAAAAAGTTCAAAACTCTTGTTTGCGGCTTATACAGGGTGCGCCAATTATTTCCATTCGATCTCTAGCACCGAAACTAAAAGAGATATCAACAAGATTTTTTGTAGGGGTAGACAGTGTCACTCGGACTACAATTTTAATATATTTTGATGTATACAGGGTGGCTAATTTTTGTGGAATGAAAATTAATTTGGTTTTTTTAAATTGAACACCCTGTATACGATTATGTCTTCTGATTCTACTTAATATTAGATTTACGGTAGTTTTTTGTATTTGTAAATCCGACGCGGCGTTGACAAGTTATTCCTATTTTAAGCAGATTTAATGAAAAAACAGCACTTCAGAAATAATAGCACAAAAACCACATTTTTTAAAAAATTCCTCAAAAAAGCTACTATGATGTAAATGAAACATGCACCTATCACAATAATCACACAACAACTTCACCTGTTGCACAGGGTGTTTGCCGATGGCGTGCCAATAGTCTAGTTTTCAAATGGCAATAACTTAATTTTTTCAAATAGGACACCCTGTATATTTTTCTTCAGTTAGAAGCTCTCCCATTAAAAAAATATAGGCACAAGACAATTAAGCAATCAGTTAGATATTTCCAATACCACAATTAGACGCATAATAAAAAAGAATAAATATCACCCCTATCATATCCAGCTTTGTTTAAAAAGTTACGCTCTGTATTTATCTTGTTTATTAACCATCTACAGTATTCCACTCTACGCGCGAAATCACGTGGTAACAATTCTTGGTGAAGCTGGATATGATAGGGGTGATATTTATTCTTTTTTATTATGCGTCTAATTGTGGTATTGGAAATATCTAACTGATTGCTTAATTGCCTTGTGCTTATATTGGGATCTTCAACTATACTGATCATTAACTTATATTCGTTGTCAATAGTAACAGCTGTAGTTTCACGTGAATGTTTTTCATACTTGACGGTTCCTGTTCTATCAAATCTATTCTTTAAATTCTCAAAAGTATCCTTTTGTGGATGACGTCTTTCTGGGTATATTTGACAATAGACCCTACTAGCAAGAAACGCATTTTTTTGACATTCACCCAGTATCCATATCATATCAATATTTTCTTGAACACTATAAATGCCATAACAAAATATACCTACTGTCATTTTCATAGGTAACTTGATTTCTTATTAAAAATTGTGTAAAATATGTTGTTTGTCACTTAACGTTAATTATTAAAGTAAATAGTAAAGTTAGATGTGCAAAACCCTATATTTTTTTAATGCGTATTAGGGAGAGCTTCTAACTGAAGAAAAATATACAGGGTGTCCCATTTGAAAAAATTAAGTTATTGCCATTTGAAAACTAGACTATTGGCACGCCATCGGCAAACACCCTGTGCAACAGGTGAAGATGTTGTGTGATTATTGTGATAGGTGCATGTTTCATTCACATCATAGTAGCTTTATTCAGGAATTTTTTAAAAAATGTGGTTTTTGTGCTAATATTTCTGAAGTGCTGTTTTTTCATTAAATCTGCTTAAAATAGGAATAACTTGTCAACGCCGCGTCGGATTTACGAATACAAAAAACTACCGTAAATCTAATATTAAATAGAATCAGAAGACATAATCGTATACAGGGTGTTCAATTTAAAAAAACCAAATTAATTCTCATTCCACAAAAATTAGCCACCCTGTATACATCAAAATATTTTAAAATTGTGACACTGTCTACCCCTACAAGAAATCTTGTTGATATCTCTTTTAGTTTCGATGCTAGAGATATGGATATGATAGTGGAAATAATTGGCGCACCCTGTATACGGTATTATTCGGAGAAGGGAACATATCAGAACTGAAAGAGAATGGCTGGTTAAATATGGCTGACAGAAGGACTATGCATTCAGCAGTGGTTTTTCATACAATTATTGTTAATAAGACACCCTCCTACTTGCACAAAAAAGTGTTTTTTTAGATTAGAACTTTTTAGACGGAGCTTTACATACCTTTTGTTTTAAATGTTACGAATTGAATGTTGTTAAAATGATGTACTATTCTAAAAAAAACAATAAAGTCGTTTATTATTATTTTTATTATTATTTAATAAATAGATTTATCTTGTAGGAAAATGGCAGCACAAATAAAAAAAGAGACTTATAAAAAGCTAAAGGGAGCAGCAGGATCAGAAGGAACGGACTACCAAATAAAACTGCTTGAATATTTTTTGCTGCAAGGGTTTTACAAGAAAGAAGAATTTTTGCTGTCTACAGAAAACGAAGAAGCTGGTATTTTCGATGATGTTGTTTATCAGACACAACTTGGAACTTTTTTGCTTCAAGCGAAACATACGTGTAGAAATATTACTTTCGATCAATTGTTTCCGTTAAAATCAATTAAAGGTGATTTTAACTTATTTAAATATTTGAAAACATTTCCAACAATTGTCAACAATTTCGGCATTGAAAATATCCGTATCATTATCATTACTAATAGTAAACTTAATGAAGAAAAAATAAATTTGGCGTTAAACAAAGAAACTAAAACAGATAAATCAAAATACCTTAAAAATGAAATTTGTAATTTTATGTCTTATTTAATTAAGGTAGAATGTTATTCATTTGATTCAAATCAACTTCCTTTACTGGAATTTATTTCTAAAAATGTAAGGGAAGTATCAGAAAACGATATTAAATTATTTTTGGATAAATTAATATTAGTGTCTGTATCTGATAAAGATTTAGATGCAGGAATAGAATTAATAATAAAAAACATTGATTTTACTGAAAAAATCAATTTAAAACTGATTGGAAGCACTATTTTTAATAAAATAAAAACTTGGTTTCAATCTGATAAAGGAACTTACCTTTCAAAAAATAATGCTATAGCATATTTCTCCCAAATAATGAGCCAGAATTATATCCACGGTAAAATAACTACATTATCGATTTTAAAGGATGAATATGTTAAAAAATTAGACAAAGACGATTATCCAGATTCACTTTATGACAATTTGATTTTACTGGAAATACAAAACGTAGAAACTTATACCCTGCATGAGTTTAAAATTTACCAATTTTTATTAAATAACTTAATGTTTTCAAATAACGATAATAATAAAGAAAAAATTCAAGATCAAATATTATTCGTAAACCCGAGGTCTACAGAAAACGTTATTACAAGTATAATTGAATCGTTTGTAGTACCAGAATATGTTTATTTAATTTTACCATTTTTCGATCTCCAAACTTTCAATAAAATGCAACATTTAGTAAAAAATGTAACGGAAGTACAAAAAAATAAACAGTATAAAAAAATTATTTTAATTATCGATACTGAAGAGGTAAAAAATGAAATCAATCAACTTTCTCCGAATATTAAAAATTTTGCAGTAAATATTAGATTCAGTGATTTTTCTATAAAAGTCCAGAAAGAAATTTTTCAGCGAAAAATTGAATTTCAGGGAACGCAGAGAACATTCCAAGATATTATTGACGATAAAAATGTTAATCTGGATGATTTTATTGATGAACATACATTATTACGATTAGTTGTTAATAAAGATAAAATTATAGTCAATAATAACGTTAAAACTTACAAAGAAATACCATTTTATGTTGAAAGATACTTTAATAAAACTGACAAAGTTTTAATACGTGAAACTAAATTTAAATATACCGAAAAGAGCTTTAGTAAACATATATTGAAAAAATGTAATAAGAAATTTATTGTAATATTTGATTCACCCGGAATGGGAAAATCGACTATTTTAAATAAATTAGAACATTTGCTTCGTACAGAACCGTATTGGGTTATAAAAGTAAATTTAGCAGATTGTACAAAAATTTTGTGGAAACTTCGTAAACAGAAACGAGAATTGTTCGCGTTAGAGGAATTTTTAAATTTATATCAGTTTTCAAAGGATATAGAACTTGAGAGTAAAATTTTCCATATCCCAGAAAATGTGGTGTTATTACTAGACGCTTTGGACGAAATCTCTCCAGATTATACAGATCTAATTTTAAATTCATTATCTTCTATAGCTAAAAATGATAATATTAGAAAAATAGTTATTACATCTAGGACTCATATTATAACACATTTTCAAGAAAAAAATATCGAGTACGAGACTTTCGCGTTAGTTCCTTTTACCGAAGAAGAAAGTATTAACCTTCTTTCTATGTTTTGGGGCAAAGAACTAAAGGATAAAAATAAACTCGATAAAATAAAACAGTTTGCCAAAAATCTGATAGAAGAACTAAATAAAACATCTAACTGGAAAGAAATTAAAACTCTTATAGGAATTCCTTTACAAACTAAAATGAAATAAAGTGAAATTTTTACGAAATATTGTAATGATTTTTTGAAAAACTCCGAGAACACGATAGAACTACCAGAAATTTTAAATTTAATATATATGATGAATTTATCAAACGCAAAAAAGAGATTTATGTCGAGGAAAAATGTAAAGCTGACGGTAACGTACATATAGTAGAGGCCGTTGAAAATCAATTCGAGGATGCGATTAACGAACACATAAAACATGCTTTAACTTTAGAATTTGCAGATTACGTATACGATTACTTACAAATACTTGAAACACCTACGAAAAACGAAGAAAATATCCTGAAAATGGGAATTCTTATAAAATCAGGTGATGAAATAAAATTCGTTCATAAGACATTATCGGAATATTTTGCCACGCGGTACATTTGCGAGTTGATATTAAAAAATGAAATATCTAAAGAATTTTTACACTGTTTAGTGAGAAGTGACTTGTTACTGCAAAACATGTTTATCAGATACATGCTAGAAGGTAAAGCTGTACCACACAAATTCAAACAGCAGTTTTTTAATTTAAAGGGTGAACAAATTAAATACGTGATGGGTGATTTAATAGTGCGCCAACCGGAATTTACTTTGCTTCTGATTACAAAATCTGGCTATCAAAAAATATTTAAATGGAACTGTGCATGCGAATTGCACGCTGGTGTCGGCCGTAGACATTCAAAAATGTTTTTAGAAAAATTAAATGAAACAAAAAATATTCATAAACTTAAAGATAGAAGCGGCAATACACCACTTCATTTCGCGTGCGGATATAATTCTAAGGAAGTAGTTGAATTATTGATAAATAAAGGATACCATATTTATGTCTGTAATATTCATAAAAGAACGCCCTTACACTATGCCGCTATTAATGATAACATCACAATTGTTGAATTCTTATTAGATAAAGGACATCCTATTGGTATCTGTGACATTAATGGGAAAACGCCGTTACACGATGCAGTTTATAAAAACAACAATACAATTGTTACAATTTTAATACAAAAAGGACATCCTATTGATTCCTGTGACAATTATGGTCAAACGCCGTTACACTATGCCTCTCGGATTGGCAGGACCAAAATTGTTGAATTTTTATTAGACAAAGGACATCCTATTAACGTTCGTGACAAAAATGGTAAAACACCATTACATAATGCCGTCTATAGTAGTAAGACGCAAATTGTTGAACTTTTGATACACAGAAGACATTTTATCGATATTTGTGACTATAGAGGAAGATCGCCCTTACACGAAGCCGTTTGGTGGTGCAACAAAATAATGGTTGAACTTTTAATAGACAAAGGACATCCTATTGATGCTCGTGACAGTAATGGTGAAACACCGTTGCACGAGGCCGTTTCTGTAAACGATAAAGCGATTGTTGAAATTTTATTGGATAAAGGACATCCTATTGATATCCCTGACCACAACGGGGCAACGGCGTTACACCATGCCGCTTGGAAGAGCGATTCTACAATTGTTAAACTTTTAATAGATAGAGGACATCCTGTTGATCTTCGCGACTATAATGGAAAAACAGCATTGCACTTTGCCGTCATCAGTGGCTACAGAAAAATTATTGAACTATTAATAGACAGAGGACATCCTATTGATGTTTTTGACTATCATTGGAGAACACCATTAGACTATGCAGTTAATAGCAGCAATATGAATATTCTTCAATTTTTAGTAGAAAGAAGACATACCATAGGTTTTCCTGAAAGTTATAGACTAACCCCAGCAGAGTATGTCAATAATGAGCATCAGTATATAAATGATGAAAAATTGTTAACAAATAGCAGTAGTGAGGAAACACTGTCAGACTTTGCTAGTAAACGTCACTATGTGAATATCGCAAGTTTTTCAAAAACTCCCTTAGGCAATTACACTGAACATACAAATAGCAATAGTGAGGAAACACTGTCCGATTTTGCTAATAAATGTCACTATGTGAATATCGAAAATTCTTTACAAACTCCGTTAGGCTATGGCATTGAACATACAAATAGTAATAGTGAAGAAACATTGCCAGACTTTGATACTAAACATCACTATGTGAATATCGCAAGTTTTTCAAAAACTTCCTTAGGCAATTACACTGAACATACAAATAGCAATAGTGAAGAAACATTGCCAGACTTTGATACTAAACATCACAATGTGAATATCGCAAATTTTTCAAATACTTCCTTAGGCAATTACACTGAACATACAAATAGCAATAGTGAGGAAACATTGTCAGATTTTGATACTAAACATCACTATGTGAATATCGCAAGTTTTTCAAAAACTTCCTTAGGCAATTACACTGAATATACAAATAGCAATAGTGAGGAAACATTGTCAGATTTTGATACTAAACATCACTATGTGAATATCGCAAGTTTTTCAAAAACTTCCTTAGGCAATTACACTGAACATACAAATAGCAATAGTGAGGAAACACTGCCAGACTTTGCTAGTAAACGTCACTGTGTGAATATCGCAAATTTTTCAAAAACTCCCTTAAGCATTTACACTGAACATACAAATAGCAATAGTGAGAAAACACTGCCAGACTTTGCTAATAAACGTCACTATGTGAATATCGCAAATTTTTTAAAAACTCCGTTAGGCAATTACGCTGAACATACAAATAGCAGTAGTGAGGAAACATCGCCAGAGTTTGATACTAAACGTCACTATGTGAATATCGCAAATTTTTCAAAAACTCCCTTAAGCAATTACACTGAACATGCAAATAGCAATAGTGAGGAAACATTGCCAGATTTTGATACTAAACATCACTATGTGAATATCGCAAGTTTTTCAAAAACTTCCTTAGGCAATTACACTGAACATACAAATAGCAATAGTGAAGAAACATTGCCAGACTTTGATACTAAATATCACAATGTGAATATCGCAAATTTTTCAAAAACTTCCTTAGGCAATTACACTAAATATACAAATAGCAATAGTGAGGAAACATTGCCAGATTTTGATACTAAACATCACTATGTGAATATCGCAAGTTTTTCAAAAACGTCCTTAGGCAATTACACTGAACATACAAATAGCAATAGTGAGGAAACTCTGCCAGAAATTGCTAGTAAACGTCACTATGTGAATATCGCAAATTTTTCAAAAACTCCCTTAAGCAATTACACTGAATATACAAATAGCAGTAGCTAGGAAAAACTGTCAGACTTTGCCAGTAAACGTTAGTATATATCTCCCCCCCTCCCCGTTTTCGAGGATACTAAACAAGATGAGGGTCAAGTCGAAAATAATTTTCGACTTGACCCCACACATCAAACGGCGAAAAACCACCCCCATAATGGGGGAATCGTGGATTCAGCGTCTCCCTCAGGCAAAATATATATTCCCCTCCATTTTCGAGGATGCTGAACACGATGGTGTTATCAAAAATTATTTTCGACTTGATCCCACCCCTCAAACGGCCAAAAACCACCCCCAAAATGGGGAATCGCGGATTTGGAGATCTAAATCTTCTATTACAAAACTTAACGGAAGGGTTGATACATTTGTGTTTAGAAAAAGTAAGGATCGTATTTTATTTATTCCAAGAAATATTTTATATTAATCGCGTTGTAACATTATTAAAAGAATCAACTGCTTCCATAACCACTCTAGTGTTTATGCCATTATTAAATTAATCCAATTATGTAAAAGATTTTGTAAATATATTTATGTTAAATTAATCCTATTTATTATTTATACCTATTATTTTTATTTAGACGGGACTAGGCCTATGTTAATCCAAGATTGCTGCCTTCGTCATACGAGAAGTAACATTAGTCTTCTTTTGCTATGCTAATGTCTGAAATATGGCCCAACCGTATAGATTGTTTACATCTAAGTACAGATGCAGAAAACCGAGTAATTAAAAATTCAACGTGTAGTAATTAAACAATTTCGTCTTTTTAAGTTTATCAGTTCGTTTTTATTGAATTTGTCAGTTAACATTTTTTTATCATATCATTTTAATTATCCTTATTTGTTACATTTTTCTGACATATGTGCATAAGTCTTTCGAAATTTAAATTAAAAGGAAATATTTTGCTTTGTATATAGAGTATGTGTTTTTTTATATAAAAATATATGTAATTTCATTCATTCTTCATTGTCATTTCACCTCTTAAATTCGTCTTCATGAGCTAAAAATAAAGTTTTAATTATTTACATTGGAAAATAAGACGGTTAAAAGTTTAAAAATTATATAGTTAAGTGAATTTAGGTTGATCCTGATAGAAACATTTTGGATTCAACCTGCACTTGCAAAGGAGGTGTATATAAGTCAATGAAGAGAATACTGTAGTATCATAGACTGATCTTCCTATGACTTAACGTCTTTTCTGTTAAAGCTACAAGACAGTTTAATTCTCACAACATTCATATCAAACATATTTTGGAAGTATATCGAGTCTATGTTTTTGTCTATTTACTAATTATCTATCAAATTTAGTGTCATATTTATTTCATTTTCTGCAAAGAGAAGGCCATCAACTACCGACCTCGCAGAGCTAGAAAAGAAACTCTTGAAGAGGTCTTCTTACTCAAAATTGTAAGGTGGGAATTATTGTCAAAAATCAAACATTAAATTTCATTAAAGTTATAAGCAAAATTAGTATTTTATTATCTATTTATTTCACATTTATTAATATTAATTAATAATAATAACAAGTTCAAATTATATTACCTTAACTTTTTCTGAAAATGACCGTCCTGATAGTCCTAAAACGTAAATTAATTTAGTAAGTGCAGCCTCAACAGTCATATCTTCTCCAGGGATAATTCCAATTTCTTCTAATACCTGCAAAATATGAAAACACAGAATTTTTATTACATAATATAGCATATGCTTTTTATCATGGGTGCTTGGTATTGGCACAGTCCGAAAAGATTGAACAACATTGATTGCTGAAGACAGATGCTTCTTCTATCCGTATGAGTACTGAATATGCGTGAACTAACTAAGTAATAATCTTCAAAATAGCTTATGAAATAGCAAAATTTCTAAAACTCCCACATTATAGTAGCTAATCATTTCGAAAAACATTTTCTACATTGTTGTTACATGTACCAGGATATTATGGATTTGAAGCGGCATGGTGGCTGGAAATTATCCTCTAAGGTAGAAAGCTACAATATAGTCAATATTGCGAAAACGAGATAAAAAATTGTGGTCCAACATTGCGAAAAAAAAAAAAGATACTTTCGACCACGATTCCCATAAATATTTTTGATACCAACACAGATTATAATTTTACCTTACAATTAAATAAATAGTTGTTATAATTCTTCTATCTCTACTCCGTTTGAAAATGCATGATAGCGCAGTTTTTATGGCAAAGGTCTTTATACCGGATTGTTCAATGCAGAAAAAAAGTAAAGGTTGATACCTTCTCGAATACAATACATCATAAAATGTAAATAAGCAAACCCTAAGGGATTAACCAATAATTATATATCTCAGTGACGGGGAACACGAAATTACTTTAATATAAAAAATAGTAAAGTAGCAATATTAAGTACCCACATTTATTTTTATAAAAATAGCATACCTACTAGATATGAATTAAAATTTAATAATAAATATATACACAACCAAATTTATATGATATGGATACTAAAAAGAATCTTTGCAAAAAATATTTTCTCATATTTCGTTTTTAGAAATACGGGGTGATTCCATATAAATTTGTTTGGTTATATTTCGGGTACTGGCGTCATATAAACTTATATAATTAATATAAATATAGAGTTACATTTTTTCTCCCGATAAAACGTCATCATCATCAGTTTCCTCACTTCCCACAGACGTAATTGGTTCTATTGTTTCCTCTATTAACATATCAAGTTTCCAGAACTTCTCTTCCTCTGCTATGACATGTGCGGTGAAATTTTTGATATGGATTGTTTCTCGCGACATATCCCTTCATTTTAGCCCAGATTAGTTCAATGGGGTTAAGTTCACAGTAATAAGGTGGTCACCTCAACACTTTAACTCCATGTTCTTTTGATATTTCATCTACACTATACTTCTTAAATTTTGGTGAATGTTGTTTACATAACTGCAATAGCTCTTTTTTGAGTAATCCCTCTTCTGCCACTATTTCTTTGGTTATTAGCCAATCGGAGAGTTCTTGCTTTTGCCATTTAGTGTTAGATAACGGTTCCTTTAATCTGGAATGGTAACTGGCAAACTGGCATTGTCCATAACTATTACAGAATTGGTTGGTAACAAATATATCATTTGACTGAAATATTCCTCAAAAACATCAGCAGTCATCTCTCCATGGTAGTCTTTCGTAGAATTTGAAACAAATTCGAACAAGCCTCTATCAACAAATCCTTTATCTCCTCCAATATGAGTGGTAATTAAACGGGGACCTTTACCATCTGAAAATTTTAGGCCAGTAGACAAACCTTCTATGAATGCCTGACGAGCATTTGTAACCTGTTTATCTTGCCAAACTTTTTTTACAAAATGTCCTTCATTTATCCATGTTTCATCTAAATAAAAAATATTTTTGTCTTCTCTTCTTAATTTTCTAATTTCCCTTAAATATTGCCTCCTCCTACAAATAATTTCATCTTTCTCTATGAGCGCAGATATTCTATCGTTCTTCTCCCAAATGAAGTCTAATTCATGTAAAGTAAGTTTTCCACAATTTGTCTCTTTTAACGTTTGGCAAAGTTTTGTCTCCACTAATGTCTACTATAGTCTATTTTTATGTATGAGAGAGTATTAAAATAATAAAGCGTTTGTAATCCATAGGCGTACCACTTCTTTTAGTAGACAGTTAAAATATTTTGTGAAGTTATACCTCGAGTATTTTCGTATGAAATAACCTTTGTATAAATATAATAAATATATCGGGTGTACATTTATATTTTCACCTAATTAACCTGCTTATAACTTCTAAACAGCTGAAGGTAAAAAAGTACAATTTTTTCTAAAATATTTTATTTTTCCACAAGGTATGTTAAGAACATTGTGTCAAACGGGTTATGTAGGTATAAGGGTTTAAACTTTGACTTTTAAACAACGTTACGTTCATAAATAATAATTTTAATATAAAAACTACTTCTTACCTACAAATCCAAATCAGAATCGAAATCAGAAGATGAACTGTCGCAACCAATATTTACAATGAGTGGCTCGATCATTTCATTAGTAATATTGTCCAACTTCCACATTTTCTCTTCTTCTTTAATCGTATGATTTACTGCCTTTTCCCAGTTTTCAGGCTTCACATTATTTACAGCCTCCAAAAACAACTGTTTAACATCACTCATTTTAAAAGAATTATTTTTTCTTGAAACTTCTCCCTTTATCTGTGCCCATATCAGTTCAATCGGGTTTACTTCGCAATGATATGGTGGTAATCTAACCACGATTTTTTGCAATTTCATCAATTTCATATTTTTTTAATTTCTCTTTATGAAGGGAACACAAATGATACAGTTCTCTTCTCACAGAACCGGGATGGAACTTAATATTCTTTGAATTTAGCCAATTCAGTAAATCTTTTTTTAACCACTTGGTTGTGGGCATTTTTTCTGTAAGTCTCGAGTGATAACTTGCATTATCCATTACTATTATACAGTTCTGAGGAAGAAGATCTATCATTTGTTCGAACCACTCTTTAAAGACATCAGCATTCATGTCCTCATGGTAGTCACCGGTACGAGTAGATTCAAAAGTCAATAAACCACCTTTAACAAAACCGTTTGAACTACCGATGTGTACTATTATCAGTCTGCGCCCCTTTCCTGATGGTGGATTTAAACCAGTAGATAAATTATTTAAAAAAGCCTGTCTTCGACTTGTAACAGTTTCATCTTGCCAAAATTTATTTGGTGTATGTCCCTCGTTGATCCATGTTTCATCTAAATAAAATATATTTCTTCTTTGGTTTCTCATTTCTTTTATAGTCCTTAGGTAATTTCTTCTCCATACTACAATATCGCTTCTTTCTATTAAAATAGACTTTCTGGAATGCTTTTTCCATAGAAAACCTATTTCTTTTAAAAGTTTCCATAGTGTGCTTCGACTCATTTCAGGGTAATCCTTATCATCTGGAACCGTGGCAAGAACTTTGTCTACTGTCGGAAATTCTTTTCTAAAGAAGAACATGCACTTTCGTTCGAAGTCTTTCTTTCAAATGATTTTCTATTTGAAATTTTAGTTTTCCTGGAGCTTTACGTGCTGTTTGAAACTCGCCACATTTCTCTTCTTTAACAACTCTGTAAATCGTAGATTTCCCAACACCAAGCGTACTACTAACTAATTCCACTGTGTCATCAACACTTTTACATAAATGTTTGTCTGTAAATGATTTAAAACAATTAAATATTAATGTTTTTTCATTAACTGTTAAAGGACCGATTTTTTGTCGTTTACGCGGTACTTCCAAATTTTCCATGATCACACTAGAATTCACAATAGACTGCACACTGCACCTTGCATGTTGCAACTAAACGACATTTAGTAAGCTGTTAAGAATACACAACTGGACCTCCTTACTAAATGGAAAACCTACAATCGCATTTTCGGTGAAATTTGTTGGTAAGGGATTTATCTACTTATAATTCGATTACTGTAAGAAATTCTTGGAATTAAAATAAAACAAAATTGGCAAATAGGTACTTATTGAAAATAATCTTAAGATACGGCTATGTTATCTTTAATACACAGGGCTTTTGGCCTGTCCAAACCTTTTTCTATTGTTCTGTACAGCTTATGGTTATAAAAGACCAATAAAAGACCCAAAACTTGTATTAGCTCAGGTACATTTATGACAATTTTAGGAAATATTTAGATTATTCCGTAAAAATATTTAAAATTACCGTACTAAGTTTTGCATTAGAAATGCTGTTTTATTACTCTCTTATACATAAAAATAGACTATAAAAGTTTATCCAAACTAGGTATCTTTTTTTGTAAATAAAACGAATGTACTTTTCTTCGGATCAAGAGCGTCATGTACATTTAACACTAAAGTTTTCATATGCACTGTTAAATAGCACTTTAATTTCACAGGAGTATAATTAGACGTTTGTGTCATTTTTATTGCACAAATTCACTTGATCAATATTACAGAACTAACAATTCTGCGTGTTACAATCACAGGACTACACAAACAGAAATGTAAATTTTAACTAAAATAATTTATAATCTGCACAACATTTTCTGCCGATTAGAAATTTTAATCCTTTCTAAGAAAGTTGAGGGCTACTTAAATTGATCTTGAATTGTAAATATTTTCTACCTGTAGAGATTACATATTTACCAAGAATTGGTATTTTTAAAAATTTTAGGAAGTAAAGCCAAGATTTCATTTTGGAACAAATAATGCTAAATACATTTTATTTTAGAAATTATCCGCCACTGGTTTATAATGTTATATTGGGGTTTATCTTCTGGGTCATAAAATTTTTGCTATTAATCATTTTCAAACAGAGTATAATCTATATTGTTTTAGAAATAAACGAGGTGATCAGTTGAGAGCACCTTGGCAACCAATGACGTCGCATGTTTCACTTAGGGTTGGTTGCCGGGTAACTAAAAACATATGGTAGTCCTAAAGAAACTGTCAATGTCTGGGAAAGTATATGTATAGTAGATCCCTGATAGAAAAGAAAGGTTGAGATGCTCTTTTTTAGCAGTAAAAAGTTTTTTGTTTAGATGGGAGGTAGATTTGAGTTTGGAGAACTGTTCTCGGGATGGAGGAGTCGAGTAAAAGTAATAGTGTCTCTTATCTTACCTTTGGGATCTTATCAAGGACAGCCTGCTAGATCGACTCACTAAAAACGGTTTATACCGATGATCTTGACTTTTGGTACAAAAGACTTTTCATATCCAGTCAAGTGGCTTTAAAATTCTAAATAAAAATTATATTATTACATTTTAACAGGATAGTAATATTTATTAATAGCATAAAACAGGCATTTATTGACTACAGCTCATAGACAAAAGCCCTAACCTAGAAAGATGTTATCAATGGAGACAGAATCAAATGTATAGATCGGGTAAACCAATGGATCCTTAACCTTGGTATACGTTGGACAAGAGGTGTTAATTCTAAGTTTATAAACAAATTTGTCAATATATTTAGGCTAGGCAGCAGCCAACTTTACGGTCGATTTGTAAATATGAATTTTCGTAAAGAATCTAAACGCTCTCGAGAATCTGGCGTAAAGATTAGTAGCCCAGCATACCCGTCACTACCATTAATAACTCCTATATCATCCAGTTTGCCCCTTTCCTCACAAGATCTCTAGAGATATTTTGGACAGGATCTAATCACAAGGGAGTCCGAGGGCTAATAAATAAATAAATTTATAATCTACGCACGGAGACAGTAAAGTGTACCACGGGCCATAAAATGATACTTTACGCCCTCTAAATTTATTTATTAATTACACTTTACCGCCAAGTCATGTATAAAAAATATTTATGACAATTATTTTCTTATGTATTTGCAAATCTTATACTAACCTTTCCAGTTTCGTATAATGCACTCACTGCACCCTTAGAACATTGTGTTACATTCACAATCAATATTTCGTTCCTGATTGCCTGTTTAAGAAGTTTCAGAAGGTCTTCTCTTGCTGACGGAATGTTTCCAGATCCGAAAGTTTGAATCACTACTCCCGCTACAGGTGGTATTAGAAGTGACTTTATCTAAAACATTAATATAATAACTAATTTTGTTAATTAGATTAACTTGAGATGATAATTCATGTTATTTATCACTATAAAGATAATTTTGGTGAATGGAAACTGTATTTTTTTAAATGATTAAATGATTAAAGAGTATATTCTCTGAACTCATTTAATCCAGTAGGACGTTATAGACAAATATAATTACCATATCAGATGTTATTGTTGGAAAGAAATATAGAACTGCAACATTTGGATTTAAATCAGTATACACGTGAAACTTTTGGTTGCAGTCAGTTTTTTTGATGTAATCTTCATAAACTGAAACAAAAATTAACAAATATTATGCGTTACCTTTCACAAAAAAAAACGAATTTCTGTGTATAAGAAGCAATTGTGCAGTCATAAAGGCTCTGAAACAACATGGACATAAATTGACTCTTTAAATAATAATAGTTCTAACAACACACCATAAATTGTAAGGGGTAAAATGATCTATTTGCAACCCCTTACATTATGGCAAGAAACCTATAAATTCACATTGTACATTTAAATTGCATATACCTTATTTATTTTATCGAGGCAGTGACGTAATTTCTAGTTATTTCTGTTGTCAACGGAATAAACACGAAAACACTAAGTGCGAATACGATTTAAACTTAACGTGCAGGGGAAAACAACTGTTAAATGTTGGCAACACTTCGCGACGTTGCCGCTGTGACATTACGAAAATTCTTGATTTATTTAGAGTGGTTAGAAATTGACCTCCAAAAAAAGTAACTGGCACGATTTCATCTTTAAGTGAACGAAAAAAAATTCTATCTGGCAACGCCGCAGATTTTTGACGTGTGAAGTCACTGCATCGCTAAAATAAATAAGGTATAATACCTACTTACCCTGAAATTCTATACCAACGTCCACTAAAGAGTGATAATTTGGTGAATCAAAAGCATCAAATGTGTTTGTACTAATCTTTGCTACCCGATTTCCTCGAAATAATTTGTTGGCGAAGAACACGCAAACTTCTGGAATGTTGAAAGATCCAGCAATTACCAGGGATGCTAAGAAATTATTTCTTGCATCGTTTCTGCTTTCGAAAATAGGTATCTGAAATGAGTTAGCAAAATATGTTCTCCTGTATTTAATGTTTGAATATTTATAAAATTGTCGAACGTTATCTTGTGTGACCCTCGTAAGTACGTAACAGAGTTTCAAATTTTATTAAATTATACATACAGGGTGTCCCACGACGTATCGTACAAAGTCCAACCATAAGTACTATGGACCTAGGCCATGTCATATCCGGTATTAAAAAATGCCTTGCATATGTGAATTATTCTACGTTAAATATATCTAAAAGTAAAAATCTCAGACCAATCAAATTTGGAACACTGAGTGTGCTCCCTGAGCTCAATAAAATAGGTTTTAAAAAAATTTTAATTTCAGGTCCGGACTTAGTTTTTTTAGAATTTTATTGGTTTTTTGAAAACAACACCCTGTAAGCCAGATCAGACAATTTTTATTTTTCTTACTTTAAAGCTTGTTTAATTTTCAGATAATTAAACATGTAAACTCATATTCGTTCAACCGGCAACGCCGCACCAAGATACATTTGCGAACGGAGTTCAAACCAGGAAGCGGTTTCATCAAAAGTTAATTTTTTTACTCTATTTCACAATAAAATATCACGCCATAGTCTGCGGCGCGGTTCTAACCGTTTCGTCTAGACAATATAAAAAACCCACGCTAACGAACTTTCTAGAACAATTGCGCAATCCGGAAGGGATAAATCTGAAACCGACAAAACTTCGTCGAGCTTAACACAGTGCGTCTCTAACTGCGAATCAGGTTAGACCCTCCGTTGACACCAGCTCAACGTAAAAATATTTTGTTTATCACAGTGGTATTTAGCTGCAATCAGGCGGTACACTTTATTGTTCACTTTATATTTTCAAAATCAAAACTCAGTGCTTCGAGAATTTAAACAGTGCGTTTTTAACTGCGAATCAGGTTAGACCCTCCGTTGACACCAGCTCAACGTAAAAATATTTCGTTTTACACAGTGGTACTTAGCTGCGTATCAGGCGGTCCACTTTATTGTTCATTTTATATTCAAATCTAAAATCAGTGCGTCTCTAACTGCGAATCAGGTTAGACCCTCCGTTGACACCAGCTCAACGTAAAAATATTTCGTTTAAAACAGTGTGTCTCTAGCTGCGAATCAGGCTAGGACCCTCCAGTGTCTTTTCATCACTCACGCAGAACACACGCAAAAATAATATTTTCTTTTTAATTCGTTTTCATTAATATGTGTTAGTGCTTGTTAAACACATATTAATTATAATACTTGTTCATTGATTACTAGTTTAATGTAATGTAATGTATTTATTTAAAGTTTAATAAATGGTTAAATAAAAGTGTTCATAGTTTTTGTTGAATGGAGTTGAGAAGACAAACCTACTACAATACACACATACTCAATCTAAAAATACAGTCCATTAGAACTACGATGCAGTTTAAAAAGGCGGTAACACATTGTTGGCCGTCCTGGGAAACTGGCACAACATAGGGTTTATTCCAGAACCCTCAACAAAGCTTAAGGATGATACTAAGCAACAGTTAAAAAAAATTGAACGCGCAACTTTTTCTTTTCTGCGGAAAAAAATAAAACTTTGAAAAATAGTATAATTTTAATGGATTCACATTCTTCTTATGACTGATGCGGCACTACATTGATAGCACATCATTATTTTTCAACAAAAATCATAAGGAAAGTTCATTTTACTCGATATAAAGTATTATTCAATCAACCGTTGAAATTCCAGGGCCGTATTAAATATCTGGTTCATGTCAAAAATTCACCCTGTATGTAACTTTTTCCACCAGCAATGGACTGAAATTAGAATCTAGAAGATTTTAAAGATATTTTTGTTTTATTTAATTAACAGCTTAATTTTGACAGATAGAAAAAAAGTTATAAAAAAACAAATTTACTTATTTTTTATAATGAAGTGCGTCTTTGGGATATAATATCTTTGCGACAATCCGAATATTATTCTTTGCTTAACGATTGTGTAATTTCGGAAAATAAATTTGATTAATAACAACCACTATGCGTCATATGAAATAAAATTATGTAAATATAACTCAGCGATTTCCAACATTTCGTGTGTCTATTGACGATTGACGATAAGTTTACATTTTAGGTATAGGGTATGTTTAATTTCAGATAATTAAACATGTAAACTCATATTCGTTTACTCGTAAAACCGTAAAACCGGCAACGGCGCACCAAATACGTTTGCAAGCGGCATCGAACAACCCGGAAGCGGTCTCATCAAAGTTAATTTTTTGGGTCGTAAATTTAACCGTCGAGTCTAGACAATAGAAAAAAATCTTACACGTGTTTACGCGGCTCAAGTTAAAAGGACCTTTCGGGAAGGTGTTGCGCGATCCGAAAAGAAAGATTTTTTTTGAAGCGACGGAGGTCGGCGAATAAACGGTGTGTGGTGCTAGCCATGATCAGGCTAGGACCTCTCAGTGTCTAACTATCACTCATGCAGTACACACGCAAACTAATATTTTCTGAATGATGTGGTCATTTCTTTAAATCAACTTTAATACTTTGTTCACGATTACTAATTTAATGTAATCTTTGTTACGTTGTTGTTTTTTTTTGTTCATTTATTTATTTAACGAGCTTTAATAAATGGTTAAATAAAAGTGTCCATTGTTTTTATTGGATGAAGTTGAGGAAGTAAACCTACTACAGCATATTTCTTCACCTAAAAAATACAGTCCACGAAATTCGAACTCAGATGCGGTTTAAAAAGGCGGTAACACATTTGTTGGCCGTCATGGGAAACTGGCACAACATAGGGCTTAATCCAGAGCCCTCAACAGGGTATTCTACACAAAGTGACATTAAAATTTAATTTAGAATTCGAAAAGTTAATAATATACAGGATGTTCCATTTAAAATAACAAAGTTGCTGCTCACTTCCGGTATAACCGGAAATGTCATGTCTTTCAAAATATTTTCAATGAATTCGCCTTAACTTGAGACCCATATATCCCAAGTTTCATAAAAAACGTTTGGGTAGTTTCCAATATACAGATAGTGTAAGCTCGTCGTTGAAACACCCTGTATTTAAGTACTTACTTGAGATCCTGTGATAATTACTGGTTTTTGCAGGCCTTCCAACATGAAGGACAAAGCCGAGGAAGTATATCCCATAGTGTCGGTACCATGAAGGATCACAAATCCATTATAATCATTGTAGTTACACTGTGATAAAAATATTTTGTGCACAGAATAGAAAAATACATCAAAATTAACGATAATACTTGAAAATTATTTTGTTATTAATGAATTCACCTTTATATCATTCGCTAATCTAATCCAGTCTTGACATGTCATGTTACTAGAATCCAATAATGGAGTATATTCAAAGATTTGATATATTATCTCCTGTCCAGAATTGCTGAAAAGTAAATATACAAATTTTAATATATCCAAGTCCGAGAAGAAAAAAATACGCTTTTAATAATCATAGCTTAACATCCAAATTGTTTTCATAGACAAATAATGGGATACTTGTTGTTGTTTGTTAATTTTAACGTCTCTTTTCTGACCTAATGGCCTAAACTGGACGGGACCACGGTCCTTAATCACCTTAAACCCAGGACTATGCCTTTGTCATGCAGGTGATCTACCGACTAACAAGTGTGTAATTGTATCACCAACTCCTATCAGTTCCACGAGATATCCGAACTCATCCGGCCTGTTTACCGGCGTGAATGAAACTGCGTATGACACAAATACCTTTTTGCACTTGCCCAAAGTCTTATCTGACTTTAATTCCACTTGAATGCGGTAGGATTCGAACCTACTCCCCGAACACTGACCAAGCTGAATCGGCAGACGCCTTACCAACTAGGCCACCGTGTCCAGTAATGGGATACTTAATTTCATTTTTAATTCCTTATACTTATTATATAGATCGGCAACAGCGTACCCTGTCTATTTTTTCGTACATTTTTTTTTCTTGGGGTCAACATTAAGTTAAAATGCATGGTGTCTGTATAAATGGTAATTTATTGTTTTCATATAGCGTCCTTGGTTCCTTAATGAATTTCCGTACTAGTCTAGACGTAATATTTGGTTTTAAGGTTTATACAGGGGGGTCCTTAAGTAATTGTACATAGAAGTATGGTAGATTCCTCACTTTAAAATATTACGATTTGACCCAACTTGCTCTAATAAAATGTTGCTAATAAGGAATATACAGGGTGTTAAAAGTTAAATTTTAAGATTTATTTTTTGCAATAACTTTGACGTTTTTCGATATTTATACATAAAAATTTGGAACTAGGGGTTTTTGGTCACGAGAAATCAGAATCTGGTACCTACTTCGATATAATTTGTAGAGGGCGCTAGTTATGCCATGTTTGTGGCATAAATGTGCGATAAACTTTTTTGCTATTTAAGTTAGCGCTATTTTTGTAAAAGAATATTAAATCCACGTTATTTTAGTAGAAAAAAAGCATATTCGTGATTAACCTTAAAACTTAACGGTTTACGAGATAATCACATTTTAGGGATCAGCTGCATGATTATACTGGTAGACAAAAAAAAATTATTTTCTGATTCTGACACCATTCTTGGTGATTCTTATGTAACATGATCTCCTGAATCCGAATATGATCGTAGTTTTCCCCCATCGCTCACCATTTTCGAGGGGTGGCCCCCCACCTATTTTTAACGCTTTTCGATAATTTGGAGTGATGAAAAAAAAACAGTGGTTTGTGGGGGGAAACTGAGGTCATATTCGGATTCAGGAGATCATTTTACATAAGAATCAGCAAGAATGGTGTCAGGACCAGAAAAAAAATTTTTTTTTGCCTAACAGTGTAATCATGCAAATGATCCCTAAAATGCGATTATCTAGTAAACCGTTAAGTTTTAGGGTTAATAACAAGTATGCTTTTTTTCTACTAAAATAACATAGATTTAATATTCTTCTACAAAAATAGCCCTAACTTTAAGAGCAACAAAGTGTATCGCACATTTATGCCACAAATGTAGCATAACTAGCGCCCTCTACAAATTAAATCGAAGTAGGTACCAGATTCTGATTTCTCGTGCCCAAAAACCCGCATTTCCAAATTTTTATGTATAAATATCCAAAAAAGCAAAAGTTATTGCAAAAAATAAATCTTAAAATTTAACCTTTAACACCCTGTATATTCCTTATTAGCAACATTTTATTAGAGCAAGTTGGGTCAAATCGTAATATTTTGAAGTGAGGAATCTACCATACTTCTATGTACAATTACTTAAGGACCACCCTGTATGTATAACAAAACAACAAAACAATTCAAATAAACATTATATATTGCGAATTTGAAGATGCTGTAATTGATATGATGCCGAGAGATCGTTTTATAGTTGTGTTTTTAAAAGGGTCAGTGCAACCTAAACTTTTTGAAACCGCTGTAACAGAAATGGCGGCATCCGAACAAAATGGGTCTAGGCAACAGCAGCCGGTAATTAAAACCGAACCAGGAGTTCATCACGTCAGTACTAGAAGTAAGAAACGCAATAATCCATCATCTACACAGTGTCCACCAAGTGCTAGTGCAAGTGTGAAGGAAAATATGCGTGCTGTGGTAGAAATAATCATGCCACAAAAAAGTTCCGTTTTAAACATTATGTGTGCAATATCTGCAATTGCAGAGGTCACCTAGGTCCAGTTTGTCCAAAGAGAAAGGATGGTTGTTCGTCAAAACAAAAAGTTGTGCAGAATTACATTGAATTATATATTTTTTCTGTTTCTGATAAAAAGGTTGTAGAAAATCCATTTTTAATTAAAATTTTTATTGATAATAAACCCTTGATATTTCAACTTGATACCGGATCAAATTATAAATTAGATTCTTCAAATAAAACTTTAAATGTTTATCAAATACTATTAAACGAGCAAGGTTTGTATGTATGTATGTATGTATGTGTGTCCAGAGGATCTCGAAATCCACTCGTCAGAATTCAATGAAACTTTCAGGGTAGACTAATTCCTATCTAAATCGGCAAAAAATGTAGGTCTCATGTCTGTGAAAATTCGATCTTCCGAGATATTTACAAGAAAAGTTAAGCTTTTAGTTTTATTTCCTAGCAACGGCACATAATAATAACTTGTTTCTATAGTAATATATACTATAAAGGATAGATGAGTACAGTAAAAGTGGGGATATAACGTCACATTCCATAGGCGTACTTTGCAAAATAAGTTTCTATAATATAAATAAGGTCACAGCATATAAAATATATATATACGCACTGCGTAGATTAAATTTTGAAGTTATATTATTTACAAAAAATAAAAATAAACCTTATGCATCTGACACTTTAACATTGAACGAATTAAATTTAACCAATAAATAACAAGGAGGATTATGTGTTGGGATTAAACTTTTTTAATCTCTTGGCATTAAAAGTAACGCTTCAGTACTTACCTAAACTCAAAGATTAAAAAAAAAGTTAGTTCAAGAACTACCTTTAAAAGTCACTGTCTCCACTAAAACTACTGGTATCACTACAATTGTCTTTTCTGAGGTTTATTATTATAGGTTCTATTAAATTATCCATTGATATATCCACTTTCCTAAATGAATTTTCACATTTTTAACATGATCAATGCATTTTCCCCAATGTTCTCTATTTACATCTGAAACTGCCTTCAAAAACAAATTTCGCACATCATGAAATTTAAATGTTTTATTGTTTTGAGAAACATAACCTTTTAATAATTGTGACCAGATCAGTTCAATGGGATTTAACTCTGCGTGGTACGGAGGCAATCTGAGAATTTGAATTCCTTTTTCTCTGGCCATCTCATCTATAATATATTTTTTGAATTTGTTTTTATGTTGCCTTGCTATTACTAATAATTCTGCCTTCAAGCATTTAGGAGGACTGATAATATTTTTAGAATGAAACCATTTTGAAATATATATTAATACAAAATTCTGAATCAATTAAAATACATACGATACGGCTATGAATAAATAGTCTGACTTATCTGTCAAAAGAACAGGTTTATCTAGACAAAAACTATATTAGGCCGATTAGATGTATTAAAATTTAAATTTTAACTATAAATAAGCATTGAAGGATGAGGTAAAAATAAAATTTCTACCTCTTGAATCTGAAAGAATTCAATTTTAAATTTGCCGCTTTATATAAAAAAGGAAAGGTTCATTTGACGGACATAAATAATTTGCTTGTCAAATGACAGCCATCTCATAAATCAAAGTTGAAAATACAACGTTGCCAATTCAATTTCAGAAATCATGGGTTTAGGTAAATATTTATAGGAACGTTGAGTAACACTGTTAAAATGGACATCTGTAAAAATGTGACAACTGTTAAAATGTGATACGTGTCAGAATGTAACAACTGTCAAAATGAACAAATCTCAAAATATGACACCTGTCAGAATGTAACAAATGTCAAAATGTCACACGTATCGTACTTTTCTTTATTTATTACAAAGATCTAACCTAACCTAAAGCTAATCTTTTTTTTTTTGGCGGGTGGAAATGCTTTATGCACATCGGGTAAAGGTTCTTTCCTTCCCCGATAGTGTGAGACTACCCCTTACGGCTACTATTTTATTATGCGAATAGTTTTAATATTTAAGTTTTCATTATCATAGAGAGAGAGAGAGAAAAAGAATGAATGCTTGTACACGTGTACTATTAACATAGATTTCAATTTTTTATTTTACAAGAAATTTTAAAGAGACATTTAAAATTCTCTATTTTCATAGTACATTTTACAGTTGATTGTGACTTTGTATTTTCCAAGAACAAATTGTAATGTAATGTACGAATGAACTATTTTTGTAACTGAAAATTTTTGAAAAAATATGATCTGCCACACGTCGAGAGTTTGGTCACAGGTTTTTGTGGAGGTTTTTACCCAAGTATGAATATCAGACCTATAATTTTCCTTCACTGCAGATCAATAAATAATAAAATCAATTGAACATAGAGTTTTTCTTATATAGTGATAAATAGAGTGAGCTCAGCGATCTTCTGTTGACGGGACGTGTGCCCTACACGCTGCTGTTGTCCGTCCCGGAAACGGGGCCTGTCCACCGTGACAATTCGCGAAGATCAAGCGTCAGTAGATGTTGCCCTAAAAGGCTGAAATGCATTTAACTAACCTCTGTGACAAGCAGTTGATAAACGTCAACAACAGCTGCAGCCAATTGAAAATTAACACTGACAGCTTTTTTAATTTTCCCGCCTACTTTCAAGCCAATCGCCAATCAACTTTTTATTTATCTCCCTATCAGTAGTTCAAGTAGATGTCGCCCACTCCGTGATTTTCGCGAATTAATTAATAATTTGTCATGTTATAAATATACTTAAATTATATACTCATTGGGCTGCTTAAAAATGTAGATTTGAATATTAAGAGCGAAGCTCGGTGACCAGATATTACTGGTGAACAAATGCATATTTTCATTAAAAATAATTTATAATAATATTGAAAGCAGTTTAAATATTTATATTATTCGTCATGGCGGTCCTCCTATTCTTGGTAGAGATATCATGTCTATATTGAAACTTGGTAATAAATCTTGCAAACGGTGTAGGAAATATTGATACCTTAATTAATAAATTTGATTCGGTATTTTCTCCAGGACTAGGTACATTCAATAAGGGTACAGTTTCACTTAAATTAAAAAACGGAAGTGTTACTCCGAAATTCGCAAACTTTGGGCCAGTTCCTTTTGTAATTAGAAGTAAAATAGAAACCGAATTAACAAAAATTAGGTAGAATTAAGCCTTATTGTACCGGTTTTAAAGAAATCAGGTGAGGTTAGAATATGCGGTGATTTTAAAATAACGTTAAATTTGGTTTTAGAAACTGATCAATTTCCTATTCCCCGCAATGAAGAGTTATTTACAAAGTTGCAAGGAGGTGTAGTATTTTTAAAAATAGATCTTTCTCAAGCCTATGCACAAATTAGCTTGGATGAGCAATCTAAGGTTCTTGTCACGATTTCTACAGATAAAGGTCTTTTCCAGTATCAACGGTTACCTTATGGTGTATATTGTGCTCCAGCAAAATTCCAAGAAATTATGGAATCTGTGACTCAAGACATTTTTTTTTTTTTTTTTTTTTTGGCGTAGGCGGATTGCCATTCAGCCAGACACGGATTCGTCTATAATTAGAAATACCCCAAAATATTACCTAATAGCAGAAGTTATAGCAAGAAAAACAATATATGATAGGGACACATGCTTCTCGTCCTGGGACCGATCAGAACATTTTTTTTTTGACAACTCGGTTTGGGGGTAAACAAATAGGTATAAAACAGAGGAAACAAGATTAAGATTCTAATCATAGACGAATCTTAGTATCTCTCAGAAATTCCAAAAAGCAATCGATAATTTTATCAGAGAAATGGGTCAAAGCCGTTTCTACATTCAAGGGAGAAGGAATATTATATTTTATAAGGTTTATATAAAGTTTATTTGAATGTTCCGTGTATTTTTTGCATTCGAAATAAACGTGATTGAGGTCTCCAATTAATACATTAATTTTAAACAGGTGTTTTGGATAACTGGTATGACCAAATCTAGTTCTAATTAAAGATGTAATATAATGTCTTGGAATAATATGATTTCTAAACCAGGGTGAGTTTGGGATGTTTCTCTGTATTTTTGTATATTGATTGGAGTGGAGCAGGATTGTGACCAATCAGACCTCCATCTTCTCATAGTATTAGAGTTTAGTAAGGCAAACACATCTGGGCTACTGATGTTATAAGTTGTGTTATTTCCATTTTCTATTGCAGATTTAGCAAGCATGTCAACATATTCGTTGTGCTTCAGACCAATATGTGCCTTTACCCATATAAAACATATATCTACATTACTATTCATTAGTTGGTACAAAATCTTTTTGATCAAGAAAATATATTGATTAGAATTAAACTTGGGCATATCCATCGCTACCGCTGATTTTAAGACAGATAGACGATCTGAAGCAATTAAAGCTTTTTTAATATTGGATTCTGAAACAAATTGTAAGGCTTCTAATATCGCAATTGCTTCTGCAGTGTAACTAGAGAAGTTATCTGGTAATTTAAAAATATTCTTAATATTAAGGGACGGGACATAATAGGCGCAGCCAGTATCTACAATTGTCTTGGAGGCATCAGTGTATATAACAGTATAATCAGGAAAATAATTTAAATTATAAAGGAGTACGTTTGAACAATTGTGAGGATTTTCTTCATAATTGGGTTGTTTAAGTAAAGTTTTGTTGAAGAAGCAAGGGAAGTCAGTTATGGTGAAGAGTTGGTCGAAAGAACTTAGTGTATGGGTAGTTATCTCACAACTTTGGACAGCTTTACATAAAGGCGGTGAGTTTTTATGAGTCCAGTATTTATTTGTTAGGTCATGTGTATTAAGTCGAATGATTTCAGAATATAAGACATTGAAGGTTGTGTTTGCTTTTTGGGCGATATACTTGTATGTGGTAAAAATCGCGAAGAACATTTTACGAGATTAGAGAAACTTTTAGAGAGATTGCAAAGTGGCAATGGGTCAAGGATCACTTTTTGGTACGATTGCTTAAGGGAAATTTAAACTATACATTTTAGTAGGTGCTTAAAATTAGGTACAAACTAAAAATATACATAGTAGTACCTAGTTAGAAGTTCTAAACAGCCAGGCACTAGTTGCATTCATCATGATGGCCATGCTACGCGTGAATATTTGCCGTTATATAATAAAAAATAAATGCAATATGGTAAAACACTCACTTTGGTAAGACCAATTCATTTTCTTCTAGTGAAAGTCCTTCAGTTACCCGATGGGCAGCGTGCATATCAGGATATTGTTTAACTTCATTTACAAAAGCATTTGGTTCTGGTATTAATGCTAGAAGAAAAGTTCTACTATGATATATTTTATCAGTTTTTCTAGATCTAATAACTTTCTTTTTTTAAGGAAACATTTTATTTTATATTTAAATTATTCTTGCGCCTTTTTACGAACTTTTTTTTTAATTCTTACCTCCTTTATTATTTTTTTGCATGCCTATTGTACCTCCTGTGTACAGAACTAGAACTCTTTTTGTGTCCATTGTTGCGAGTGACTGACTAAAACTGTACAAACGAAAATTTATTTTTAATTGAACTGACAATGAGAACTGACAAGTAGTTTGTGTGTCATATAATATATAACAGTAACTAACTTAAAGCTAAAGCCTTATTTTATTTAAATATTAGCAATAGTGTCTGAATATAATGATAACATGGGAAAAACCCGATATCTGCATTAAAACATTAATTTTAATTTATTGAGTTTATATCTTATCTGTAAATTTCGAAAAACTAATAGCACCACGTGAAATAGCGGAAAATTTTACTAAAATTTATATTATAAGTTATTTTTAAAAAGAATTTGTATTACTGTAAAAAATTATTAAAAATAAAAAAGCGAATTCGAACACCCTACGCGCGCAGAGTCGTTGAATACAATAAATATTCAGGCGAGGCGTTCGGAAAAAACTAAAGCATCTTTGCCTCAAATGTACGAAAAAAAAAAAGTAGTTTAAAGAGGAGACTCTATAGTACGGCATACCGTAACCAGAATTTTCGACTTATTGCCTCACATAATTTTCAAGTATTTTTCATCAGTTCTCGGAGAATTGAGAAAGGTTGGAATTGATCTTTGAATATGTAAAAAAAGTTGGAAATTGGAACCTTTGGTTTATCAACTAAGTTGAAACACACTCTATGCGCGTTTCGCCAACTATGTTGGCATCATCAGGGGTTGATGATCAGATTGTAATATTAACAGGGGTATTTTAATAAATAAAAAAATAGATAATCAATCAATCCATCTTACATTATTTTGTTTTCTTCCATAACAATAGATTCCTATTCCTCGCTTTAGTGTCCTCAAATTCAGCGTAATCAATGTACAGGGTGTCCCAAATTGGTGCGTTTTGCAGGGTATCTCGTAAACTAGAAGAGATAGAAGAAAAGCAGTTAAGATGTTATGACTTCTTTTTTTTGTTAAAGTAACGATAGCCTAATTAAATCTTTAGTAACTCCCTGCAGTTGGAAGATACAGGGCGATTATTGAAAACTGTCGAAAACTACAAGGTACTATAACTTCTTAATTAAGAAAAATATAAAAAAACGTTATAAAAACTTTTGATAGATATAATATTAAAGAGTTCAGTGGCGCACAGATTATTTTTTTTAGGGGGCTCACTAAGGAATGCAAACTTATGTTTTTTTAAATGGGACACCCTGTATATTTTGACGTTTTTCGTTTCCTTTTTTAATTCTCATTCACCTGATACGACATATTATATATCTATTTTCAATGGTTGCAGCTACAGTGCAAATAAACCATTTATGGATGTTATCAGGTGAAACACCCTTAAAAAATTGAACACTCAGTAACGAAATTTAACATTTTATTATAAGGATACTGATGTGTGACAATTTTATTTATCAAAATTATAATTAATAAAAAATAAAACCAGATTAAAAAAATAAAAACAATAAACTTATGAAACAACAAGAAACATTGTAAGAACTAATCTTATTAGAATGTGAAAATTACATTAAATGTTCAAAATGTCCTCAATTTGGTTGTAGTAATAATTGACACCTTTTTCTTACTGATCTTACACAATTGAGTATGTGCACTGGCTTTATTTTTCTAAATATTTTGTAATAAATCTTCCCTACTCTCGAAGTTAGTCTTGTAAATATTATTTTATGATTTTATTTTTGGTAATGCTGAATTGGTTGGAGATTATTTAAACGAAAAACTTTTTAATCGATGAAAACGGAGAGCATTTTGAACATTTAATGTAATTTTTACATTCTAATAAAATTAGTTATAGGTAGATTAGTTGTTACAACGTTTCTTGTTGATTCATAAGTTTATTATTTTTATTTTTTTAATCTGGTTTTATTTTTTATTAATTATAATTTTGATAAATAAAATTGTCACACATCAGTATCCTTATAATAAAATGTTAAATTTCGTTACTGAGTGTTCAATTTTTTAAGGGTGTTTTACCTGATAACATCCATAAATGGTTTATTTGCACTGTAGCTCCAACCATTGAAAATAGATATATAGTATGTCATATCAGGTGAATGAGAATTAAAAAAGAAAACGAAAAACGTCAAAATATACAGGGTGTCCCATTTAAAAAAACGTAAGTTTGTATTATATTTCCTTAGTGAGCCCCCTAAAAAAAATAATCTGTGCGCCACTGAACTCTTTAATATTATATCTATCAAAAGTTTTTATAACGTTTTTTTATATTTTTCTTAATTAAGAAGTTATAGTACCTTGTAGTTTTCGACAGTTTTCAATAATCGCCCTGTATCTTCCAACTGCAGGGAGTTACTAAAGATTTAATTAGGCTATCGTTACTTTAACAAAAAAAGAAGTCATAACATCTTAACTGCTTTTCTTCTATCTCTTCTAGTTTACTAGATACCCTGCAAAACGCAACAATTTGGGACACCCTGTACAGTATACTTTAAAATACTTTGTAGAACTTCACTTGTCAGGCTATGAATTTGTTAATTTTTTAACTATTTTATAAAATTAAATGAAACACACCTGTTAAATTTTGTGATGTTTAATAAGGGATTTATTGTTATAATACTTTAAGCTTTTGTAAAATTAGATTTTTTTTTCCGAGAAATTGATTGGTTATCTCACGCCATTATTTTTTTATTATTTGATATGATAAAAATAAACTCACATGAAATATTCAAGATGTTATCTTTTAAAAATTAATAGTTAATAATCGAATAATCAATAAAATAATTGTTTAATGTTTTTTGTTTGCGTTGCTATTTGTTTTAACAAGTAATTTACCTGGTCATTTAAGTTTGTAGGATGACATATAGATGGTGCCACTATTGAAAAATCCATATGATTTTTAAAAAGAACTAATCTTCAAACTATTTAGCTAATCTTTTCAGGGCAAGTGCATGTAGATATGTCAATCAAAATTGTTGAAGGTGGCTCTGAAGAGACGAAACGTATCTAATATTTCTGATATGGTTTTCTTTTGATATTCACATAAATCAAACATTCATTATTTTTATTTATTACGTTATAAAAAATAATTAATATAATTTTATTACTGAACCCAACCTATCAATTGAAAAGTTTTATAAATAACTGTCATTAAATATGATAAATCAATTGAATTTATTATTTTGTTTATGTAAAACATCACATTTGTGATGTTAAATAATCGTTATTTATTATATTAAAACAAATATTTAGTTACATATTTTTGTTACATATATGAATCAAAAATACAAGTTATTTCTTTCCAAACTATCCATAATATCTTGTGGTAAATACTCTGGATATGGTTTAATATTTCTAAATGTTTTTATCATATTTTCATCATAATCTTCGTATTGACGGACCATCTTGACACGGTTTTGAATTCTATTATAATTTTCATTATAATTTCTTGGTCCTCCTTTCATATGAACTGGAAGTTTTTTCGTACCATGAAGGATTAACGTCGTGTCTGCTATACTTCCAAAATTTTCAGCTAATTTTAACTGAAAATAATTTAAATTAAATTATAGCACAATTTATTTTTAACAAACGCAATTACTTGTCTAGATTAGTAATGAAAATACAATTTCAGCTTTGGCCCCTCACTATGTAGAAGCCGATCATACCTATCATACCTATCACACCTATAAAGACTATTGCGGCGTTGCCGATACTTACACGTCAACTGGAAATTTCATATTATAATACCGAAATTAAAAAAAGTTAATCACTCTGATATTGGTTGGATGCCGCCTTTGGACTCTAAAGGATGGAAAATGTATGCTTTACGAGGTGTGCTCAAAGTATGTCAGATTTTTTTAACGATTAAGGTAATATTTCGTGCTTGATCGTTCTCAGCTTTATGGTCTTGAACTTGTAGTGTATATCTTCATCCCCACAAAAGAAGAACTTTTATGACTTGAAAATATGAAGTTTACATATGACAGTGAACATTATCTCAAATAATTTCATGGACCTTGTTGATTCAACTATAAGAAAACAGCTCTAATACAGTAATACCTACTTGGTCAGATATAATTAAGGTCCAAATTCCATCGGCAATTTCTCCCCATGTCTTCACAGACATAAATGTCCAATTTTGAAATCCGTATTTACTGTCGTCTAGTTTTCGTGGTGATAACAAATTCACAGATGTTCCTAGAATTGAATGTACTCTCACTTAAGTTGTTGTAGACCTTTTTTTTAATTAAATATCTAAAATATATTTAGTTTTACATACCCGAAGGAGAAATTAACCGTATTTGTAATGCTCCTCTAAAAGTATAGTTAATATTAGTTTGAACTTCCACGTGTTCAATATACCTGAGCTCATTCCCTGTTCCTCTGCATCCGTTTGAAGGGATATCGATTTTAACTGGTCGGTTCAATGACAGTGTAGAATTTTCGCTAAAAATTTAGTAGAGCGTTAGTTCAAATACTTCAATGTATCTCATAGGAACCAACTAAAATATTTGAAAAGGAAAAAAAATGAGTCGTCTTAATTTCCACCAATCACAAACGCGCAATTTTAAATTGCAAATGGTTTCTAGATGAAAGAACTGTATGACAGCATCTGTTTCGAGTTTACCCGCGGCAAAACTTGACAACTGTTGTCACCAAAAACTACAATACCTTTGATAACAAGTAATTATGGTCTCCTAGGACACCACAAAATGACGCTAAACAATTTTTCTGATTTTATTGTCGATAAATTTTGTAATATTGTTTTTAAACAGTGATTATTTTTATATTACCTGTACTGTACTGCAATTTGACAAGATTTTCTTTCAGGTACCGTACTCCATGACGTAGCAGCTGTTATTAAACCAAAAGCGTTCATTAAACCAAATCCAAATCTGTCATTAAACCAAAATCCAGCAGAATTTTGTTGCCATCCATCATTGTTGACCAAAGGAGCTAGTTCAGATGTCCATACTATTAAATGTTGGACATCCCTCCAAGTTAAATTTCCACTACAAAAATACAAAATGATTTGAAAATACGACAAATGAACGTTAGACTTTTAAAATAAACTCTATGGCATAATCGAAACCTTTTCAAACGAATGAAAAACAAACTCAATAGGAATTTGCCACAGTCAAGTGGAACAATCGTTTAAAATCTTTGGTGGCCATAAGAAATATCCATACAGGATGTCATTGATAATCTATACTTTATTGAGTAGTATAAATTTTCTAGAAACCTCTAGAGAGATTGAAATCTAGATCTACTCATAGAGTTGTGATACCATTCTTGACCAAGGGAATAAGGCTCAAGTCTGTAGAGTCACAAGAACCAGATTATTCCTGCAAGGAGGAGCACTAAAAGAGCCACTGTTTTCAAAATTTCAAATTATTGAACTTACTTCACTTCAAGTGCCAAAGCAATAATACCAGCAGCTAACGGTGCAGAGGCCGAAGTCCCAGTATGCTTAGTAGTACACGCGTTATTAACATCGGTTGTAGCCTGAAATATTTTTTTATTTACTAAAATATAAAATAACAAAATATCGAAAAATGTATTCTAGAAGTTAAAAGACAATGATATCGTTGCATCGTATTATATATACTTACCAAAACAACTCCAAAGAATAAATAAAAACATAGTTATTGGGTACGAAACAACATCTTTTCATAAACATTACTTGTCAGTTTTGTCTGTGATTAAAACAATATTTTACAGCACAAACACGTTTGTGTTATTTATAAATGAACTATACTTACAATCATTTGATCTTTGTATGCTCCAGAAGAGTATGTTACAGCTAATATAGATGCACAAGCTTCACCATACCAAGGAAATTCCCCTTTTTGGGAAGCGCTACCAATAGATATAGTATAAAGACTTGCTAAATAACCATCACAGTTACAATTATCGTTATTATTTCCACCATTACCGGAAGCCCAAACATATATGGTACCTTTTCCGTGTCGGCCCTTCAAATAAAATGCAAAAAAATGACTTTATTCTTCAACATAGCCTATCAATTTTGAACAGAACTTTCTCACAGACAAATGTTCATGAAAAATGGTTTATACTCTCTACTCACTCACTCATACAAAAGCACCAAAGAAGATTTAAAAGGTTAATCGCTCAAAAAAATAATTTAAAGAAAGAAAAATGTTGCAGAAAATCTTCGGATCTTAGAAAAGAGTTATAAAAAATAATATAAATGGAATATCAATAGAGTAAGTGCAAATTAATCAAGTAATTACAAAATAAATTGCCGATAAAATAAAAATATGTCTGAAGAAGCGTACCATATCTCGAAAAGTGCATTGTAAACACACAAATCTGATAAATGATGCGTTTAGACAGGCAAGTAAGTTAGATTTCATAATATATCATTATTGAGATGTTCCAACTACTGTTAGACAAAAAGAAGACTGATGAGTATAAAACTTTTTAGTGAAAGCTTCAAAAAGCATAGCATAGTGATAATAGCGTTAGTTGGAACAAAACAAAGAAGAAAAAGTAAAGATAGACGGATCTGATAACCTCTTTAATTCCTCGCTCCATAGCTTCCCTTGCTAGCCTACCAGGTCCATCTACTGTTTTTCCATCGTCGTTTGGACCCCAAGATGCACTGTAGATATCCACTAAATGTTGCGCATAACCTAAAGCAGTACCTTCAATTCTGTCAGTTACTAGGCCATCTAACATTCTTACACCTGTCGACATTATAAGTAAAGCAATTATTAAAAGTTCGAAATTGTCCACTAATTGTCCACTAACCACCGATTTTTGCGCCGAAAGCTATTCCAACGCCACATTTTTTATTGTTAGCTTTCATTGCTACTTCACCAGCGCATCTAGTACCATGGTTGTTGGTTGTAGACGACGCAATATTGGGAAATGGATCGTCATCATCTTCGTTACAGTCCCAGCTAATTTCAGGATCCTGAAATAATATAGAAACTGTTACAACTCTCCCTTTGATAAAAGAAGGATTAGCAGTCATAAAACTATAATAATTTGTGGCCTTTTCAGATAATAAGGGATGAACAATACCCTGACATTCATTCAAGGGCGGATCCAGCCGATTTTCTTCCACCCATCAGGTGGAGTTGAGGGTCGGGAGGCTATGGAATATATTAAAAGCTATGGAATATATTAATAAACGTAACCTAGGGGGGGGGGCTGTTGGGGGGGATGCACCCAGATCGCCTCCATACCACGCATAGTTAAATTCCATTGAACTGATCTAGTCATAATTAATAAAAGGTTATGTTTCTCAAAACAATAAAACATTAGTTTTAGTGAAGACAGTGACTTTTAAAGATAGTTCTTGAACTAACTTTTTTTAATCTTTGAGTTTAGGTAAGTACTGAAGCGTTACTTTTAATGCCAAGAGATTAAAAAAAGTTTAATCCCAACATATAATCCTCCTTGTTATTTATTGGTTAAATTTAATTCGTTCAATGTTAAAGTGTCAGATGCATAAAGTTTATTTTTATTTTTTGTAAATAATATAACTTCAAAATTTAATCTACGAAGTGCGTATATATATATATATATATATATATATATATATATATATATATATATATATATTATATGCTGTGACCTTATTTATATTATAGAAACTTAGTACGCCTATGGAATGTGACGTTATATCCCCACTTTTACTGTACTCATCTATGCTTTATAGTATATATTACTATAGAAGCAAGTTATTATATCTGCCGTTGCTAGGAAATAAAACTAAAAGCTTAACTTTTCTTGTAAATATCTCGGAAGATCGAATTTTCACAGACATGAGACCTACATTTTTTGCTGATTTAGATAGGAATTAGTCTACCCTGAAAATTTCATTGAATTCTGACGAGTGGATTTCGAGATCCTCTGGACACACACACACACACACACACACACACACACACACACACACACACACACATACAAACCTTGCTCGTTTAATAGTATTTGATTGATGAAGCATCTGAAATATTACGGTCAATTTAAACCGCTGCAGAGGTGAAAAAGGTGAAACAGGGTCTTTATAATTCGTATTGAACAAACGAACATGGAGACAAAACTTTGTATATACGGTCAATAAATTTAGCAAGTAACATGCTGATACTTTTACACTATTAATTGTACTTACATAGTTCTCATTGAGGTCTTCGTGGGTGTACTCAATTCCATCATCAAGAATAGATATTCTAATTCCCTTTCCTGTAATTCCCATATAATATACTGGAAGAACATTCAGATCTAATTTAGGTAAATCGAGTCTTGATCTTGTATCTCTCTTAAAGAAAACACGTAATTCAATTAGAATTTTCTTCGAGGTTCACACAAAATAATTTTGCAAACCGGCAATTGTTTCCAAAGCCGTCTCAGTTAGAGTATTTGCAAAATTTTTTGGTGTTACTTGGTTGTTGTTTTTACCAAATACCACTGATGACTCCACAACTCATCATTGAATGTTTTATCTGTTGCTGTGACTACCTGCCTCTTTTGAATAAACGGATTTGTTTTTATACGTTTCACTCTCGTTTTCGGTATATCTTCAACAGAAATAAAATCTCTTTTCTGGCGTGATTTCGCTTGCTGTTCTTCAGCCCATACAACCTTTGACAAAAAAAATGAAAAATTAATATAAACTATTTTTTTAAACAGTTTCAATTTTGCTTCATTCTAATAAAACTTCTAGTAAAGCTTTAAAAAGACTAAACAAGCATGTTAAGCAACTATAGTTTACAGACTGAACTTTACATTGCAGGTCATGTAATGTACCATTTACACCAATAATAATTGCTAGCATGTCTGTTATTTAACTTGGCGTTACATGCTCGGTTCACCTAGCACGTTAGCACGATAACAAGCAAAAAATATGTATCAACAGTGTCGTGTTTTAATACATTGACAACAATATTTGTGTCCGGTAAATGTGTGACCTAACAAAGTTATGTTTTTTTTAAATGAAATACCCTATATATTTTCACTCGATTGAATTCCTTCGGAAGAGTGCTTCTCAAAAATATAGGGTTGTATGGGTTTATATCAGGTGGTTTTGAAGTTATGGTGACATTTACTTATATCCCAAAATGGGTTCGTTCATTCAACACCAAATATCTCAAAATCAATAATTAGGAATAAGAAAATTTTTTCACCAAATATCCTCGAAAATGGTGTATTTTTATTTTATATTTATAAATTTACTGTATGGCTCTTTTCCCATACAGGGGCAACCAAAACTCAGGATCACTGTTTTCTCAGTTTTTTCAAATGGAAAACCCTGTAAATAAGGTCATACCAGAAGAGTCCACACTATAAGCTTCCAGAAAATATAGGGTTTACCTTCTTGATTTTCACCGGTAATGTATCTAATTCTTAAGGAAAGTATGAAAAATGTCATAAAAGCAATAATGATATACCCCCTAAACATTCACCTCGATAAAATTAAAGGTCACGTTTGCTGATAATTCCTGTAACATTCAAATGTTCCAAGGGTGGTTTGATATTATTGATAAAATGATCTACATTGCGGGTAGATGTTACAGAAGCTGATTTAGCCAGTAGAATGTACGCATTTCGATTTCAAGGAATGTGCGAGTTTTCGAGGGAGAGGTTTGGGGAATAAGAAGTGGAAGAAAAAGAATAAATTAGCGATGGTGTCGTAAACGTGAATTTTCACGTAACTACAAGGGAAATTGCAAATGATACATTTTTGGAGGGAGGGAGGGGCTGCAAGGTTCCAAGACCTCATTCCCTTAAGATTTCTTTTATCTGGGGATATGTTAAGGAATAGGTCGAGAGCGAGAAACCAACAACGCTGAAGGAAAAATAGAATTAGGGGAATTTTTCGCTCTACTACAAGATCAACTTTAACTGAAGTTCGAAGAACCATCGTAGATAGACTTAATGTATACATATCTCAAAATGGGAGATTGTTTGAACATTTCGTGTGAAATAATGGTTTTTTACATTTTTTGAGATTATTTTATTACCATATTTGTCCATCATTAAGTACACATATCTATCATTAAATGGGCCGCAATTTGACAGCTGTTACTACACCTATATGATTCCTTTTTATACTCACTCTCAGATCAGTATTGAGCCTTTTCGAAAAGAGTCCTCGTTTGTGATAATTTTCATATATACTATTTAGTGGCACTAATATATACGTATCCTCAAATCCCATTACCTAAAAAAATACATAAATTAACATTAATAAAAGTATATTTTAAAAAGAAAAAGTTTCTATTTTATAAACGAACAAAACGATGTATATTTACATCATTTGACAGATGACATGTGACAGATGACAGTTGACCTATGACAGTTAACGTATGACAGTTGGCCTGTGACAGTAGACCTATGACAGAAGCGGCGTGGCTTAAAAGTGGACCAGCGGGGGTGGTTTAAAGTAAGGCAGTTACTGCTTCCGTCTGAAGAAGTGTTTCTATAGAGTGTGATATGTGTAGGATAGAAAGGATGTTTTTTTGTTATTTATCATTATTAAACACTTTTGGTGATTTTAAATTAATTTTAAAGGTTCCTTCCTATTTATTTTTAAGAATTCTTTGGCCTTTAATTTTTCTTAAATGTTTACTTTTGAGTACCCTTTACTTCAATCAGGATTTATATTGATTGGTTGGAAACTGGTAATTTATGAACTAGAAACTGGAAATTCATGATCTGGAAACTGGTAATTTACGAACTAGAAACTGGAAATTCATCAACTGGAAACTGGAAATTTATGAACCGGAAACTTGAACCTGGATATTTCTAAATCATTTACATACAATTTTTCGAATTTTTCTCGACAGTTTTGAGGTTATGTTAAAAGGTGAACTTTGAAAAGTTGAAGATTTTTTCATAATCTACAACTTTCATACTGAATATTTTTCAAAACTAAAAATAATTATTTTTATATTTATCTGCATTTTCATTATTACAATTGAATATTTATAACAATACGGAACAAAAATCAAATTTCAAATACAACAATGAAATACTTCCTTTGTATTTTTTACTATAGAATTCAATGGTGTAATGAGTTTTTTAATTTTATTAAAAATCTAACCAAATTATCAACAATTACTGAAAAATTCGTTATTGCAAAAATCATTTTTAACCTAAAAACTTTAATATCTTGAAAACCGTTACATTTTTTAATCTGAAAATTTTTTTGTTTATCTGAGTCCTAAAAAGGTATACTTCCACAAAATTTCGTCAACATTAAATTATTCTTGCGGAAATAAAAAACTAAAAAAAATTTTTTTAATAATTTTTTGCATTTTCCGCGAAAATTTTGAGGTTATGGTAAAAAATGACTTGTATAGAAGTTGTACATTTTTTCTAGATCTACAACCAAGGGCGGATTTACGGGGGGGTACAGGGGGTAATACATACAAAACTGTTTTACATCATAAAGAAAGTGGTGCTTCTTATAACGCGATAAAAAAAATGTATGCAGCTTCCTTATTTTACTAGACTTTTAATAGTAGCAGTTTAAAAGTGTTTTTTTTTGTTTTAACCATTTCTAAGTACTTTCCTAGTCTCCTTGTGATTATAATTTAGTATTAATAAAGTTTTTTTTAAACAGATCGACTTGAAATTTATTTGCAAATTGTTAGGAAAGGTGTTTAGTTCAGAAGTAGAAAACTTTCGATAGTGGCGTTTTTTTCATCAAAAAGGGGGGGAAAAAAAGAAAATAAACTTGCGCAATCGATAAATTATCCTTTTTTAATGAATTAATGTTAAATACAATTTTTCATGAGAATAAACCCATCCCGAGTTATAGGGCGTAAAAATTACGATTTTCACCATAAAAATCGTACATTTCTAGTTTTTTAAATATAACCGAATATCTGATATTATTACGTAAAAATTTATATGAACTAATTTTATGGCCTTGAGCTAACAATTAAAATAATTTTTTTTATTTTTCTACGATTAATACGAAGGAAGATCTGGCAATTGAAAAATGGGTGTTTTAAGAAACTGGATCGTTCTAGCGCAGGGGTTCTCAAACTGTGGTACATGTACCACTGGTGGTACATTACAATGTTTTAGTGGTACAATTTAACATTTAACATTTTGTTTTCAGAAACACATATATTTTTCTTCAAGTTTTTGACTTTAACGGCTCTAGCTTTAATATTGAAATGACGACTTTTCCAAAAACTTCGAACAATTTCGCGACACATTGATTTTTAACGGCGAAATGCTTTTATGGTGGTACATATATTTTTGTTTCATATTTATGTGGTACAAAATTTGAAAAGTTTGAGAACCGCTGTTCTAGCGTAAATATCTGAAAAAATATGACTTCCACAAAAAAATGTTTATAACATCTTAATGAGAGAACAACATTGGGAACATTTTTATCGCTATCTAGACTGTGGTATTTGACAAAAAATCCTTTTGCAGAAAGTCGTAACATATGTTTTTACAATTTTTACAATTAGTAATTTTTAGCCCGATGGATAATTATTTTTTAAGTTTTGGTCTGTTAAAGTTGAGCTAAATTTTTGTTTTTTATGACATTTTCAATTTTTGGTCAATACCGTGAAAAGTATTGATTTTTGAAAAAAAAATTAAAGAGACAAGGCTTTGAGCAAATGTTCTTCCGAATAATTACCATTTTTTTTATCTTTGCGTTTATAACTGTCAATGTCATTTTTTCGGGTCAAATATTGAAAAAACGGTCATTCCAATGAAAAAGTTTGTCATAACATGATATTTCGGCGATATCCTAAGCTTTAAAATGGATTATTCTACATTATTTAATATTATCAGCCAAAAAAAGTTACGGGAAAAAAATACATTTTTTTTAGAAATGTACGAATATTGTGGTGAATATCGTATTTTTCTGCGCACTATAACTCGGGAGGGAACATTAATTCATTAAAAAAGGTAATTTATCAATTACGAATTTTTTTTCTTTTTTTTCACACCCCCACCTACCACCACTCAAAACGCAACTAACGAAAGTTTTCTACTTCTGGACACCTTTACTAGCAATTTGCAAAAAAATTTAAGTCGATCTGATCAGTTACTAGTTTCTGCTCGATATTAAAAAAAATTTACTAGCTTTCTTGGACTACTTGGTAAGTTTTACCCCCCCCCCCATAAAAAAAAGCTAAATCCACCCTTGTCTACAACTTTACTATTGGATATTTTTTGATAAGACGTCAATTTTCGCGGAAAATCGCAAAATACCATTTTGTCCCCCTTCTAACCCCCCCATAAAATTAACCCTTTAGCACCCCTCTTGTTGCACGAATTTTTTTACGTTCATTATAAGCCCCTTTATCAGTGGCGGTTCTAGAAATTAAGGGCGGGGGGGCACATACAAGTTTTTTTAATGATCTGATTCTAATCTACTACTAATCTACTAAAAGTGCGTTCAGCAGTTACACTATTAGTGGAGTGAAATTAGAATTTTATATGGGTGTAAGAACTAAGTCAAATTTTTTTAATTTTTTCGATTTTATACATAAAGAGAAGCTTGTAAAAAAGTTTTCAATAAATTTGGGCTGGAACTTCGCGAGATATGTGCCAAAAACGGCATTTTTAGTATTTTTCGAGTGGATTGCTTCACTATTTTTTAAATATCTACGGCTCTAAGAGTCGTGGAAAAATAAAAAAAAAATTAAAATGACCGTGAGGAGTAGAATATCGATCCGTATAGTAGGTTTTTAAAAATGCATCCTAACCACAAAAAACCAATTCGCGCACATTATTTTTTTACTGAATTGGCAATAAATAACCAAAGAATCCACGAATTTTCTTAAAAATTGGAGAAAATATGTATTTTTATGTCGGGAAGGCATGGTAAAAATTAAAAAAAGAAAAATGTATTTGTCCAGCCAAAATCGGCATTTTTCGAAAAAAAATGAATTGGTCTTCATTTTTGAAAAAACAATAGAAGAGAAAAATTTTTTATCTTAAAAAGAAGGATTTTGTGTGTATTTTTGTCTAAGAAAATCCAACATTTTATTTCTTTATTTAAAGTGCCCAATTTAGGAAATAATAAAGAAATTCGATTTTCATTTTTATATTGATTCGTTTCCTCACAAAAATCTTACTTTAGAACCTGAAATATATTTTTTATTTCTTTAAACATTTTTTGGACCGAAATACAGTTTTTCTAAGAGAATCAAGCATAAATATCGCGATAAAAAAATTGGAAAAAAATGAAAATCGAATTTTTATTTTTTATTAGTCCCCAAATTGGCCACTTTAAATAAAGAAATAAAATGTTGGATTTTCTTAGACAAAAGTACACACAAAATTCTTCTTTTTAAGATAAAAAATTTTTCTCTACTATTGTTTTTCCAAAAATGGCGGCCAATTCAATTTTTTTCGAAAAATGCCGATTTTGGTTGGACAAATAAATTTTTTTAAACATTTTTACCATGTCTTCCCGTCATAAAAATACATATTTTCTCCAATTTTCATTTTTTGAGGTTAGGATATATTTTTAAAAAACCCTACTATACGGATCGATACTCTACTTAATCACGGTCATTTGAATTTTTTTTTATTTTTCCACGACTCTTAGAGCCGGACATGTTTAAAAAATAGTGAAGCAATCCACTCGAAAAATACCAAAAATGCCGTTTTTGGCACATATCTCGCGAAGCTCCAGCCCAAATTTATTGAAAACTTTTTTAGAAGCTTCTCTTGTATATAAAATCGAAAAAATTAAAAAAAAATTTCAGAATATTTTCGTCTCATTTCACTTCACTATATGGTACAATTTGGCTAGATTCGGAAATGCATTTTCAAGATCATTTGAAATGATATATGGTAATATTTCTTAAGTTGTTACATTAATTTCATTATCTTTAAGTTCTCTAAATAATAAACTAAAATCCTGGTATTCGGCAATTACATCACTAGTTATAAAATCGAAGGGGGCGCTAAAAGCGACATTTTGTAAAGGGCGGGGGCCCTTTATCACTTCCAATCGTAAAAAGCCTGCAGAAAATTTTTGTACGTTTTTGCAATTAAATTACCTATCTCGCATGCACTACGTATCTGGAACTTTGAAAACAATAAATTGCTATAATGATTTTCTGTTTTTTTTTTCAATGAATCATTTAGCCCATTTACCCTTTATTATGCATGAAATTACCAACATTTTAAAGCCTTGCCATGTAAATAAAATATATGTATGAGTACAGAATTACAACATGGGAATGCCATTTACATCACGAACGTTTTTTGGAGAAGATGAATTTCTATTCACACAACACGTTCCGTTAAAAATTGTTCAAACATGTGGTTCCTTATTATACATTTGTTTTTAATATGCTTTACTGAGTCTAAAATAGAGATAGATATTTTAAATACTCAGAAAGTCCAACAATCTTTATGTCAGTGTATTACTAAAATTCCTGAAAATTCCCAATTTCCGAAACAAGAAGGAATAAATCTATTCCTTGAAGATACAACTAGATTTAATCAACTACTATTATCAGAATTATCAAAAAGCAATAATTCTTATAAGGTATTGGACATAAAAAAATTGCGTTTTATTTTATTGACCAAAGGAATATTTGAAATAAAAAATACGAATTATCTAATAGAAATAAATTCTTATAAAAAGTTTTCAAGCTCATTAAACATTTTAAGCAGTAGTAAATATTGGAATCCTACCGCACATTTCCTGATATTCTCATATAAATATTTATCAAATCCTGATGCAATAGCTGATCGAATATTAAAAGAACTTCATAAAGAGGATGCTGTAAAAGGATTAGTTTTATTGTTAGAAGCCAGAAATACCACGAAATTTAATGCCTATACAATGAAAAATAAAGCAACGATTGTTAATTCTTGCGATTTTGGAAAATTCACAAATAATAACCTAAAAACATACAAAATTATTCAATTAAAACTCTATATAATTTGTATCACAAATAATAACCTAAAAACATACAAAATTATTCAATTAAAACTCTATATAATTTGTATCCCCCTTATAGCATGTCTTTTAAAATAAACAAAGATGTATCAGGAATTGAAGTTAATGTTTTGAACACCATAGCTGATGTATTGAAGATTAATGTCAAATATATAAGCATTCAAACTGCAAAGGGAGACGTTTTTAGCAATGGTACTTTTACAAATGAATTTTTAAGTTTACACGAAAAAAAAGTCCATGTTTTAATTGGTGGATATGTACTAACGCCTGGAAGAGTGCTTTTTACCAGTCCTAGTATTCCAATATTAAATGATGAAACGGTATGGTGTGTACCTCATGAGTATATCTATCCAAACTCTCTGAAAATTAATTTATTTTTTTTCTTTGGTACAGTTTTAATTTACTCCATTTTAATACCAATATTATGGGTTTTAGATCGAAAACATAAATTGAAATATTACAAAAGTGTACCGCATTTAATTTTAAACAGCTGGGGAATCTTTTTGGGAAATTCCATTTCTCGTTTGCCAAGATGTAAAAAAATGAGATTTTTTTTAGGGTTAATGCTATTACTGGCATTTTATGAAAACGAAGTAATAACAAGTAGAATGACCAGTTCGTATATTGGATCATCTCCAGAAGAAAAATATAACTCCTTTAAAAAAATGTACGACTACAACCTAACTACGTATTTCCATTCAAAAAATTCATTTAGATATTTTATAAATAAAGATATAGAAGGTGTACCTTCAGAAACGATTTTGAATAAAAAAATTATATGTAAGAATCATTTGAAGTGTATTAGAGATGTAGCTGCTGGTAATTCTTCATTTTTTTTAACAAATCTGCATAAAAACTATTTACTACAATTTTTTAAAGAAAATAAAACATCGATTTACTGTTTTGACTTCATAGAGAGTATACCTGTTTCGATCTTAATGAGGAATGGTTTTTTACTTATTGAACACTTCAATAGAATCATTGGACTGCTTCAGTCTGCAGGAATTGTACATAAATGGGAGCGTGACGTATTTACAAAACAAAAGGATGATAACAAAATACAGTTGCACAAACTAAATATTAAGGATGTGGAAGCAGCTTTCTATATATTAGTTTTAGGATGTAGTTTATCTTTTGTAGTATTTGTATTAGAAGTCTGCTTTGATCTGGCAGGCAGACTATTAGTTATTTTTGTATTTAGCTCTATTCACTGAAGTATAACCATATTTAAATATATTTATTTAAATTTGATAATTTGAAATTGCTATTATTACACTTATTAGAAAGAAATATTCGTATTCTTTAATTCATAGTATCTTGAATGAAATCTAGATGGCGATGTTGTGGCATTACTAGATGGTCTTTTGATCTAGTGTTCTAGGATTCAATTTATTTGCTTTTACATACAATAAACAGTGCATTATGTAGATTGATGGGAGCGTCAGAATTTTTTGTTGTTTAAATAAAGGTCTACATGACTCCAATGTAAAAATCCTGTAGCACATTTTTACCACTAATATAAGATGCAATTCCAATTTCAATATCATTGCATATTAAGGGACTTCCAGGATCACCAAAACAAACATCTTTTATTTGGTAGAATCTATACGAATAAGATGGAGTTTGTTTACATTTCGGCGCTCGCCAACAACAAGCAACAGTCTAAGCGCAGTGTTATTAAATTTATAATTCTAGTTTCAATATTGTCAAAGTTATTCTAATTTTTTCCGTCATTACCAAAAATCTCTAATTTTCGAAACTAATAACACCACAAATCATATTGATAGATAAATATTGACAAAGAAACTTTACCACGATTTAAGTTTAAACCATTTCTACGGAAATGTGTTAGAAGCGGCAACTAAGCGCTATCAAACGTTCGATTTTTATCAATGAAACCAGATGATGGAATATTACTATTGAATTTGTGGCAGTCATGTTCCCCTAACTCTGTATGTTTACTATTGTGTTTTATAGGTAATATTGTGCCCGATTAAAAATTAAGTTTAAGTTGATTGATCAGACAAATATGGTTCAACAGTGCGTTGTGTGCGGCAAACTGGACTATTTAAATCCTGATTTATCATTTCATCGGTAAGTTACATATAAACTCTTTAATAATACCTAAAGGATTGTTTTAACTTATTGCAAATTGTTTTGATCGTTTTAACTTATAATTTTTATTTCTAAAGAAATGCTATTCATATATTTTTTTGTATACATTACTTTTCTACAGATAAGATAACGACTTATAAAAACACTTTCTTTTTTAAGGTAAGTTAAAACGATCAAAACAATTTGTCCAACTTATTTTGAAGGCAACTATACCTAATAAAAAGCCAACAAAAATAAAGTAGATATTTATAAAATGAGAGAGAGAGTTGTAAATCATTTAAATCATTTTTTTGTTAGTGTTGGTGTTAACTGAAAATGTAATTTTGTAATGTGATTTAATTTAATTTTTTTTAACTAGTTTTAAAATTTTTACCTTTCCTCGTAATCTTAGACAGAATGTGAATTATATTGGTGACAGTTTACATTGGGCGCCATCTACTATAAAGAGTAGAGATTCTTAACTTCAGGTGTGCTGGCTTGCTGTTTATAGAAATCAATAATAACGACTCATCAAATATAATTCATAAACATTTATTTATGGCAGGAAATTAAGTAACGAGTGTAACAAGTGCTTGGTCGAACAAGGTAAGTACAGTTTTTATTTATTTAAGAAAATTAACAGTTATGAAAAATTTTTATTGTCACACCCTGATCTTATTCTCCAAATTAATACTCTAACCTAACTTATTTCTAGGTTAAATAAATCTTAAGCTTAGTTAATTGTTTTATGGCCTTTTTATTGTTTTGATGCTTTGTTAAATATCGATATTTAATAAAAATATGGTACCTTTCTTTATAATTAGTCTTTTTTTTATTCTTTTTCCTTTAGCTATTATGGATGGATAAATATTCTTTTTAAAGATTTACAACTGAACGGGATAAAATTGAATGAGGATACAACTGGATCACTTTACTGGATACTGAACAGGATGAATAATTTGGCTTCTTGTCTTGATTTTAAAAGTTTTTGACTCGATTTCATTTGTTTTTGTTATGCGGAGCGATGTGAACACTTCGAGAGTTTTTTAGAAAAAGTCCTGCTTGACAGCGCGAAATACTTTTTATAAATCACCAAGTAATAGCTTACTAGATTGAAATTTGACAGATTTTTAACGTAAATTTTTACAAATTCAAAAAAATATTAATTTTTATATAAGTTTTAATTAACAACAAATTATTCTAGAGACGAAAAGAATAATTTTGATATAATTTTCACACTATTCCTACTTATATTAACTTTATACAAAGACTTTTTATGTTAGTTATTAATTTTAGAAATCCGAAACTCTATTTTTCCGATTTATACTTTTACTAGTGTTAGTCTATAATTTAAAACAGTATTATTATAAATATGATTTTAAAATTGGATAAAAAAAACAACAGATTGCTTCTACCTACTGAAACGTGTGCCTATCATTAAGTATTGATTCCGACATACTAGAGTCACTGAATTTTTTTGATATAAATCATAACTAACGGAAAATTTAATAGAGATTAATTCAATAAATGGTATATGAGTAGGGGAGATCGGGGTTAGGATAAGAAGTAAATAATTATATACAGCAAGAGTTTACAGTATTTTTTAATTGATGATTGATACAAAAATTAAGTAATGATAGGTAATTTGGTCACGTTGAATATCGTCCCTGTAATTGCAAAATGTCGTATGTCAAAAATTCCGTATATGCGTATAAAACACAAACACGTTAAGTTAACGCCTTAAATGCCATATAACATGATGTTACATCATAAAAATAAGCTATAAACTGATTTCTGAAATAATTAAACAAAAAAGTAAAAAGATATTAAGTTTTCTTGCTCTCCTGAAAAGTGGCTTTTTTTGACATACGACATTCTGCAATTACAGGGACGATATGGAAGAATGAAATAAAAACCAAACAATAAATCAGCTCTATTTTTTCGGAAAATGATTTCGATTAATTTTTCTAGTTTGGTGAGATTTGTAATCTATATAATTTTAATACGGCACTTATTTATTTATTGTAGAGCATAGGGATCAAGCTTTTCAAGCAGTAGAAATACAGATTCCTCAAAAAAATTCTATTATTTTAATATCAACTTGTTTTTCATAAATCGTACAATTCATGAGATCACAACTTTTAGGTAAATCGCTAGACTGAACTTTGTAGTTATGAAATAAAATTTCAACCACCAATTCATGATTGTTAAAAATTGCAAGCAATATTTTTTTGCCTTAAAACTAATGTCTGGTTAAAAATCCAGTTTTATTTTTTCACTTTTTCAAACCAACAGCTGGTATTTTTATGCCCCTTATTTTAAATTTCAATGGTAACTTAATAATTGATAAATCTACATTTTTTGTTCTACCTTCTATCACTTGAGATGTGAGTATCCTTATCACTCATCTGCGTATTAAAAATTATATTTTATATTAATATTATATTAATGTTGCATTTATTGAAGCAGGAAAGGATGGTATAGATGAGATATAGGTTATGTTTCGCCCATCTCCCGCCGCCGGCTAACCACAGGTACGGATCCCGATTGTTAGCAAATCAGGGTCCGCAAATTGCCTCTTCTAAAAATGTTTTGTTATTGTTTTTAGTAGTACTTGTTTCATATTTCATAAAAAATACTCCGATTTTTCATAAAACAATTTTAATTCTGAGATATTGATAATTAAATTAAAATCTTCGGTATCAAAAATCTGTATAAAAACACATTTTTGATGTATTAATGCTTTCTATGATCAATTTTTATTTTTAATATTGTTTTATTTGATTCTTTACTCCATTCCCACATTTTAAAATCTTGGGGTATTATTTGTGAATATCATATCATTTAAATATGTACGTGAGTGACATAAATTATGATTTATGACACGCTACAGATATTCAGAATACAAATTTTTATTCTTTTATTTTAAATTCTATTATAGCTCAAATATTTTTTTTTTTTTTTTTTTTTTATTTCCCATTTATTTGCAATCTATAATAATTATTATAATAGGCAAATTATGTGATAAAACAATACAATTGACATGCTCAAAAGAAATCCATTGATTCCTTTCTCTTACAGCTATAATTAATGACTAGATTAATTAATTTTGTCTATTGGGATCGCACTAACATTCATTAAAACCTATTAACCAGGTCGCATGGAACATGTCGTTTAAGTCTACGCTGAACTGCTGTATGTACCATAAGGTTAGATACCAGTCTATTGGGGTGATGGCTTAATCTATTTTTATAACTTATGGATAAGTTTTTTATTTCCGTTTTGACCGATGCCACTTGGAGGTCACGAGCTATAACAAAATTTGGCACAAACCATGGAGCGTCTACCATAATTCTTAACACCTTTGATTTGAATCGCTCCAAAATTTCAATATTGGAGTTGGCAGCTGACCCCCACAATGGGCCGCCATAGGTCCATATGGGCTTGAGGATTGCTTTGTAGATCAGTATCTTGTTTTTTACTGATAATTGAGATTTCCTACCCAACAACCAGTATAAATCTTTTAGTTTGTGGCCCAATTGCTTGCGTTTGGTGAAGATGTGTTTCCTCCACGTTAGGCGCTTGTCTAGGTGCATACCTAGATACTTGACATCTTTTCTTTGAGGTAGAGCTTGGTTGTTTAGAATGACTTCTGGGCATTTGTCTTTGCGGTTGGTGAAGGTTACCTGGACAGATTTCGATTCATTCGCTTTAATGCGCCATTTCTTCAGCCACTTTTCTATTTTATTGAGGTGGGACTGCAGTGTATTTGATGCTATTATAGGGTCTTTGTTTGATGTTAATATGGCGGTGTCGTCTGCAAATGTAGCTGCTAATACATCATTGCTTGTTGGTAGATCGGCTGTGAATAGGAGGTAAAGTAACGGCCCCAGAACACTGCCTTGAGGAACTCCGGAGTTTATTTTGAACAGTGTTGTTTGTTCATCAAGGTATTTAACAAGGAAATAGCGATCTTTGAGGTAGGAATGAAGGATTTGATAGTAGTTAATGGGCAAGGATTTTCTGATTTTAAATAAAAGGCCATCATGCCAGACCTTGTCAAATGCCTGCGTGATATCTAGGAATGCGGCAGAACAGTATCTTCTATGTTCGAAATCTTCGTTAATTTTTTTTGTTACACGATGAACTTGCTCGATTGTTGCATGCTCATGTCTAAAACCGAATTGATGATTTGGTAGTATATTTCTTTGGTCAATGATTGGTTGTAGTTTTTCGGCGAGTAGTTTTTCTAACAGCTTGCTCATTATAGGAAGCAGACTTATAGGTCTATATGACTTCACTTCTTCCAGAGGCTTACCCGGCTTAGGAATTAGTATAATTTGTGCCACTTTCCACTGCGATGGAAAATGTGCTGTTCTTAGTGTAGCATTATAGATGTATGTTAGGTATTTTATAGCTTTGGGACTCAGTTCTTGCAAAATTCTAGCTGATATAAGATCATACCCTGGGGCTTTACGAGGATTTAGCTTAGTCTTGATAGAATTTGTCACTTGCTTTACTGTGAATTTTTCAATTGGAAGTTCTAGCTGAAAAGGAGATTGTAAAAATTTGATAATTTCAGCATCATTGTTTTCTATAGGATCTGCTGGGAACGGCTGAAAGACTGTCTCTAAGTGTTTTCCAAAAAGTGCTGCTTTCTCGCTACTAGACTTAGCCCATTTGCCTTCTTCTGTTCGGAGTGGAGGATGGTAGATCTGTTGATGATTTATTTTTTTTGTTGCCTTCCATAATGAGTAGTCTGTGGTTTCCGTTGCCGTTAAATTACTCAAGTATCTTTGTATCCCGGTATTTTTGTGTTCATTTAGCATTCTTTTCAGTTCTTGTTGTGATCTGTTAAGTTTCGTTTTATCTTGAGGAGCTCGTGTATTCTGCCAGATTTTTCTATATCTTCGTTTAATGGCTATTTTTTCTTTTATTATGGTAGGTAATTCCTCATTATTGTTTTTTCCTTGTTTATTGGGGGTAGCTTCCCAAACACTAACTTGAATAGATTTTGTAAATTGTTCAACCGCTTCATCAATATCTTCTTTCGTTTTTAAGAGTATGTTTAGATCAATTGTATTATCAAGGGTCGTACGGAATTCATCCCATTTAGTGTGTTTGTTGCTTAGGTATAAGGGCTTTTTTTTTTCTATTGCTTCAGTGCTTAGTAGAGCTAAAATGGGTGAGTGATCGGATGATAAATCCAGACATGATTTGAGTGTGAACAAGTTGTTAGGAATACCTTTTGTGACGCAGAAGTCTACTAAATCTGGCAGTTTATTCGGGTCTGTAGGCCAGTATGTTGGTTCTCCAGTAGAATACGATTTTAGATTATTCTTTTGTATGGCCATATACAGTTGTCTACCTTTGGGTGTAGTTAGTCGCGACCCCCAAGGGGTATGCTTTGAGTTATAATCTCCTCCAGCAATGAAACGATTACCTAGTGTATTGAAGAGATTTTCAAATTGTTCTTTTTTAATGTTATGTTTCGGGGGACAATATACTGCACTTACTGTTAGTGGTCCATACCAGTCTTCAATTTCAACAGTAGTGGCTTGTATATATTCTTTATTATGTTTAGCCAGCTCTTGATGTTTAATAGTATTCTTAATGATTATCGCTGTTCCTCCATGGGCGGTACCGTCAGGGTGTAGAGTATTGTAGACTGTGTAATTGGGTAATCTGAAGTAACTTCTGTTGGTAAAATGTGTTTCTGATACTAGCATTATATCTATTTTTTCACTTTTTCAAACCAACAGCTGGTTTTTTTATGCCCCTTATTTTAAATTTCAATGGTAACTTCATAATTGATAAATCTACATTTTTTGTTCTACCTTCTATCACTTGAGATGTGAATATCCTTATCACTCATCTGCGTATTAAAAATTATATTTTATATTAATGTTGCATTTATTGAAGTAGAAAAGGATGGTATAGATCACATATTCACATAGGTTATGTTTCGCCCATCTCCCGCCGCCAGCTAACCACAGGTACGGATCCCGATTGTTAGCAAATCAGGGTCCGCAAATTGCCTCTTCTAAAAATGTTTTGTTATTGTTTTTAGTAGTACTTGTTTCATATTTCATAAAAAATACTCCGATTTTTCATAAAACAATTTTAATTCTGAGATATTGATAATTAAATTAAAATCTTCGGTATCAAAAATCTGTATAAAAACACATTTTTGATGTATTAATGCTTTCTATGATCAATTTTTATTTTTAATATTGTTTTATTTGATTCTTTACTCCATTCCCACATTTTAAAATCTTGGGGTATTATTTGTGAATATCATATCATTTAAATATGTACGTGAGTGACATAAATTATAATTTATGACACGCTACAGCTACTCAGAATACAAATTTTTATTCTTTTATTTTAAATTCTATTGTAGCTCAAATATGAAGTTTTTTATAATTCATTTATTTTTGGTATTTTGTACGGAATCTAAGATAACGATACCTGTATTCAATAATGAGTCACAGCTCTCTTTAGTTCAATGTATCGCCGAATTCGCCGGAAAATATTCTAAACAGGGTGAAAGACTGAATATATTTTTCGAAAATGCATCGTCGACTCCGAAGTTTTACGAACAACTTTTGTACAGGTTGTCGAAAACTTTTCATAATTCTTATAGGGTTATTGATGTAAGTAAACATTATTTTATATGGATGAGTTACGTTAGCTCTGGAATAAAAGGTAAACATTACTTTATACAAACGAAATCACCCGAACACTTTGGGCTGGTTCTTACTGGAATAAAATGTGGCATGCGTTGGAATCCCACCGCAAATTTCCTAATTTTTTCATTCAAATATTTTTCTGACCCAAATTCAGTAGCAGACAAAATAATTAATCGTCTACACGAAGAAACCGTTCTAAACGGGGTAGTTTTTTTACTTGAAGCGAATAGTACTACAAAATTTAATGTATATTCTTCTCGCCGATTTACCGCGGCATGTAGAAATGAATGTCTAAACGTCAATTCTTGTGATTTTGGGAAATTCGCAAATACCAAACGTTTGTCTAACATAAAAATGCCTGAAACAATAAATAACCGGGAAATAAAAGTTCAATATATCGAAAGGGGTCCTTTTTGCAGTGGATTAACTAATAAAAATGGACGATTATCTGGAATTGAAATTAATATATTGAACATTATGATTAAAACGTTAAATTTTAAGTTTAAATATAATCGCGCATCGGAGATTGGTGATGTTTATATAAATAATTCGTATACACATATGTTTGAAAGTCTAGATAAAAAAAGAGCAGATATATTAATAGGGGGACTTTACATCACGCCTCCAAGATTACTCTATTTGACTCCCACCGTTCCAATAATAAATGATAAATTAGTGTGGTGTGTCCCCCATAAATATATTCATTCAAAATTTCCTAGACTTGATCTATTGTTATTATTAAATATTATTTTAACTTACGGTACTTTGATGGCAATTCTATGGCTTTTAGATCGACATTATACACCCCGGTATAGATATTTCGACAACTTTTCTTATTTAATTTTAAATAGTTGGGGGATTCTTCTGGGACAATCTATCGCACGTCCTCCAAAAGATAGTAAAATGCGATATTTTATAGTTTTAATGCTTGTTTTCGCCTACATTATAAGCATAATGATTACGAGTAAACTAACAAGTTCTTACATCGGATCAAAACCAGAAGAAAAATTTAATTCACTTCAAAAGATTTATGACCACAATTTAACGACTTATTTTGCTCAAAATTCTTTGAAATATTTTATAACTGAGGAAACTGGAAGTATTTCCTTAGAAACCATACTAAATAAAAAAGTTGATTGTTCCAATGATTTAGAATGTCTTAAATATGTTTCAGCAGGAAAATCCGCTTTCTTTGTGTCAGATCTTCACAAAAACTATTTACTTCATTTTTTAAAAGAAAATAAAACTTTGATTTACTGCTTCAACTTTGTTGATTCTCTATCTGTTTCCATGATAATGAGGAAAGATTTTACTTTCATTGAACAATTTAATAAAATCATTTATCATATCGTAACTGCGGGAATTATAGACAAATGGAAAATGGGTGATATTGTACATGATGAAGTTGAGATGCAAACGTTAAGAAAAATCAGCATTAAGCAAATTCTAGGAAGTTTCTATATTTTGGCTTGTGGTCTCACTATTTCTTTTGTAGTGTTTACATTTGAGGTGTATTTTGGTTCTTTTTATTAATGTAATCAGTAAGTAGGCGATATCGATATATGCTTTACGATCGTTGTTGCCAGGCCCGGATTGGGAGAAATTTTCGACCCGGGTGCCGCCTCTTTAAACATTGTTTGTAGATGATGAAGTACACTGTAACGTTTAACAAGTTTATTAAACTTTAACGATTAAAAACGTAACAAATAAAACCACTACATTGGTAACACTAACCAACACTAATTGGTAACAATAAATAACTCTACAATGATTTACGTTACACTATTAGACACTCAGGATGAATTTGTATTTTTACAACATTGTGAAATGAAATATTTTTACGTTGCATTAACGGAGACGTAGTAAGTTGAACAATCAAAGTCACACTAATTTGCCGTACTAGGAGGCATTTAAATAATTTAAAAAACATTTGTTGCCGCATCAAAGGACACTTGATCTTGTCAGAGATATATTGGGCATTTTAATATCCCGGTGGTTTCGGTAAACCTTATTGCATAAACTGATATGGATTTATGTAATGTTTTGTCGATATTCTCGTTTTGATTCTTGTATAGCAGTCAAACATTTCTGTATTTAAAACGTTTTACCCGATTACCCGCCGGCCCAATCCGGGCCTGGTTGTTGCATATAAAACCAATTTTTAACAAATTGTTCATTTAGTTTCATTAATACTGTTAATAAAGAAAATAACATAAAAATTGTTTTATTTTTTGACAGTGCAAGTTAACCTAAAATGCTCTTTCATAAAGTTCTGCAGTCTCGGCAATTGCAAAAGTTGAGAAACACGTGTGATCAAAAATTGAAAAATGAAATTATCATCGTGTGAAGGCTTCATCAAAACTAGCTGATTGTTAGTAATGTGGGTGAAAGTTATGTACACTGACTTCTTCCGATCAGATCACAGACACAATCAGTGTTGCAATAGCATGATCAAGGAGAATATCTTGAAGGCTGAGAGTACGGTACTCATTTACTGGAGAAATGTCACATTCGAAAAGCAAAACTATGCAGATATTAGAATAGATTAGACGCATCTTAACCCGACTGCTTTGAGGTAGTGTATGTTCTCTCCGTTTAGGAAAAGATCCTGCAGAAGAACCTTGAACATAACCTAACATAGGTACCAAGAAGAATACTCGTTTTCCTCTCGGATTACTTCACGATAGCGCCCTGAATCCTGACTGAAGCCGATGTCATGGAAATCACATGCTAAAAATTAATTTTTTGTTTGTTCAGACTTCGCGCTCTATTCAAATTACCGGAAACTCTTTCGGATATCTATCCCGAATAATAACGAATGTAATGGTCACTGTGAATGAGGCTTACCACTAGGTCGGAAATTCTAAATGAATTAATGCAGAAACGATAAAGAAGGGGATTTAGTGTTTCTAGGTTTCCAGAGAAATTGCAATTTAAAGAATAATTAGTATTAAAGCTCTCGGGTAAATCTAACCAATGGCGTGGCGATCTCATGCGATTAATTTCGTCGACGTTGTCATTTATGGGTTAAATTCTCTTAGCACGTGCTTACACCAGTCAGCAGCTCGACGTAAGTCTGTCATAGGAAGAGTTGATTTGTTATTGTCGAATGTGAAATTCTGGATTGCTGTTTGCTGTATAATTTTTTTATTATCTATTTCGCTCTTTCTATTAATTAGAAAAAGATGATGCCGGAAAATTTTGGAAATGTATTCTACTATTCATACAGTTTCATATGGGCCAATAAAAAAGTTCATTACCAAACCTCATTGTTTGTTTACAAACGCGTCTTGATATAAATCTTTATTTAAATTTCATTTAAAATTACAGTGCATAACTAAGTAAATAGCGCCCTTTTACAAGTTCCCATCGCTTTAATATTGATATACAAATCCAAATTGTAAGTTATAAAACTTTAGTCATGTTTTTGGTAATATTGGTAATAATCATCTAAATTAGGGTTCATTAGAATAATCGGTTGCACACTATGCTCTCTCTTTTACCCTTTACTGGTGCCAGTCTATAATTTAAAGCATTATTATTATAAATATGGTTTAAAAATTTAATAAAACTCAACTGATTGCTTTTACTGAAACACGTGACTATCATTAAGTATTGATTCCGACATACTAGAGTCACTGAAATTTTTTTAGATATAAATCATAACTAACGGAAAACAACTAATAGAGATTAATTCAATACATCGTCTGTGAGTAGGGGAGATCGGGATTAGTTGTCACTGGAGTTGATACGTTGTCAAGGAAGTCCATAATTGTTTCTTTTATATGTTTAATTTGTTGTTCGAGTCCTTCCTCGTCTAGTTGATTTTCTTTTAGGGTGATATCTAAAGATGGCAGTAAAAAAGGAAATGTGTATATTATTTTCATGTTAGGGTTCATTTCTCGGCTTTCGCTATGTTATATTATTATCTTTTTTTTTGAGAACTTATTGTAGTAGAATGAATGGAGTACAACCAAAATAATCAGAAAAGATATTTGAAATTAAAAAATTTAAATTCATTAATTATAAAATAACTTTATTTAAAAATAGGTACATCCTAATATACAAAAAAGATAATAATTTTAAACATTAATATAAACACAATTTAAAAATATCTACAATATTTGTTTATAAGTGCTAAATTATTAAAATACAAAAAATTTTAATGGTTCATTAAGTGATTTAATAAATTCCTTTTAAACAGAATAAGACTGGTAGAAGACTTTACATTACCAGGTAGACCAAGGGCGGATTTAGCTTTTTTTATGGGGGGGGGGGGGGTAAAACTTACCAAGTAGTCCAAGAAAGCTAGTAATTTTTTTTGTAATATCGAGCAGAAACTAGTAACTGATCAGATCGACTTAAATTTTTTTGCAAATTGCTAGTAAAGGTGTCTAGAAGTAGAAAACTTTCGTTAGTTGCGTTTTGGGTGGTGGCAGGTGGGGGTGTGAAAAAAAAGAAAAAAAAATTCGTAATTGATAAATTACCTTTTTTAATGAATTAATGTTCCCTCCCGAGTTATAGTGCGCAGAAAAATACGATATTCACCACAATATTCGTACATTTCTAAAAAAAATGTATTTTTTGCCCGTAACTTTTTTTGGCTGATAATATTAAATAATGTACAATAATCCATTTTAAAGCTTAGGATATCGCCGAAATATCATGTTATGACAAACTTTTTCATTGGAATGACCGTTTTTTCAATATTTGACCCGAAAAAATGACATTGACGGTTATAAACGCAAAGATAAAAAAATGGTAATTATTGGGAAGAACATTTGCTCAAAGCCTTGTCTCTTTAATTTTTTTTTCAAAAATCAATACTTTTCACTGTATTGACCAAAAATTGAAAATGTCATAAAAAACAAAAATTTAGCTCAACTTTAACAGACCAAAACTTAAAAAATAATTATCCATAGGGCTAAAAATTACTAATTGTAAAAATTGTAAAAACATATGTTACGACTTTCTGCAAAAGGATTTTTTTGTCAAATACCACAGTCTAGATGGCGATAAAAAAAATAGCGTAAAAAAATTGAAAAAAATTTATTTTGTCCATAACTTTTTTTCTGCTTATGTTAAACGGTTCTGGTTCTTAAAATGTTCCCAATGTTGTTCTCTCATTAAGATGTTATAAACATTTTTTTGTGGAAGTCATATTTTTTCAGATATTTACGCTAGAACAGCGGTTCTTAAACTTTTCAAATTTTGTACCACATAAATATGAAACAAAAATATATGTACCACCATAAAAGCATTTCGCCGTTAAAAATCAATGTGTCGCGAAATTGTTCGAAGTTTTTGGAAAAGTCGTCATTTCAATATTAAAGCTAGAGCCGTTAAAGTCAAAAACTTGAAGAAAAATATGTGTTTCTGAAAACAAAATGTTAAATGTTAAATTGTACCACTAAAACATTGTAATGTACCACCAGTGGTACATGTACCACAGTTTGAGAACCCCTGCGCTAGAACGATCCAGTTTCTTAAAACACCCATTTTTCAATTGCCAGATCTTCCTTCGTATTAATCGTAGAAAAATAAAAAAAATTATTTTAATTGTTAGCTCAAGGCCATAAAATTAGTTCATATAAATTTTTACGTAATAATATCAGATTTTCGGTTATATTTAAAAAACTAGAAATGTACGATTTTTATGGTGAAAATCGTAATTTTTACGCCCTATAACTCGGGATGGGTTTATTCTCATGAAAAATTGTATTTAACATTAATTCATTAACAAAGGATAATTTATCGATTGCGCAAGTTTATTTTCTTTTTTTCCCTCACTTTTTGATGAAAAAAACGCCACTATCGAAAGTTTTCTACTTCTGAACTAAACACCTTTCCTAACAATTTGCAATAAATTTCAAGTCGATCTGTTTAAAAAAAAACTTTATTAATACTAAATTAATATCACAAGGAGACTAGGAAAGTACTTAGAAATGGTTAAAACAAAAAAAAACACTTTTAAACTGCTACTATTAAAAGTCTAGTAAAATAAGGAAGCTGCATACATTTTTTTTATCGCGTTATCAGAAGCACCACTTTCTTTATGATGTAAAACAGTTTTGTGTGTATTATGTTTTATAAATTACAATCATGGGGGGATAATTACCCCCTGTAACCCCCCCCCCCCCCGTAAATCCGCCCTTGAGGTAGACTGTTAAAAGTTAATGTTTTAGTATTAAACATTTTTGTTTGATTATTTATATACAAATTATTTCTTATTCTAGTATTATACTGGTGAATTTGATTAGTAAAAATATTTGTCAAAATATGAAGGTAGAAGATTATGTAACATTTTATAAATATATACCATCGTTAAATATGTAAGCCTGATTTCTATAGATATAAAAATAATCCTCATTGCGCGATTCTGTAGTTTCTGTAGTTCTGGAACACTTCTATTAAAAATCCATCACCATCTTTAATATCTTTGCCTGCTTCCACAAAAGGGATATTGCAATACGATAGACATTATAATTTTTCAAAAACTTTAGTAATATTGCAACACAGCGGTAAGCTGAATTAACTCAGATATGCCTGATTTTTTTTATGGAAACTATAGGTCCTTTTGAAGAACAAAATTATAAATTTTTTTTTCGATTTTTCAAAAAGCGGTGTACTTTTTAAAGGACAGTATGCAATAACGGAACACGTTGATCTTAATCATTTATTAGATATAAACAGAGCAATATTAGAACAAAGCATATAAATTCCAGTCGTCGTTCCAAAAAAATGAAAATAATTCACTTGGTAAAATAGAATTTTGAACATTCTGTTCAACAGGAAATGTACTATCCTACGTCACCAAATCATCAGCAGACCACAGATTTTTTTGAAATTATTCTTCTGTTTCCTTTTATTACTTTTCTTGCTTTGCTTACTTTTTTATTCATTATTATTTTGTCTTGCTTTTTAGGCGGTCTGTTTTTTCTCAGTAATAGTGGCAAGTCATTTTCACTTTCTGATTGACCGCGTGTATTTAGTTTATTTTTTCTTACTGACAACAGCAAGTCATCTTCAGGATCAATTTGTACTGGCATTTCTATTTGATTTTTTATGTTTTGTGTAGTAGAAAAAAAGTTCTGCTCTGTCTTCATCTGTAACAGGCTCACAGTAATCGCTGAGGCATAATTGCTAGAGACACCTCTAAAGGGTCATTATTATCATCCTCCTCTAGTGACTGAAATCAACCCTCTGAAAAAAAAGTTCCTTGTGTTCCTACTGCCCTTCAGACAGAATATCTGCATATGTGAATTTATGAACAAAGTGAAAACCAGAAACATATTTTAGGTGTTATTTAGCAAATAAGAATATTTAGAAAAAAGCATTATGCCACCATAAAAACAATAAAAATCTATTTATGTAGTGTCCTTATAGAAGGACTGTAGGCATATCTGGGTTAATGTAACCATAGCAGCTTAACAACCTAGAAACTTTTTAGATGTGCTGCCATCTACGATTAGAAGAGAGTATTGACAATTACTAAAAGCAAAAAATTCCCGGTGTATTGGGGTTGCATACACAATTTGCATTGTGTGTTGCAAAGCTTTTATTTGACTGATTCTAGTCAAAATGTCACTCTCTTCTTTCGTATCCCTTTCAGAGATTAATACAAAGTTAGAAACTCTTTAAACAATTAAAATGTTATCCTAAGACTGGTCAGTTAGGATTTCGAAAATAAATGGAAACTTTGAAGTGAGTTTTGATATATTTACAAATTAAAAGGTTATTATAAAATCTTCAGTTTAAAAAATCAATACAAAAATATGATTTACAATTATTATTTTTAATATTAATTTATTTGATTTTTTTACTCCATTCCCACATTTTAAAATCTTTGGGGTATTATTTGTGAATATCATGGATTTAAATATATACACGTGAGTGATATAAATTATAAGTTACGACACGCTACAGTTGTAGAGAATACGAATTTTTATTTATTTATTTTAAATTCTATTGTAGCTCAAATATGAAGGTTTTTACAATTCAATTATTTTTGGTAGTTTGTACGGAATCTAAGATAACGATACCTGAATTAAATAATCAAGAGGTGTCTTTAGTTCAGTGTATCGCCGAATTCACCGGAAAATATTCCAAGCAGGGTGAAAATCTGAATATATTTTTCGAAAATACATCGTCGAGTCCGAATTTTAACGAACAACTTGTGTACAGGTTGTCGAAAACTCTTTATAATTCTTATAGGGTTATTGATGTAAGTAAGCAGTATTTTATATGGATGAGTAAAGCTATTTCTGGAATAAAAGCTAAAAATTTATTTATACAAACGGGATCATACGAATACTTTGAGCAGTGTATAACTGGACTAAAACATAACATGCGTTGGAATCCCGCAGGAAATTTCCTCATTTTTTCAAACAAATATTTTTCCGACTCAGAATCATTAGCCGACAAAATAATTAAACGTCTATATGAAGAAACTATTCTAAACGGGGTGGTTTTATTACTAGAATCGAATAGTACTACAAGATTGAATGTATATTCTTCTCGTCGATTTAGCTCGGCATGTAGAAATGAATGTCTCAACGTCAATTCTTGTGATTTTGGAAAATTCGCAAATACCAAACGTTTGTCTAACATAAAAATGCCTAAAACAATAAATAACCGGGCAATAAAAGTTCAATATATCGAAAGGGGTCCTTTTTGCAGTGGATTAACTAATAAAAATGGACGTTTATCTGGAATTGAAATTAATCTGTTGAAAATTATTATTAAAACGCTAAATTTGACGTTTAAATATAATCGCGCATCGGAGATTGGTGATGTTTATATAAATAATTCGAATACACATATGTTTGAAAGTCTAGATAAAAAAAGAGCAGATATATTAATAGGGGGACTTTACATCACGCCTCCAAGATTACTCTATTTGACTCCTACCGTTCCAATAATAAATGATAAATTAGTGTGGTGTGTCCCCCATAAATATATTCATTCAAAATTGCCTAAAGTTGATCTATTGTTATTATTAAATATTATTTTAACTTACGGTACTTTGATGGCAATTCTATGGATTTTAGATCGACATTATACAGCACCCCGATATAGATATTTTGATAAATTTTCTTATTTAATTTTAAATAGTTGGGGGATTCTTCTGGGACAATCTATCGCACGTCCTCCAAAAGATAGCAAAATGCGATATTTTATAGTTTTAATGCTTGTTTTCGCCTACATTATAAGCATAATGATTACGAGTAAACTAACAAGTTCTTACATCGGATCAAAACCAGAAGAAAAATTTAATTCACTTCAAAAGATTTATGACCACAATTTAACGACTTATTTTGCTCAAAATTCTTTGAAATATTTTATAAATGAGGAAACAGGAAGTATTTCCTTAGAAACCATACTAAATAAAAAAATTGATTGTTCCAACGATTTAGAATGTCTTAAATATGTTTCAGCAGGAAAATCCGCTTTCTTTGTATCAGATCTTCACAAAAACTATTTACTTCGTTTTTTAAAAGAAAATAAAACTTTGATTTACTGCTTCAACTTTGTTGATTCTCTATCTGTTTCGATGATAATGAGGAAAGATTTTATTTTCATTGAACAATTTAATAAAATCATTTACCATCTCGTAACTGCCGGTATTATAGATAAATGGAAAATGGGTGATAATGTCCTACATGATGAAGTTGAGATGAAAATGATAAGAAAAATCAGCATTAAGCAAATTCGAGGAAGTTTCTATATTTTGGCTTGTGGTCTCACTATTTCGTTTGTGGTGTTTACATTTGAGGTGTATTTTGGTTCTTCTTTTAATGTACCATATGTTTTCACTAAGTAGGCGATGTCGATATATGCTTGACGATCGTTGCTGCATAAATAACTAATTTCTAATATCTCTGAGCCATTGGTGTTTCTATCCTCCTTATTTCTTACAAGTCCATCTAATTTACATTGTCAAGGTGTCTCAATCTAACACTGATTTACCCATCGAGTCGCCTTATGCCTTAATTCTTTGACAGTTTAACTTAACTCAAAAAAAAAGTTCGCTTTTTAAAGAAGTTCTGAATGAAAAATGTCGCAACCAAAAGAAGAGTAACAAATTGTACATTTAATTTCATTAATACTGTTAATAAAGAAAATAACATAAAAATTGTTTTATTTTTTTGACAGTTCAAGTTTGTCACGCATAAACCCAGCTTTATAATATTTAATTTACTAGCTCAGAATACTTACCTTTAAAAATGTTCTAATACCAATTAAATGAAAAAAAATGAGCATTTGAAACTTTTATTTTCAGGTGTGAATTCAAGCTTTTCTTATAGACACTTAGGGAGAATTTTTAGGGTTAGAGGGCGCCAATAATTTTATTTTTTATATTTAACAAGCTAGTTTAGAATTATAAATATTCTAGGTTTGATCAAAAATAATATATTAATTCAAAAATTTACTATCAAAGAATGGTTAAAATGAAATCAAATTGTTTAATTATTTAAAAGAATATCCTCAAAATTGTGATTCTAATAATGAAAATAAAAAAATTATATTCAAAATTACGTCACACACTAAGGAAATGTTAAAGAAAAATTAGTGATTGAAAATATATTACAATTTATTAATAAATCAACTTCGAAATTTGGATTACAAAAAAAGTTTTACAATTTTATCAGAAAAATTCGTAGCGTGTAGCTACACCGTTACAAAAATATCAATATACCAGTGACCTCTAACGTCGGTGGAATTTTTTGATCCATAAAAATACCAAAAAAGGGCCATGGGCGTACCAAAACTACCTAAGGTTGTGAAATAAATCACACTTGTTCCCAAGAACAAAGACATTAAATGTCCTACACTGCACCAGCGTCTGGACTACAACAACTACTCCTTGGGCTATATGCCCCCCCAGGTATTGAATTACGAAAGTCCAGACGTGGTTTGGTGCCCGACCAAGTCGGGGCTTTAAACCAAAAACTTTGATTTTATTATTAAAGGAGCTTATCATCCTTATACCGGTTTCGGCATTATTGTGCCTCGTCAGTAAGGAGTAGACTAGCTCGAATTTCTATCTCTAAAGAAATTCTGAAGATCGCTTTGAACCCACCAACTCTTAGTACAAACGGTTAAGTCGAGAAAGAGGAGGTGAGTGCAACGCCATCCTCACTTTTATAATAAAATCAAAGCTTGCAAAACTATAGAAAACTCTAACGGCGGTGGAATTTTTTGAACCATAAAAATACCAAAAAAGTACCATGGGCGTACCAAAACTACCTATGGTTGTGAACAACAATTCCTTATATCTAAATCAGTTGGATTAATTAAGAAATTAATTAAGATTTACCGCTGAAGAGAAGTCTTCATCTGCTTTTTCAAATCGGCAGCTGCCCAGAAAACTCCAGGTTTACAAAAAGGGACAATTCAAGCTCTAGATTTTAAAAGTCTGTCGGATTTAGTAATCGATTAATTACTCAATTTAAAACTGTGTGAAATTCGCCTCATCAGCTATAACACAGTATCAGTAATTGCAAATACACTTTTCCATAAGTGATTGAATTTTCGCGATAAGTCTGTCGATTCATTTCATAACGAAACTGAGTAGCTGGTGTTTTCTTCCACTATTTTAACTTTTTTGAGAAACACGTGAGAAAATTATAATTGGTGTTATCAAAATGAGAAGAGAGGGTTAGTAAGGAAGAATAAATAATGCTGATGTTATCAATATCAGTTTTAGCATTATTGAATATGCAAGACATTTCTAAAAATGTTCTTTTCATTTTAAATTTTGTTCATGTTCTAATGTCAGTATGTTTCAATTGTTGTCGTGAGACAAACGCAACTGAACAATTCAGTGTCTGGGAAAGGGATTTCAAATATTTCGTTTATGAAAATTGTACTTTGAGGTCAGCTAATTATTATTTAATGCTTATTGCGGGTGCATTATTTTTGTTCATTACACTGTTGTCTATCATCAACTCCTGATGATGCCAACATAGTTGGCGAAACGCGCATAGAGTGTGTGAAAATTGTGTTTTGGTTGAGTGCTCGAAAATAGTTTTCAACAACCTTCAAGGTAAGGTCTGGTATACAGACGGATCCAAAACCAAGGAGAGAGTAGGAGCAGGGACATAGGTACTCCAAAAAATCTAAGAGTTAGCCACAGCTATGCCTTAGATAGAAATGCTACGGTATTTCAAGCGGAGACATACGCAATTCTGCAATGCGTCAGAGAAAGTAATAGGAGAGGTCTCAAAAACCAACAGATCCTAATCATGTCAGACAGACAGACGGCACTGAAGGCAATTTCAAGCCAGGAAGTGACATCTAAACTGGTATGGGAATTCATCGAAGAACTGAAAGTCCTAGGAGCACGCTATGCAATAAGGAACCAGAGACAGTGAAAGTTTTAACAGACACCCAGTAAAATAACCATAGACAAATAAAGGTAGACCCCCGGATGAATACACCAAAATGGCAACCAAGCCCATAGTTGTTGCCCTCCTAATAGTTAGCGCAACGGTCGATCAGATGATTCAGATGTTGCCAGTGTTCATCTAAATTCTAAGCGAAAGCGACAATTAACCCAATAATGCAATGTTTTTCATATGAGTCAGATAATTTTGTTACACAATGTGGCAATGCGGAAAAAATTAAACTTCAATAACTGCTGTGGAGGAAAATATGTAATATTCTGTGATACTAGGCAAATTTAATTTTAGGTTATGTTAGGAGATTCTAGGTAAGTAATGTAAGTATATTTTTAAATTAATGTAGATTTAGTAAATTTGTTTATCATCATCATTAATATAACACGGACACTTTATTTATTTGCATTATTTTAAGAAACATTTTATAGATACAGTATTTTTGAAGATTACCTTGATCCTTAAGAGGGGCCTTGCCACTGACGACCTCGTTTTCAGTTGGCAATACTGAATATGCATAAAAATTTGACGATTTTTTGGAGAGTTAATCTCGAGAACAGAATTTTTGTTTGTGGAAATATTTATACCCGTTATAGCTTATACCTTGGAATAGGACATCTCCTTTTTTGAGTCAATTTTAAGGATTAATAAAAAATATATCAGCCATTTAGTGGAGGTGTGTTTTTGACAGTTTTGACAATTTGTGATCACCAATTTTAACGTGAAAAGGAGATGTCCTAAATGAAGGATACAGAATTAATTTCCGAGCATACCAATTCTCAAAACTTTATAATTTTTGAGATTAACTCTCCAGAAAAAAAAAATTTATGTAAGTTGCCTATATCCCAGTAAGATTTTCTCTTTCCATAGTTCAGGCGTTTTCCGCCTGACACTATGAGACAGTGGCGTTTTTTGGTTTTATTTTGAACGATGTATGCAACCAGTATTACGAATAGAACTGACATTTTAGGTTATGTTGGCTAATTTATTCGTGTTTTGCAATTTTTTTTAATGAGTAAATTAGTATTAACTAAAACCAGTTCTTCAGTTTAAGTATACCTCATTTAGGACATGTTTCACTTTAAAATTGGTGATCACAAATTGTCAAAAGCACACCTTCCACTAAATGATTAATATGTTTATTATTCTTTAAAATTTGTTGAAAAATTGAGATGTCCTATTCCAAGGTGTAAGCTATAACGGATAAAAATATTTCCACAAACAAAAATTCCATTCTCGAGAGGGTGTTCAAAAAATCTTCATTTTTATGCATATTCGAAGGAAGTCCTAAATTAGTGATTAGTAATATGGAGAATGTGCAATTCAACTATAACAGTTTTTTGTGATTTTTATTCGTGCATTCAAAATAGTGTCTGCATAGTTGGGAATCACAGACATTTGCAGAAATTAATATTTACAGTATGTCTCACATATTAACCCGTCTATGGGACTCTTGATGTAGGTTTGTTACACATTTTATTTGCTATTATGTCTTTTGTCCATTGCTAAAAAGCAATGCAGTTTTTTCATAGTGTATTGTTTTGTTTTTGTTTTAGTGAATAACTGTAATTAGGTACTTTTAAATAAAGAAATAATCATTAATTGTTCAATTTATTTTCTTACAAAAATGATTTTATAATATTTAATGATTTACAATAAAGTTAACATTAAAGAAATGAGTTTACGATTAATACATGCAAGTATATTAGAACTAAGAATCTGAAATAAATTTATGATTAATAAATGCATATGTCATAAAATACATAAAAGATATATTTAGTTGGCAGATCTTGAGACTTGGTTCAAGATTTCTTGTCGATAGGTCTTGAGGAGGACCGGTTGGATTAAATGTCGCGTCAGGCATCATGTGCTTTAGCCGGGAGATCAAAAGATTGTATACTATTGTACTGGTCAACGCCTTGCCCTTTCGGCGTTCTTCTTTAACACTTAGTTTTCCGAGAGTACATATTTTGGAATGATCGTGTTGTAGATTAGTAGCCCAATCCAGTACATACCCAAGTTCTACAATTCTCATACCTGTTATCGGGTTCTCAGGTTTCGGTACTCTCTCATATTCTAGCTTAAGTTTGTTTATGCTAGAAAATTAATGAAATATTAAATTATACAGGGTGTATCATAAGGAATGGTCAATATTTTAATCATAGGTTCAGGACCTCGAAATATTAATATTTTACTAAATAACTCTGGGTCAAATGTTATCTACTACTAAGGGTGTTGAAGATAAAATGTATTTTTCGTTTTTTTGCAATAATTTCTTTATTATTTAATATATTGACTTGAAATTTGGTATGGTTATATTTTTAAGAAATTATTGCAAAAAAACGAAAAATACATTTTATCTTCAACACCCTGTATCCAGGCCCGGATTCAGAGCCGTGATTTGGGGGGGGGGGTTCCTTCCGGGGGGTCGAGAAAATTTTTGAAATAATGTATTTATTACCTTTTAGTTATTCATTTGTATATGTGATTTTTTGCGTTTGGCTCAGGATATCCTCTTCTAAATTTTCTTGTGTGAAATCCTCTTCAATATCTTCTGTATTTCCTTCTCATGGAAAGTCATTGAGTTGGATGACCTCTTCTAAAATATCCTCTTGCAGAAAACTCTCCTCTTGATTGTCGGCTTCTTTCTTTCTTTCTGTAATTCTTTCTTGTGGGAATCCCTCTTTTTGGATGTTCTCTTCTGGGACACTTTCTTCATTAAACCTAAGAAAATGTACATAATCAAAAAATTGAAATAAAAGCTAGGTATATGAAAATTACTTTGACAGACTTTTGATTATGGGTACTTCATAGGAATAACTTATAAAAAATAAAACTTTATGAAAACTTACAATTCTTGTAATATTTGGCTGCAATCATTTGGGAATCCCTCTTCTTCGGTGTTCTGTTCTGGGACACTTTCTTCATTAAATCTAGGAAAATGTACATAATCAAAAAATTGAAATAAAAAGCTTAATAACTTATAAAAAATATGGCTAAAACATAACTTTAGAAAACTTACGATTCTTCTAATATTTCTGTGGAAATGTCCTTGTTTTCTCTATTTTCTCTATTTTCCCAAGTGCACTTGTTCTTCTTTCTAGTTTTACGCGAACTTCGAGGCATCTTTGGATAATATCCTACCCTATATAAAAAATAATAAAAAAAAATTGTGTCTTTTTTCACAAAAATGAAAAGGGTGTCCTTTTTCACCGAGGAGGGTAAACAATCAGAATCTAAAACCTAAAAATACTGTTGTGTTCGTTTCACACCACTTTTGTACCGTAATAATGTAGCTCTAATGGAGATAAAAGCAAAAATGCAATATGCGTTAGGTGACCTGTTCAATCAGAGACCAACCAAATCACGACTAATAACAATAACTAAATTGTAAAATCACGTCACAAAACGGATGGAAAAACCGCCAAAAACATCACAAAACATTAGTTGCAAACATTTTGTTCATAGAACGCAGTTTTTTGTGTCGATAACTCATGTATTCTGCAATTGTTTAAACAAATAGATATTGATAAAAACATTTTGCGTTTGGGGCCGCCAATTCTTTATTAATTCATTTTTTAAAAAAATTCTTGCTTCACCTTAAAGATTATACATTTATATAATTCTCAATTTTCGTATGAATCCATTGATGTTTAAATATTTTTTTTATGTTAGAAATATTATTTTCCGAGCTCCATTCCTATCTGATGTATTTAGTGAGATTAGTCGCGTGGCAGCGCTATTCATATTAAAATAAACGGATTTATACGAAAATAATTGAAAATTAATTAAATTAATAAAATATAAACTCTATTTTGATGCTAGAAAAAAAATAGTAAACAAAAAAAATGAAATTTCCTAAAAATAAAAAATAAAATTTCTGTCTTGGCTGAAGCCGGTATCGAACTCATGACAAATGGATTATTAGCGCTCTCTGCGACAAGACTAACTGTGAAAATAAAGAAAATTTATTCTCTCAGATTCCTTAGATATCCCAAATAATATATTATATTTTAATACTAGCAGCGCCACCTAGCATACAGGAGATTCACTGAAGTCTTAAGATATCTATCTCTCTTCATTATTGCAGAAAGACAGTGATAAAAGATAAAGATAAAGATGGGGATTTTTGGTGTTTGTAGTTTGGCATACCTGTCGCGATGCCCCTCTTAAACCGAAATTGAAAATATGTCTAGCCCAGGAAGATTTAGATATAAATGTCTAGTCCAGACTTGCCATAACTGTTTCTACAATCCCATATTTGATATTTCTTATAAGAACAAACATTTTTTTAAATTTCCTAACCAATTAGATAGAAGGCAAATCTGGTTTCAAAATTTAAATTTGCCATATACAGAAGATATTTCTGTTATTTGCGAAGATCATTTTTCATTAGATTCATTTAGTAAAAGTTCATTACTTCGCCAACGATTAGTTATAAATGCAGTGCCTCTTAAAGTTACTACTAACTGTAATCCAACAAACAATGTAGTTTTTATTCCCGAACCTGAGGCTGGACACGGTGAAATAATAAATCAGCCACATGATAAACAACAATAAATTGCAAGTATATTTTTATTTTCAAGCAATTGATTGGCTAAAAGTAGCAATTTTATTTTCTTTTAATTGTTTAATTTAATTATACTGAACCTTTATGATTATTTAAGCTTTGTTATAAATGGTTTTTAAAAACATTCCAAAAGCTTTTATGAAAGGTCAGATAAATAAAAAAATATATTATTTACTTTAATACAAAACTAAAGCTGCATATATTTACATAACTCTTTTCTTGTTTTATAGGCTCTAGATGTATGCATATGGCCATCTTCAATTAATTACATCTTTTATCATAATTTAAATTGTTCTTGTTTTGGTATTGTTTTTAATAAAAATGTTTATTTAAATGTGTTTCAATTATTGTTTTGTCGTTTTAATAACAGTCTCTTGTTTCTGACTAAACTTTGCATATTAGTTTCAAAGCTACTTAATTATTTAAATAGCTTTGAGCTAATTTGTAAATATTGGTCAGAAACAAGAGATGAGGTATAAATAATAATAAATAATTTTAAATGAACCGCCATTCTACTTCTTTCTTTCTTCTTTTTTTAAACGTTATCTTTAACTATTAGGGTGGTCGCACACCTAAATTAGTTCCAATAAGATCCGTGCCCTCCTATCTGGCGTCGGAATGTTGTGAATTTGTTGACACTCATTTCCACGGGGATTGCATATCTCGTTTACTTGTTATTTTATCTATGAAAATAACTGTACAAACTAGTACAGGGTACAAAAATACTGATAGGTATGTTTTTTGAATTTTTCTCAGTCCTTTGAACAATTATAAGATGTGGTACGTGGGTGGCGTGACCATAAGCTATAATTATCTCTCAATAATATTGGAAAATATGGGATATAATCTTTCTTTATTCATTTGATAACCTTCGTTTTAAAACATTGCCGGAAAATTCTAAAATTATTAGATTTCTATGATGATAAAATTTTTAAAACATTGTTATAGTATTATAACTAAAATAGTTCAATTAGGAGGTATTTGTGACACGCTAAAGCTTTTAAGAATCCATTTGTTTTCATTTGAACCAAGATTATTGTAGCTCAAACATGTGGCTTGTTATAGTCCGATTAATTTTGGTATATTGTAATGAAAATCAAGCAGCGATATCTTCATTAAACAATGATGAAACACATAAATCTTTAAGTCAGTGTATCGTTGAAATCTCGAAAAGATATAATCTGGGCGAAAATCTTGATCTACTTTTCGAAAATACATCGACCTCAGGGTCTTTCTACGAACAACTATTATGCAGGTTATCCAATACTTTAAATAATTCATTTAGAATTGTAGACGTTAGTACACAACATTATATTTGTTTAATTAATAGCTGTTCTGGACTAAACGTTAAACATATTATAATGGAAGTTAACGCATTTAAAAATTTGGTACATAACTTAAATATTCTGAGTGACAAGCTTCGATGGAATCCTCTAGCACATTTTCTAATTTTTTCATACAAATATTTTTCTGATCCAGAGTCACTGGCCGATAAAATAACGAATCGACTACACGAAGAAAATATTTTAAACGGGATTATTTTACTACTACAACCAAATCACCTGTCGAAATTTAATGTTTATTCAACTTATCGATTTTGCAAAAAATGCGGAAATAAAACTGTTGTGAATTCGTGTGAATTCGGAAAATTCACGAACAATATACTTTTATACCACAAAAAAATACCTAAAATCGAATTTAATCGGGTATTTAAAGTTAATTATATCCAAAACGCTCCTTTCAGTAGTGAGGATCCAACATTAAAGAACAATAATAATTTATCTGGAATTGAAATAAATATTTTGAAAATAATGACTAATAAGTATAAGTTTAGATTCAAATATTTTTGCTCAAATGAGATTGGCGATGTTTACAAAAATGGTACTTATACACATTTGTTTCAAAGTTTATATGAAAAAGAAGTAGATATATTAATAGGAGGGTTTTACATAACGCCTCCAAGGGTAATGCATTTCATTCCTACCCAACCATTCATATATGAAACGTTAGTATGGTGTGTGCCTCATAAGAATCTTTATCCACATTCTAAAATTTACTTGGCGTTTTTTTTAAATACTATTTTGACATACGGTATACTAATGTCAATACTATGGTATCTAGATCGAAAAATGGTTCCTTGTTACAGATTTTATAAGAATTTTTCTCAATTCATTTTAAGTAGCTGGGGAATTATTCTAGGAAATCCCATGAATCGCCTACCAAAATATACTAAAATGCGATATTTTCTAGTGTTAATGATTCTTTTTGCCTACATTATAAGCATAATAATTACGAGTAAACTAACAAGTTCTTACATAGGATCAGAACCAGAAGAAAAATTTAATTCAATTCAAAAGATTTACGATTACAATTTAACAACATATTTTACCGCAAATAGTATGAGATATTTTAAACATCCGAAAAAAGATGATGTTCCTTTAGAAACCATAGTAAATAAAAAAATTGATTGTTCTAATGATTTAGAATGCCTTAAGTATGTTTCAGCGGGAAATTCTGCATTTTTTGTATCAACAAGTCACAAAGATTATTTACTCAACTTTTTAAAAGAAAACCAAACTTCAATTTATTGCTTCGACTTTACAAAGTCTGTATCAATATCTATGATTATGGGAAAAAATTTTATTTTTGTTGAGCAATTTAATAAAATCATTAACAATCTTGTTACTGGAGGAATCATATATAAATGGAAACGGGATGCTATTGTGCAACACAAGGAAGTTGAGAAAAAAATGTTGACAAAACTAAATATTAATCAAATCAAACATGGTTTGTATATTTTAGCATCTGGTTATACCGTTTCTTTAATTGTGTTTATATTAGAAGTCCTTTTTCGTTATAGGGGTATAAGAGTATTAGATTTTATCCTCTAACGTTTTTTACAAATCACAATTTTTAAAACTGATTACTTACATTTAAATTTCCTAACCATAATTTGAATTAAAAGTATATTAGAGAGAATGTAGTTTCATTTATTCCTAAAGTGGGGTAATTAAAATTAGCGAGCAATTGGGATATGCTAAAAAAATTATTTTTCCTATCGTTTTAGCCCCACCCCGCGTACACCTATTTTGGCACCTAAAATTAGAATATCTGGTCACCGAGCTTCGCCCTTAATATTCAAATCTACATTTTTAAGTAGCCCAATGAGTATATAATTTAAGTATATTTATAACATGACAAATTATTAATTAATTCGCGAAAATCGCGGAGTGGGCGACATCTACTTGAACTACTGATAGGGAGATAAATAAAAAGTTGATTGGCGATTGGCTTGAAAGTAGGCGGGAAAATTAAAAAAGTTGTCAGTGTTAATTTTCAATTGGCTGCATCTGTTGTTGACGTTTATCAACTGCTTGTCACAGAGGTTAGTTAAATGCATTTCACCCTTTTAGGGCAACATCTACTGACGCTTGATCTTCGCGAATTGTCACGGTGGACAGGCCCCGTTTCCGGGACGGGCAACAGCAGCGTGTAGGGCACACGTCCCGTCAACAGAAGATCGCTGAGCTCACTCTATTTATCGTTATATAAGAAAAACTCTATGTTCAATTGATTTTATTATTTATTGATCTGCAGTGAAGGAAAATTATAGGTCTGATATTCATACTTGGGTAAAAACCTCCACAAAAACCTGTGACCAGACTCTCGACGTGTGGCAGATATTGATATCATATTTTTTCAAAAATTTTCAGTTACAAAAATAGTTCATTCGTACATTACATTACAATTTGCTCTTGGAAAATACAAAGTCACAATCAACTTAAAAATGTACTATGAAAATAGAGAATTTTAAATGTCTGTTTAAAGTTTCTTGTAAAATAAAAAATTGAAATCTATGTTAATAGTACACGTGTACAAGCATTCATTCTTTTTCTCTCTCTCTCTCTCTCTCTATGATAATGAAAACTTAAATATTAAAACTGTCCGCATAAAAAAATAGTAGCCGTAAGGGGTAGTCTCACACTATCGGGGAAGGGAAGAACCTTTACCCGATGTGCATAAAGCATTTCCACCCGCCAAAAAAAAAAGATTAGCTTTAGGTTAGGTTAGATCTTTGTAATAAATAAAGAAAAGTACGATACGTGTGACATTTTAACATTTGTTACATTCTGACAGGTGTCATATTTTGACATTTGTTCATTTTCAGATTTGTTCATTTTGACAGTTGTTACATTCTGACACGTATCACATTTTAACAGTTGTCACGTTTTTACAGGCGTCACATTTTGACAAGTGTCCATTTTAACAGTGTTACTCAACGTTCCTATAAATATTTACCTAAACCCATGATTTCTGAAATTGAATTGGCAACGTTGTATTTTCAACTTTGAATTTATGAGATGGCTGTCATTTGACAAGCAAATTATTTATGTCCGTCAAATGAACCTTTCCTTTTTTATATAAAGCGGCAAATTTAAAATTGAATTCTTTCAGATTAAAACGCCAGAAATTAAATAAACTCAAACCTTTTTACTACTATACTATACAGAAGAAAGGAGTGCAGTATTTAATTTGCAGAACGTAGTACAGATTCAAGAGGTAGAAATTTTATTTTTACCTCGTCCTTCAATGCTTATTTGTAGTTAAAATTTAAATTTTGTCTAGATAAACCTGTTCTTTTGACAGATAAGTCAGACTTTATTTATTCATAGCCGTATCGTATGTATTTTAATTGATTCAGAATTTTGTATTAATATATATTTCAAAATGGCTTCATTCTAAAAATATTATCAGTCCTCCTAAATCCTTGAAGGCAGAATTATTAGTAATAGCAAGGCAACATAAAAACAAATTCAAACAATATATTATAGATGAGATGGCCAGAGAAAAAGGAATTAAAATTCTCAGATTGCCTCCGAACCACGCAGAGTTAAATTCCATTGAACTGATCTGGTCACAATTATTAAAAGGTTATGTTTCTCAAAACAATAAAACATTTAAATTTCCTGATGTGCAAAATTTGTTTTTGATGGCAGTTTCAGATGTAAATAGAGAACATTGGGGAAAATGCATTGGTCATGTTAAAAATTTGTAAAATTCATTTAGGAAAGTGGATATATCAATGGATAATTTAATAGAACCGATACCAGTAGTTTTAGTGAAGACAGTGACTTTTAAAGATAGTTCTTGAACTAACTTTTTTTTTAATCTTTGAGTTTAGGTAAGTACTGAAGCGTTACTTTTAATGCCAAGAGATTAAAAAAAGTTTAATCCCAACATATAACCCTCCTTGTTATTTATTGGTTAAATTTAATTCGTTCAATGTTAATGGTCTCTGACTGGATATAAAAAGAGCTAAAGTTAAGTTGAACAAACTTTTTGTCCTGCAAAGAAATAAATAGATGAAAAATTGTTCTCTGCATTCTTCAATAAACTGATAAGTATGTTTTTTGAATTTTTCTCATTCCTTTATATAAAAACAAAAATATTTGTCAAAAATCTATCAATTTGAACAATTATTAGATGTGGTAGGTGACGTGACCAAAAGCTATAATTCTCCCTTAATAATATTGGAAAATATACAATATAATCTATAATTATTCATTTGATAACCCTCGTTTTAAAACACTGCCGTAAAATTGTAAAATGATAATAAAAATTTTAAAACTAAAATAGTGCTATTTGCGACACGCTAAAGCTGTTAAGAATCCATTTTTTTTTATATAAACGAAGATTATTGTAGGTCAAACATGTGGCTTGTCATATTCCAATTAATTTTGGTATATTGTAATGGAAATCGAGCAGCGATATCTTCATTAAACAATGATGAAACACATAAATCTTTAAGTCAGTGTATCGTTGAAATCTCGAAAAGATACAATCTGGGTGAAAGTCTTGATCTATCATTCCAAAATACATCAACCTCAGAGTCTTTTTATCAACAACTATTATACAGGTTATCAAACACTTTAAATAATTCGTTTATAATTACAGACCTTAGTAATCCCTATTATTTTTCGTTAAGTTATAGCTATATTGGACGAAAGATTAAACATATTATATTGGAAATTAACGCATTTAAAAATTTGCTACATATCCTAAATATTCTGGGTGACAAGCTTCGCTGGAATCCTCTAGCACATTTTCTAATTTTTTCATACCAATATTTTTCTGATCCAGATTCACTGGCCGATAAAATAACGAATCGACTACACGAAGAAAATATTTTAAACGGGATTATTTTACTACTACAACCAAATCACCTGTCGAAATTTAATGTTTATTCAACTTATCGATTTTGCACAAAATGCGGAAATAAAACTGTTGTGAATTCATGTGAATTCGGAAAATTCACGAACAATAAACTTTTATACCACAAAAAAATACCTAAAATCGAATTTAACCGGGTATTTAAAGTTAATTATATCCAAAACGCTCCTTTCAGTAGTGAGGATCCAACATTAAAGAACAATAATAATTTATCTGGAATTGAAATAAATATTTTGAAAATAATGACTCATAAGTATAAGTTTAAATTCAAATATTTTCGCTCATATGAGATTGGCGATGTTTACAAAAATGGTACTTATACACATTTGTTTCAAAGTTTATATGAGAAAAAAATAGATATAATAATAGGAGGGTTTTACTTAACGCCTCCAAGGATACGGTATTTCGTTCCTACTCAACCGTTTATACATGAAACGTTAGCATGGTGTGTGCTTCATCAGTATCTTTATCCACATTCTAAAATTTACTTGGCGTTTTTTTTAATTACTATTTTGACATATGGTATACTAATGTCAATACTATGGTATCTAGATCGAAAAATGGTTCCTTGTTACAGATTTTATAAGAATTTTTCTCAATTCATTTTAAGTAGCTGGGGAATTATTCTAGGAAATCCCATGAATCGCCTACCAAAATATACTAAAATGCGATATTTTCTAGTGTTAATGATTCTTTTTGCCTACATTATAAGCATAATAATTACGAGTAAACTAACAAGTTCTTACATAGGATCAGAACCTGAAGAAAAATTTAATTCACTTCAAAAGATATACGATTACAATTTAACAACATATTTTACCGCAAATAGTATTTACTATTTACTAAATCAGGAAAAAGATGACGTTTCTTTAGAAACCATACTAAATAAAAAAATTGATTGTTCCGATGATTTAGAATGCCTTAAGTATGTTTCAGCGGGAAATTCTGCATTTTTTGTATCAACAATTCACAAAGACTATTTACTGAACTTTCTGAAAGAAAATCAAACTTCGATTTATTGCTTCGACTTTGTAGAGTCTCTATCAATATCTATGATTATGGGAAAAAATTTTATTTTTGTTGAGCAATTTAATAAAATCATTAACAATCTTGTTACTGGAGGAATCGTATATAAATGAAAACGGGATTCTATTATACAACACAAGGAAGTTGAGGAACAAATGTTGACAAAACTAAATATTAATCAAATTAAATATGGTTTGTATATTTTAGCATGTGGTTATACCGTTTCTTTAATTGTGTTTATATTAGAAGTACATTTTCTTTATGGGGGTAGAAGAGTATTAGATTTTATCCTCTAACTTATTTCACAAATCACAGATTTTAAAACTGATCACTTACATTTAAATTTCCTAACCATAATTTGAATTAAAAGTATATTAGAGAGAATTTTGTTTGATTTCTTCCTAAAGTGGGGTAATTAAGATTAGCGAGTAATTGGGACATTTTCCTATCGGTTTAGCCCCACCCTGGGTACACCTATTTTGGCATCTAAAATTAGATAAAAACGGGACAGCAAGCTGGAAGCTTCTTTCACCTCCAAATTCATTAAGGTTATCTTATTTAAATGGGGGATGCAAAATGCGAACGAAGCTACCTGAAAGCATAATTTTATATGCTAAATGCGTACCAGACAAGAAAATGCCCCAGGGCGGCGGGTCGAAAATGCGGACCAAAAAGGGCGGACTACCTGCCACCAGAAAAGGTCCTATTATCCTATATGTAATTTAAGTACCTTTACCATGATGTATTGTAAATGGAAAAATATAAGCCCAGTTCATTTTTGCAATGAAAAGTTTATACTCATTTATTAAAAAAATATATACAAGGTAATTGATAGAGTTAATAATAATATATAAGACCAGAGGGAAAAAATACAGTTTATATTAATAAATTAAATGCTGTAATATATCTCCAAAAATTGTTTTCTGTTGTAGGGAGATTTTGACAGGTAAATATTCATAAAGTTTCAGAGCCTACTTTAATTTCTACTTAATCTGATCGCGTGAAATTAATTTGGTTGACAAATATGGTCGATTTTGAGATTTTATGATATTATGCACAAAAGATAGAAGATGATATTTGAATAAACCGTTGATATTTAACCATTGTAGTTGCCTAAAATTTGTTGAAATATGATCATACTTACGCAAGCCATAAATAAAGCGGCAGCAAGTATTTTGAATTTTTTTCAGATATAAAAAGAGCTAAACTGAGATTTAAAAAGACTGAGTATACAGTTTTGCATTTCTATATTCTTTGAGTTGAACATACCTTTTATCCGATAAAAAAAGAATAAACGAAAAATTGTTATCGAAGAAACCATTCTTCTATAAAATGATAAGAATGTTCTTTATGTAAAAACAAAAATATTTGTCAAAAATCTCTCAATTTGAACAATTATTAGATGTGACAGGTGGCGTGACCAAAAGCTATAATTTTCTCTCGATAATGTTGGAAAATATATAATATTTAATTATTCATTTGATAATTCTCGCTTTAAAACACCTAAAATTTGCGACACGCTAGAGCTGTTAAGAATCTATTTTTTCCGTTTCTTTAATTGTGTTTATATTAGAAGTACATTTTCGTTATGGGGGTAGAAGAGTATTAGATTTTATCCTCTAACTTTTTTCACAAATCACAGGTTTTAAAACTGATCACTTATATTTAAATTTCCTAACCATAATTTGAATTAAAAGTATATTAGAGAGAATTTTGTTTTATTTCTTCCTAAAGTGGGGTAATTAAGATTAGCGAGTAATTGGGACATGCTAAAAAATTCATTTTTCCTATCGGTTTAGCCCCACCCTGGGTACACCTATTTTGGCATCTAAAATTTGATAAAAATGGGACAGCAAGCTGGAAGCTTCTTTCACCTCCAAATTCATTCAGGTTATCTTATTTAAATGGGGGATGCAAAATGCGAACGAAGCTACCTGAAAGCATAATTTTATATGCTAAATGCGTACCAGACAAGAAAATGCCCCCGGGCGGCGGGTCGAAAATGCGGACCAAAAAGGGTGGACTACCTGCCACCAGAAAAGGTCCTATTATCCTATATGTAATTTAAGTACATTTACGATGATGCGTTGTGAATGGAAAAATATTATCTCGGTTCATTTTTGGAATGAAAAAGTTTATACTCATTGTGACATGTTGAACGAATTGAAAAAAAATATGTGAAAAGGACTTAAAAAAAAAGATTGGTGATGGTTGTTAGGGGAGGTTTGTTTATGGAGATTAGTGGTTATTGATTTAAAAAATGACAGATATGAATTTTAAAATAATAAAGATTATTAAAAGTATAAAAATCTGAGAATTCAATATCTTCTCAATATACAAGGCAATTAATATTAATATTAATAAATTAAATACTGTAATATATCTCCAAAAAATTGTTTTTTCCACGGCCATTACTGAATGTAGTTATTCTGAAACCACTTATAATAACAGAAAAGAAACATTCTCGCTCTTGAGATTAAAAGAAAATTCTGAAACATTTGTCTCTTATGTATTTTATATGTATTACATTCTATCACTAGAGATAGAATCTGTATTCCGTGATTGTTTACAAAAATAAGGTTTGTCATGAATGTCAAATGAACTGTCAGTATTAGTTGACGTGGTCTTAATATTGGTTTGTAAAAACTTTTAATTTATTAAAAAGGAGAAGAAAATCAAACGATTCAGATGTAGAATTTGAAAATACTCCTCCAGAAATAAAAAAAATATGCCGATAATATAACTCAAAATTTGCTACCGCAGAAATCCAAGCTTGAATATAAAAATACGACTACACAATGTTGAGAGATTGAGGTTTCATTTTACTATATTTAATTTCTACTTTATGTGGCCTTGGAGAAAGTACAGTCTGTTACTCTGTTGGAATGAAAATCAGACACTCGTGGTTCCTCACGCTCGTATTCGCACGCGTTCGGAATCATCCACTCGTGTCAAATTCTCATTCCAACCTTGTTACAGAATATACTATTCGGTTGCCTCATTTTGACAGGTAAATATTCAGAAAATTCCAGAGCCTACTTTAATTTTTAATATAAATGGAATACCTTTTTTCTTAGCAAACATAAGGCAACCAAATCATAAAACTTTTGCTAACTTATATCATCGTTTGGGTGAAACAGGGTCATTTCATAAAAATCAGGGAGGTCGACCTAAAACAAATAATACCTAATTCTGAAACAAGTCATCTTTCAATGGCAGCGGGAGTGAGTTAGCCAATTATTATTGTAATCCTTAGAAAAAGACTTCAATCCTTATCTCCTCTAATGAAAATTTGCTCCCAAGAGATCAACCACGATTACAGTTCTGTCCACTTATTCTAAACCAGTTAAACACTTACAAAGAAGTTATTAACAATCTTTTTGTCCTGCAAAGAAATAAATAGATGAAAAATTGTTCTCTGCATTCTTCAATAAACTGATAAGTATGTTTTTTGAATTTTTCTCATTCCTTTATATAAAAACAAAAATATTTGTCAAAAATCTCTCAATTTGAACAATTATTAGATGTTGTAGGTGACGTGACCAAAAGCTATAATTCTCTCTTAATAATATTGGAAAATATACAATATAATCTATAATTATTCATTTGATAACCCTCGTTTTAAAACACTGCCGTAAAATTGTAAAATGATAATAAAAATTTTAAAACTAAAATAGTGCTATTTGCGACACGCTAAAGCTGTTAAGAATCCATTTTTTTTTTATTTAAACGAAGATTATTGTAGGTCAAACATGTGGCTTGTTATATTCCAATTAATTTTGGTATATTGTAATGGAAATCAAGCAGCGATATCTTCATTAAACAATGATGAAACACATAAATCTTTAAGTCAGTGTATCGTTCAAATCTCGAAAAGATATAATCTGGGTGAAAGTCTTGATCTATTTTTCCAAAATACATCAATCTCAGAGTCTTTTTACGAACAACTATTATACAGGTTATCAAACACTTTAAATAATTCATTTTTAATTACAGACCTTAGTAAACCCTATTATTTTTTGTTAAGTTATAGCTATTCTAGACCAAAGATTAAACATATTATAATGGAAATTAACGCATTTAAAAATTTGCTATATATCTTAAATATTCTGAGGGACAAGCTTCGCTGGAATCCTCTAGCACATTTTCTAATTTTTTCATACAAATATTTTTCTGATCCAGAGTCACTGGCCGATAAAATAACAAATCGACTACACGAAGAAAATATTTTAAACGGGATTATTTTACTACTACAACCAAATCACCTGTCGAAATTTAATGTTTATTCAACTTATCGATTTTGCACAAAATGCGGAAATAAAACTGTTGTGAATTCGTGTCAATTCGGAAAATTCACGAACAATAAACTTTTATACCACAAAAAAATACCTAAAATCGAATTTAATCGGGTATTTAAAGTTAATTATATCCAAAACGCTCCTTTCAGTAGTGAAGATCCAACATTAAAGAACAATAATAATTTATCTGGAATTGAAATAAATATTTTGAAAATAATTGTATATTTTAGCATGTGGTTATACCGTTTCTTTAATTGTGTTTATATTAGAAGTACATTTTCCTTATGGAGGTAGAAGAGTATTAGATTTCATCCTCTAACTTTTTTCACAAATCACAGATTTTAAAACTGATCACTTACATTTAAATTTCCTAACCATAATTTGAATTAAAAGTATATTAGAGAGAATTTTGTTTGATTTCTTCCTAAAGTGGGGTAATTAAGATTAGCGAGTAATTGGGACATGCTAAAAAAATCATTTTTCCTATCGGTTTAGCCCCACCCCGCGTACACCTATTTTGGCATCTAAAATTAGATAAAAATGGGACAACAAACTCGAAGCATCTTTCACCTCCAAATTCATCTTATTTAAATGGGGGATGCAAAATGCATAAGATGACTTGGACTAATATTATTGTTCCCAAATGGAAAAACTTTCGTTGTACAGTATATTCCAACTTTAAGACAACAAGAAAGGAGATGCCGCAGAGTTAAAAAAATGGACAAAAAAGGATTACTTCCCCATATAAACCTTTGAGTATAACATTCTGTCTTAAAAGAACCTTTGTCTGTTTACGATTACATTTTTAAAATGTTTTATAGCCATGTTTTAAATTATATTTTTGGTATTTTTTTGTTTATTTTTGTTAATATTTGGGGACTTCGAGAATAAAGGTAAAAATAATAAATGGTATGTTCAGTAATCAATTTTATTACATAATAATAGAATTTATCGCACAACAATAAAACGATTTATAAAATAAAGTAATGTTTCTTTAAATACAGCAATTAAATATTGCATTATACAAGACCACAGGAAAAAATGCAGCAAAGGCACTCCATTTATTATTAGTAATGTAGAAATAAAAGTAGGCTCTGGAATTTTGCGAATATTTACCTGTCAAATTGAAGCAACAGAAAAAATTAATATCGATTTGTCTCTAAAATACCACTGACCTCTAATCTAACTGGATGAACACTAGCCGTATCGTTATATGCTAAAAGTGAAGCAAATTGAACGTCTCAAATTAAAAGTGCGCATGTGCATTGCTCCATAATGTCAATGTCATTACGTCAGGGAGCCATTTTTACCAGTGGTGGCGTCTTTTTACTTTGTTAAATGTTTTCAGTTTCCAAGTATATTTACATGAAATTCATCAAAATTGGCATATAAATTATTCAAAACGATTATATTTTGGGACTTCAAGACTCCAAATACACGTTTGAAAAAATGTCCCAACAATTTTCGAGATCATTTTCAATGAGATTAAAAATGTCTCTTAACCCTTGACATATCATCAATGCGCATGTGCCCTGCTCCAAAATGTCATATACTACTTGTCTCAATTTTCTTATATGGATGTGCTCATCCAGTTAGATTAGAGGTCAGTGTAAAATACTGCATCTTTTTGAATCTAAACAAGAGTACCTTTTTAAGCAAAAACTCTGAAGCTTTTTAATTCCTCACAAAAATCTAAGGGTAAAAACATAATGAGGCACAGCACCAAGCATCGCCATAACTGAGCACCAAGAATCAAACTAATTTGATATCAAGAACCTCCGTAGGCATTGGTGCCTGAAACTGGAACTCTGATTGGTGCGATCGAGAGCTGCTTATTAGATTTACTTTGACGATTATGGATGCAGACTGATCGACCATGTGCTCTCTGATGACTCCATTCCATGCTTATGTAAATGTCTGATGGGATGCTTGGTGCGGTGCCTCACTATGTTTTTACCCCAAAAAAGTGACATAAAAAATACGACTGAAAATATCCGCTGCCCCCCTCCCCTCCAAATGAGTCGTGTCAGAAAAATCTAATTATAAATATCGTCAGATAAAGTTTACTAACACTACTAAGTTTCATATTTTTTAAATGCGGCGTCCTGAAGATATTTATTATTTTTTTTTTTTTTTTTTTTTTTTTTTTACTTCTGTGTCAACGGCATCGACTACTATGGCCATTAGCCTCGTGTTCTGTGTAGGCCTTGTTACTGTTTCCCAGCGCCGCTTTAGGAACAGCACTGTTAATTAGAACCCAACAGTGAATGGTCGAGTGAGGAATCACACCTGGTATATGAAAATCAATTTCTAAATTTTTAATTAATTAAAAATCAGAAAAAGATTTCTGCCTTTGGTGTGATTCGAACCCACAACCCTTGGATTATGAGTCCAGTGCTCTACCGCTGAGCCACCCACCCCCCCGATATTTATTATTATTATTATTATTATTTTTACTTCTGTGTCAACGGCATCGACTACTATGGTCATTAGCCTCGTGTTCTGTGTTACTGATTCCAGGCGCCACTTTATTATTATTATTATTATTATTATTAATTTACAGGAAGGGCTGAGGCAAGCCTATTAAGCCCATATATATAATATTAATTACAATTAATTTTTTCTTATTGTCTGTAAGAGTGTATTGGTATAATGGTTCACACACTAGAAAAAAAACCACAATTAAAACTAAACAAACAGTTTGAGCTGATAACCTCTGAGTCTTACATCAGCGTTAAGTTGAAAAATGCTACTTAAGTCCAAAGAGAATTGATTATTTAAAACTCTGTCACATTGTATTAGGTCACATCTGTTCCTTCTGTTGATAAGTGTTGGGAGCGTTAAAACAGATAATCTCTCAGGATATTCCAAGTGGTAAAGGGCAGGACTCCTCTGAACTCTTTCTAGTAAATTTTGGTCTCTAACTAGGTGTGGAGACCAACAAGAAACGTTGTATTCCAAAAGAGGGTATACAAGGGCTTTGTAAAGTTTATTTAAAAGTACTGGGTCAGGAGATTGAAAGGACTTACGTAGCAAGTAACATGATATCAACAGGCGAGCCGTTGTCTAGAGAAAGTGTCCAAGAGTTTATTGATGACGGTAAGTTGGTAAGTGTGGATCTTCATGGTAGAAAACCATGCTGTGTTGGTGGAACTATATTGTGTGTCATAATAAAATCAATTAGTTTGTTGGCTAGAATTCTTTCCATGACCTTCGCACAAATGGAAACTAGACTAATGGGACGGTAGTATTTGAAGAACATTAATCTGAAATAGGCCATCTTCAAAGAGCTCTGGCTTCGAAACCAAAGCTCCAAAAGTACATACTTATAGGAATTTTTCATTCTATTTTTGCATGTCCTACATGCCCTAAAAATCTGTAACACGTATTTGCTTTTCTTTTTCTTTCTTGCCGTTCTTTTCTACTAATACCTCTTCAACTTGCTTGTCGCTGTCTTTATAAAATTCGTTAATCTTCTCCTTAATCTCCTTCCATTTTCATGATATACTTCGAGTATAAACACCAATAAGGAAACCAAATATCCACAAGTTAAATAGTATAAAGCGCTTTTGATTTGCTTAAGGTTTAATTTTGTTATCGCTTTTTTCTCATTAACTTCCTTGTGGGTTATAATAATATCCCGTTTCCATTTATTTATAATTCCAGCAGTAACAAGATTACGAATGATTTTATTGAACTGTTTAATAAAAATAAAACTTTTACCCGTCATCATAGATACCAACAATGAATCTGCATAGTCAAAGCAAGAAATTGCCGCTTTGATTTCTGGTAAAGAGTTAAGCAAATAGTCCTTAGGCATAGACGGTATGAAAACAGCTGCATTTCCTGAAGCAACATAATGAAGGCACTCTAATACATCAAAACAATCAACTTTTTTATTTAGTATCGTTTCCAAAGATACGCCATCTATTTCTTGATCAACGAAATATTTAAAAGTATTTTGAGTAAAATACGTAGTTAAATTGTCGTCGTAAATATTTTTAAGCAAGCTGTATTTTTCTTTTGGATTTGATTCTATATAAGAACTTGTCAGTTTACTCGTGATTATTATGCTTATAATGTAGGCAAAAAGAATCATTAATACTAAAAAATATCGCATTTTAGTGCATTTTGGAAGGCGAGTCATGGGTTCTCCTAGAATGATTCCCCAGCTACTTAAAATGAATTGAGAAAAATTCTCATAATGTCGGTATCTAGGTGATTTTTTTCGATCTAAAAGCCATAGTATTAACATCAGAATACCGTAAGTCAAAATCGTATTGAATAAAAACCACGGATTAATTTTAGTTAATTGTGGATAAATATATTTGTGAGGTACGCACCATTCTAATTTATCATGTAAAAATGGAACGGTAGGAGCAAAATAGAGCATTCTTGGAGCGGTCAGGTAAAGTCCTCCAATTAGTATATCTATTTTTTTCTTATGTAGAATTTGAAATAAACTTGTAATGGTACCATTTATGTAAACCTCACCTATTGCAGATGAAGCGCAAATAAATTTGAATTTAATCGTCAGACTGTCAGTTATAATTTTTAAAAGGTTTATTTCAACCCCCGATAATTTTCCATTGTTCATTAATGTTGAATCGTTAATGCAATAAGGACCGCGTAGATAACATTCAACTGTTAATACCCGGTCGTATTTTGTTTTAGGTAGTTTTTTCTTGTACAAAGATTTATTATTTGCGAATTGTCCGAATTCACAAGAATCAAGGATAAGAGTTTTATTTCTGTAAAACTGACGAGTAGAATATGCGTTGATTTTTGTAATTTCATTTCTTTCTAATAACAAAACTTCCCCGTTTACTATATTCTCTTCAGACAATCGTGTAATTATTTGATAAGCTAGTATATCTGGGTTTGAGTAGTACTGATGTGAGAAGAGTAGGAAATTTGCGCCAGGATTCCAACGTCCGAGGAGTCGTAGTCTATTCAGCATAATGTCAAAATTTTCATCTGAACTCACTTGTATTAAAAAATGTTCAGCTTTGATTTTAGAGGTGTCGTAACCCATCCAGATAAAATTGGAACTACTTATGGCATTAATCCTAAACGAATTATGCAATGTTGCGGATAACTTGTTTAAAAGTTCTTTATGAAATGTCGTTGAAGTATTTTCGAAAAATATATCGAGTCTATCGCCATGGTTAGAATATCTTTTAGATATTTCTACGATGCAATCACTGAAGGATTTGATTGTATCTTGATGGTTTGATGAAGATATCGCTATTTTACAGTCAGTGCAATAAGCTAAAAATAATTGAATTGCAAAAAACCACATGTTCGATCAAGGACAGTAGAGATTTGAATGGAAAACTTTTTAACAGTCCTAGCGTGTCATAAAAATGAATAATTAATAACAGTCGCGTGTAACAACAAAAAATTTTGTTTAAAATGGGCATAATTTGAATAATTAGTTTGATCAGCAGACTGTAGATTCAATTAAATATTCAGAAGACATATATTTGCTCTTGTAGATCAAACATAACACACGTAATAAAGGTGTAGCTCAAAAAATTTGATTATCATGCAAAACATACGAAAAACATTGAATGTATCTACTTAGCTCAGGAATAGTAGATTCTGTCACAAGGTTAGAATGAGAAAATTAGATGCGAGCGTGAGGAACCACTCGATGGGTACATTCTTTAAACCATTTACTTGGTCCAACAGGTACAACATATAGGACAATATCTGTAGAAACAAAATCAACACCAGCTACAGCCAAAGGTTCTAGTACAATCAAAGCTCCAACTACTACTGAAAAGCTACACCTAAAGCTTCCACTGCAAACGTTCTCACAGTAAAAAGTCTACCAGATAAATTTAATGTCGCGCTTAGGCATATGAAGACTGGTGTTGAGCTGAGGAGAAACATAACTCAGATTAAAATATTTTGAACCCAAAGATATTCATTATTTTATATATCATTTTGAAATAGAATAACTGGTAATAAATAGTTTAATTTTTCACCGAAATTCCAGCAAGACTTCTAACCTTAACTACTTGGTTATTCTCCAAAAAGGAAAGATTAATTAGATTACGAAAGTAATCGAAAAGAAAAATCAATGGTAAAGATCACGAACAACTATTTTAATTTCCGTGAATTGCATTCCCGATATCATTTGGAACCTCTTCGTTCCAGAAGGAATCGTAAAGATCTTGGCATTCTCTTCAACATAGTCAGTTCTACTGTCGATCGTCCAACTCTTTTGTCTCATATTGGGATTTCCGCACCAACTAGACCTACTAGAAACAGTGTTACTTTTTTCAACCGCCCAACCCCCTAAATCTCTGGGCTGGAGCCGCCCTTGGTATATATTTTTTTATTTTTAAATTTTAACATGTATATCTTTGACAATTTATATATAAATTTTTACTATTTAAGACCTTTGTTTTCAATTGCATTTTATTTTATTTTATTATGAGATTGTAACTTTAATCCCTAAATAAATAAATAAATAACTTGATAAAAGTTAAAAAGGCAACAGAATGAAGTAAAATCCACGTGACAAAACTGTGAAAGTCAAAAATCTAATCACAACAGCTGGTTTGTTATTACTATCGTGTCCCTTTCGGGATTAATGTGGACTGTAGTTTCTTTGTATTATTTTTTGATGATTAAAACATTTTCTAACACTAATAACTTCGTTTATTGAACATCTTGACAATAAGACAAATCAGTTAATAATGAATAATATTGAAAAAAAACTGCTTGACATCCCCTGCTACCGACAATATTTTTATAGGCGAGGTTGCCAAACTATATAAAAATAAAATCAACAGCCCCACGCCGAAAAGTAGATGGACTTAGGATTCAAGGGCGGATTTAGCTTTTTTTATGGGGGGGGGGGGGGGGTAAAACTTACCAAGTAGTCCAAGAAAGCTAGTAAATTTTTTTGTAATATCGAGCAGAAACTAGTAACTGATCAGATCGACTTAAATTTTTTTGCAAATTGCTAGTAAAGGTGTCCAGAAGTAGAAAACTTTCGTTAGTTGCGTTTTGAGTGGTGGCAGGTGGGGGTGTGAAAAAAAAGAAAAAAAAAATTCGTAATTGATAAATTACCTTTTTTAATGAATTAATGTTCCCTCCCGAGTTATAGTGCGCAGAAAAATATGATATTCACCAAAATATTCGTACATTTCTAAAAAAAATGTATTTTTTGCCCGTAACTTTTTTTGGCTGATAATATTAAATAATGTAGAATAATCCATTTTAAAGCTTAGGATATCGCCGAAATATCATGTTATGACAAACTTTTTCATTGGAATGACCGTTTTTTCAATATTTGACCCGAAAAAATGACATTGACGGTTATAAACGCAAAGATAAAAAAAGTGGTAATTATTTGGAAGAACATTTGCTCAAAGCCTTGTCTCTTTAATTTTTTTTTCAAAAATCAATACTTTTCACGGTATTGACCAAAAATTGAAAATGTCATAAAAAAACAAAAATTTAGCTCAACTTTAACAGACCAAAACTTAAAAAATAATTATCCATAGGGCTAAAAATTACTAATTGTGTAAAAATTGTAAAAACATATGTTACGACTTTCTGCAAAAGGATTTTTTTGTCAAATACCACAGTCTAGATAGCGATAAAAAAATAGCGTAAAAAAATTGAAAAAAATTTATTTTGTCCATAACTTTTTTTCTGCTTATGTTAAACGGTTCTGGATGGTCTTAAAATGTTCCCAATGTTGTTCTCTCATTAAGATGTTATAAACATTTTTTAGTGGAAGTCATATTTTTTCAGATATTTACGCTAGAACAGCGGTTCTCAAACTTTTCAAATTTTGTACCACATAAATATGAAACAAAAATATATGTACCACCATAAAAGCATTTCGCCTTTAAAAATCAATGTGTCCCGAAATTGTTCGAAGTTTTTGGAAAAGTCGTCATTTCAATATTAAAGCTAGAGCCGTTAAAGTCAAAAACTTGAAGAAAAATATGTGTTTCTGAAAACAAAATGATAAATGTTAAATTGTACCACTAAAACATTGTAATATACCACCAGTGGTACATGTACCACAGTTTGAGAACCCCTGCGCTAGAACGATCCAGTTTCTTAAAACACCCATTTTTAAATTGCCAGATCTTCCTTCGTATTAATCGTAGAAAAATAAAAAAAAATTATTTTAATTGTTAGCTCAAGGCCATTAGTTCATATAAATTTTTACGTAATAATATCAGATTTTCGGTTATATTTAAAAAACTAGAAATGTACGATTTTTATGGTGAAAATCGTAATTTTTACGCCCTTTAACTCGGGATGGGTTTATTCTCAAGAAAAATTGTATTTAACATTAATTCATTAACAAATAATAATTTATCGATTGCGCAAGTTTATTTTCTTTTTTTCCCTCACTTTTTGATGAAAAAAATGCCACTATCGAAAGTTTTCTACTTCTGAACTAAACACCTTTCCTAACAATTTGCAATAAATTTCAAGTCGATCTGTTTAAAAAAAACTTTATTAATACTAAATTATAATCACAAGGAGACTAGGAAAGTACTTAGAAATGGTTAAAACAAAAAAAACACTTTTAAACTGCTACTATTAAAAGTCTAGTAAAATAAATTTTTTTATAAATTACAATCATGGGGGGGGGTAATTACCCCCTGTATCCCCTCGTAAATCCGCCCTTGTTAGGATTAAGTAATGGTTAAAGAATAAAATTAACTGCTCTGATTTTTCTGTGATCAAAATACAACTCGAATATAAACACCATTAAAGAAACCGTATATCCACCAACTAAAATATACAAACCATTTTTTATTTGTTTAATATTTAGTTTGGTAAACATATCTTTTCCAACTTCCTTGGTTTCCCCAATAGCATCCCATTTCCATTTATGTATAATTCCTGCAGCGCGAATATTATTAATGATTTTATTAAAATGATCAATAAACATAAAACCTTTCCCAGTAATCATAGAAACTGATACTGATTCTACAAAATCGAAGCAGTAAATTTTAGTTTTGTTGTCTTTTAAAAACTTAAGTAAATAGTCTTTATGAGTAGCTGGTATCAAAAAAGCGGAAGTTCCTTCTGAAACATTTCTGAGACATTCTAAGTAATTTAAACAATCAACTTTTTTATTTACTATCGTTTCTAAAGATACGCCGTCTATTTCCTGAGTTAACACATATTGATTAAAACTGTTTTGAGCAAAATACGTGGTTAAATTGTGGTCATAAATATTTTTAATTAAGTTGAATTTTTCTCTTGGAATTGATCCTATGTAAGAACTTGTCAATTTAGTTGTAATCGTTATGCTTATGTAATAAGCTAAAAGTATCATTAAACCTAAAAAATAACGTAATTTAGTACATTTTGGAACATGTGAAATAGGATGACCTAGAAAAATCCCCCAGCTACTTAAAATTAACTGCGAAAAATTTTTGTAATATCTGTATTGAGGTGACTTTTCTCGATCTAAAACCCACACTATCAGCATCAGAGCACTATAAATTGATACAGTGATTAATAGTAATCCTGAGTCAATATTAGTTACTCGTGGATAAATATGTATATGAGGTACACACCATACTATTTGATCATGTATAATTGTAACGGTAGGCGTAAAATAGAGCATTCTGGGTGGCGTTAGATGCAATCCTCCAATTAATATATCTACTTTTTTCTTATACAGATCTTGCAGTGAACCAGTAGAAGTCCCGTTCTTGTATACTTCACCAACTTCAGATATGCATTTAAATTTAAATTTAATCTTTAGCAAATTAGTTACCAGTCTCAAAATATTAATTTCAATCCCTGATAATTTGTTGTTTGATGTTGAATCTTCAAAGCAATAAGGTCCGCATGTGAAGTACCGAACATTAAGTATACGATCGTATTGACTTTTAGGTATTTTCTCTTCGAAAAATGGTTTAGTATTGGTTAATCGTCCAAATTCGCAAGTACTGATCGGACGACGTATGGAATGTACATTAAATATTGTACTTTTACTTGGTTTTAACAGTAAAACTACTCCATTTAAAACGTGTTCTCTATTTAATCGATTTAATATTTTGTTGGCAATTATATCTGGATGTGAAAAGTAGTTATGCGAAAAAAATAAGAAATATGCGTCGGGATTCCAACGCCAGCTTAAACTTAATACATCGATGACGTCCTCAAACTGTTCATATGAAACGATTTGTATGATAAAATATTTTCCTTTTCTACCAAAAATATCGTATCCTAACGACTTATATTCGCGTATACTCATATCAACTATCCTAAATGAGTGGGTTAAAGTTTTCGATAACTTATCTATAAGTAGTTCGTTAAATTTCGGAGTCGTTGAGGTATTTTCGAAAAGCAGATCCAGTCTTTTTCCATGGAAATAATATTTTTCAGATATTTCAACGATGCACTGTCTTAAAGATTGATCTGGTTCTGGATTGGATAATGAATCTGCCAGTACTACAAATTGAATACAGTACACCAAAAATAATTGTATTATAAAAAACATGTTTCGTCAAGTTGGTTTTCATTTAAATAGATAAATGGATACTTTCTTAACGGTTGTAGCATCTAGTAATAATAACTGATGGGTTATTTGTATACACTGTAAAAAACTTGTCTAAAAAAAACATATTTTTTGACGTATTTTTACGTTATAAAATAAAATACGTTGTATTTAATAAAATAGTGTATTTTTAATTAAATATCCTACCGTATTATGTATTATTAGGGTGAAATAGGTAAAATCACTTACTAAATTAATAATTGTGGAATATTACACATAAATTATCGCAATTTTTCGGTAAATCTGTTAATTTTACGTGATTGAGCGTGTACTATCTTGGTCATGGGAGTTTTCATTTGTAATTGTACGAATATATAATAATAATAATAATAATAATAATGTTTATTCATTCCATAATCTACATAATACAATACAATATAATTGTTTAGAATATAATATATATGGACCATGATTAAATAAACATAAACATCACCACTGAAGTAAATACTTGTTTGTGGTTACAAAATTGTAATATATAATTTAAAACTGTAATTAAAAAAATTTAAAGAATTTATTTATTTATTTATTTTTTTTTTTTTTAACTTATGTAACAAGAGACTTAAAGTAGAAAAACATGGCCCCTTTTTTTAATGTGTTTAACCATCTATAATTTCGTGTATATCGGTTCGTTTACTTTGTTTTAAAAATATTATTAATTTCTTTTTAAACCGTTTTAAGGTAGTTTCATCTTTTACTTTTTGTGGCAAGTAATTAAATAATTTTGGAGCTAAGTACGAGTAGTTTCTTTGTCCAATCGTTTTAGAGGCTAGTGGTATGCAATGTAGATGTTTTGTTCTTGTTGCGTACGGATGGTTTAAGGTGGTAAGTTCATTTTTATTTTTATATTGTTGGCATCCCAATTGAATACTATATAATTGCCTAATATCTAATATTTCTGTTAAGCATTAATCTTAGAAATCGTTTTTGGGAGACTTCAACTGCCTGTAGGTAAGTTCTTGATACCCCTCCCCAACCAATAATGCCATAGTTGAGGTGTGACTCGACCAAACTATGATACAAAATTTGTTGCTGTTTGTAGTTTACAAATTGTCTAATTTGTTTGAATCTAAATAAAATGCTGCGGAGTTTTTTTGTTAGATACTCCATATGAGAGTTCCACCTAAGGTGACTGTCTATATATATTCCTAAATATTTGATTTTTTTTGCAGGTTTTATGGATATTTAGGATGTAATCTGGTAAAGATGTTTCAAGGCTGCTAAATGGTACGTATACAGTTTTATCAAAGTTAATTGAAAGTAATCTGCTGTCAAACCAGTCTTTAAGTTTACTGAGATCGTTTTCTATGTTTAATTTAAGGGAATACCAGTTGTCATTTTTGTAATAGATAATGGTGTCATCCGCGAAACTAATAATTTTACCGATTGTTTCTTGTAAGAATAGATTGTTTAAGTAGATGACGAATAATACAGGCCCCAGTACTGTTCCTTGAGGTACACCGCATGTAATTTTTGTGTCTGTGCTTACTTGGTTTTTAATTTTCACTTTTTGATTTCTTTCTGTTAGATAACTTTCAAATAACTTGTGCGCTGTACCTCTCACACCCATATCTTCTAGTGTCTCTAAAAGTATAGAATGATCGACAGTATCGAATGCCTTTTTTAGGTCTAAAAAGACAGCTATAGACGGAGTACTTGAGTCCAAGGATTCATAAATGTTTCTAGTTAAGGAATGAATAGCATCGTTAGTAGATTTATTGTCTCTAAACCCATACTGAGATTTTGACAGCAGATTATGTTTAGATAAAAAAGCATTTAATCTTGTTTTTAAAATTTTTTCAAAAACTTTGCTAATTGATGGCAAGACAGAAATAGGCCTATAGTTCGAAATATTTTCGGTGTCTCCACTTTTGGAGTTACAATTGAGTTTTTTAAAATTGAAGGAAAGTATCCTATTTCAAATGATTTATTAATGATTTCCGTCAAAGGTTTGCTTATAAATTTTGAAATGATCTTTAAAGTTTCGGCTTTAATTCCATCATGCCTAGTGGATTTATTATTTTTTAACGTATTTATGGTATTTTCTATTTCAGTTGCACTTGTAGGTGTAAGAAAAAGTGTATGATTATTTATACTATTTTTACTTTTGTAGTTAGGATTTGTTTTTATATTTTTTGCTAGATTTTTTCCTACATTGGCAAAGAATTTATTAAATATATCTGCAATGATTCTTGGGTCTGTAACGATTTCACCTTTTTCATTTTTTATGTTATTTATTTGTTTGTTTGTTGTTTTGATGTTTAGAATTTCATTTACTGTGTTCCAAAGTTTTTTACTGGAATTTTTTTCATTTTCAACTAATTTTTTTTAATAATCTTTTTTTGCCATTTCTATTTTTTTTTCTGTTTCTTTTTTAACTGATAAATAACTATTTTTTAAATATTCATTTTTTGGATTTTGTTTCCATAAGAGATATAAGTCATTTTTTTTATTAACATGTTTAATTAATGATTTCGTTATCCAGTTTTTTCTTTTGCGCTCACTGTCTTTTATTTTAATATATTTAGTTGATTTATGTATACAAGTGTTTATTACGTTAATCAATTTTTCTGTCGCAGATTCAAGATCCTGCAATGGATTTAGGACAGCTTCCCAATTAATGCAACTACTAACTTCTTGTAATAATGTTTCATCTATCCTTTCAAAATATTTTTTATTCTTAGTCGTGTTAGTTAATTCATTTTTTGTTTTACTTAATACAATTTGTAATAATGTTATATAGTGATCAGTGATTGCGGTAGAAATAGTTAAAGGTAATAAATTATTGTAATTTTGTTGTTTTGTTTTAACAAATATGTGGTCTAGACATGATCCAGACCCAGTTTTTTCCCTTGTAATAGTATTTATGGTTGAAGTAAATCCATATTCACTCATCATGTCCAGATAATTTTTTCCCTTTTCCCTTAATAAATCGATGTTAATGTCACCTACTAATAAATTGTAATCAGAATTTACATTTTCTTCATTTAGTATATTGTAATGGTATTGAATATAAAGCCTTTTTTTAACGTATAACTTAGACAGGAAGAAAATATTACTTATAAAAGTTAACCTTAAAATTCAATCTAATAATAATTCAACATAATTAGTTTAAGTTAAACGAAACGATGGTAAATTAAACGAAAAAGAGTTTAGAATTTATAAAATTAAAGAGATATAGCAAAAAAAGTACAACAATAATGAAATTTAATGATATTTAGAAAATCAATGATGAACAAAAAGTGTCTTTATACAAAGTTAAAATAATTCGAAATGATATAAAAAGTATATCAAAATTTTTCTTTTAATCTATAGAATAAGATGTTATTAGTCAAAATTTGCAATAAAATCAATAATTTTTTTTAATTTCGTAAAAATTTAGGTTAAAAAATGTCAAATTTTCATCTAGGAAGCTGTGACATTGTACTTTATAAAAAGCATTTCGTGTATCAAAGTGAGGCTTTTTACCAAAATCTTTTGAAGAGTTCACGTCGCTCCGTATCATTAAAACAAAAGAAAAACCCAAAGCAACGCGATTTAAAAGAAAAAATTGTTACCTGTTAATAAAGGATAAAAATAATTCAAGAAGAACAACAATCTTAAAAGGTGGCTTTGTCCAAAATTATCCATCCTATCCTGTGTTCCTGTTTGGACATCTCCAATCCCAGCTGTATTCCTGTATAAGTATAAGTATCCAGATCCAACTATATTCGGCATAAAAATATCCATCCTGTTTCCTGATTTTGGTGTCATATGGAAAAATGATTTTATAGAATCCCATTTATTTTGAACAACTAAAATAAGAACGAAAAGCTTAAATTGAATAAAAGGTACCATTTTAATTACTAAATATCGATATTTAGAAAGTTTAAACTAAAAAGGCAATAATAATAAAGTTAGATTGAAAACAATCTAACCTTATAAAAGTTTAATTATGTTAGGTTAGAAAGTGAATAAGGTAAGAAGTTTAAGAAAATTTCGTATCACACCAAACAATTGTTCCTGTACAGATAAAGTTTATCGTTAATTTTTTTTCTTTAATAAATGTTTATAATTTTTCATTGCGTTCGTTGTCATTGATTTTATAAAAATCTAACCTCTTAGAGAACCCTAGAACCTGAGATAGATATTGGCTATACTTTCCCATGTAATAAGACAGATGGCGCCCTACTACAATAACAATATTTATAAAACACGTTCTGTCTAAATTTACGGAAAAAGGTAAATTAAATAAAAAATTAATAATAAATATAAAAAGAAAAATCACTTACCATTATAATATATGTAATTTTTGGCAAACTTATGTAGAAATATAATTGATGTAGTAAAATTACGTTAAATTGCGGTTTAAATATGTTACAGCCGTAATTTAACGTAAAATCACTAATTGTTTTTTACAGTGTACGTACTTCCATTATAAAAGCATAATATTACGACAATGTTTTAAATTTGAGTAATCAAATTGATTATAAAAGAATAAAGTGTATTTTCAAAATAATAGTTTAAACAATAGAATGGAAAATCCATTAAATACTGAATAAAATCCAGTGCTGGCTTATTCATTTATCTATTATTTGTTTTTCAGCTGAAAATAGCTCTTCAACACAGATAACGAATCACAATCGATAAAGACTTAAGAAGGGAACATCTGAATATAAAGGGTGCCCTTAAGAGAAGGCTAGATAGTAATTGAGGTGTTTATATAGTTATTCTCCGAACAAGTGCGCAAAGTAGTAGTTTTCCGCACGCAAATACAGAAATAAAGTTGTTCACATAATAATTATACAGGGTGACCCACGACTATTCCCTCGTTCTCTTGTGCCTAAACAGTACAAGATAATGTCATTACAATTTGTTCGGTTTATGGCAATGCTAGAAGAGCGTTCTTTCAAAATGTTGGGCTTTATAATAAAAGTTCTATATTGTGCTTTAGTTAGATCAATATTTGAATATGCAGCCGTTGTATGGTCTCCTAACTACATTTACCAAAAAATAATATTGAAGGGGTTCAGGAAAAATTTCTTCGTTGTGTTGCCTACAAAATGGGGGCGAATATAACTATGATAAAATTATTGAGTTTTTGAATTTACAATCTCATAAAATAATTTCAGGAATAATCAACTGTCCCTCTCTATGATCTGAATTTTACCTGAAGGCCCCAATTAGACAAACCAGAAATCCCAAAGTTTTCCATATAACTAACTATGCACAAAATTCACCTGTTAATAGGTTGGCACAGTATGGAAATGAATATAGTGATCAGATTAACTTGTTCGGCTTCTCATTTGCGTATTTGAAAGAAAATTGAAAAAGATACCTTGAACCAAAGCTGTTGAGGGTTCTGGAATAAACCCTATGTTGTGCCAGTTTCCCAGGACGACCAACACTGTGTTATCGCCTTTTTAAACTGCATCGTTGTATTCGTAAAAAATGGACTGTATTAGGATTGCTTCTCAACTTCATTCAGCAAAAAAAACTATGAACACTTTTATTTAACCATTTATTAAACTTGTTAAATAAAATAAAACAACAACGTAACAAAGGATTACCTTAAACTAGTAATCAATGAACAAGTATTATAATTAATATGTGCTTAACAAGCACTAACACATATTAATGAAAAATGAATTAAAATAAATGATCACATCATTCAGAAAATATTGTTTGCGTGTGTTCTGCGTGAGTGATAATTAGACACTGAAGGGTCCTAGCCTGATCATGGCTAGCCCCACCTCTCTCTTTATTCGACAACCTCCGTCGCTTCAAAAATCTTTCTTTTCAGATTGCGCAACACCTTCCCGAAAAATCCTTTTAACTTGAGCCGCGTAACACGTGTAAGCTTTTTTTTATTGTCTAGATTCGACGGTTAAATTTGCCCAATACCATTATTAACATCGAGCAAAAAATAACTTTGATGAGCCGCGCTTCCGGGTTTGATACCGCAATTATGAAATGGAGCAAAAAAATTATTTTTGCCGACACCGCGTCTTTGTGATGCCGCTCGTCAACATATTTTGATGCATCGTTGCCGGTTTTACGAGTAACGAATATGAGTTTACATGTTTAATTATCTGAAAATTAAACAAAAGCTTTGATTCAATGTGTTATTAAATGTTATGTGTACTATTTCGCTTATGCACCTTTTCTGGTATACATTTTCCCTATCCAAATTTGACACATTCGAAAAATTAAAATTATTACCAGTGACAAAATGATGATTTGCAAGAGCAGTTTTTTCGTTTTTTTCTTTATTATATTCTCTGCAATCATATTTATGTTGATTAACTCTGGACTTTAAATATTGTTTTGTGGTTCCAACATAGCATTTCTCACAATTATTTTGTATACCAAATTTTGAGTACAGTTCATCAAGAATCTGGTCTGGCCTAATAAAAGGCCGAAACGTCGGCAATTTTTAATTAAGAAGTTTAATCTTTGTCCTAAACCTCAAAAACGACCATCTGTTAATTGTTAACGCTAGGACGCTAATTTCTCAACTATTATTAAGTTAGTTTGTGCATTTGCAAGTCCAAGTATACGCTTTCTTTTTTTGATATTTAATTTCATTATTTTTTTTTAATCAAAATTTGTAATTTCTTTAGTTTAATCTAGAGTGAATATGAACTATTTTTATAATGTAATATTTAGTTTTAATAAATTATTAGTTCAGCAAATTTAATTATTTCATCCTGTTGTGTTTGATATTCCTTATACTTACCGCTTTTTATTTTGTCACTTTGATTAACATTTTTTGCGTCAAGTTAATCAAATAATGAAAGTAATTTACCAGTTATCAGATATACCTTAATTAAACACTTCTATTATATTGATATTTATCGTATCAATTTACCTATATCAAAAAAGTAGCAATATGTTTATTGCGAGAGCTTCTATTAAGTAAAATAAATAAATATATTTGATAATCAAAAAACCGATAGCTTCCGTATTAGCCCAATTGTCAGAGACTTTGATCTAACACAAAATGTGATATCGATGAAACTTGGCACTTAAGTACTTGGAAAGGGTGTAGAAAACGATAAAAAAATTTGGTTTTTTCATTATATCTCTAAAAAAAATAAAAATTTCGAAAAACTAATAGCACCACGTGAAAGAGCGAAAAATGTTATTAAAAATTATATTATAAATTATTTAAAAAAAGATTGTATTACTATCGAAAACTCTACTTGCGCCGAGCCGTTGAATACAAATATTCAGGCGAGGCGTTCGGAAAAAAACTAAAGTATCTTTGCCTAAAATGAACGCAAATAAAAAAACAAAGCATTTTAAAGGGGAGACCAATAGTTTTCAAATTTTTCTCATAGAAAATTTGACAGGAAGGTATAATTTCTAAAATTATCACTGATTTTTCTAAAACTGAAGATATTGGTGGAATTGATGGAATTAAATTGCTATGAATAAAAAAAAACTTGTAGGTAACTTATTTATAAAAAATATTATGGAAATCTTAATTTAAAAATTACAAAATTTCATTTTCAATACCAACATAAATTTAAAAATTCTGGAGATTAAATTTGGTAACTTGATTTCGCAAAAAATAGAAAATTAGATGGTTGTTATTAAAAAAAGTTGAGAAGGGGTAGAAAGAAACATTTAAAAAAGAAGTTAATGTAAAATTTGGATGATGAAAAGAAGTTTTCCCAAAAATTATATGTTTTTCTGAATGACGTATTATAATTAAAAGATGGTTTGTATTGAGATGTTTTTTTGGCGTAAGATGGATTGGATTTTGAAAGGTGGAAATAGACTTTTGTTAAAAGAAAAGGAGAGTTTTTCGCAGAAGGAAGTTAAAGAACTGTGAAGCGGTGTACGGTTTAAAAAAAAGGTATTTGTTAACGTGGATTTGTTTCTTTAAATTTAGTTTTGTTTTCTTTTTCCTTATTTAAAATCACAGAGATGTACCAGGCTGTTAAAGAAAAAGTATTGTTATTATTAGTATAGTTAAAGTAATTTGTTTATTTTTTTCTTTTAAGTTCGTTAATGAATTTAATTTTTTAATAGAGTTTTTAGTTTTTTTTTTGTTGAACAATATTTTTTTTAGATAGTTTATTTTTCATTACAGTGTTAAAAAAAGTCCTTGTTGTAATCATAGTTTGTGTTTTTAATAAAACGTATAATTTCATATTATTATAAATTTTGGGAAAATATAGGAAATATTATAAGGGTGATCAAAATTGGGAAATTAATGTTACAAGTTTTTTAATCATTTTTAAATAAATCTGTGCTTTGGCAGAACTCCACAAAGTATAGATAAAATAAGTAAACCCTGAGAATTTAAATTAAATTAAAATAAAAAAATAAATTTTGGCGCTCTAAATTAAAGAATTAATTAATTAAAAACATATTATTTTATAAAACTCGATATTTTATAACAATATATATTATAGTCTGAATAAAAGAGGAATGCAAAATAAATGTATATTATAAAATCGTATATACGCACTTCGTAGATTAAATTTGGAATAAAAAAAGTTATATTATTTACAAAAAATTAAAATAAACCATATGCTTCTGGCAAAATTGTTACACTTTAACATTGAATGAATTAAATTTAACCAATAAATAACAAGGAAGATTATATGTTGTTAATGGGATCAAACTTTTTTTAATCTCTTGGCATTAAAAGTAACACTTCAGTACCTAAAATCAACAATTAAAAAAAATTTAAAAGTCACTTTCTTTACTATAACTACTGGCATCATTGTCATTGTCTTTTCTGAGGTATAGTCCACCGAAAGTGAAACAAAGTCTTTTCGAAGATTATAAAATACATTAAGGACTATATTTTTTCTTCTAAAGATAATGCTTTATGCCCACTAGGTCGTTTAGGCGTACTTGTTCTTCCAACAGTTTCTAATGCACTGTCCATTCTTGTATAATAATAATATCTGTCAAGAGTAAAGGTTTATTATAGTAAAAACCATGGAAACATGATTAAATCAAAACGAAAACTTTTATTAGGCCGATCACATGTATTAAAATTTTCATTTTAACTACAAATGAGCATTGAAGGATGAGGTAAAAATAAAATTTCTACCTCTTGAACCTGTACTACAATCTTCAATTTAAATTACTGCACTCCTTTCTTCTCTACACTATAATAGAGGCATAACAATAAAAATCCTTGTACATTTATGTAAAAATAATTAAAATGATGAACATTAAGTTTTAAAATTATCATTTTTTACAGCATTCATTTGACGTGTTTATATAAATCAGAAATCAATTTTTTTTTAAATAAAGTTAAAAATAATTTAGAAATCGATATATTTTTGAACTTACAGGTCCTTTATAAAAATGACCATGTTCTTCAGCCAGCAACTGTGCAACAAGAGGACCTCCAATAATTCGAACCACAGTTTCATTGTCACCACTCACGACATAATTTAAATTGATTAAAATAAATAACAAAAAAACTTTCATTTCGAATTCGTCTATGATTACACCACGAGCATTTCAGGGTAAAACAAACGTATCGCAGATTTTTTTTAGTTCATCTACCCGTGCCTTTAGATAAATATTCAGTAGATTTCTGTTTCAGATAGAGATAACGAATTTCCCACTCTCCTTGATGTCGTTTATCTAGTACGTAGATAAAGTGGTGGAAAAGGGTAATTACCCCTAAGATTGTCATTGATAATGTTCCTTAAAAAAATTACTTACAACAATAACTGAATTATATTTAAAATTGAAATTTCAAAATTATTCAAAATTCTCTATAATACGTTCATCTTAAAGAAAAGTCATATAAACAGACTTTTGGCGATTTGAATCCATAAAGTTTTTGATGACATCTCTCTCCCTCTCTCTCTCTTTCTAACGAGTATTTTTGTAACACATTGACATTTGTCACTCTCACTCTTCAATACCATAAAACTTCGAAAAAGAATCTTCTCGTCCGATATTTTTTATTCGAATATAAACACAAACACCAAGTTTTGAGGATTTTTGAGGATTTAGACTACACTAAAAAGCAATGGAACAAACAAACAAGTGTAAGAACTGTAACATAACCTAGCATAACCTACAAAATGTTACTTGGTTTTGTCATAGCAAGTCAATATGTTGTTCCAATAAGAAAAACATAAATGGCCAAGTTTTGAAACTTGTTCAATGGCAAATGTTTCGAACCATTCCATGTATATATTCGCTATCACCGGTGAAAGTGTTGAATCCATTGGTAGTCCCTCATCTTGAGTGAAAAAGAGTCCTTAATCTGGAAGTAGCAATTCCGAAGGCAACATTCTAATAAGTCCATAATTCCTTCCACTGGTAGTAGCGTTCTGTCTTCTTCTACTGGGACGTTGGTGTAAAGGCTTTCTACGTCAAAACTGACGAGTGGGTCTTCTTGTGTGGCCTCAATTTCCTCTAAGGACTGCCTGGAGTTCTTCACGAAGGTTGGAGAGTTTCCTTGTAGCGGATCGATGATCGGTAGTAAGAATCTTGCTAGCTTGTGGTTGGGTGGATGAAAATATATTTTACTTTAGCTTTAATTTGTTTGTTTTGCTTGATAATTTCTTCAATATTTATAATTTCTTATTCGCATGTGGTTGAAATATGTTTTCATGTTTGTCCGCAAAAACCTCGTCCATTTCACATCTTCGCATTCTCATTGGTGGGAAATGCCTCATCTGTTAACTTTTTTGGTTGCCTTGGAAATAAATATGCGTTTAATTTGACATTTTATTTGTATCACAAATAATAGTTTTTATCACATTATCTCCATATTTATGACCGTTTCCAAAAAATATTACTAAGGCACTGATGTAAGTTCAATAAAAAAGTAGATTAGGTGGAAACAATTAAATCTGTTTGTCGGGAGTGCAGGCGTTAGAGGCTTTAGGATTGACATTTTGGTTCGAAATTGCTTCGGCACTAATTTATTACCCTTGTGATCTAGATTAACGTATTTGTATGCGAATTCTATGTTGTTCAATTAATATTTCATTCTATTAGATTTAGCGAATCTTGGTTGCTAGAAAGTTTGTGAAATTACAGTGAAGTAGATTGCTTGGGTGGCTTCAGCGACACGGTAGTTTTCTGCTCTAAAATTTTGTACGCTTTCTTATGAAAAATTAATTTTTACTTGTAGGTATAATAAGATCAAAAGTTAGAAATTAAAATGTAAATTCATATTTAAGTTAACCAATATAGAAATTTTACGCCATTTACCCCTATTAGGATTTCCAGTTAAGTTGGCTATTGAATATTTGCACAGTGGTCCTAATAGCCAAAAAATTATTTTATTTTTTTGTATATGGAGAGTGTACGGTGTTTTCGACATTAAAGTACCCAAAAATGCCCAGATGCATCAGCTTTTCTTCTATTGCCATTCTCATAAAGCAGTGGGTTCGACTGTACCACGTGTCCTCGATCAAGATTGAAGATTCAGAGTGCAGAATTGCACTTTCAATTGATTCCCCATCGACCCCATTCTCCTGATCTGGCTGCCAATGACTACTACATGTTTGCAGACCTAAAAACAATGTTCCAGGGAAAGATATTTAGTTGTGCTATATATTAAAAAAAAATTGGTTGTGATACCTTGTTTTAATAGACATACTCGTACTATTACCAAGTGAAGCACATTTGATTTAAATGTTAGTTTTTAAACTGAAGTTGATTAAATAATGAATTGGTTTCCTTTTAAATTGTTTTATGCGCTCAATAGATTTTACATTTAAAGTCTAAATCGATTTTTATATTTCCTTTATATACAAAATGATGATGATTGATTGTTTGATTAATTATATATAATAATATAATAATGTTTATTGGCAGATTACGTATTCCCTATGGCTAATTAATTTATATGTTTTGTTTTACAATACATACTCATGGTTAATACAACTTTTTTGTTCATACACCATCGTAAGATAAGTGGGGGGGAAGGTACCTCGAACCGGGTAAATTTTGGTCAATTTTTCCGACTCACACACGCTACTATGCAATTAGAGCTTCGATGTACCTGAAAAGTATTAGTCTAAAAGTAAGAATCGTTTTTATTTTAAAATCTATCTATATATCTGTCTATCTATCTACATCATCATCACGATTAAATGTCATATTCAACTGTATAGTTATGACCATATAAGTTATAAATGAAGAGTAAATTGTGCACAAACACGACTGATTAACTTCGTAGAATCCACCTGCGGAAAAAATTGGACGCCATTTTTCTGCGTTTTTCGCTAAAAGCATCAATTGGCTTCTAATCTCTTCGTCTTTGATGCTTGCATGTATCATGTAGCAAGTTTTTATAAATTTTTTAGCACTTTTTTCTACTGCATCGCAAGACATTATTAGCGTTACCACATTGGACTAAAAAATAAAACAATATTTAGTTGAAAATTATCTACCAGTGCACCAGATAGCACAGAAAATGGAAAAGTATGAACCAAATTTGTGCAACTGATTAAACTGTGTGAATGGAAGTCTTATAAAAATTCAGCAATGATGACTTTGAATATTTTTCTTTAAAAATATCGCTGAATTTCGGGGGCAAGTGTTTCTATATTGGCGTTAAAAGGATTTGGAAAAATCTTAATATACTTCGTAATTGCATCAAAATTTATTTTGGAAGCACTCAAAGCTTGAATTGCCAGATTTACTGGAAATGAAGTCTCAGTTTGATGACTAAATGTTTGACATGTATTAAAATGCCTGAAAAATTAGTTACCGCATTGCATAAAAAGAACTGGAAATGCAGTCAAAGAGAAAAGGCTTAGATAAAATGAATGGAAATCAATCGAGATAAAGATGTGCCATGACCAATAATGCAGCGAAAATTTCTATATCAGTGCTATCTCTAATGAAAGGTTAATATCAAATACTTAATACTCACCCCATATACAAATGGTACGCCATAATAAATAATTTTCGTTGACAAAGGAAACTTCGGATAATCAAAAACAGACGAAAAATAAAAGAGACAGTGCATTATACTCAGCGTTAAACTGATAAATAAAACTTTTCCATAAATATCATTTGTTAATTTTGTTACAGAGTAGGCCAATTTATAGGTTTTGGTAACTTCTTTCAAAACAATATATTTCTTGTCTAAGACCAATTTTAAATATTCATACATCATCTCATATCTATTTTGTAGCCAGTTGGTTAAAAAGATATAAAATGTAGATACCAGAATTGCATACATGTAACTGATACACAAAAGAATCGTTATGTCTAGCAGTGGAATTTGCAAGATTAAGCTCAACCATATGCTGTAATGTGAAACAAAATATATTCAATTTATATTTCTGCACACTCTGGGGATGCGCTAAACCTACTACGATCAACATAATACAAAGGTTCCAATCCAAAACACTAAGAAACCTAGCGGATGCATCGTGGTATGTCAGTAATCATACCCTCCACACTGATTTCAACATTCCCTACGTCAAAAATGAGATTCAGCGCATGGCCGTAACATACAATCAGCATATAGCAAACCATGACAACGAACTAATAGAAGAACTATCCAATAGCGGTCCAAACACGAGAAGACTTCGTAGAACTTGGCCCCAAGACCCACTACAACTCTGGAAATTGGTCTATGAGTAGCATTAATGAATGCTTCCCTTTCAAGTCAAATACAGACAACTAATTTACTTAATACGCACATATGATGTAGATTGTACATATGCAGATATGATAATAAAAAAAAATATTTCTGCACTCATGGACTTCATCCAGCATTATATTGATGATAATAAGATTATCACCTTCCAACTCAAAGTGATAATAAAATTACACGTAATGTGCACCCGATCTACAGTATCCAACCTATTATATTACCTGTACTACATAGCACAAGCCCTTAAGAGGTCTGTAGAGACTTCTCCATAGCTTTCGATGTGGTTTTCCATAATTTATTGATAGAAAAAACAGTTTGATATCACTGGTAGAATGTTGAAATGGATATCTATCTGTAATAGGCCGTTCTGAGTCATTTCGCTTAGTTTCAGAACCTTATGCAGTAAAATCAGGTGTATTACAGGGATCATATTGTGGTCCTTTGCATCTTTATCAATGACATCAATTCAAAAATTCATAATTAAAACGTTCTCATTTTTGCAGATGAAGTTTTTTAAAGAACTGTTCTTGATGCGATCCATCTCCAAAGAGATCTGAATGATCTATTTGAATGATGTTACACAAATTATTTATATCTTAATATAAGAAAATGTTACTGATTGGTTTTTAGGAGGTCATATCCAGCGATTGAATTTGAATACCAATTGAAGAAGAAAGCATTAGATAAAAAACAAGAGCATAATATTAGACAAAAAGCTTTATTTCAACTACCACCTGAACTTTGTATCTCAAAGAGTCATCAAGAAGCTTGATGAAACACATGCTTAAACGCGTTAAAAAGAAACCAGCAAAAACTGTGACCGAGAATTCCTCGAAGTTACCATGACGAAAACTTTTTTAAAAACGCAGAAAAGCTTGGAGTATGCTTACATCATTAGAAACCTTATAGAAATAGAAGAGGTCAGATTGCAGCTCACATTGAAGGACTGCGGGAGCAGTATTTTCGAACCCACTGCTTTATGAGAACGTAAAAAAGCTATAAAAACAGCAAAAGATGAAAATATTACCCAAAAAAGGTAAAAGAATTCTCAACTGACCCATTGTATCGCTGATGTAACTTTCTGGCTAGGAGAGGATGAAGGGGGATAAGGAAAAATGCATTTCTTAAAACAATGTCTTAAAACAAAAAACTTTGCTGTTTTTATAGCTTTTTTTCATTCTCATAAAGCAGTGGGTTATATACTATACTTACCTGTGTAGGTGAGCGAAATATTTTTTAAGTCGGTAGGACTCCCTACACTTTCTTGTTTTACTCTTATGCAAGACCTTTTTTATCCCCCTTTAAAAAGAAGGCATATAAAAATATAGATAATAATTAAAAAGCACTTACTTATAAATCCAAAAAGCTATACTACTATAAACCAAAATAATTTTGAAAGTAACTTTCCACAAAGTGACGTTACAGGAATTTTCGCTATTCATTAAAATGGTCTCGAGCCTGTACATCTTGTTGTATAAATTTTTCCAGCATTTCCTACTTCTGAACAAAAACGAAATTACGTAATACAGCAAAAATAACGAATCGAAAAACGAAGATAGCGTTATAAGCAACTTCTGAGTAACGTGATAAAAAAATTTATAATTAACTGCTGTTACAAAAGTAGCGCAGCAAAAGCTCCCAAGTACCATAGCTACAATTACACCGAAGAGTGTGGAGATGAAGCTGCCATATGTTGAAATCCTAAAAAAAATTTATCTTAAGAAAATAAAGTACATTGGGCGAACCATTAGGAAATGCAGAGGTGGTTCTAAATAAACATCTATTTAATGAATCTCTAAATCTTTATATTTAAGATACAGGATTTATTCATTTTACCTCCAACAAAAGACGAGAATTTGACTTGTAAATGGATGCCCAATTTTATTGCATGTCGTTTACACGAGATATTATTAGGCAAATTCAACTTAAATCAAAATTAAATCAGCAATTTAAAAAAAACAAAGATGTAAATACTCTTAATCAATTTAAACATTTACGAGCAAAGGTGAAATCCGACATCGACAAGTCGTACAAAAACTACGCTAAATCTGCTGAATCTAACATGAAAGCAGATCCTAAAAAATTTTGGGCTTTTGACAATAGCAAAAAAGGATCAAAGAATATTTCTGACAGAATGGCGTACAATGGCCAAACACTTAATAGTCCCACAGATATACTTAACGGCTTTTCCGACTATTTTGCAAAATCTTTCTCAGTTAGCACACCTCTTGTCTCCCATGATGACTCATTGACCTCACATGTTTTAAATATTGTGTCTTTTCTGGAAGATGAAGTCCTTATAGCCTTAAAACAATTTACGAATAAAATGACAACAGGACCTTATTTTATTCCGGCTTTTATTTTGAAAGATTGTGCGCCTGTACTTGCTCTGCCTTTAACAATATTGCTTAACACATGCCTTAAGGGCGCGGTCTTGTACGTCAAAAGTCAGCGAAATTATGTCAAATAAGGTGCTGTCCAGGAGGTGCTGGTATCTCGTGATAAATGCTTAAATTAAACAAAGTAGTTACAGAAACCTTCCTTTGAAATTTTCTCATTACAGAAACCATTCGAGAAATTCATTGTCTGCTATATTTAATACAAGGGGAGAACAATATTTAGTATTACCAAAATGTATAATCTTAACTTTTTATTATTCATTTATGGGCAGAAGGACCTCGGTCTATAGCTCTTTGTAAGTGGTTAGCTAACAATAAAGAACATAATGATAAATAATTATTCATTTATTTTCTTTGTAGGTATATATTATTTATACAGAGCCTTTCAATGAAAACTATTCATCCATAAAATCTTTCTTTTAATTCTTTAAATTAAAATAATTTGTTACTGGGGCATTGATAATATCAAAATAACATTTTCTTTTCAGTTATTTATATGAAGTGATTTTGTTCCTCGTTATGAAGTATATGAGAAACGAAAGAAAAATTTACCACGCAAACGATTTATTTATTTATTTATTACGATGAATTACGATTTAGGTAAACATGTCAAAGATATTTACAAGTAGGAAACAATTTTTTACTAGGGTATAATTGGTATTAAATTTTCGAAATAAAATGCCCCTTTCAAATGTATACAGAGTGATGTTATTGCTCATTTCAAAGTTAGTATATAGCTATGACAACTATTCCAGAATCGACACGTGTCAAGTTGCGTCGGCGCTTCTTTGTAGATCAAAGAATCGCTTTTTTAAGTCAAGGCGGGCAGGCATCGTTTGAACTTTGGTTCAGCTCACGGTGGCCCTAGACTCCTAGACAATTGCATCAAAGGAATAAGCCGCTTTAGCAATTTTTTTTCACCGAACTTTTCTTGAAGACTATTTAAACCCGAGATCCTTGATTTTATATAATAAAAAGTGCGTTTATGATCTACTTATATTTTTGTGTTTTGAAGAAATATTAATTTTAAAATTATAGCAATTCTATTTGTATGTTTAGTTTTATCAAAATGCTTAACTATAAAAGCCAAGAATGAAAGTACAAACTGTAAAAAATTAAAAAATGCCAAATCTCCAATTAAATCACGGTAATAGGTTATGTCGAAAGAGATTTCGCGAACAATCGGACGGCGCCGGCGTTATTTAACTCGGGTCGCTAAGGCAAATGCAATACGCGTATAGTTCGTGTAATACATAAAGTTGCCCCAATTTAACAGTTTTAAAGCGGCGCCTTTGTTGCTACCAAAAAAACTTCTAACGTACCGGCATATCGCGATTATAGTTTAAGTAATCGCTATAATCCAGCGATCGGATAATAAAAAATAAATAGTGAAAGGGCCTACAATGATCACAAAAAGCATTGTACTAAAAACACAGAAGAAAACAAAAATTATATGTTTTATCAATGAATTTGTTTATTAATAAATTCTTAAACAGATAAATGAATAATTTTAAAATAAATTTATAAATATATACTTTATAATATTTTTTCCTGATTTTTCAATAAGGTTGGGATCCAGAAATTAGGAGAATAAGAAATAGTTGATGATTTTATGGATTAAAGCTAGAAAAGTACCATTTGGGGAAGAATTTTTTTTTTATTTTTGTGCCACCTCATTATCGAAACATCTAGATTTAAGTCAAGTTAATAAGTAAAAAAGTTGTAAGCGGAAGCACCAAATATATTTAGTCTTACTTATTTTTTTCTGCTCTTTCCAAATAAAATTTTAAAATATTAATATACTGGGTATTGTTTCGATTCGAAACCTACTCATTAACTTTTTAAGGCCGGACTTGGAATATGTTAATCGACACCACTGTAGACAAAGAACATACGAACCAAATATTACAAAAACGTATAGGGTCGTTCATAAGTTATGATTAATTGAAAAAATGGGGAAAATTAATAAATCACCCTGTATCTTGGTTATAAAGAACGATAGACCCATAGGTTATTTAGAAGCACCTCGGTGTTCTCCATCTACCCTTTCTGTATGCGCATTTCTCAATGAATTACCCCGTATAAAGTGATTTTGTTCTTCGTTATGAAGTGTGAGAAACGAAAGAAAAATTAACCGCGCGAACGATGAATTACGATTTAGGTAAACATTTCAGAAGTCCCAAACAATTTGATAATAAATATATCTCTATAATTTTCAGATTAATGAATTTGAATATAAAATATGAAAGATTACATATTGATCGACATCTACCAAAATCAGAACTTTTTTTTAACCAATTTGACAACAGGAAGTTGATGTTTGAAAACAAAACAGAAGTGAAAATTTACATTTTTATGCCTATGCACAAAATTATTACATTTTTTTTAATTTGATAAATTAGAGTTCCATGGAAAGTAATAATTTGACACATTGACAATTTAATAGTTATTATAACTGATTAAAAAAGAAAAATCATGATTCCGACACATACTAACTATTAAAAAGTAAAAATTAATTTATTATGAAAGTCATACAACATATCAGTTATTTTGAATATATTCTTATCTTCTACTTTATAATATTCCCTAATTCTTTTCTAAAATACTTTCTATATTTTTATTCTAATGCATAACATATCTACACAAATAATTTTGAATTCTTTTTAAAAATTCCCGCGTTATGACAGTTAAACGACATGCGCAAAAAGCATCTCGTCCTCGAGTAATAAAAAATATATCTATAAGTACTCTAAAATCTCGTCAACTTTGAGACAAAACGTTGCCTAACCACTGATTCGACGTTGCCAAATGAACTTATCAACAACAGCTGTGAGTTCCTGCGAAAATTTAAATTCATGATATATTATTATATTCGGCGTACTTAGAATGTTCCTTTCTGATTAAAGTTTTTTTAAATGTTTGGAGAGCAAAAACTTTACTTTACTTTATTTACAAAGACAATAAATACAATTGCAGCGTTCTTTTTGTGTTTTGAGTGCATGTTTCTTTTATTATGTGCCAACATTGCAAATTAATTTGAAATTACTTCAAAATTTCAAATCGACTGATTTCATAAATTAAAGTATTTTGATGTATTCTGATTAAACCACATTGTAGATAAAGGTCTAACTTAGGTCAAGTTAATGTTTATTTTTCTTATTTTTTCAGAATCGAGGATATATAGATTGTTAAATGCCACTTTTAAGGTTAAAAAAATTGGATGATTTTAAAGCTGTCGTTTTCATAGAAAATAATAAATTTATCGATTTAAAATAGTAAGACTACCTAAGTTAGACCTTTATCTTTAATTTGTCTGAAAATTATATTTTAAATCCCATTACATTCGGAAATCAGTCGATTTAACTTTTGGTCTGCAGCATAGGATTTTATACACAGGAAGACCGCGCCCTTAAGACTTGCACTGTTCCTAACATCTGGAAGCTATCGAAAGTTATACCTATCTACAAGCATGGCGACAAATTTAATATTGGCAACTTTCGGCCTATCTCAATTATTTGTAACTTTTGTAAGGTATTTGAAATTCTGTTATACAATAGAATGTATGGTCACTTAAGTAACTGTATAACTATAAATCAACATGGGTTCGTAAAGGGTCGCTCTACTATCACCAATTTGGCAAATATAACTCAATTTATTGCTGAAAGCATTGATGGGCGGTCGCAAACTGACGTTGTGTACACCGACTTTTCCAGAGCGTTCGACAGACTAGACCACGGAATTCTTTTAAAAAAACTATCTCGGTATGGATTATCGGCACCTCTGATTAAATTATTTAGCTCCTATTTAAGTAGTAGACGGCAGTTTGTGGTCTTTAATGGTTACAAGTCCGTCGCACACTTAGTAACATCCGGAGTTCCTCAGGGAAGTAATCTGGGCCCTCTATTATTTAATGTTTTCATCAATGATACAGTTGATGACCTTGACGTTAACTATTTACTGTATGCTGATGACTTAAAATTATTCTGCCAAATCGATGATATAAGTGATTGTGTTTCACTTTCAGCTAACTTACGACGTGTTGAGGTGTGGTGTATAAGTAATAAATTGTCACTTAACGCTGATAAATGTAAGGTAATGACATTTTCTCTTAAAACTGACAAGATTTTACATTATTATGAAATTAATAATTCTGTTCTTGAGCGCCCGACGACATTTGTTGATTTGGGTGTCACTTTTGACTCCAAACTTTCGTTCGTTCCTCATAATGAGGCTGCTTATTCGTCTGCTAACAAAATGTATGGTTTCTTAGCTCGAAACTCGCGTGACTTCACTGATCAGGATACTTTAAAGGTGCTGTACTTTGCCTATGTTAGATCTAAAATTGAGTACGCGGATGTTATCTGGAGTCCATTTTATGACGTACACATTCAGAAACTTGAATCAGTTCAACGGAGATTTCTGAAGCTCCTTTCTTTCAAAATGGACGCTATTTATCCTCCTACTGGAGTTCTTAATAGTACGCTTCAAATGAGACATTTTGTGGATAGCTTAAGTTCTCGTCGTGACTGTCACCTATTGATATTCTTGTTTAAACTCGTAAATAATAAAGTTGAGTTGACAATACATTTTACCTTCCTACCCCTCGAACAAATATTTTAAAATTTTCGCCACTTTACAGGATGTGTTCAATTTGTAATACTGTAAATTACCAGCTTGATATTTTCCACTGTCGTATATCTGCGATTAATGCATTTTTCTTTGAAAAATGATATTCTTGTTAAATAATATACGTGTATTCCTGTTCTGTAGTTGGGTTTGTCCTGTTTGAACAGTGTAACAATAAATAAATAAATAAATAAATAAATAAATAAATAAATAAATAAATAAATAAATAAATAAATAAATAAATAAATAAATAAATAAATAAATAAATAAATAAATAAATAAATAAATAAATAAATAAATAAATAAATAAATAAATAAATAAATAAATAAATAAATAAATAAATAAATAAATAAATAAATAAATAAATAAATAAATAAATAAATAAATAAATAAATAAATAAATAAATAATCTATTTATTTCCTAATATGTATAGAAATATTTTTTATTCCTGACCGGGATATTATAAGCTTATATCATCATGGTTACTCCCTGGAATGTTAGAGGTTCCTTAATTCCCAATTTTTTGATATTTTGACGTTTGTTAAATATTGCTGTCAGTGTTTCATTATATTTAGTGAATGTCATTGCTGCTTTGTGTTATAAATTTGCTCCCTCCTCCAAACCCAAAATATTAAACTTTTATATATATATTGTTATGATTTTTCGAAAGCGTAACTTTTAATTAAATAATATTTTATTAATAAATTTATTTGGTTATTGTTCTAATTTATAATTTTAAATAATATTGTTATGATATTTCAAAAAATGTAAAATTTTAACTTTAGTTTTATTTATTTAAAAAAAAATTCTATAATTTTAATTTGTTCTTTCAATTTAATAATAATTTTTTTTTTATACCACCACGACTATGCTCAATTTTATATCTGTCAATCTTCCAATATCAGGGATTCTTTAATTGTGAGTTCAAGTTCTTCTAACTACTGATAGTTTCTGTATTTGGCAAAAAATAAAGTGTTGTTTCAAAATTTAGAATGATTTTATTTTAATATAGATTCAAAGAAAAATTTATTTACACAAATCAGACTATTTACTATTATGAATTACATTCACGCCCACACACACTCAATGATGTCTTATATCTAGAAAATTCAAATTTTGCGCAATAAAATTTAACTTGGTTAAGGTTGGCACACCCGAAATACTTTACAGTGATGAGACTGTCAGTCTTAACCTCACAAATGCAAAACCACACTATTTGTTTCTGGTCTGCAGTATGTTGTAATTGATTATAATGAATTTGTACCTTGTGAATGTTCCTATTCCTTCTTCTTTCTCGTACAAACAGTGATGAGTTATAACTAGATTTATAGTTATGTGTTGTTTCCACTTCCTGTTGTTTTTTTAACGAAATTAATGTCCCGATTATTTCCGCAACAAACCAAACAGCTTTCAGGTAAGTTGTCTACGTGTTATTTAATACAACCACTTATTAAATATAAACAATTCGCCGTAATAATTTTCCTCCAGAATATAAACGTACTTCTTCAAATTTTGTAATTTTCCTTAATAAGAATTTTCTCAAATTTTCCTACCAAACTCCTTCTACCATTTCTTTTAATAAACTAACTTTTTTTTTTAAATTTTTAAATTCAAAAATCTTCTTAATTTTTTTCTATCAAGAAAAAAAAACTCTCTTCCTAATTTTTTTTTAACTATCTATCAACTAACTACCTTCTTTTTTTTTCCGTTGCTATGTTACCTTTTACGTCATGCAGAAATTCTCAAATTATTTCAAAATTTTGATTATATTATACTTTATTTTCGATTTTATGTATTTTGAATTTCATAATTTCAATTATAACAAATAAGATACTTTCCATCTATATTCTGGTGTTCAATTCTCTACATTTTATCAATTTATAATTTAGTTACTAAAGTTGGTATGCTGTCAATTCATTTTAAATAGTTGTCACAACCCGTATTTCATTTTGCTATACAGACTGTCCTATGATTATTTTTTATTATAAAGATTGTCCCAAATTAAAATGTTAATAAAATTTTGAATTTTGAATATGATTTAATTTTGATTTCAATTTTTTTAGGTTACTATCAGAGCTATATTAGGAAGGATTTTTCTAATAATAAGGATCTCACAATAAATCAATCCCTTAGGTAAGTTCACCTTTAACGTTTCTCTTTATCTATAAGATACTACTTTGTTTGTTTTTCTAAATTGTATTTTAAATGATATGGTTTCCTTATTTTTAGGTGACGTTCATTTTCTTTTAGCTGACAAAATAATCTTAAGAAGAAATATATGATTGGGCATAGTCTTGGTATTTATTTTCTTCAATTTATAATTTAATTTTACCTAAATATTATAATTTTGATAATGTTAAATTTCCATTTCATTTTAAAATATTAAATTCCATTTCAATATATATATATATATATATATAACCCTAAAAGCCGACGACGTGCCCCCCCCCCCAAATTGCCTGCTGGAGCCGCCCTTGGTTTGCCTTCGGGAATTAAGGCCCTTATAATTCCCTAGATACATAAATTACTATTTTAGTCTTTTAATACGTTACCTTTTTTTCTCCTTTATGAAATTCTGCCTAATACCAAAAAAATTACCAAAATTCAAAACCATGATAAGTAATTTAAAATCCGATCTTGTGGGTGTCAGATTGGATTTTTTTCGTAATCTGCTTTCTACAAAAATAACTTGAGATTTTTTTACAGGCATATTTGACTGTTAACAGGCGAAACGGATCTGCATGGTTTCGTTGTAATTTTCTGATTCAATATGATTGAATGTTAATTATTTATTAAAATGGTACATTAGATAATCTGGATTTAAATACCTTTATACATGCAATAAATATTACCTCTAAACGGAAAGTAATTTAGAAAAAAAAACTATTAATATTATATTGACGCTCTTTATAATGTACAATTGTCATAATGGTAATAAAAAACCATTATGTTCTGGCTTGTCACAAATAATTTTGTAACCATAATTTAAAAGGCAATAAAACCATTGAAATAAAAAAGTATTTGACGTGTTATTTAACAAGTAGTTTAAATAACAAAATAATTAGGTACATCAACTTAAACAAAAACACATTATTTCTTTATATGGAATGAAAAATTGTTAAGAAAACCAGGTCAATATTGTCGTTCTTGCAGGATTACGAATTATTTATTGCATCTACGCATTAGTTAACTCACTGTTTGTTTCATTTTCAAGAAGTACAATCATGGATTTAACTATTTGTGTTGCACTTTGTTTAATTTCTGTTGTTTATTTATATAGAAAAAGAAAATTCTACTGGTTATCATGGACACTAAATGGACCATTCGCTTTACCGTTCGTTGGAAATGGTTTAAATTTCCTCTGCCACGATGATGGTAAGTAAAATTTTTCGATATATATTTATTATTAATGGTTCTTCTGTTTTTACTTCATCATAGGATTTAGGAACCCATAGCTCTAGATTAACACGAAGTTATTTTTATGGTGAAGGGAAGGGTATAACTGAACATAGAAAAATACTTTTTTGATTCAGATGGTAAACAGGCTTAAAAAAAATAGTTCGTTTGGTTCATATAAAAAATTTTATCCTGTATATGGTTTTTGAAAACTCTAATAATGATTTTACAAAGAACATAAATAGACAACAAAAATTGGCCTATTTATTTTTCACCACACGATTACACAATTTCTGATAAAAAACAAATTTGACTATAAATTAAAAGTTTAGCAAAATGATCCATATATTTCAAAAAGTATAACTTTTCTTGCAAAAGTTTAATTTTTTGTACAAAAATTTAATTTTTAATTACTAGTACACAGCTCGTGCTATATTTTTAATAATACGACCGTTTTAGTCAATTTAATAATACTAAAACATCGCCATGTATAATATTTAGTTAGTAATTCATCAGTAAGTGTTGTCATTTTATCGAATTCTCAAAATTTTGTTTCGAAAGAAAAATACAGTTTGATCTTTTTAAAATTAAAGAAAAGAAAATAGAACATTCAAAATGAACGAATTTATTTACATTTTTAAAAAAAAACTTTAAATACACAACAGAAGATAATAATAATAATAAATCGTTGACATTTATAGCAGATTTTCGAAATGAAATCAACCAGCTTCTATACATATTCTTTGTCGGAACATCTAATGTCTAATTGACTTCCTTAGTGTTAAGGGATCATATTTCTTTCGATCGATCCCATATAGAATAGTCGACAGGGTTAAAGTCAGGGGATCTAGGTAGCCATGCATGAGTCCCCCAGCGTCCTATCATTGTCCTATCCACCTATTTTCGTAAGTGGCATGAAGATGTTGACGAACAGCAACTAACAACTGTGATCAAAATAATAATAACTACGCGAAACGAAAAGTCAAATTATGTACCTAAACAATTCCAAATGTCAAATGTCAAATTATCACAGCCTCCTAAGATACACTTAAATTTTCAACATTAATAAATGGTGAGAGGGTAGTGAACCAAATTGCGTTAATGTTTGACTCCTTTTTGCAATTTTTCAAATTTAAAAACAAAATGTAAGTTTGCAGGATGACCCCCGTGACCCAATTTTTGAACAAGTTATTTTTTATTTACATGTATGCATAAGATCTCGATTAAAACGTCGATCGATGGCCTATTGGGTATTGCAATAAAATTAAATGTATTAAAATGAATTTTGTTACAACTTTTTAAGATCTGCTCGACAGGATTGTTGAAATTTGCAGAAAATATCCTAGTCCATTTAGACTTTGGTTCGGACCAAAATTTACAATAGTTATAACTGACGTTGAACGGGCACAGGTAACATTTAGGTTTTATAATTTTCGATAATTACTAATTAATAATTAATTTCTAGAAAGTTATGTCTTCCTACAATTTTATTACCAAAGATCCAGATCTCTACAAGTTTTTAGAAGCTTTTGACGGAAAAGGATTAATAACATCTTCGGGTAAAATTTTTGTGTTGCCATTTGTGTTGTTTACTTACAAAAATCTGCTTTTAAGGTACTAAATGGAGGAGGGATAGACGTTTAATATCGCCTACCTTTGTCAAGAAAAATATTTTACAGTACTTTGAACCAGTCCTAGAGGAAACAAGAATTCTGGTGAACATTCTTATGGACTATGTAGAAAAGCCAACATTTAATATAGAACCATTAATTCATCGGTGCACGGCAGACTTTGTAAATAGTTAGTTTTCATTTTTTTATTCAGAGAAAAGTGGCATCCGCCAAATTAAAAAAAATAATTTCCTAATAAATTCCCATAATATACAGGGTGTTTCATAGTTAAACCAACATACGTTAACTGTAAATAGGGTACTTAGGTGATTCCAAATTACCTTGGTTACTGGATCTAACGCCTTCAATAACCGAGATACGGGGTGTTTCATCCAATATTTTGCCGTAACTTTAGAACCACCCTGTACATTTATCTCATACTTGGTACAGGTATGCTGTGTTAATAGTCCAATCCTATAGTGTAAGAACTACAATTAAAATCCAGATCCGCATTAAGAAAAATTTGTAAAATTGAAGGTATGGAAGAAAAAGTCCTTTTTATCTCACAAGTTATTTATTGAAGGTGCGACCGGTTTCGGCGATCAAATCGCCATTATCAGGCCCATTGGTGGAGAGGGAGTGGGGTTATTCTATAGTTGATGTTGATGTTCTAGCAGATATTTTTATAAATAATTTATTATCAGCGATTGATTTTGTAGCTCCTACAAAATGTATTGAAATACATAATGTAAATAATGAATGGTTTGATAATAATTATAGAAAAGCTGTGAAAGATAAAAATGTAGCTTATAAAACTTTTGCATTTACAAATGAGGCAGATGATTGGGACAACTATAAACTAAAAAGAAACGAATGTGTTAGGATCTTGAGGGAAGCCAAACGTAATTTTTATGAACTAAATATAGATAAAAACAAGGGAAATCCAAAGTTAATGTGGAAACATCTCAAACAAATAGTTGGCATCAAAAATTCGAGAAGCAACATTCATAGTTTGGTATGTGAAGGGATAGAATATTATGATAGTTTTGCGGATGTTTTTAATCAATAATACGTGGGTTGCATACAAAACATTATGTTAACTATTGATATAGACGATGATGAGTTTGAAGCTTGCTTGGAAACAGTACCCTATAACGAATCATCAATGACAAAGTTTAGACCAGTTACCTTAAGTAACTTGTATGACATAGTTAAAACTCAAAAAAAGAAATCTAGTACAGATGAGATAGGGCTCGATATTATTAAGAATCTTTTTCATGTAATTGGTTATCCTTTACTTAATTTAATAAATACTAGCTTAGAGAAGGGTATTGTTCCACTGCGATTTAAAACATCCACAATAATTCCAATCCCAAAAGTAGCTAACACAAACAGGGCAGATCAGTTGCGACCCATAAATATGTTACCTTTTTGTGAAAAGCTTTTAGAAGTAGTTGTGTACAATCAAATCATGGAGTTTATTACTACAAATAATATACTGTGCAGTTATCAATCTGGCTTTAGAAAAGCTCATTCTTGTGAGTCGGCTTTACAATTAGTTGTTTCAGATATGAAAAATATTCTTGATAAGCCAGGAGTTGGTATCTGTGCAGTTTTCATTGATCTAAAACGTGCATTTGAAACAATTGACCGTAACATTTTACTTCAAAAGTTAAAAAAATATGGATTTAAGGGAGCTGTCTATGATTGGTTGTACAATTACTTAGTAAATAGGTATCAGGTAACTAAAATCAATAGTGAGGTGTCGAATCCAGAATTAAATACGTGTGGGGTGCCACAGGGGAGCGTGTTAGGGCGATTACTGTTCATAATTTATATAAACGACTTAGGAAAGGTTCTTAAGAAATGTAAAATCAAACTTTTTGCTGATGACACGTTCATCTACTATTTTGGGGAAGATTTTGTTGAAGTTGCTGAAACTGTCAACAGCGAATTGGGATTATTAACAAGTAAATTTAAACAAAATAAATTAAAAGTTAATGAGATGAAATCAAAATTTATGTTTATTGGTAACAACTTTTTATATAATAGATTTGTAAATTTAGAGCTAGATATCAAAATAAATAATGAAAAAGTGGAAATGGTACATGAAATAAAGTATTTAGCAGTCATGTTGGATAGAGAACTTAAATTTAATAAACATATTGATTATATCAGTAAAAAAGTAGAGAAAAAAATTGGGTTTTTACGGAGAGTGTCACCATACTTATCAATTTCAACTAAACTGACTGTATATAATACACTTATTCTGCCCCATTTTTACTATTGCTGTTCTTTAGTATACACAGGATGTTCCAATTTTGGCAGATTACAGATTTTACAAAATAAGGCGATGCGAGTTATACTAGGTTGTAACAGATATACGCCTATTCAGTTTATGTTAGATGCATTAAATTGGTTAAATGTTGAACAATTGCTGTATGTGCAAACAATGGTTTTCATATTCAAAATAGTAAACAATATGTTGCCTGAATATCTTAATTGTCAACTAATACCACTCACAGAGGTACATCAAAGGAATACAAGAGCAGCAAACTCCAACAAATTTTACATTCAAACAACTAATAAAAGTAGTTCCATGAAAAGCTTATTTCATAAAGGGATAGATCAATTCAATCATCTGCCTCAAAATATTAAAACAACTCCTAAGTCTAGTCATTTTAAAAAAGAGCTTATTAAGTATGTTAAAAATGAATAAATTATGAATTAAAAAGTATAAAGTTAGTCTTTACTTTACTTATTAATTTTTATTTAATTGAGCTGTTATTTTTATTTAAATTTTAAAATTTGTTATTAAATAAATTGTGTTTTGTTATATTTTTTTTTTATTTTTTTTTTGCTCTTTATGTACAGTTCTCGACAGAAATTATATATACGAGGGTCAATTGTAGAATTTTTTTGTTTATATTTATTATTTATTTATTTTTTGAATTAATTATGAAGTTTATATTTATGTTTATTTTGAATTATTGTATGTATTATCTTTGATAAATAAAGTTTCTTTATCTTTATCTTTATAACTTTTCCAAAACAAAATGGTGCCGGACAGACCTGATGCCCGGGTTGGCACCGTCGTTTATTGGACTATAAGTACCCTCTATTTACAGTTAATATGTCGGTTTAACTATGAAACACCCTGTATAAAGAAAACTTATTATTTTACACTTTTAGGTACGTTTTTGGGTGTAAATACAAAAGCACAATTTGGAGACATGGATCATTTCCTAAAACTTTTACACAGGTAAAAACTTTTTTTTAGGATTTTTTTTTAATTTTTCTTTAACTTTCCTAGACAATTTTCTTTATGAAAAATATATAATTTAATATGACCAAAAATAAAGTCAAAAGGATGGATTTAGAATGTATATTTAAACAATGATATAGTCGAACTCAATCCTTTATGAGAATGAAAAATCAGCAAAGGATTACCGCCAATAGAACAAATGCTCATGAATCTGGACATTTTTGAGCACTTTAAAGTCGAAAACACGGTACACTGTCCATATACATAAAAATAAAATAATATTTTGGCTATTTGGACCACTGTGCAAAGAATCAATAACCCACTTAGCTGGATAGAGAATGGCGTATAATTATTAATTATGAGTTTAATATGAATTTACATTTTAATTTCTATAACGCATATTAGATTTGAATTACTAATTAAAATTTTGTCTTAAATTAATTTAACTAAACTGTGGGGTGTGAGGTTACACTCATAAGAGGCGACAATGGAAGTGTGGTTATAGTTTTTACATTTTCAATTGCAGAAACAAAATTCTCAGATGTGCAGACAGGTTACTTTGGCGGCTTGTAGATGTGCCGACAAGTGGCTTTGTCGGTATTAGCGGCATGTAGATGTGCCGACAAGTGGCTTTGTCGGTATTAGCGGCATGTAGATGTGCCGACAAGTGTCTTTGTCGGTATTAGCGGCATGTAGATGTGCCGACAAGTGGCTTTGTCGGTATTAGCGACTTGTATAAAGCGGGATCATTTTGTTCTGCAATTAAAGGAGGAAGTAGGAAGTTAGACAAATATTGTTTTCAGTAGTGAGGGCTAGGAAAATATTCATACAGTGATACACTGTGCTTGTGTTCGTACTTGATTTTTGATTTAGTGAATAGTAGGTGGTAGGTGATTCGTGGCGTTAGTTTATTTCAATTAATATTATTCTTGGCTTCCGTGTATATACATACTTTTTTTTATTTTGAAACATTGTTACAGTGTACTTCTTATTTATTTATTCGGTGTCAATTTCAATATGTTTCGTCCTTGGGAAAATAGTTTTTTTAAGTGGATCTAAAGAATCGGAACAATCACTAAATGATATTCCAATGGATTATGTGGTATCAGGTTGTAGTCCCAAAGATTCCTGGCATCAAAAAGGGGCCACGAGGTATTGCGCCTTCCGCCCTATTTTTGTGTATTTAACCCCATAGAATTAATTTGGGGGCAACTTAAAAAAAGAATAAGGCGTCATAACGTGTTTTCCAAATTTGATGGGTTGATAGCAAATTTGGTAAAAGAAGAAATTAACAAAATCAAACATGCCATCAAAGAAGAAAATTCTTATATAACGAGTCCGACCAAATTTATCAATGTTGATGACGGTGAGGGTTGAGATAGGGTAGGTAAGCTTAATTAATTTATAATATTTATGACTTTATTCACCGTGTTTTTAATTTTAGAATTAAAATTTGAGACAAAATTTTAATTAGCAACGTTTCTGAATATCACAAGAGATCAGAAAATGAAGCAGTAGGCCAGGTGGAGTGGTCAACCTTTATTCAAATCTAACATGCGTTATAGAAATTAAAATGTAAATTCATATTAAAGAAAGTTAATCAATATAGAAATTTTACGCAAATTACCCCTAACGATCTCCAGTAACTTGGTTATTGAATCTTTGCACAGTGGTCCTAATAGACAAAATATCATTTTATTTTTATGTATATGGACAGTGTACGGTGTTTTCGACATTAAAATACTCAAAAATGTCCTGAACCTTTCACGAAATGGTCAATCCATAACAAGTGGTCCACAAACAAAATAATTGGTTGCTCAGAAAATTGGTTGCACTTGATATAGATTGACCCTAAATGGCAACTTTTTTTTAACTCTCAGAGAGATCTGGAATCTGTCTAAAGAGGCAATAAGTGTTTGGTTTGGTCAATTCAAATGGCAACTTGATATAGTAAGTACTTAAAAATATTTTGTTTTAGAATGTATACAATTATTCATGCTAGAATTCTTAAAATATGGCTACAAAATGATTTCTTGTTCCAATTTAGTTCCCATTGGAAAGAACACGAAGAAGGAAAGAAAGTCATATTGGGATTTATAGAAAAGGTAAAAACTTGAAGCGCGTTTATTATTTTTATTATTATTATTTAATGCTTTAGATAAAATTGTTAATTACAAAAAGAAAGTACTAAATTTTAGGTAATAAAAAGCAGCAATGAAAATCACAAAACCAAATCTTTTCATCCAATAATTGATCAATTAAAAGAACTGAAAAATGAAGATACAGGTTTCTGTACCCATCAGGATTTGAAAGATCATCTTGTTACATTGTATTCTGCGGTAAGTTTGAATTAGTAGGTATTCCAAATTACTACAAGGTGTATCAAAGAAACTAGTGTGGGCATTTGAGTATACCCTCTGCAAAGTAAAGTAAAGCTATAATTTTGTTTTGTTTTTTTTTAAGTCAGAAGACACTGTTACATCGATCGTATCATTCACTTTACTTCTTCTCGGAATGTATCCTGTTATTCAACAAAACCTAATAAACGAAATACATGGAATAATTGGTGATAAACGGAACGAAATTGAAGAAAGGTACATCGACAAATTAGAATATCTGGATATGATTATTAAAGATGTGTTGAGATTATTTCCTATTGCCAGTTTCATCGTTAGAAAAGCTGAAAAAGAAGTTTATTTATTGGGTGAGATTTGCATAATTAAAAAAAATACACTAATTAACAAAAATAAATTTTCTAATTTACCTAGTGCATCTACTGATAGCGTGTGAACTGGCAAGTTGAATCCCGTCTTTATATTGCTCGCTACAGTAGCAGAGCCGGCCCGAGGCCAGTTTTAGATTGGAGCGAGAGCCAATTATGGCGCCCCTTTGATTATCCCTATTTTAGAATGGATCGAGATCCAATTATGGCGCTCCTTTGATTACTCCTAAAATCAGTTAGGCGCGCAAGCATGAAACTTGGAAGATCCAGACATCTTAACTTTGTGTTTAATTTATCGATTCAAAATCGTCATGCTTGTTAGCATTGCACTGCTTCGTCAGCTGATTAAAACTTCTGACGTACATGGAATGGAATTTTATTCACATGACACTGCTTTGGCGCCCCCTGGGGCTCGGCGCCTAGAGCGACCGCTCCGTTTGCCTTATTGTAGGGCCGGTCCTGTACAGTAGGTACAGCCAGCGTAGAAAAGACAAGATTTTGACACGTTATCCCGCTTTCTATTAACCAGTTCTAACAGGGCAAACAAACAGTCTCACGAGTTATGTAGCAGCATTATTTTACTACATTAATTTATTGATTTTAGACAACTGCCTAATTCCTGAAGGCTGCTCTGTTATTGTATCAATTTATAATATCCACAGAGATAAAAGATACTGGGAAAAACCTAATGAATTTTATCCAGAACACTTTTTACCGGAAACAGTGCGAAAACGTCACCCTTATGCCTTTATGCCATTCAGTGCAGGTCCAAGAGGATGTATTGGTTAGTTATTTAATTATTTTTTATTTACTTTTATTATGTAACCGTTTTTCCCGATTGTTGCTATATTGAAATTAAACAATAATAATATTCTAAATCATGAATTGGCGGAGTCTTGATCTTTATTTTGAAAAGTATAGTAAAGTTGGCAACGCCGCTCGAACATCTACAAAGATCGATTTCAGGTTCTTCCCCCCACCTTTTATACGAGCTTTAAATGACAGGACTAATTTGACAAGCTCTAACTTAATTTAAAGATTTATATTCTAAACTTTTTCAGGAAAACCTTTTGCTTACATGGCTCTTAAAATATTACTGGTAACAATTCTTCAAAATTTTATAATAGAGTCCGATGGAAAATTAGAAGATTTACAATTAAAAACAGACATCAGTGTTCGGCCCAAAAATGAATGTTTTCCTATAAGGATAAGGAAACGAACTACTATTTTGTAAAATTCTTATAAATAAATATAGAAAGTTTTATGTTTTTCTTTTTGCGAGAGAAAAAAAGATTAGAACAAAAACAGTCATTTTATAGATAATGTTATGCTTCTGTTATTATTATTATTATTATTATTCGTAGGATCTTTAGTGTACTAAAATCCAAACTGTTTTCATTTAAAGTTCTTAAACGTAGTTCGTTCAAATAATAATAGTGATAGTAGTGACGTAGAAGTTACGTTGGCACCTACTGAAATGTTTCCAAATAAATGTTATCGTAACCCAATCTAATGTTTTACGAAACAACACTAAAACAAAAATGTTGCAAATACAAAATTATGTCAAATACGTCAACCACAACATAAATACACAATCGATTCCGCTCATCAAAGATTCAGTAGGTGCCAACTGTGTTGTGACGATACATCGCCCATTCTACAGTGGACAACTGTCAAAAATCCTGTTATGTGATGCTCTTGTGAAGTCACCTTATATTGTATTATATTTAGTTGGCAACAATGTACGACAATGACACTGTTAACGGTGTCTCTCACTTCGTTAATCGTTACTAATCGGTGGCTCAAATAATGTGACTGCTGGGAATAACAGAAGAGATAGCCATGGAACATCTGCTGTCCTTTTAAGAAAAAGAAAAAAAGTCTAGCTTCAGTTCAATTTTAATGTTAGAATAAAAATTTTATTTAGACCTATTAGTACAAATTCAGTTTGGTTACAATTAACACTCTAAGCGTTTGATCAAATGCTGAGGAAACTGCTAAACCAATTTTATCAATACACCAATCAAACGAAGTTATCGGTTGTTCGGATAAGGTAGCATTCTGCAAACTGGAAAGCTCTCCTGGTACTCCGTATGGTATTCCATCGGCATCTTTTTCTACTCTTCTATCCGGATAGTTGCTAAAATTACAATGTTTTATTTCTTTAGGTTTTCAAAAATTATATTCTGCTAAATCGTGTGACCACTTTTAAAAGTAATTAAAATAAATTACTTACTATTTCCAAAGACACAGACTTCCTGTTCCCCCAGTCGTCATAAAAATTTCTCTATTTTGTGGAAGATGCTTAATGCTCCAAACAGTCGATTTGTGCGCTTTTTCAACAACACATGCAAATCCTTTCGTTGGATGCTTCGTCCTTACATCATAACAATATATTTTAGATTCTAACGTCGTCGCAACCAATTTGTTCATTGGGATATTTTTTCGGTCAAACTGCAGTCCAACAATCTGAAAATGCAATATTTGGAAGTAAATTACGTTGTTATAGATGTGGCGTTTGATTAAATACATTTTGGTTCAATCCAAAAGACGCCTATTAAATAAAAACACTACAATTATCGTTTTCTGTAAAACATCGGCAACGCAGCATCGTTATTGTTCTGTGGTTCCATCTAGGGTAGATTTCCAGGACTACAAAAGTCAGGCAAATTTTTGCGTTAAGCAGCACATTTTTTTTACAATAAAGACAATTTTGCGTTTCTTCAACTGTATTAGTTTGACCGTAATTTAAAAATGAACATTTTTTCTCAAGCGTTGGATTTTTTTTTCAAATCTGAATGTGTAAGCTTGTAGAAAAAGTCTAAATTAAATTAGATGGTTCATCCTTTAATGAAAACTTACCCCATTCTTAACGCATTTGGACCATCTCAATTTCATAGTTTTTAAATCAAAAATCTTTATGTCTCCATTATCATATCCAGCAGCTACGATTCTTTCTTCGTTGTTGTAAGAATTACCGAAAGCAACAGACCAACAATCACGTGCTGCAGACTCGGTCGAAGGGACAAATTTGGCTACGGGAGTATCCCTCTGACGAACGTCCCAAACCATAACAGAACCTGAAAATAATGTTCAAGTATTTAAATTTTATTTGAAAAAGAAATTATGTCTATAAAGAAAATCTTACCATCTCGGGAACCCGTCACAATTTCAGGTGCTCCGCAACCTGAGTTTGCTCCTGCAACTCCATCAATTGCATTTATTATTCCTCTATGTACTGTCGTCTTATAAACTGGTAAAAGAGTATCTTCAAGATCCCTAAATTTTCAAAATTAATTTAGTGATAAAACTATCCCTAGCAGATTGCAAACATTTAAAATTATCATAGGCAGAGCCCAACACAAGAATCCCATTGTCTACTTTTACTCTACTTTACTGATCTATCCCTGTGAAAACCCAAACTGTTATGCTTACGTCCAAATTTTTTCTTTTTTTATTCATTACACATTTAGAGTTATTTATTAGTTCCTGATATGTTTCTTTACAAACCAAAATATTACATCAATTCCATACCATTGTCACTGATCATTTATAAATATCACAAATAAGAGAGGGCTCACGAAATATCCTTGTTGTATACCTACCAATGTTTAAACAAATATTTGACTTAACACAAACCCTTTGCAATATTTGTAGAATTCTTTTTCTAACTTAATCGAGAATATTCCTAGGCCGAAATAGATTTTTTGTTCTATAAACTAATAGTATTTTGAAAATTGTTTAAAATTACCAAACTTGTAGTCGTCCCGAAAAGTCACCTGTAGCCAAATGTCTGCTTCGTAGACTAGACGCATCAAATGTACAACATTTAAAATGATCTTTCTTCGCAAATTCACTCACTTTTTCAAGATTTTCACTAGTCAGAGAGTAGATTTCAACAATTCCCGATCCGTTCGACTTTCCACCGATTGCAACAAATTTTGCAGAACACGGTATCCACTTAACATCGTGAACAGAATAATCCAAAGATTTTTCATTATGACAAATTATTTGTGGCCTCTCTAACGCTTCCATTGCCAAGTTATGGAGTGTAACGTCTTAATTGACATTAACGATCAAACGAAATAAATTACCAAGGCAACCTGTTTAGATACGGTAAAAGGGTCTATTTCAACAAAGAATAAACAGCATCTGTCCCCCAAAAAAGGATACCTATGGTGCTTGATCTACATAATGTACGATGAAGTTGCTTTCGCTCAATTTAAAAACAATATTTGATCTAACCCTGATTGTTTTACTGGCTTTGCTTACTAGATCCAACATGAAAATCAATTTCTAACTATTTAAAATAAAAAAAAAATTAATTCAGTAGAATTTCAACTCAACCTTTCGGTTTTAAGACCAGCTCTGAGTTATCTACCCTCATCGGGGGATACCCGTTGGATAAATATTCTGTATACACTCGAGGAAATCCTAGGAACCGTAGCAATTCCAAGAATTTGAAGAAACCCCAAAGAACATTGGAGGAATTCCAATGAACTCAGAGAGGAAATCAAATGAGTTTAAAGAAACTCTAGGACCTTTTAGAAGAACTTCAAGGAACTTAGGGGAACTCCCCAAGGATGTTAGAGTAACTCTAAGAAACTAAAAGGAACTCCAACGTCCAACGAACTTAGTACCTTTCAAAAAGTAGATAAGTAGGTAAGTAAAACAAATTTCAAAAACGAATAAATACATTATAAATAATGACACCATCAACATAAGGACAAAAATGCGAAATACAGCCCTGTACTTTTATTTAGCTAACATAATATTTTGGAATAAGTTATGCAACCAGTGATACTGTATTAAGTGTAGTATATTGTATATATATATATATATATATTCCTTAGGTAGTTAAAAAGTTTACTTGCCTCCACTATTATCTCTTTTTTGTAAGGCAAGTAAACATATATTTGCTTTAATTTTGAGTGGAATTACAAAATTGTGAATTATTAAAATATAAAATTAAGTCTGAAAGTAGAATTAGATCAATCGAAAATGCCTAATATTTTTTATAATTATTGTCTGATTTCAAAGAAAAATCAGTTTTTTAAATATCTGTTTAATTTACGCGATTAGATGTTTCTTTAATTGTAATTATAACTGTAAATAACTGATGATAACTAACCAACAATCAAAATGGTAACTCGTAAAAATGGTTGAAACTATAAGAAACTTTTGGTAAATTTCGCGAAAAAATGCCTAGCGGAAGAAAATCCTAACAAGAAACTGGAGATAAATAGTTAACAATTTTACTTAGATTTTGTAAATAACCGCTTAGAAAGTAACTATTGTTTTTGCTGAAAAATTTATCAACATAACAGCATAAATCTAATTTTGTCGAAGGACTTTAGAAAACAAAGAAACTGAAGCCGGCACCAGCAACTTTCCACAACGTAAAACCCCCTTAAGTTTAGCTTATTTCGATTTGATAGTAAACCGGACCAACAAATTATCAAAATTAAAAACAATAATTTTATTAATACACCTAGATTTTTTTCAACAAGAAATGGTTTAAAAATTTGCTTTGAATTTTAACACAATATACATTCCTTTATATTTAGTTTTAAAGAAAAAATAATTCCAAGTTAGTTGTGCGCTTGACTAGCGCATACCTCCCATCTATTTTCAGTCCTAGGTACCTACGGCATCGCAAATCATTCAGACTAAAAAATATTACCGAAATTTTTAACGGAATTTAGTAGATGTGAGGTGAGACAAGTTCATTGAATAAATCATTTGTTGTGAGAAAAATGTGTAAACAAAAACTGAGTGTGTAAAAATCGTTCAATTTGAGGTATTTTGTGTAGCAATAACCAGCTGATGGCGGGTGAAAATACGGGAATGGCTTGGCAGTTCAGTGATCGTACATCTAAAAGAGTTTTGAAGTGATTTTTATCACAAGACTTATAATTTTTGACTAATACTAGTGCGATTGATTTAAGATCAACAAAAAAATTTCCATAAAATCGAACCAGTTGATAATTGGGCGTGCTCTGAAGTATAAGCACACACCTTGTGGCTTGTCATTGATATTTAGCAATCATTCATAAATTCTGGACTATAAATACACTCAAATGATGCGTTTGAAATTCTGTGCAATTTGACAAAAAAATTTGAAGTAGTGAAATGCAGAGTGATCTTATACAGACCCATTTGTAAATAGTGTTTGCTTGTTATTTTTGTTATTACTGAAGGTTTCTGAATTCCACAATGTCGACGACAACGACGTTCGTCGATAGAATTGATCCTTTTGCCAAAAGATCACTCAAAAAGAAGACCAAAAAATCACAGGGAAGTTCCAGATATCGAAACTCTCAAGATGTTGAACTTCAACCATTACCTCTTCTTAAAGGTGAGTGATGAAACTATTCATACTTGACCTAGGTCAACTTTCTTTGACTTTGTACTTTGATGTAATAATGATTACCATAATAAGAGGGTGTTTTTGTTATGTAATTAAGCATTGTAATGTATTTAGTTATATATACATTATTTAAAACAAAATCTAAATCCCAGGGGTGCTCAAGTAAGTTGTCTTTCCTAATCAACAAATTAAAACAACTATTATATGTATTCTTAAGGTTTTTTATTTTGACCTACTGCTTTGTAATGGATCAAATAAATGATTCTATTTGAGAAGTAAAATATGTTTGATATTCTAATTGTCATCCTTATTAATATTTGCATGAATACTGAGACTGAGAATGGTTAAGTGATGGTTGGGTTACTAGTCCTCTATACCCTGAGTTTCATCCTGTCAATATATTTTCCTCCATTCATTTTTCTTCTGCCTAACTTTTTACCTCATTCAATGTTATGTTTAGGGTTTGTATTTTCATTTGTATTATTCTTTTCCACATTTTCAATGGTCTACCCACTTTTCTCCTGCTTGTTACATGCATACCCAATCAACTTCCCCTGTTGAGTTCTAATTGTTGTATTTATTCTTTCCCTGTTATATACCTGACCTGCTATTTATCAAAAACTTGTATTCTTTTTATTTGTTTTATCTTGTTTCCATGTTTCAGCATCACAAAGAAAGACACTATGTTACAATAATTTTCGTTTTCATATTTGTTTTAATAGTGGTGATTTGGCAGATAAAATCTGCAAATTTGGTATCCTCTAGCTTTGGATAGGGCTACTGATTAATTGTTTTTCAATTATTATTATAATTTGTATTGTCTACTTGATAATTATTAAAAATAACAAACTGGGAAGAATTTTAGGTATTTTCCATATGCAATATTTGAAATTTTAATATTTGCTGTGTGGTTGGGTATATTTTTACTCAATTCAAATTATATATAAAACATAAATAGAAACAGACAGATAAAACATTTAAAAATATTAGTCTATTTATTTAGGAATTAGAGAAATGTTTAGGTGCAAGCGTTTAATTTGCTTTAGTGTATTTTGATTAAAATATCTCATTTTGGCTTTGCTAATTAATTTTTTCATAACTTGTAAGTGTACATTTCTGGAAATAATTGTTTTTACAGTACCTTATAAGGATAACATTTTTGTCTTGTATTTACTTGAAAGTCAATCTATTCTATAAGTTTATAGAGCCAGTCTAAGTTTCTGAAGGGAAAACAAAGTAATTATTATTTTAATTGTATCTTTCAAGTGCATTGGTGGCTTCTTCATTAACTGGGAATAAACTATATATAATTGGGATTTATGTAAAAAATATTGATGATTTAATTTGAATATTAAAAATAATTAAGTAAATTGAAATAAAAATGTCATAAATTTTTCCATTTATCAACAATAAACTTATTTATGTTTTTATTTTGAAATCCTTATGCAATGTTTACCCTCATAAAAATCTATTGTTTACTCTAGTTATGAGTCCACAAATGCCAACAAAGATATTTTAAAGGTAAAGATTTACAAAAGGGTTATTAATCACATAATTTTGGCCATTTTAACAGCTTAAAAAAGTATATTCTTAAATTAAATTTTCTTAAACACTTCATGGAATCTTCTATAACAATCTTAAGTGTTTTAAAAGTTTCATTATCAGATCTGAGCACAAACAATTGATGTGCTAGAAAAATCATGTTTATAAAGTATAATTTTTAGTATATGTACACCAAATCAAAGTTCAAGTAAAAATGGATAGTTTTTGTTTAAACATATTTACAAAAACTTTATAAATGATGTAATTATCTAGAAAAACTGTTTTTCAATTTTAATATTACTTCAATAACTATTCCATAATTTATCCTAGATGGTAGTGTACACTTAATTACCAAGATAACATATTTTTATATTTCAAAAGCTTTAAAAAATAAGGTATGTAAAATTTAATTATTTTTACAGGCAAGGGTCAGTTGTGTACACTTTTTCTTAAAATCTAGTGTTCAGATATTAAATTATTTCAAAATTTCTTGTTAGTTTGAAATTAAACTAAAATTCCGGCTTAAAAGTCAAATAATACAAACCACACATAATTTATAGGTTATAGTTAAAATTGGTTATTTAAGGAACATATATTTCATATTGTTAATGAGACAACAGATAACAATATCTGAAAAATTGTGTACTTCCTTCACAAGGCTTAAATATTAATTAATGTAATTTTAAATCAAAATTAATTTGAAGCAAAACTTTTAAAACAACACAATCTGTTGAAGATAAAATATTCTCAGTAATATTAAATGAGGCATTATAACACAGATAAGGTACCTTGGACTTTATATCAAATCAAAACAAAATATTCAATGCTTAACTATAAGGTAAACATTCAAGATGTAACAAATTTAACTATAAACAGATTCTAATATATTTCTGTTTTACACTACTAGTAAATTTAATTATAAATAAAAAAAATTATTTGTTTCTTTGAAATGTACTCTTGGCCATTTTATTTATAAAGATACTAAATTTTTTATGAGTTTTAAATACTAATTTTAGTGTGTCATTTATTGATCCGTAATCAAATTAATTGTCTATTAAATAGTAAAAGATGATATAGTTTTTATTGGCTATATATTCGCCAAATGGAGTAGAATGTCTTAGAATTAAATAAATAATACAAACCGAAACTACTACTTCACTTGGATCACTATTACGTTGGGTGCAGATCTCTATATGCATTAAATAATAAAAGAAACTTGCTCAACAAACTGTGATCAAATGTCAGTTATATATTTACTAATACATATTTTATATTATTTATTTTATAACATTACAACAAGAACACAACTAAAAATTGAAAATTTTTATTTTTAGATGTGCCAGCATCAGAACAAGAAGAATTGTTCATTCGTAAACTTAGACAATGCTGTGTAGCATTTGATTTCATGGATCCTGTCGCTGATCTAAAAGGAAAAGAGGTCAAGAGATGCACTCTGAATGAACTTGTGGATTACATAACTGGAGGAAGAGGTGTTCTTACTGAACCAGTTTATCCAGAGATCATTAAAATGGTGAGTAAATATTACACTCGGTGTATTGTTATGCATCATATTCGTGGATGATATTAAAAGAGAATATCAACAAATAATGAAATGATATTTTTAGATATGTCTATTTTTGAAATACATACCAGTTAAACTTTTTTATAAAAAAAAATGTTAGTTTGTTAAAATTCCTATGATTAAAAGAGTAATTTAATTTAAAAAATGTAGTTCTAAAAGATAGGGTCATCCCTTATTCAGATACGTTTACAACTAGATGCACCTGGTGTTTCAGATTTTTTTATTTTATATTGAATATTTCTCTTATTGCAATATGGTTCTAACAATTTTTTTTTTCATAATCACATGCCCTTTCAAGTTCGTTTGTTTGGGATAACGTAAATAAATATTTTCTCAAAGCCGACTAAACGAAATTTCGAGAATTGTCTAACAAGTAGTCAAATATTAATTATTAAAAAAAATATTACTGATTATCATTATGTAGATTTGATTGTAATAATCTCAGTTTATTTTTACAATTATCAATTGTGTTCCAAAACGAATTCAAGCCATGTTAATATTTCAATATTTATTCAGTTGATCAACATATAATGGTCTCCTTAGTGGGATATGTTTACACTCATTGGTTAAACAGATCTTAAAATGTATGTATGTAATTTTACGGCATAATTATAATACAACCTTAGAGACAAAACTTATAAACGAAACCAATTTATCAGTTTTACCTTCTGTTTACCTCTTTTAGGTATACCGTAGTTAAGATTTTGTTTCATGTTCATAAAGTTTTTATTTTTTAAATATCTAATAATATGACAAGTCTCAGAATTTTTTTTTTGTATAGAACATGGATAAACTATGGATTATTATCATTGTTTAATTTCTGAAATCATACCTGTCAAAGTAATAAACGACCGCGCTTTCGATCAGTCAAAATCGTGTCTGTTTTCTCTCAAGATACTGTTTAGATATTGAAATAGTCACACAATAATCCTAAACACGAAAGAATTCTAACATTCATTCAATTCTCTCCATGATGAAAAGCAATATTATTTTAAGCCAACATACTAGATAACTAATACTTTTCATGTAATTTTTTTTTTGAAAATTCTACACAGGTGTCCCCCCTTAAAGACAAAAAGAAACATATTTTACTACTGCCGAACTATATCAAGTATCGATTAAAATAGTCACTGTGTCACTTGTAACAGTAGTTCCATTTTTTAATTTTATAAATATGCAAAAAAAAAATACAGTTTTTTTTTTCAAACATTGATATCCCCAGAGCTAAGGTTTTCTGGTCCCATTTTTCTACCGAATCCTTGATTTTATTAACATTTTTAAATAATTCTAAAAGTGTGGTATATTTTCACAATCTAGTTGACTTTTATCTTGTGTATTTAAAAAAATATTGATATGATTTCACGATGTATTGATTCTACAATAAATCATTTATCAGTTTGAGATAAATAAAATTTTATTCTGAACAGTATTTTTACATAAACGTTTTTATTGCTATTATTAGTATTTTTGTTTAACATTTTATCAGTTCTATGTATTTACATAAGTGGAATAATCTAATCTAAAAAATCAAAACATCTCCCTTCTAAAAGGTGTCTGCCTACCACATAATTAATCTTGCTATAATTGTGTTGTTTCACTTCGATATCATTGGGTGCACGTCGTTGACGTTAACTATTTGAATTAACACGTGACAGCCCAAAACTATATCCGCTTGATAAAGGTTTTAAAATAAAATACCAGATTTACGCCTGAAATAAAGATTTCGGCTTCAAAATTCTACAAAAAATCAGAGACCAAGGCCCTTTACCTAGCACGATTGTTTATTCGTTTTTCAGGCTTTCTGATTTTTTTCATTCAAAATATACAAACTTATAGTAATGTATTATGTTAATAATTATATAAATATATAATATTGGAGAAGAAAAATATTTGGCAATATGAAACCTCATGGGTTGAGGTCAGTTACATATAAATAAAAATCGTAAAAATGTCATGGTTTATCAATTATATAACAATTTTATATCGTAAATCATCTCTGTAGCTCAAAGTGATTTGTTTGTTTTTAGATTCATAAAATTGGATTAATCAAACCACAAAAAATCATTGATAACAACTTTCTTAAGAAAGTCGAAACGTGAGAGAATTAAAAACAATAAACAAGGTGTAAATATTACATGAAAATTGATTTTTTTTTTTGTAAGAACAAAATAAATAATTCGTAAATATATCAAAATACAGCCGAAAAACTGCATTAACGTATTCTCAAAGAATATATTATTGGCATAGTATTTCTCATAATTGCGCAAGTCTTTTTATCTTATCTTGTACGCTTGTAATTTTTCTTTGTGTTACAGTTTCGTCTTGTTTAAATATACACCAAGTTGAAATTTGTTTTATTTTCAGATGCATGATTCGGTTAAATATTCTTTAAAGTAACGTGGAAGTCTTTATGAACAATCTTAAAAACACAATTTTACAATATCAAAATTTCTCTAATAATATTTGTTATATTGAATTCCGAAACTTTTTTCAATAAGTTCACCGTCCACTCATGCGATCTAGAGGACCCTTATATACACCTATATTCTATAAGGACCTATAAAACATTAAGGAAATATTTACATCTGCACCCATTATTTGTTTAGATTTCATTTTCAGTATATTAATTCCTTTTTCACATTTTGATTATAAGTTTTATGTATCTGAAAGACTGTTTATTACATATTTTATATCTTGTAGACACTTTTCGTAGGAATTATGAGTTACAAATAGGCAAATATAATCAACATATTGTTTTACGTTAACGTTATCATCGAGGCAATGTAAGTAGATCGTAATACATTAAAAAGAAAGAGGATTACCAACGACGTCAAATGCTCCTTACAGATCAGTAAACGCATTTGATTAATCAATACGGGTTGGGACACCGCATCTATGGTTCCAAGAAAATGTCTAATCTAAATTTAATTAACCTCACAAATGTTTTGATGATTAAAGAAAGTAAAACTTCTAGCTGTTGGATTTTTGTGGTTTAAATATAAGGCATATTAATTATTTCTCAAAATAGTTTGATTTCAACTACCAATTATTTGTTTTATTTATTATTTGTTTTGCTACTGACACGGGTTATATACCTCCTACCCAATTTCACACTTCCCTTGAACAGGGCGATATCAAATTTGTGAGGGCGAATGGACTGAACCTGAAGAAATTTTCTGACTGTCCATCATCTGCTGATTATGGCCGCCTTCTGCGTTCCAATATAAGGATAATTTCGACTTTTTCCACATACTACAGATGTGGCTCCACCACAATATCTGACCTGTTATACGTCATTATTTTGTCGTTTACAATAAACCGATTGTAGTTTAGCTTTCTGGGCTGGTATTTGTAGTATGGCGTGGAGTTCTCATTTTATGTATTGAACAGACTCTGATTTCTGACTCAACATTCCTATCTTTAATCACCTACTTGTTCACCAACTTCTTTGTTTTTGCTTTAGGAAAAACAGACTAACATTTGAAATAATAATTTTTTTCTAAATATTTTAATGGGTTTTATGAATGTTAAAAAATAATCAGAAGCTTTTATCTGTTTTGTTAAATATATTATCTATTAGATATAAATACTACAGCTAAAGGTTAAAATAATTTTTTAAACTAAATTGTTATCAGTAAATTATTAATAACTATTTTAACTACTAGATAAAAATAAAATATATATCATTAAATAAATAAAGGGTTAAATAATTAAACACTAAAGTATGCTCGGTCGCTAAATAATTTTTAAGAAATGAATCGCAACATTTAATATATATTACACCGAAAAGAATTAATTATAGCATTAAAGCAAGTGGAGTAATATTAGACGAGAAATTAACATGTCAGGTCGACACTAGTATTTTACCCAGAAAACTTACTCATATTTGTTTTATAATTAGACAACTCATCCAACTTTTTAAATCTCTACACGGACGTTAATTAATTCCTAACAAAGTTCCAAAAATAACCTAGGTGTTTTTCACTTGCATAATTAATTTATTACTATAATTTGAATGTTGTCTATCCATTTTCGCACATATTTCATATACTTCAGTGCGTAAATAGATGAATATATCTCTTTTACTTTTCTTAAAAAAAACTCATGTTATAAAACAATCGTAGACCCATTTCCCTTTTGTCAAAAAGTTTTAACGAAGAGACCTCCTGTTCCTTTCATGACAAGAATTAAATAAAACACTTTTACAGTTAAATTTTTGCTGACTAACGGACAGAAACTTTCCAGCTACATTTTGCTTTAAAATTGTTCTTATAATAAAGGAAAGTGTAATTGGGGCAAATTTCATCAAAGGAAAATTGCTACTACTCTAATTAAATAAACTTTATGATATTCAGTTTTGTATAATTTATTTTTTTTTATTTCCAGATATCGGCAAACTTGTTTAGAACTCTGCCACCAAGTGAGAATCCCGATTTTGATCCAGAAGAAGACGATCCCACGTTGGAGGCGAGCTGGCCTCATCTCCAACTAGTATATGAATTTTTCCTGAGATTCTTGGAAAGTTCAGACTTTCAACCGACAATAGGGAAACGAGTTATTGATCAGAAATTTGTTCTGCAGCTCTTAGAATTGTTCGATTCCGAAGACCCTAGGGAACGCGATTTCCTCAAGACAGTATTGCATCGCATATATGGAAAATTTCTTGGACTAAGGGCCTTCATTCGAAAACAAATTAATAATATATTTTTGAGGTTAGTTACAATTATATTTTCCGATCAATAAATTCTCCTGAAATAATAAATATTTCATTAATTTTTTACTGATAGTCTTAAAAAAAATTGGTCTATGTTAGTGACTAGTTAATCTAACATTTAATAAATTAAAATTTTGATGATAATGCAACCAAATCTTCAGCAATGTAATACAGTTTTCAAGTTGTACTTTTCTGAAACCTTTTTTAATTTTTATCAGGTTTGTGTATGAGACTGAACATTTCAATGGAGTCGGCGAGCTTTTAGAAATCTTAGGTTCCATAATCAATGGGTTTGCGTTACCACTTAAGGCTGAACACAAGCAGTTCCTGGTGAAGGTGCTTATACCTTTGCATAAGGTTAAGTGCCTGTCGTTGTATCATGCGCAGCTAGCCTATTGTGTTGTACAGTTCTTAGAGAAAGATCCGACTTTGACAGAACCAGTGGTTAGAGGTCTTCTCAAATATTGGCCCAAGACGTGCAGTCAAAAAGAGGTTATGTTTTTGGGGGAAATTGAAGAGGTTCTAGATGTAATCGAGCCATCTCAGTTTCTGCGCATTCAGGAACCGTTATTTAGGCAAATTTCTAAGTGTGTTTCCAGTCCACATTTCCAGGTAAGTGCGTGTTTTGTTTGTAGGTGATATACATTTAGTTTTTGCAGTATTTATTTCCATATATTTTCCAATTCATTACCTGCAGTTTTACTTCAATTCTCCATATATTTTCTCTTTCTACCATATCAAATGCCTTTTATAGATCTATTAAAATAAATATATGAATTATTTTTTAGGTGGCAGAGCGGGCTTTGTACTTCTGGAACAACGAGTATATTATGTCCCTGATGGAAGAAAATAATCACGTTATCATGCCAATTATGTTCCCAGCATTATACCGTATCTCCAAAGAACACTGGAATCAGACTATAGTGGCACTTGTATACAATGTCCTCAAAACTTTCATGGAAATGAATTCTAAGCTGTTTGATGAACTTACAGTCAGTTACAAAGCTGAAAGACAAAAGTAGGTAAAATAATAAATTTTCTAAAAAATTATTTAAATGCATAATGGTTTAGAAGGCTGAAACAGATATTTTTATGCAATACGCGGGATTTTTTAAGTTGAAAATTATTAAACCAATGTTGAAACTTTAGAATTAAAATTTTATAAAAATTGTCAAACTTGCACTAAAATCACATATTGACGAATTCAGGAGTACATTCGAAATTAAAAAAATTGGTAAATCTGGGGAGATTAAAAAACTAAATGTTTTGTAATTAATATATTCACAAAACTGAAAAACTGTTCTTTCTGAATTCTTTTTACTCTTTATTCTAGACTTACTGTATTTACCTCACCTACTGAATTCGACAATCACAATTAAAAAAAAATATCAATTTTTAGATTAAATACTAACCAGGCCCATGTGCAGGGTTTGCTCGAAGGGGAGGGGGGGTTTCATAAAAAAAAAACAAAAGAACTATAGTTTGTCCATAGTAAAGAAAAGTAATGTAAACACTTTTGGCGACGATTGCCGATTTGAACTATACAGGGTGGTGCAAATTTAATTGAACCGTTAAAATAGTTGAGGGTGAGACGAAAGTAGATAAACAAAGCCGGTTTTGGATCACTGATTAGGTCCTGGGGCCATATTTTCAAATTCATTACGTATACAAATCTTTGATTTTAAGAATGAAATGTAATCGTCTATATTTTCAAACAAACGATCTCATAACGTATACGAATATATTCGAGTACGTTACAACTATCGGGTATTAACCACTCGAAACGGGTTTTTGACGGAATAACTGTCAATTATTTAAATATTTTGTTTTAATAAGGCAGCTTTAAACGAAATCATAAATTTGGTGGCAATAAATGCTTTAGAAGAAGCAGAAATATTGGCGGAAAGAGGAGAAAGGCGTGTTAATGTTCAAAGAGATCCGTTCAGTTTAACAGAAAATCAATTTATAAAGATGTATCGTCTAACCAAAGATTTAACTAGAGAGTTAATTGAGACGCTACGTCCCTTTATTCAAGAGGGCCCTACAAATGCTGGGGATTCAACTTCATGAACTCCATTAGCCCCTTTTTCTGTTCCGGAGTCATGTTGGATCCCCTTTTTTTATAATGATGTTTAAATTATTCATTTTTTCAATAAACTAAATATTTATCTCCCATATAACAACAACAAATTAGTCAACATAAACAAACTACTACCATCCTCAAAACTCAAATATCGCTAGGATATCTAGGGATATTTACATTTATTTTCTTATTACTAGTTTCAATCCAGCGATGCCAGATCGATTTATTTTACGTCTACGGAACTTATTCGAGTGTGGTTTCAAAATAAAGACTTTCTGTTCCACTCGAAAATATTTCATACACGACTATTCATATACTTAATTTTTCGAGTGATTTTGAAAATATGGCCCCTGATAAGCTTCTGTTTAGAAACCGCTATTTTTAGCACAAGATATTTTTAGATTTTTCGTCCAAACAAAAATTCTCTAAGTGTCACAGTTTCGGAAATATCTTTCGGCGAAAATAGGCGGAAAAACACATTTTTGAGACCAATGGGCCATTTTCCCGCCCTTCCACAAATTTCAGACAGCTGAGATTTTCGGGGGTGAATATACTCATGAATACCTGCAAATTAAAATGCCCTGGTTGTCACCTTCGTTTATTGGACTAAATTGGCATCACCACGTTTAGTGAAACTGACTGTTTTAAACGTGAACGGATTGTAAAAATATGTTTTGTACAGGGAAAAGAAAAGAGAAAAGGAACGAGATGAACTGTGGAAAAAACTAGCTGAGCTCGAGATATCCCATAACAAGAATACATCTGCACAACATAATAATAGCCCATCCAGCAAAAAGTGATAATATTAATAACAGCCTAATTACCCCTGCCCTTTGTTAATTGTTTGCTGGTAAGTAAAAGACACCATGCAGGTGGCACTTCTCCATCACCATCTCCATTGGAGCATGCTTCACAACACCGGAAACATATATGTGTCTTTAATATATACACTTTCGTTCTTGCACTGACTGTGTACTGAACTTTCATGTAAAATATTTTATGTAACTAAAACAACTAGTCTATTATTTTGTGAACTGTATATTTAAATTATTTTATAAGTTTTTTTTTGTAAAATTTTATCACATTAAAATAATAGATTGAGTCAAGTTTTTCAATCACTTGTCGTCGTTTCAGGACACATAATATGTAAAGAATATTTAAAAGTTTCGCTGTTCAATTTCTCCATAGAAAATAGAAAAGTGAAGAAAATTACTTCAATGACAAACATTTTTACAGATTGAATAAGAAATTATTTGGCATGTTTTAACACTTAATATTCAGCTTTAGGGAAGTTTGTTAACGCTACTAATAAAAGATTATGAAAGATGTTCAGTGGCAGCTTGTGCTTTAACACGTTGACTGCCAACTACTACAAGTAGTTTGCGTTCTTGGCTAGGACGCTGACAACGACTTATTTCGTAGTTTGTTGACTTATTTTCGTGCAGCTTCGATTAAATTCGTAGTATATTACTGTAAATATCATCAGACAAAATTTACACAAGCTCAGCAAGCAAAAAAATATTTTTATTGATTGTCCGCACAAAAGGCTGGTTTTTCTTCACAGATTTGACAGAAATTACGCGTTTTTCTAGCTTGGGCACACATTAATATACAAATAAACAACAGACTCAAGAAAGACCTACTAATATATGATTAAATTAAATTGGCTTTTTAGACCGGACTACTGTAAATTACGGTGGCAGTCAACGTGTTAAAAATAGAAATAAAAATATTTCGCTGAAAATTTAAAAGTGACATAAGTGTTATAATAAGCCAATGGTTTAATCCTGTTTTACCATTAAATTGATTTTTTTTGTGGATAAAAATAATGTTAATGTTGTTAAGTTCATTTTTTAAAGTAGTCGTCTATTAGCAAAAGTTTTTTTTTTAAATTTTCTTCTCAATATACAGCTAACGAATATCGTGCATGTAGAAATCAACGATTAGATTATCGAGAAAATAAAAAAAAATTGAATGTTTTATTAAAAATAAGCAACACTTGGTTACACAATTATTAGTCCTAACGAACTTTCCTGAAAATTCATACTTTTGATTTTTTAAATGTGTTAATTAAATCGCATGGGAAAAGACGTCGAAAATTAATATTAAAACCATTGAAGAATTTTCTTCATTTCTATTTTAAAATTTTTGTATTTGCAATTTATTTTATCGAATAATCGACATATCACTACACAATTTGTAAACAAAATATTGAGAAAAATTAATCAAATTAAGACGAAGAAAAACAATTTATATAAACGCGTAAAAATTCTTCCCAACTACAGGACATCTTCAGAGCCAAGTATATAACAATATAAACAAATTTGGTAACTGCCGTCTAACTAACAACAGATATCCCACAAAAAGAAAAAAGTAAATATTAATGTCTTAACATCTAGAAGAGGGATTTGAGAAAAGACGAATTATTCTAGGTTTTAGCTCTGAAGATGACCTGTTGTTGGATTGAAAGAGCTTAGCTAAATTAATTCTTAATAAAAAAAGTTTACACACTTTGTCCCAAAAAATACAAAGTTTTGGAAAATTAAAATGACAATAAATCCTAGTTCATAGCATCCAGTCTGTGTATGAATGGACCAAACACTTTCTAATAGACTATAAATTTGTATCTATTGAAAGTACATTATTTTGATGCGAAAATAGCCAGTGAATATTTCTTTATATCTTTTCCTTGAAGTCTTACCGCTTCTTTAGTTGTTATCATTTTGTGTTTGCCATATTTTGTTTCCACAACTCTATTATCTCAGTCACTTTCTTCCAAATCCTTCCTAGATGCCTTTAAATTGCGTCATTCATCTAACTACATATTTTTTAAATGTCCGTACTATTGGAAGGCTCCATTTTATAAAATTTTAGTGCTACATTGAGCTGTTCTTATCTCTTCTCTTATAGTCTATAAAAAAAAATCTAAAAACACAAAACTCGACAACTTTTAACAAATCTCAGTTGAATCACTTAAGAATAAAACAACTACGGTTATAGGTCTTTGAGATGAACATACTTTTTGACTTTTTAGAGTGTATTTTTGCTCAATTTTCTAAATTACTGTTGCCATTTTTAGGGTGGTTCTCCTTCACAAAAGCATTTTAAATGTTCAGTGACACGTAAATAAAAAAAAAATTAATCTGCCACTTAATTTAATTCTTGTTTCAAAAAAAATACAAGTTTTGGCACTGCTGAGGGAATATTTACGAAATAAATTCATTTTTCTCTACATTAGTATTCCTCTGTGTTTCCAAAACTTTTAAGGTCGTATTTAAAAATTATTAAATAGAAAATGATATGTTTGACAAAGTACAACAATTCCATTACAAGAACTGTTACTTTGTACTGCATAGATCGGAAAATAGGATTAAAATTATCTTTATTTAAAAACTAATTTGATTGATTGATTTTTCTCATATTTTATTTAAAAAAAAAATAGTAGAAGTCGAATGGAGATTTGTTACAGCTGAAATTTTTGTCATCAAGTTTGCATGAAAAGAAAGACATTAACTGATTAAATCATAAGTTTGATAGACAGCTTTTAAAATTTTTGGTGTGGTGGCATATTTCATTGTGCATTGTGTCCGAGAATAGAAAGAAGATTTAACTGTACGAAGCAATGGATGTGTATAGTTAAAAAAAAAAGTACAGTGAATTTGTACTGTTACTGAAGTTGCAGTAAAAAGGGACTGTCTTAATAATATGCTATAAAGTAATACATTAAAGAAATCTGTAAATAGCCAAGATGCATACCGTGGTTACAGCTTGTGTTAACAATTGTGGTTGGTTGGTAACTTTAATATTTTTCGTTTAATTGTGCGGTACAAAAATTATGAAGTTTAAACTGCGTTTAGTTATTCATTTATATATATTTCTGGTTGCCAAGAAAAAATGTTTATTTTACTTAGCTGAAAGTTAAACTTTGATATTCTAGAAAAATATGAAGATCTATCGTTTTCAAGATATTTTAAGGCTCTTTTTTATTTTTCAGGATTAACTTTAATTGATTCCAATTCAAAATTTTTTATTATTTTCGGTTCTTAACAAGATAAAACAAATTAACGGGCCTAGTTTCTCACTTGTCATAAAAAAATATCTTAAAACAATGACGGATTTATACCGTTTACTTATCGCCCCGCATTTTATTTTATCTAAGAACAACTAATTACTGTTAAGGTAATAAAATATATAAATTTTTTGCTGCTTTCTTTATAAAAAAAAATAACAAGATAATATTCATTTTATGCTTTTGTATTGCAATCAGCGAAGTAAATAAACAAAAACATACCGGGTAATGATTGAATTTCCTAGAGGCAAAGGCTGCAAAGTTGCCTGTGTTAAAAATAATGAACCCATAATGGACCATGACTGCGAAATTTCACTAATTTATGAATGTCCTATGTTGAATTTTTATATTTGTAAACTTTGCAAACTTTGAACCTAGGAAACTCTAGTGTTTTATTAAAATTTATGAAAAAAAAAATATATTAGCATAACTGAGTTGACTAATTTTTGTATATTTTAAGAAAAATTTAAGTTAACATAGACTGAAAATGCTGTAAATAGTTTCAAGTGGTAAAGATGTCAAATAGGTGAATAATTATTGTGGTGCAAACTGTCAATATTTAATTGAGTCTAAAATGTTTTACCAGAATTTTTTGAGCACGTTCTAAGTAGTGGCACACAACTATTTGATCTTTGAAAATATTGATTACAAATTAATAAAAATTGTAATATGTGATAAACTTCGTTGTTTTTCCAGAAAAAAGTTATTATAATTTCAAATGACTACGTATATTGAGTTTTGCAAAATATTTCTTTTTATCTTTAGGTTTTATAACAATTTTAGAAATCCCAATTGTTATAGTCATCTAAATTTTTAACTAGTCAATAATTAACAAACATACAGAGTGTCCCAGCTGAACTATAGTTTTTTTTTCTACTTGGAAAGTACAAGTAATAAGTACTACCTAAAATAACAAAGTTGGTTATGGGTTTCCTTTTATGAAATATTTGTAAATGACAGTAGAAAAATTTCAAATATAAAAATTATTTTAAACCTTTTCTAAGACAAAAATCCACGAAAATATGAAACAAATACTTTTTTCATACCATCTATTTACTAAAGGCCTACTAGTTTCATCTTCAGGCCTTGTCGTGAGCTCGAGTGTACATAAAAAGAGTAAGATGAACAAGAATGACAAAACGAACTACATTTGACAAAGAAAAGTGTCTTGTCCTTTTCAAAATGTAGTTCATGTTGTCTTTTTTGTTATCCCTCTTTATCCCTATCATAATCCTGATGATGACATGCATTGGTTGAAACTGGTAGGCGTATGTATTTGTTTTTTAAAGAATAAGTTATTCAGATTATTAATGCCAAAATTAAGTCTCGACGAATTGATCCTAAAATAAACTCGAAATTTAGATGCAATAAAAATAGTCGGCTATTTGTCAAGGTCTTGGGATATTATTGTCGCAACTTTTTTCCAATTAACCGCCCTTGTATCGTGTATCGCTCTCAACCATACTTGTGGTCCTTTAAAAAAAGTTAAAGTCAATCAAATAGTGTCGTCTAAGAAATGTCTTTTTATTATTTAAAAAAAGACAATAATTAATTAATCAATGTACATAGTCAATATTTTGGTTAGAAGTATGCAGGATTTATACTTGTTACCTATACCATAACATACGAGTGCTAAAAAAAGTTACTGATCTGTGTATTCCTATACTGGAAAAAATACAGCGCTGAGAGACTCTGTATATTTTTACAACTAAAGAGGGAGTTTCATTCATGGAATTTTCTCTTTGTTTTTTTTTTTAAACATGATTTATGCAACGCGTGTTTCTAGGTTTATTTATTTATTTTTAAATAAAAAATTTGCACTGAATGACAAAAGAACAGATACAGGGTTTTCATTTAAGTTTTAATTTTTCTATTGCAAACCTACATATTTTTTGTGTCATTCTCTACATCTTAATATATAATTGAATTAATAAGTAAACTATAGCGACGCGCAAATCTCGTGAAGAAATATTTATATATTAAAAAGAAAATTGCAAAAACTGTTTATACCTTTAAGATAAACTATTCCTGTGATGCGTTGGAATTCGTTTTTTTTTTAAATCTAGAATTAAAACATTTATTGTCACTACAGTTACATCAACTGATATTAAACCCTATTATTTAGCAGAAAGGTTCGTAAATAAGTCGGTGATAAAAAAATATTTGTAATATATTTTGGCCTTTTTTAAATTCCACAGTTATTTTGGATTCAATTTTAAATCTGTTTTCTATTTTATCTGTAAATGCTGGCAGTACAAGGTTCTTTAAAATGTGCTTGAAATTGCAACTTTTTTAATGAGGATTTTTGTTAAATACTTTTAAAAGTTTATTCCAACATACAATTTTTATATATACGATTCTAACAAGCGTTTGGATTCTCATGTAGCAACATTACAGATGTTTAAATCAACTTTCAAGGATCCAATGAGTAGGTAATTGTAAACCTGCTCATTTTAATATAAAAAAATCTTAAAAGTTAGGAATTCTGGATTCAAAAAATATACCATTGGAGTAATTCATCTTAAAAATTGAAATAACTTTTTTTTCGGATTCATGTACTGTAAAGTGTGTATTAAATTATAAATAAAAGTTGTTTATCTTTTATTTATAGAAATATTAGAAATGACATCTGAATTATGTATTTTAGTTTTAATGTGTACTGTGACTACCGTAAACTAAACAAAGACATTTCTACAATGGGTTTATTGATGTAAATGATTTTTAAATAAAAATGTTCCCGTGCACCTATTGGTAATTACGCATTGATTCCAGTCCTTTGTAAAACACATTGTTAACCACAGTAACTATCTAGGTGCTGCAGCACAATTGTTATGTCTTGAAAGATTGTGTTGTAACACTTAATGAATGGGGCTGCATAATTTGGATTTACTTAGTATAATTTATACTTATATTTATTGAATTAGAGTTATCGTATTACAAACCATTGCAGTAATTAATATGGCCTAATACACTGTTTTTTATTAATTGCTGTTTAAAAAGACATTTGGGGCTTTTAACTTTTTGTTTTTTTTTATTGGTCCATGCTTTTTGTTTTTTACTGCAACCCATATTTTAGAATTTGGTTGTAAATATATTTAATTATTTTATGATGATTCTAAAGTTATAATTTATATTTATTTTATACAGGGTGTTAATGTAGCATCCTGTATATTAAATACGAAGGCATAGATTGGGTGAATGCAGATTTTGAGTAAAAATTATGTGTTGAAAGGATATTGACAATTTTTAACTTTTATTTTAAAAATGATTGAAAGGAAATTCGATATGTTGAAAAAATTTACCATTTTTTGCTTAAATAATTTAACATCATCATTTTTCAGTCACTGATTATTCGTCAAATAAAGTGTTTAATTAGAGTTTTGGGAAAATTTTTGAATTGGCTTGTTATAGGAATAAACTATTTATTTTTTTATTTAAAAATACAAATTAAAAAAGTATCACCTCCCCCTCGGTACCATCTTTAATAGCCTGGTCGTGGAAAATCCATTTTAAATAAACACAAAAGTAAAATGTTCAACATATTATTGAAATCAAAGTTTACACTTCCGAATTATTTTTCCATTCTATACCTTCGTAAAAAACACTATTTACGACGAGAAAATCGACTTTACTAAGTTTATTGAAAATTTAAAAAATTAAAATTGTACAAAAAAAGAGTTGTACATTAAAAAAATTGATTAACACCTAAAGAAGTTGTGCAATTGGGCCTATTCCTAGCTAAAAAAAAAGTATCATTTGCTGCCTAGCATGTAACTGGTTAAATTCAATAAGAATGCTTATTAATTATTGAAAGTTTATTTTAACATAATCGGTGCAAATTATGCAGCTGCAAAATGTTGTTTATATAATAGTGCCAGTTCACTACCAACTTTTAAAAAGCACTCTTAAGTTCACTTAGAAGAAGCTTATAGAAGAGAATTATAGCAAATTGTGTTTTAATAGATTACTAAAGATCATGGTATATATATATATATATATAAATATATATTAAGGTATAGCATGAGAGCTCAAATTTCCAAACAATCGAGTGAAAATATTCAAGAAGCTAGTCCTAATTCATATCGTCTGCATTTGGTTGTTTCAGTGCAGCCTCTATTTAAAAATTACAATAAAGTGAAATTGTACCTCGAAATACTGTATTTGTATATTTTGAAAAACATTTTTTAAGTTATAGTTATCGCAAATATCAAGTGTTAAACAAAAGTATAATGCAGTTGACTATTTTTTTGAAATAATCCACTACACAAGTTCGAACGAAAAACAGCAAATTTCACTAATTATCTAACATAAAAACAAGGACATTTGAAACACTACTATGATATCACTATTTCTAAACGCTCTATTCTGGAATTTATGAGGAGTCTTTTTATTATTCTGTGCAGTACATCCCACCAATACAATTTTCTTTATCTCCGTATTTTTCATTTTTCCTGCTAGAGTTATGCCAAAATATTGACACTATTTTCATGTCACATATTACCATTAATCGTAACTGGTTTGGTTGGTCCAATCTAGTCTAATTCGTTGTTACAAAATGTACACTGTTTTAATAACAAATAATAAAAAGAGAAACTTATTAAATACACACTAAGAGATCCTCTAATTAAAGTTGAATTTACAAAACATTAGATACAAACGTCGAGATACATTTTCATTTTATAATAATATTAAAATAAAGGTACTCCGAAAAATGTGGTAAACATTGAGATAAAAGAGAAATTACAGCCACGGCCTCAAATAGGAAATTGTAAAATATTATATTTTACATTTAAAAGACTATTGTGTTAAGAGTGTACATTGCAGAAGCCATTACATTATCACTATTTATGTGTAGGCTCGGTTTATTAAGTTTTGTTTTATGAAGAAAAATGACATTTTTTCGTATGTGGTGTTTATATTATTATGCTTATTTAGTCATTTATTATTGATTATGAAGTGTAATCCTTTGTCATTGCTGTGATGCATGATGTGATAGAATGTCATATATTTGCTTCATCGTGGACTAGCTCTATGAATATTTATATATACCTTTGCTACTAACTGAAATGTAAGGGTCCTACAGTTGGTCTCACCCTCATTAGAATAAAGTATGTAAAATATATTTAATAACTAAACAACTATGAATCTTGTAGATATATGAAAAATATATTGTTAAATTTCTATTGTTTTTCTTAAAAAGGGTTATTTTTATGTAGATAATTTAGAGCAGAGTGTTTTGTATGATAGAAATATATGTCTGAGATAAATATAGCTTAGATATTATTTACGTACGTTTTCATGCCATATACTTTTTTTAAGTGTTAGAAAACATAAAAATGCTCTGCATCTAAAGACACAACTGTGAGCTAATTTTATTTTGTTGTTGATTACTTTTTTGATGATTATTGTGAATGTAAATGCAAATCAGTAAATTTTTAACTTTCATAATAAGACCTACTTATGAGAATTATAGTCTCTGCAGTTTGTCATTGTACGCATAACATTGCGTCAATAAATATTCTCATTTTGATACTTTTTGTTTTCATATTTATCTCTTTCAGTCCCACGCAACGTATCAAGTGTTACTTTTCCGCACGCAAATACAGTTAGACGAACGACGCGAAGCGAAGTCGACCAATTATTCGATAACCACTCTTAGCGATTGCACATGTTTTTATGTTTTATTTATACTCTTTCCCCTCTCTATCTTCCGAGATATAAACTAAAGGAGAACACTCCTTTGCGACACTGCATTATATCTCCTGTTATTATACGAGCATTCTGCTGTGGTCAGTCAGTAATAAAAAATAAAAAGACATCCTCTTAAAACAAACCCACGATGGTAAAATTCAAAATGTATGCATGTACGAGCATTCTGCTACGGTCAGTACACTACAATACAGTATGGAGGGTGCCTGGGGTTGGCAGGAATATTGGTTAGTATCTGAGGGGATGTTAGTCAGTCCCTTGCGCAGGATTTGCTCGAGGGGGGTTTTCATTAAAAAAAAAATCGAAGGAACTCTAGTTTGTCCATATAGATATAGAAATTTTCATCTTGAGGGGGGTTCCAACCCCCCAAAACCCCCCCTTGCGCACGGGCCTGATGTTAGTGACCCAGCATTTGCCTATTCCATATGAAAAAACTCAGCAGGTCAGGCGAGCCAGTTGCGTTGCCACTGGTTTATAGATATTTAAATGACGCCTACTCTTACCAATATCGGTCTCGATAAACTATTGGTCTTATACAATAAAATGTGAAAAATGCTGTTTTTCTATTTGGCCCACCTTTTAGCTATTTCAAAAAGTATAATGGTGGTGGTTACGCAGTCTGAGTTGGTTTTCCAGGTTTACTAGCACAACCCATCGCGAATACCGGAAGTACTTAATTCTTAGAAGAACTTAGGTAAGTGTTAATTTTCCAATTTTGAACCATAAGAATTTTTTGACTTAACACATTCAGAATCCATGCAAACACTGGTGTTTGTTCAAGATATTAGCTTAGCAACGGACTAAAATTCTAGATTAGCTTATTTTGGGGTCTGAAATTGCTCCGAGAAAGTAGGCATTCTTGAGCGATTTCAGAAAAACATCGTGTAATAGCAGTATGAAAATTTACCATGGCGCTGGATGTGTTGAAAAGAAAATGTCGGCAAATTCGCTGCAATACAAACTCATACAAGGCCTAATAATGTCAAAAACCGATAATTTAGGTTATGAGGTTAAGTTAAATAACAATTGTTTTATTTTCTAAAATGTCGTTATTCCGGTTTAATTGGCTGAGGAGATTCGTCAGAAGAAATACAAACCCTATTGCAGAACCTAGAGCCGATTTATGGAAAAACAGATTATCTATAGTATATGCAGTTATAGCTTGGAATGCATTTGGGTTTGTTGCATACCAAATTTACAATGGCAAAGCAGATTGGGCTAAATATCATGGAATAAAAACTGACGAAGATGCAAATTTATCTCCAGGTTCGCAAACACTATCGTACTTAATATTTATTTATAGTAATTAACTAGCGGTTATAATAAGTGATCCTTATTTGATTTAACTAACAATCAGACAGTGTGTTGCTTGGTTATCAACTGACAACTAAACTGATCGTCTAACAACGGCAGAGTTTTCAAACTGAATGGAGAACTGAACTGACCGTCTAAAAGTACCTTTAAAAAATGTATTATTCTGGAGGAAATAGTTCATACTCAAAGTGGAGTTTCAGTTATATCAACCAAAATAAAACTCAAAGTAGTCTCCACAAATATATTATAAGAATTTTTAAACCCTCAAATACTAAAACTGTTACAAGAAGTAAAACATGTTTTCGAATAGAGTAGTATTCATCATCAGTACAAATTTGAAATACATGAGAAAAAAGGCTAGAACAATATTAAATATTGATACAACGCTTAATCTTAATGTAATTTAAGCATTGTACCAATATTTAATATTGTTTTCTCTAATGTTCTAGCCTTTTTTCTCTTGTATTCTCCTGTATTTCAAATTTGTACTGATGATGAATACTACTGTATTCGAAAACATGTTTTACTTCTTGTAACAGTTTTAGTATTTGACTTATTTAACTGATCTACGTCCCCTTGAGGGTTTAAAAATTCTTATAATATATTTGTGGAGACGACTTTGAGTTTTATTTTGGTTGATCTAACTGTATTATTTCCCAAATAAGTTCCTAATACTGTAATAAAAAATGCGATCGTATAATAAAACTTAATATAAAAATAAATTTATATTACATTTTTTTTACATATTATACAGGTCATCAATGGGCTAAAGTATTAGGAATTAAAGATGCTAAAGTATATAGGGTAAATGGGCTTTCTGTTGAAGAAATAGAAGACGATAAAAAGGAAAGCGTTAATTAACAGCTAAATTAAAATTATCTAAATAAAAATCATCACAATCAGGGATTCGTCAAAGCTATTAAATCCATATAGTTAGGAACATGCCTTAGGATCACAGCGCTATCGATTCTTCCGGTTGATACCAAATTTCTCCATTTCCATCATTAAAGCTGATCTATAAGAGGAATGTAAATAAAATGTACAAATATGTATAAGTAGGTTTCTTATATTTAATAAAATTGTTATTTAGTAAGTATTATTTTTATTATTATTATTAATACTCACCTATAGGATTCATATCTCATAACAATATTTTGTAATTCTTGTTTATACAGTCTAGTTAACATGGCATTATAACATTCCAACTCAGATAATCTAAACATATCCCATCTCAACTTATGGTCTAAATCTGGGCTAGCTACAGACGAAAAAAATAGAATTAATTTCAAATTAATTATACCTTAAAATGTTATACAGACTTTTATCTACATATTTTAATAAATAATCAATATCTGGTAACAAATCAAATAATTGAGAAAAATAACTACAACCACTTACTTTTAAAGTAAACATTAAGCCAGTGAGGAATCTCTTCCAACAGGTAAGGATTGGCAGGAACTAAAACGCTATGAGTTTGGTAATGGGTCGGCCTAGGAGGAACATATCTTTGATATGATTCACTTGTGTAATTGAAACAAGGAACCAGGCAAGGATGTTCATATTGTGCTCTTCTGGTAATGTGACTAAAACAAAATACATAGTGATGTTTAAGGGGGCAAAAAAAAAATTTTTGTGTAGAAAGCGGTAGTCGTGGCTTGAAAATTTCGATTGGTGTAGGAATGATCCACCCGTGACACGAACTTTACTTTTATCTGTAACTCGTGTCACTTTTACTTGATTAAATCTCCTGTAAAAAACTTTTTAAAGAAAACACCTTCAAAAATGACTTAACTGAACTAAAATAACCTTGAAAGTACTCATTAAATCATCAAAAACAAATATTGTTTGTTCCTACAATACTTTGTTCTGATAAGACAGGTGTCTCAGTAAAAATAATCTGTGTAAAAAAATATGACAAATACTTACTTGACATAATAGATACCATAAACAGGTGATTGAATACATTGCCACCCAGTTGGCAGACCTTCTCTCTCCAAAGGGTGGGACCAATGAGTTGTTTTAGTATTGTGATCGATGTAATATTTTCGGCCTCTTAGCGTATAGTCAACTGACCATCCTGGGGGTAATGGTAACTCTTCGGATTGTTCTACATACAAAAAATAAAAAGAATAATACAAAAGAAAAAATATAGGGCGAACATTAAATTGAATACAAATTTTTGTAGAGGTTTTTAGAGAAAACTTACCTTGTGAATTTTCAGATCTATTTATACTATGTCGTGAATGATGAGGAAAAGATTCACCATAAGAAATACTTTGGGTCGAGTTTCCATATTGTTTAAAACTTGTATTGCTATAGATGGGTGTCAAATCTGAATTGGCGTCATTTTTATTGGTGTTCTGATAAATTGGTGAATTAGTTCTGTGATAACGTGAATCTCTATAAGTATTGTTACTTTCTTGACTAAGCGGATATATTTGATCTATTTCAACATAATTGGCATTACTCTAAAATTTATTATTATTATTTTAAGCTAAACCTTATAAAAGAAAACTTACAGCAGAATTATCAAGATATGCAGTTCCAATAGGTTGATTAGTATAAATAGGCTGAGAAGAATTTATTCCTGGTGTACTGAAAGCCATAGGTGAATTGGTGTCTCTTGCCAATCCCACATTTAGATTCGAAAATCTGTTTAAAAAAATTAATATTTACGTAACTATGTAAGTTCACAAACCATTAAATAAAAAGTAAATATGTAGGTATTATAGAGTAACCTTAAAAACCTACCTTGTAGCCAAATCAGGAACAGAGGCACTTGGTGTATACTTTCCTTCATGAGCTCCTAACCCAACATCACTAATCAACGTTTTTTGATTTCCAAATTTCTGAACAGTTTGCTGTGAAGAAGATGGGATTGTGTTTGAATTCAGAGATGAACGACTCTGACTTGAATGACGTCTCTTTGGTTCAGTTGTCCAAACATTAATAACTAGAAAATAAGTAAAATTACCCTTTACCTTACTCTTTTGTTGCAAATTTTCTTTAAGTATTAATTCATATATTTCTTTGTTTAGATTCCTAAAGCTTATTTCAGACAATTTTCTTGTGATAATATCAATGAATCATATATTTTTTTCTAGGACAAACCCATTTTTTAGATTGTACTTACTGGGCATTTCAGGGGGAGTATCCTTTCTAACATATTTTCCAACTACCCCTTCTTTAATTGTTCTCAGATCTTTGTTCTTTCTAGACAACATTTTCTTTTCTTCCTAGGTAAGCCTATTAAAATCTTTGGCAAAAGATATTAACCATACATTTTATATCATAATTATTACAAAATTATATCGTTTAACGCCATTCTTTTTTATATTTACACTCTGATATAAAAACTAAAATACTGATTCTTCTGTATTAATAAAAAAAAAGTATCATACTTTAAAATTATACTATTCTTCCAACATCTTTTTGTTGAACTAAAAAATAGAATTGTTTACAAAATTCGTCAAATGTCAAAAATTCTTAAGTTATAGAGGTGTCGTAATTTCTATTGGCTACAATAAACCAGGTGATTTCAGTTTCATCTGTAATTGGTTCAGAAACTGTCAATTTGGAGCATAAAAATTTTGAGTTATTAGTTATTAGAATTAATTAAAAAAAGCTATTTTCAATCTAGATTAAACCTAAATTAAAGTTTGTTCTATTTTTAAAATTAACTGTTTTAGCATATTTCAATTTAGATGAGTATGAAATTTGGTTAAATTTTTACTAAAACCAAAACTTAACCAGATTAAATTGAAAGTGTACTGGTTTCGATTTTTGTCATTTGTCATTTTAACAAAATTTGACATTTAAAGAACATGGCGACATTGGAATTTTGTTCCATTTAAATTTTAGTATTTAAAAGTTAATGAAAAGCATTCAAAATGTAAGTATAATTATATTTAAATAAAATATTATGTCTTCTTTAAATTGATAAAATCATATGAAAATAAGAAATAGCATTAATATATTGGTTATTTGTAGTTTTAGTGTCTCCTACAAAAAAAACCAAATTTAAAAAAAATGAACAAATCCTGTGATAAGCTATCTAATTCATTATGTGGCAGCATTAACAGCTCAAATGATTCTATTAAAAAATTAGAAAGTAAACCTGATACTTCTGCAGGACATAAAGATAAGGCACTAGAGTAAGTACATTACTTTTATTTTGGTACCCGATTCTAGTTCCATTACAAATTTCAGAGAAACCAGTAGGTGGAATTGCTTGGACCTTTCTCAGTTCTATTCCGTCAATAATATTGTCCCAATCGTCCCCACCGGCCCCAAAGACTCCCTTGATAAGATCCTTAAATCTACCAGGTTTTAGTTTCCATTTATTATTTTTTTTATGGTGATGGCATACTATTTTTTAAATTTTAAAGTGTGTTATTCATGTACCTACCATGTGGGTGTGATACAGTTGAAGTAAATAATGAACACTAATAGTTATTTGTTCAAGCAGAAATTAACTGAATTCTTCATTCAATGTGCATTTATTGAAATTATTAAGCAAATTTCTAACCATTCGAGGAGTAGTTACTTTTATTATATATAATTTATAGCTAACTGTTAAATTTAAATATTTTTTTAACTATATCATTTCTCCATTGGTAAATCATATTATTTAAAAAAAAGTTATTTACTTTTATTAACAATATTCTAAAAATTATAATGCTACTCGTAGAAATCTGGAAATTACCCATAGGTTGATATAAATTTAAATGGTTCATTTCCACCATAGTAGATGAAAAAATAGTAAGCCAACTACAATTTCTTTTATAAAAGTATTTTTAAATCATTTGCTATAAATTTTCGTTAATATTGAAGTTATTGTTGAATTGAGATAAAATAGTATCTGAAAAATTACATATTAAAACAAAATACCAAGTACTTTTCACAAAAGAATAAGTTAACAGTAATTTTTTCCATTTTTATTTTAATCTGCTGTTTATTTTACTCCAAACTTTTGAAATTGAATTTTTAAAATTACTTTGCTTGAGACAATCTCCACAAAACTAGAAAAAAAATTTGATTTATATCTATCTATAAATTCTATTTCTGAAAAAACTGTAAAAGTATGGAACCTTTTGGAATTTAAATTTAAAAAAACAAATAAATTTTAAATAAGAATTACAATTGCAACATTTTTTGTTGTGAATTTTACTATTGCATATTACAATTCAATATAATGTCAGCTAAATGTCAAATCAATCTAAGGACCAGTAACTTCAACCTTGGTTATCTTATTCGATTGTGATTAAATATAATTTCAGTTAATCAAGCGATTTTGATACGGTTTATGATTATAATCAACACAAATTTCAAGTTTCATCAACCAAATACATAAATAAATTAATAAAATTTGGCTAATTTTCAGAATAACAAAGAACATATCTCATTTTAAATTTTATTCAAAAAATCTGATTCCTAATTGTATTTCCTTTGGCGTATTTATATAGGAACTGAGTTAGTTCATGTCTGTTACTAATTTATGTTTAACGTTTAAAAAAAATAAAAATTGATATTTGAAATTACAGTAATTCAGACATTATCCCTGTCGATGAAACTTCAACAGCATCAGAGGAGTCATGGTTAGCTGGAGGATTAATTGGTTCTAAAAACACAGTTTTGCTGTTTAGAAGTTCAGCACTAGCAAATGCATCTGATATATCAATTCAATCTAAGCCAGGATATAAATTACATATTACTTATAAAGTCCTGCAGGCAGAATCGAAACTTCTTTCAAAACTGTTGGATTGTCATGGAATTTCTGAGGTCTCTTCAAACTCGACGGACTTTAACTTGTTATGGACAGGATCTCATCCAAAACCAGGTTTTTAATATACAAATATTGTTTTAAGTGCATGATTAACGAATGTTGCTTCGATTAATTTAGACAAATATACGGTATCTCTTTTTAGTAGAAATGATGACCAGTCAAAAGAACCTGATTTGTCATTTACATTCTAAGGGTATACAACTTCAATTTACCTTCTAAGATTTAATTCATACCTTTATTGCTTAAATCATAGTTTTCATAGCATTTTTGTCTTTGGCAGCAAACAACACGACTTATCATGCTGTTTGTTGCTCCTGTGTTTTTTTACAGCTATATATGTTCGACCACGAGAGTGCAGTCTGCTTGTTGAATTATATAATCTTAGAGAAAGTTATGCATATATAGTATAATGTAAACAATTACTGATAAAAGTTTAAAAAACACTTTAATATATTAACTGTGTTAACCTATTAAATAGTGGAAGTACATTTTATAGGAATATTTTCAATTTTTGTTTCATTCAACCAATTATATTACATATAATATGAATATCTAAAAATGGCGGAACTCACACATCGATTTTTTGATCCTATGGAATGTCAGAATTACCTAGTACTACGTATTAAAAATGTTTTTTGTTTTTAGAAAAAGTTAGTAACTATGCGACTTCGTTATATGGAGACAAAGTTATACAATTTAATATAGGTATGTATTTTACATTTTTTATTCCATTTTGACGATGGAATGGTAATTTGCAAATATTTAATGTTACAAAATTTTAAATTTGCCGCCTTTTACAGTGCAATAGAAGATTCCATAATAACCTACAAATTTTGACAACTACTGACACGCACATCTCTGGGTAAACGTTAAGAATATGGGGCCGGCTGGGATTTTCATGAAATTTTCACAGATGCTATAAAACATGATAAAATCAATATAGCAATAGAAATTTTTACGCGGAAAAATATTTCATTTTTTAAGGTACTATCCAGGTTGACAATAAAATTGTTAAAATCATAATCTATAGTTATTTACCAACAATGAGATAATTCACATGTTTTACTTAAATAAACATAAAAATGTATTATGTACCTCCACTATTATTTTAAGTAGGTTAGCACTAGAACGAAATTAAGCAGTAACTGTTAACATTTTATTTATATTAAAATCTTTAAAAGCTAAAATTTCCTACAACTTTTTTATAGGTACAATTAGATCACTGACTGTGCATCAAAGAGTCAATCACTTTCCGAGATCTTATGAATTAACTCGTAAGGATCGTTTATATAAAAATATAGAACGAATGCAGCACACGAAGGGAGTTAAGCACTTCGATTTTATTCCACAAACTTTTGTAATGCCAATAGAATACCGCGAACTGTGTTCAACTCATCATAGAATAAAAGGACCTTGGATAGTCAAACCTGTCGCATCGAGTCGGGGCAGAGGTATTTATTAGACAGTAATACTTACTGCTATTATTGTATTCTGCTACATTTTTTAGGCATTTTTATTGTCGAATCTCCGAATCAAGTGCCTCTAGAAGAACCAGTTGTAGTTGCCAAATATATTTCTAATCCTCTTTTGGTCGCTGGTCACAAATGCGATTTGAGGTTATATGTAGTTGTTACTTGTTTTGATCCCTTGCTAATTTATATTTATGAAGAAGGCCTAGTTAGATTTGCTACTGTTAAATATGATTCTAGTCACAAGCAGCTGTGGAACCCTTGTATGCATCTTTGCAATTATAGTATAAATAAATATCATAGTGATTATGTCAAGTAAGTATGAAGTGCAAATAATGTATTGTCCACCTGCCCTCAGTTATGTTTTTTCTCTTATTCTAGATCAGATGACCCTTCGGCTGAGAATGTTGGTCATAAATGGACGCTAAGTGCTTTATTGAGACATTTAAAATCAGAGGGAAAAGACACAGCTTTACTTATGTCTCAAATAGAAGATATGATAATTAAAGCAGTTTTATCGTGTGCTAATTCTGTGATATCTGCTTGTAAAATGTTTGTACCTCACATGAACAATTGTTTTGGTAAGATTTTTATATTTTCTAAACCAGAAACATTTATCAATTATTGGTTAGCTGAGTTTTATTTTTTTGATACCTTCTAACATTACGGCGTTTTTTTTCTTACTGGTTTAATAAACTTATTTCTAGAGACATCAAATTTCAAAAATGTCTATTACGGTTTGGCAAGGTCAGTGTTTCTTTTTAACTTTTCGTTTGTAATTGCTATTTATTTATTTATAGTTATTTCTGGGTTTTTCTTTTTTGAAGAAAATGCCCCCAAACCTTCTTTTTTTTTCAAAAGTAGTTCATAATAATTTCATGTACGAATATATGGAGTAAACTCAATGTGCGATGTTCACCTGACCAAAGTGCTATGGTGACTAAAGATACTCATCCTCTGCCTTACGATTTTGGTACTTCATAAATCAAATCCATTTACTTGTAAAATCCAAAAACGTGTTTTCTGTTCTTCTCTAAAGCGATACAAAGAGTTTTCTTCTCGCTAATAATTTACGTTTTGTAGAGCTTTACGGCTTCGATATATTAATTGATAAGAATCTTAAACCTTGGCTACTAGAGGTTAATTTATCACCATCTTTAAATTGTGATAGTCCTTTAGATGTGAGATTAAAATCCGCCATGTTGGCTGATCTATTGTCCTTAATTGGAATACCAGCAGTTGATCCTACTATTCGAATAACAAGTCACGATAATAAAGTAACAAATCCAAGAAGCAGCTTGAGCAACGTAAGCACTTTATAAAAATAATTTAGTTAATTATTTGACTTATTTTTAAATTTTTTTTGCAGTGCCGAAGAGTTCATTCAGCTGATGGTTTAAGTACCAATAATCTATCAAAGAAGAATTCGTTGACCGCTAATACTGTTAGCAGATCACCTCTTCCTTGCACCCCCGAAGAAGGTAGAATCATTAGACATGCTTCTGCCCAATTTAAAAGACGTGGTGGTTTTGTTAGAATATTTCCTTCTGCTGATAGTTGGGGAAGATATGCTCAGTATTTAGGTAAACAATGAAAATGATTATAATTTATATTTTAAATCATGTAATGTTTCAATGTTTTTCAAGGTCACGCGATGACTCTGCATTATCAGCTTGCGGTAGAATAGTAAACTGTTGTCCTATTAAATTAGCATTTGTTTTAGATCGTACTACGGGTATTCCCATGTCTGGAAACGCTGGGGGTAATTTCTGCGTAGGCGGTCAACACAATTATAATTTTTTATTATATTCTCATTTCTATTCGGACGTTTCGTTACAACCTCCAGTAGAAAAAGTGACTACGCGTTCGAGGCAAGCCGTTCGCAATTCATCTGCAGATGGTTATAAAGGTAAGTCGATTTTAGAAAAATTTATGATTTTCTATATAATATGTCAATTGTTGTATAATAGTTATTAATATATTGTTAAAATTTACTCATGAGCTTCGCTTTAAAAAATACTGAACAATTTTAAAATTAAATTTAATGGACCATTTAAATGTAAAAAACGTCCCGGTCAAATTTTCTGAAACGTTGGTATGTTATAAAACTCGATGTACTGACATAAAGTGTCCATTGGCCCAAACCAATCCTATGGCTAGTTTTCGAAGTACAGGGTGTTAAACATAGGAAATACCACTTTTTTCTAACCAGATTTCTCGTAACAGACCTGTTTTATTGACGTTTATTGTAGAAAACATTAATTATAGATTATTTAGCATTAATATTTTATAAATAATCACCTTAGAATTTGGTTAGTTACTTAAGTAATATGATTTTTTTTTTGAAGAAATTTAAATATTTTGTTTCTTTTCCTTTTCTCTGTAGAGTCCAATAAAAATACAAACGCAAATACACGTCAAGATAGATATGAAAGGATGTTGAGTCAAGGACACAAGTCGGCACTTGGACCTTTGAAAATTTCAAGAGAAACACAATGCTTGGAGTTGAAAAAGAAAATAGTTGATATGTTACAAAATGGAAAAAGAATTACGTAAGTTACATTTGTATTAGTTATTTTTTAGCTTCCTGGAATGTTAATTTTCGTTACATATGAAGTTTATTGCTTCCGAGAACAACCAGAAGATTTGTAAGACCAAATCGACATAAAGTAGAATAATAGAAGACAAAATATAAGAGAAAGACTGACAATTATATTATTAGAACAAAGTAATTTATATATCAAGAAATTGACAGGACTATGAAAGGATTAAAAGGAATACATTTCAAATTTTCTTTTTTGAAAGTTTATGCTTAGACCTACGTGTTCTATCGGTTTCTGCAGTTCTTTTACTATTTCTTGGGCTTCATAGAAACTCAGTTGTAATAACTATGTCATGTCTGCAGTTTGTAAGTGATTTGGATAGCACCTGTCGATATTTATCCCATTTTTATCCTAATTATACAGTCCACGTTTGTCTTGGATATTAAGGCGATTAGGAGAGGAACAAAACAATTCCCATCTAATCCCCGATACGTTGTTTTATATATTTTTATCAATGACAAATGAAATAAGTCAATCTCTTTTAAATCCTCTATAATTTGCCAGTTTTCATCAACGTCTCTCTATCTGAATTTTATTTTTTTACCTTATATTATTGAATAAAGTGTTTCTTAGATCTAATTGGTCATTGGTTATATTAATTGAATTTAATTTCCACAGTGGATAAACATTGCCTAATTTTTTAGCCAATCTGAAGCGAGAAGTACATTCAGTCATTACTTGGGATGCATTTTACGAAGAATTGTCGCAGGACCAGATCACGACCATATTGATATCGTTTTAAAATTCCTCCAGAAGGCATCTAATTATTTGCGGACCCCTTTTAGTGTGAAGGTAATGTCGTAAATAGAAAAAAATTTAAAAAATTAATGTTTATTTTGTAGACGCCGAGCCAAAAACTTGACTACAAAGACAGAGCCGCTGTCATAGCTAAACAGCTAAATGACTTCCTGTATCTTTACAATAGAGAAACCGATTTATATGTCGATAAATCTGAGAAACCAGGCCAGATACCGACACATCTATTTAATGAGTTTTTGGAACATGCTCGGTAAGTTAATCTCTAACCTGATCGAATTTTCCAACTTTTGAAGAAATTTTAATTTTTGTGGTTTTTGTGCGACCTCATATAGGGTAACTATTAGTAAACTGGAGACACTGTTAATAGTCTAATAAAATATTATACTTAAAATTAAAGATTTTTATAGTTTTCTATAATATTGTACACAGGAATGGTCATGTATTGATTTTTTTTATTCCGTGGGTAAAAAATATTCTTTAAAAACCTACTCTTTATTTATGATATATTTGTAATTTTAACGAAATAACCATTTTTAGTTTAAATAAAATGTCGGTACTTATTTCAGAGAAAATGATTTGGAAGAAGTACTGATTTATCAGACCACACAAAATATTGCGGGTTACGCCGCTACACCGGGATTCCCTGGAATTTTAAAGTGTATCCCATCAATATCAAAATATTACGGACTCAAACCACCAATTAGGGCTAACAAAGCTAAAATGAGAATAAACACCACCACCGTCAATGTTACCTTGTAGGAATGCAGCAGTATTTTTTTTATTTATATGTCAAAGTTCCCGTTTTACTTGTTTGTTATTATTTTTTTTTTCCATTAATTTTTGTGATATTTTTTCCACGGTATCCACTTTATCGTTTAAGACAACATTTCTGTGATATCTAAAAAAAGATTCATATTACCCTAAAACAGAAATAACGGTACCTAATAGCATTTTTGTCAATGAAACACGTAATGTTAAGTACACAAATCCTAATTTATTATTAAAACATAAAATTTTTAATTCGTTGTTTATTTGATTATTTATTGTAAAGAATAATTTATTTATGTTTTTGTTTTATTATAGACTGTTTACTGTGTTAAAACAAGGTTGAACTTATTTTTTATAAGGCTGTCTAGAAATCTACAATGCTGTTATTTGGTTTTACATTAAATTTAATATTTTGCGAGTCGTGATATGTTTACAGTACTGACATTTATTTTGCGTTTTAATTTTAACTTTTATATTGTATTTGAGAAAAATTTGCATTTTTGGGAACAATTGTCAAAATGTATCAATTGTCGAAATGTGAAACTTGTCAAAACGTGCACCTTTCAAAATGTAGCAACAGTCAAAACGTGACACCTGTCAAAATGTATCAACTGTCAAAATGTGGCACCTAATGCAACTCGTGCATATTCAATAGGATTTTCCGCAATATTCGCTCAATGTGGACGAGCATTATCATCCATAAAAATAAATCATTTTCCTATTGCTCCTGCATATAAAAGAGCATTAATCAGAATACATTGATGTTTAATCTTCTGCTGAATGCGCCTTAAAAGGGCGAACGACATTATTGGCATCTATTTTAAAACACAACGATTAGATTTATAGACATTCTCACTTTTTGTTTTTTTTATTTCTTTTATTGCCAGGAAAGGCAAAATTATTGCCTCTCTATCTCATTCTTGAAAATGTAACGAGTCTCTAAATTTAGATGATTGATATATTATCTCGGAGGGGAAAGAAACAAAAGGTATTTTCAGAAATTTAACAGAAATAGAGTCGTTTGAGAAGATTGTCGCGAGTAGTAGAAATTTGAGGCGACCAAATCCATTTCACGGTACGTTGAACTTATATTTGCGATCCTATGTCCTGTTTCTACAATAATAATCATCTCTTGGCCTTGTTGATGTTAGCAAACTTATTGTAAACAAAATGGCAGCATTCTAGACAACTTCACTGCCTGAATGTATCACAACAATATTTTGCTCAATTATATTTATTGGTGTCCAAAGCAAAAACTCAGTTCTATGAAGAATTACAATCGAGAGTATTTAAAACAAATGTGATTTTTGAATTAGTGTATTATTTTTATGACGTCCTTACTTGACAGGTGTAACTGATTGTTAAGTCGCAGCTACAACCCTTTTTGTTTACTGATCAGAAGCTGGTTTATTTCAACATAATAAAAACAGTTACTTTTAAAAATGGATACAGAGTGAACCGTTAACAATGGGTCAAAACATCATATTCAAATATGCCTTAGTAAAATGTCTTTCTGGAAAAAGATACAGGGTGTCAAAGCTGAAATTATTTTTTATCCAAATTTGAGAAATATGTTGAGGGTAACAAATATACATTTAAATACTTTTCTCGCTGGATTTATTTAAATCAAAAAAGTTTTAATTTAACGTTTAGATTTCAGTTCATAACAATGTCAATTTTTGAAAACTGAAAGTCGAAACGATAAATTAAAACATTTTTGATTTAAATAAGTGGTTTTATTATCCAACGAGAAGAGTATTTGAAGTACCAAAGGCCACTATGAACTACTGAAATAAATATACATTTGTAACGTTGTGCTATAGTGCGCCATATGAACTTTATCTGGTGAAGAAATTATTTATTTTTTATTGGTCGAAATAAAAAAAGGTAAACTTGATAGAACTATGTAATTTTAACTTAAGCACCCTGTATCTTTGTATATTTTAATACACGAAAAAATATTCCCATGCTGTATGGCCCATTACTAACGGTCCACCCTTTATAGAAAAGGACATTGCTTAATAATCGGTAATACCTAAACATATCGTTACCAAATTTAAGTTACTTATTTCTTCATTTTTCAGCTTAATTTATATTAGTTAGAAATGACTTGTACTAATTTGTTTATATGGATAGTGATGTTTTTTGAAATGATTTTTTTATATTTTTTTATGTAATTTTTTTATTAAGATTAATTACAATATTTCAGTTTAAAAAAAAATCACTTGATACATTCTCAGTCACCCATTTAGTAGAGATATTTTTAACGCTTATTTATTCGATTTAGAAAACTTTTAAGACATATCAGTGTTGTTGGTCATTGAATATTCTAATAATAGTTACTATAACCGTTCTTGCTATCTTAGACAGTGTTTACATATAAATTCCCATACCAGGTCCTACATGGTCATTTTTTATATCAAAAGTCAAAAAAGTTAATGCACCCTGATTTAAAATAGTTGTAGTCGACACGGACTTCGATTAGAAAATGTACTTCAAAACATTGGAGCATATCTATGTAAAATGGCAACATCGTAAAATGTATTCCTTCATTTATTCATAAGTTTCTCGGACTACCTGGAAATTCATGACTCACTCAGTTTACGCATTCTCACCGATGTCCGTGTCAACTATAATTCGAAATCTTCTAGGCACTTTTCAACATCTTTAAAATATTTTTAATTTTAATATTAGGAAATAAATAATTAAAAATTCATCATATACCAGGGGTGATTGCCCACTCGTCCATTTCTAATTAACAGTGATGTTCCTAAAGTGGCGCTGGGAAACAGTGCCAAAGCCAAAGATATAAATACTTCGTATTTTGAAAGTCTTTAGCGAAAGAAGATGTAGATTATAAATGCGAGTTATAAAGAATTGGATATTGGACTATTTGAAAAAATATACCGAGGGATATTCTCATTCGTGGTTCGAGCACGTGTGTGAATTGGATATGTTAGTTGTTCGGACTTTTCCGGAGTGAAAAGAAATGAGAAGTGTGGAAATGGAAGAAATTCCAAAAAAAACGGTCAATCGAGTCAATTAAACTCAAAGCTCAATATTTTCTCTACCTAATATCACGGTCTGTCTTAATCGGGGGAATTCCTGTGAATTAAAAACCATCCTATAGCAATTTGAGTAGTTACTTGCTTAATTATAAAAATATAGATTAAACTACAATCCAGCAACGGCATTTCTTGTATTATCTCAATTTATTAAAGTTCAACTTATCAATTAACACCCTCCAGACTTTTAAATTGTTGATATTGAGATAACAGATCACTTCAATAAATTAAAGTACAAATGATAAAACACCAAACCAAACCAAAAATTGTTTATTAATATTTTTATGAACCACCAGTACCTATAAACCAAAGACGTGAAGTATTACTGAGTATGTGTCAAGAACAAAACTAACTTATTAGAGTAACTTTTAAGCAATTTTTTAATACTTTTATACACTAATCACTGCGGTTATACAAGTGCATAATGTGATATAGCTTGAAATTTTCGATGATACTTAGCTTTTATTAAAAATTTTAATTAATATTTTCCACTTGGGATTTTTTTTTATTTATTTTAGATTCAAGTAGATGGATTCTCTTATCTTATTTAGTAAATATATTTTATATTTTTGCAACTCAATAAATGTTTTTACTATTATTTTCGTTGTTTTAATTTCCTATCTCTCTTTTATGTCCTGCGGTAGACCCCAGGCGTAAGTTTAATTTTAAATTTTTCTCGAAAACATTCTTTCGTAAAATTCAATCAAATTCAGATTTATGTCTCAAGGAGCAGAAGAACGAGAAGATTTAATTTTACATTTTTGTTGGGGCCATTTTTAGTAAAATTTAAAAAATATATTTTTGAGTTTGTTGGATTGAAAATGGCGGCGAGATATATTATGGTCTTAAACTTTGGCTACTCACCGAGAGATGGCAGCAAAGTAAAGTCATCTGTAATACTGGTTGCCTACACAGTAAACTGCTATATATTTCACAATTTTTACGGAGAGGTTGGGTGCCGTGGGCCAGCGTTAGCATGTCTGCCTCACAACGAGACGACCCGGGTTCGATTCTCAGGGAAATCATAATGTAACTTTACTTTTTTTTGTGTCGAAAATTCGGATTCTTGTATTAGGATAACATATTAGCGAGAAGGTTTAATTTTTCTGCCATTTATATACGAAATCGTACGATTCTACAAAATTCAGATTTTGTATCAGGGGAGCAGAAGAGCAAGGAGGTTTAATTTTTAATTTTTCTAGGATTTATATATGAAATCGTAAAATTGGCTGTCGGGTTGTAGGCAAATTTTGAAAATTTTTATCATCAAGGCTATGCATTATGTATCGAAAAAATAAGAAAGACTAATAGCCTTCTTTGGATTTATTATGATTTTACCGAACCGGACTCTGTATCAGTGACAGAATTTTTATCGCGCAAGGTAGGCAAAATTAAAATTCACGGATTCTTGTATTAGGGTAACAGATTAGCGAGGAGGTTTAATTTTTAATTTTTCTGGTATTTATATATGAAATCGTTAAATTCTACAAAATTCGAATTTGTATCAGGCGAGTAGAAGAGCGAGGAGGTTTAATTTTTAATTTTTCTGTGATTTATATACGAAATCGTACAATTCTAGAAAACTCGGCTTTGTATCAGGCGAGCAGAAGAGCGAGGAGGTTTAATTTTTAATTTTTCTGTGATTTGTGTACGAAATCGTGCAATTTTATAAAATTCGGCGTTGTATCAGGCGAGCAGAAGAGCGAGGAGGTTTAATTTTTAATTTTTCTGTGATTTATATACGAAATCGTACAATTCTAGAAAATTCGGATTTGTACTAGGCGAGCAGAAGAGCGAGGAGGTTTAATTTTGAATTTTATTTATAAATATAGTTGCTGGATTGAAATTGGCGGCGATTAATTAACTAATTTTCTATTAAATTCTGCCCACCATAATATTCAAATCATCCTTGATCAAATCCTTTTAAATAAATACCCCCTCTTCTAAAAAAATAATAATTAATACCCAAAGTAGATAAAACAGGCATAGTTCATATTGAACCTAAAAATAAAGAAACAAAATTTTGACTTAATAAATTATAAGAAATTTTAAATATTGATAACCTATAACCCAATCAACCCCCAATTATAATTATAAATAATGTAAAAATTTTTATAATAAAAGGTAAAATAATAAAAAATGGAGTAGTAAATAATATTCAAGAAAATATTCTTCCACTAAAAATAACAAAAAAAATTAAACCTCTTATTCCCTTCAATATATTATTAATACCCTCCTTAATTAAATTTAAATCTTAAACTTTGGCTACTCACCGAGAGATGGCAACCAAGTGAAGTAATGCGTAATACTGGTCGCCTATCCAGTAAACTGAATGTTATATATTTCACAATTTCAACAGAAAAAATTGTGTTTTGTGGTCCAGCGGTAGCGTGTCCGCCTTGCAACGAGACGACCCGGGTTCGAATCTCAGGGAAATCATAATTTAACTTTACTTTTTTTTGTGTCGAAAATTCGGATTCTTGTATTAGGATAACATATTAGCGAGGAGGTTTAATTTTAAATTTTTCTCGGAAACATTCTTTCGTAAAATTCAACAAAATTCAGATTTTTGTATCAAGCGAGCAGAAGCACGAGGTGGTTTAATTTTAAATTTTTCTCGGAAACATTATTTCGTAAAATTCAACATAATTTAGATTTTTGTATCAGGCGAGCAGAGGAGCGAGGAGGTTTAATTTTTAATTTTTCTGGGATTTATATATGAAATTGTAAAATTGGCTGTCGGGTTGTAGGCAAATTTCGAAAATTTTTATCATCAAAAGGCTACGTATTATGTATCGAAAAAATAAGAATGACTAATATAGCCTTCTTTGGATTTATTAGGTTTTTTCAGAACCGAACAGTGATTTTTGTATCAGGCGAGCAGAAGAGCGAGGAGGTTTAATTTTAAATTTTTCTCGGAAACATTCTTTTGTAAAATTCAACAAAATTCAGATTCAGAGGCAATGCGCACAAGTGGTACAAGTGCATGACGTACTTATTCTGTGGTTACATTCCGGCCCGAATCTTTATAAGAAAATTGAAAATGATGATGAAAAAAATTGCCTACCTCTGCTTAATTAAGTGTCCTGATTGTATTAGACACAAATACAATTCTTTTTAATTTTAAAATCGTAACGGCACTTAATATCACCATTAAGACCTAAATAATAATTGCTTCGCCATATTTTAATAAACAAGAATCATAAAAACACTGAAAAAATGTTAAAAAACAAGTCAACACCGACCTGTCAAAGTCACGTGCTCTCGAAAATGCTACGTCTAGATGTCGTACTTATCAGAGAATTGATAGACTATGCAACAGATGTATTTCATGCTGCCTAACAATTTCTTCAGAGGGTGGTTATGGCGAAGACGTAAGGGACGAGGATTTCGAGGTTATGTATGAAATTGACAGAGCAGATGGGTATAGAACACTCTTAATTTTATTTAACGTATACAATAAAAGAATTATCCTATACCAAAACAATTATTAAGCATATTTAAATAATTCGTCGCTGTCAGTTGTCCGCTCTCATTTTGTCCTATTGTTGAAAAATTACATCTTAGAAAATTTACATCTTTATAGGCATGTAATGAAGTATTGTATTCTATCTGGAATGTTTGTTGAAAATTACTGTTTAAAGTATCGACTTTCTTTGTTAGTTCATGGAAATCAGATCCAAAATGTGAATTCGTTTTATCGGATACAAATTTGCCTAAGAAGAAACCTAAAAAAAGAAAACAATGTTAATAAAGTAATTAAAAGGGTACATTAATTTATGACAGAATTTATAAAAAAAATCAAGAAAAATTAGCATCACAGTCAACTTCTTCAAATTTGTTTTTTGGTGTCCGAATCTGCACCACTCTACCCTACTATATTAATACGTAGGTGGATTATCTTTTTACCTGATATTAAAATTAAAAACTTTAGAAATCAAGTGTGATTCGAAATCCGTGATATTGTTATGCAAGTTCAGTTACAAAATATAAAACGCATTCTCCGATGTGTTAAAACGAAGGTCTATCTATGTAATTGATTAGTTATAACGTTTTAAATTAGATTTCAGCCTGGCTGAAATCCGTGAAACAACAGTGAGTCACACTGCAAATTCTAAAAGCGTTTAAAATATTTATTTTTTGGGTTCTAGAATACTTTAACAAATTTATAAAGTGCAGTTATAACTGAAATAATTGTTGTTGCTCTATTGTATTGCCACCTATGTGGCATATGACCTAACAAAGGTCCACGTTTTAGCGGTAAATTTGAACGGTCCGGAGGTGCCCCATGTCCGAATCTGCCCCACCCTACCCTGTATTAAAATATGAGCGGAAATTAAGTTTTGCCCCACCGGTAGCTCAGTTATAGAAAATAATACAGGAAAGACACCCAAATAGAGATTTTTGAAAAAGAATATTTAAATGGGGCGCGGTAATATGTCTTTAAGAGATTTATTTTTGAAGTAGGTACTAAATGGCATATAAATAGTATAAAGGGCCAATGTAAGTGAACAATTGTAAGTTAAGAGGAAGTAGTATACTATAAAACAGTGTATGCAAGGATTTCGTAGTCCCTAACTTTTTAGCTTCATTTTTCATTTTTTCAAAATTTGATTTAGTTTTTACAAAAAAAAATCGCAAAATTCTATGTTTTTTTAAATTTTTCCCATTTTTTTTAAAGAGCCAAAGCAAATATTTGCATGAATCGGCTTGTTGGATTCAAATGTATTTTTCTTCGACTTATTCTTATTTTTAACTGACCCCAAATTCATTTTGTTGAGTTAAATATATCATTTTGTTGAGTTAAATATACGGGTGTTTCGTACTTAAACTGGCATACGTTAACTGTGGGTAGAGGACACTTAGAGGGTTCAGAAACACCCATATAGTTTGGGTCTATCTCTCTTTATTGCCGAGTGTTTTATCAATTTTGGTCATTTGTTTTAGTCGCTGTATATTCTCAACCACACTGTATATTTCTATGAAATTTGGCATGAATATTCTCCTTTACAAGGACAATCAATATCGTAGTAAGAAAATTAAAAATCCGGGTCCGTCTTTAAAAAAAGTTATCAAAATCATTTTGCTTTAGAACAACACCCTGTATATGGAATTTTAAAAAGTGCACATCCTAGTTTACTACCAAAATGTTAACATCAAACTTAAAATTTATAGGATTTATTTATACATTTCTATTGGTATTTTCATAATTTATTATGACTTTTTATTAAAAACTTAATTTAAAATTAAATTATATGCAACATAAATTATTTCTAAATTCTGCTGAAGAAGTGAGAAACAATCCAGCAATGTCTGCAGGAAAATGGTTCACATTTTGAACAACTTCTTCAGTAAATTTTAATTTTTTTAATAAAATTTAATTACACACCAAACTTTTTTATTATTTTTTAATCAAATTATAAAGCATGAATGAAAATAAAATAATTTTCATTATTTTTCACTTTTTAAAAATGCATTATAATTCTATTTCATAAAAAAATTCTTAATAATTTATAATTTGACAACCCAAATAATTACGTTAATAACTATTCGCATTATTATCAAAAAGTAATAATAAATGATGAAAATACCAATAGAAATGTATAGTAGGCTATAAATTTTAAGTTTCATGTTAAAATATTGGTAGTAAAATGGGATATGCATTTAAAAAATATATTTAATCCTAATTCATTTTTTTTAAATTCCATATACAGGGTGTTGTTCTAAAGCAAAATGATTTTGATAACTTTTTTTAAAGAGGGACCTGGATTTTAAATTTTCTTACTACGGTATTGATTGTAATTGTAAAGGAGAATACTCATGCCAAATTTCGTAGAAATATACACTGTGGTTCCGAATATACAAATGACCAAAATTGATAAAACACCCCGTAACTCGGTAATAAAGCGAGATAGACCCAAACTATAAAATGGGTGTTTCTGAACCCTCTAAGTGTCCTATATCCACAGTTAACGTATATGTTAGTTTAGGTACGAAACACCCTGTATATAAATATTATAGAGTGGTTTCAAAATACCTACAAATAACATTTTCTATATTTGCCCTTAAATTTATCACTACATCCATTAATTCATTTGTTGCTTTAAAAAAAGATTTGGAATAATAATTTAAGATAAAATTTTATTTTATTTTAAATTAAAACAATATTAAAAGTGTGTTAATAAAAAATTATACATATACGAGAATTCTGCATGAAAATTGACTGATGTTTCCGAGTTTATTTTAAATTTCGAGGCCGCGCTTAATATTCGTGCATATTTTCGTTTTAAAACTTACCTCCAATTAACGATAAAAATGTCACTGTTAAAATTAAACTGCAGCATAACCTTTTAGTAATATATTCCGAAGAATCGGAATTTTTATTACCAATTTCCGCACTCAGTACACGTTGCATTTCTACTAGGTAAGCATTTGTTCGACAATCGATGATAAAATCTTTTGTGACATGTTGTATAAATATTCTTTAGTGAAAACATAAACAGTAGCAGACTTAGGTGTTACGCAGATTGGCACTGATCCAGATAATTAATAGAATCGTCATAATTCCGCTAAGCTTTAAGACAAAGGAAAATCGTTGGTTTACACAAAGTGGGTGTCTGGTATGAGAAGAAGTGATAATGAAAAAAAATATAGTAAATTATTTATAGACGACTAGTTAATAAACATCGTAGCAGCAACTGGATCCCAATTTGCAAAACCAGACAAAGCGGCGAATCATTTCGAGAATAAACCAATTTTTAAACCTTGGACGTCATCAGCTGGTTAATATGGGAAATGACGTTTGAGCGTTGGTTTTCATATTAAGGGGTTTCATTAACGCGTCATAACTTCATACGATATTTCCCCTTGACTCGCACAGCAAAAGTAGGCGTAACTAAATATAAATCTTTGGCAACACAGCATAATGTATTTACTAAAAGATATTTCCACCAATCACAAACGCGCAATTTTGAATTACAAATGATTTCTAGATGATTATTTTTTTTATCTGTCAAAACAGTCAGATTTTGTGGTTTCAGCCAATAAGAGCTCATGATCCTAACCAATCATTGTGTTTTATACTGATAAAACGGCTTCTTCGTAATTGTTTTTTGATTAAATTGTATTTACCTTATTTGAAATGTCAAATATAAACATTTAACAACTTTTATTTAGCATTATCAATTATTATTATACTAAAATGTATTGCAAATCTATGTTAATACCCAAATTTCAAAATTTATTTGTAAACTAACCTGTTTATTCGTTTATTCATACACACAACATCAGTTTTTGAATACCCAAATGCTTAAAAATCCATAAATTTCTTTAAAACTGACAAATGTCAAACTCTATATCCGAATTAAGTCAAACGCAATCACGTATGCCTTGGTGGCCCTGTATTTAAAACTATAACAATTCATGATTCATTTTAAATTGATAAAGATAATATTGAACATTTTTGTGTAAAGTGTCTTTTGAATAAATGACTACATTCTCTGTTTTTAATACAAAATGATTCAAAAAATAACCTTCCAAATACCACACGTCCTCTCAAATTTTATAGATTAAATTTTTGGTCTCCATACTCAAACGCCTTTATTTCAGGAAAAACCACTCAAACAAACTGATTTGAGATAAAATCTAGCGGACTCGTGATTTTATCAATCAGTTTGTTTTCGTGATTTTTCCAAATAAAGCCGTTTTCGTGAAAACCAAAAATTTAATCGATAAAATTTGGAAGGACTCCTGGTACCTCTGATAAAATATTATCAATATTTCAAGCCAACGACTCCAAAAACAACAGAGATTGTATACCAACAAAAGCAGACGACTAATGTGGGCGCGTGGGTACACGTGGTTAGGTTATGTGGAATATCATGGATCTCAGGCGGAAAGCGTAAAAATGGGGGACATAATTCTAACCAACATTTAATAACAGCGCTCAAATATAGGGATCAATTGATATAAACGGAAAGGTCAGAATATTTGCTTCACTTCGGTCTGGGTATTAATCCTCAAAAAATGAACAGAGGGGAACAAGAAGTATTTAAAAAAAAGACCGGTTTTCACCGGTGTGATCAATTTTCCCGATTTCTTATCTACAGCTTTGTCCCTTCAGTTACTGGACTAATAAACGGTTTTCATTGAAAAAATTTCTGGGATATGAGAAACCACACCCAGGTTCACCAAAGTAGTGAATGCTCTTAAGGCATTTTAAGGGTTTAGAAATACAGTGTTTTTTTGGACAGCTTTGTACTTTTTTGCTTAATTTTTTTTATTTTATAGATAAAGGTTCCACACATGCTTATAACTATATGAGAAGTTTGGAAATTGTCCAGAAAAATATTAATTTTTTTATCAAACTTATGACCCTGGAAAAAACCCATCAAGCTCAGGGCCTAAAAGGCCTGTGATAAAGCTTTTATATATAAAAAATAGGTCCATAGTTACTTTTTAATTTTGTATTTTCCCCCTTTTTTTTGATTAATTTTTAGGGTAAAGATATCGCAGTAATTGCTCACTTTGCCTCTGAATACGCCACTGTACAAAATCAGTTATAAATGCAATTATAATTAATAATAATATTTATATCTGATAAGCAATAGAAGACCCCTATAAATTGTTTAAACCTTCAAATTTATTTAGATACATCCTATGAATTCCGACTAATGATATGCGATGCACTTAATAAATTAAGTATTGGAAAAAATGCTGTACCAGGTTCTGTCTATCACATGCCGAACTATATATCCAGGATCGATAAGAAGTGAAGTTATTTTAGAATTTCATACTTTAATCCTAGTTCGTAATTGTTTTCATTCAAATGAACGTAGTTTCCATCAAATGCAGACCAATAAAGCATACAATGAGCACCGCAACATTACTGAATCAACAACCAACTGAAGTAAGTTTAATTGCCTTTATTAAGCAGTTACATTCTTTGGATTTAATAGATATTTTTGTTTCAAAAACACATACCTATCAATTATTTTGGTGCTAAATTTCAGTTATACATTACGAACAGGGTCGGTTATAAGAATTTCAGCACACGTCAAAATTATCAATACAGTAGAAAATAACATGAATTCTAAGATCAGGTAAAATAAATGGTAAAGTAGAGATGTAGTAAAGCAATAAAATTGTGTGTCCGTTAAAAGATTTCCAGGTCCGATTTAAAATATCTTAAGAAATAGTTATAGAAATAATCGGAAACATTTACTAACCAGATACATTTTCGGAAACAAGCCACAGAAACACAAAAGTTGATTAATGTTTTTTTATCAGTTTTACCGATAGATGGTAGCACATTTGTAAATAATCGCAAGCAGAGAGTCCGTTTTGCTGACCAAACATCCTGTGACATAAATAATGATATAGGGATTCTTCAAGGGAGTGTATTGGGTCCTTTTCTTTTTATTTTATATATTAATGATATTGAACTCTTCGTTGATTGTGAATTCATTAATCTTTTTGCTGATGATACTTTAATAACATATAGAGATGCGAATCTGGATAAAACCATAGAGAAAATGAATGCCTCATTACCGTCGGTGAATAAATACTTGAACATAAATAAGCTAAAATTAAATGTAAGAAAAACTAAAGCAATGGTATTCATAACGACGTTAAAAACATAAATTTGGACATTAATAATGAACACATTGAAGTTGCTTCTAATATCAAACATTTGGGATTTCAACTAGACAATTTTTATTGTATATAATACCATAATTCAGCCACATTTTGATTACTGTGCATCTATATTATACTTATTCAACTTAAATAAATTAAACATGCTACAAAAACTTCAATATCGTGGGATGAGAGTAATACTGAAAACAAATCGTCTTACTCCAATTACGTCAATGTCCAATAGAAAAAAGAATGATTTTAGTATGTAAAATAGTAAATCATATGACACCAGAATACTTCCAACAATATATTACGTTCAACAATAATATCCATAATTATAATACTTTTAGATTTATCTTTTAGTCCTAATTAATAAAGATCTATCTATAATGAATATTTCCTTTTGTTTGTATATATTTTTTTGTTTATTATTATTTCAGGCAAATTACGCAAATACATACCGGTTAGAATCTAGGAATCCGTTTAACCCTGAAAAAGTGGAGAAAATACTAAAAAGTATTATGCTGGAAGCGTTTGAAAACCTTACTTACGATCCCGAAATTTGTGCCAAACAAGCCAAATGGGCATCACATATGATTAGGTTAAAAGTTAAGGAATTATATTTCGAAAGGTAAATGACGCATTTACAGTTTACTTTTTCAGTCAAGCAACGTAAGTTTTTAACACGTCCAGAATCCCTCATTAAATTACTGAAATGGAGTCGTTTAATAATATTTAGAAAAATAAAAATTATAAAAGTATTTCTTGAACTTACTCAAATAATATAAGTTTTGAGTTTCAAATTGCAGTCTAGTGCAATATTTATAGTCCAACGGGTTTAATCCATCTCTTATTTAAGTTTCGAAAAAATCACCAAATCTCCTGTTGACGGATAAGTGCCGGCAACGCCGCAATATTGCATATATAAATGGAGATCTCAAAGAATCCGCTTCTACATAGTGCGGAGCCAGAGGTAAAATTTCTTATACGTCGAATTTGGAAATAAACACTCATACTTTTGGAAAATGTTGCCTACATAATTTATTACTTATCTAAATAAATAACTGCATTTATTGAAAATACAACAAATAATTCTTACGCTCTCGGACTAAATTCTATTGTTTTAGGTACAAAATAGTGTGTATTGTAACAATAGGAGAAAAAAGTCGTCAAGAAGTTGCAGTTGTCTGTAAATTTCTTTGGGATTCTGAGAAAGACCGATTTTCTACATTCGCTCTTGAAAATGACTATGTTTTCGGAATTGCATACTGTTTTGGATTATATTACGAATAAAGTGTTTTATATTTGTAAGTGTTTATTGGTTAATCTTATATTTGGCAATTACAAGTACACTGAAAAAACAAATCTAAGCGATTTTTTTTGTATCTAACGAATTCATAATGAAAGAACGTGACAATATTTCCATTTTTATCATTTATTAATATCTTTGTTCTTATTTTTAAAATATAAATAAAAGATTATATCAAATACTTAAACAGTACATATTCAATAAATATCAGATTTTATCTTCTTATCGCGATATCAACGAATTATTATTATTATAATTTAATGTGTTGTTGATAACCCGAAGTAATCCTTGTTTTGGTCCATATTCACCTTTTACATCGTCCAGACCTATTTGCCAAACCATTATTCCACCAACGTTTTGAGAGGCGATATATTTAGTCTAAAAAATAAAAACATTTTAAATTTACTTTGCTGTCTTACTTAAATATATTTAATACTATTTGTAATAATATACTACATTCGATTCGGTCACAACAGTCTGTATCTGCAAAGCTAGAAGGGTGGGTCACCCCACAGCACGTAGGCCCCAATTGCCAAGTGCCAAGTGACCCCCAAATATTTCACCTCTGCAGAAAAGTTTAATTTAGTTTTTAGGAGCTTTGGGGCCTCGATGTTTGAAAGCTTCCTTTTGTTCGTGAAAAGAACCAGCTCTGTCTTTTTTGGGTTTATTGGCAGTGAGTGGTCTTTGCACCACTGTTCTAAGATGTTAAGAGCCTCTTGCAGTCTAGCACAGAGTATTCCTTCAAATCTTCCTGTTTGCAGAATCACTAGGTCGTCTGCATAAGCTATAGTGTAGAAATAGTCATCGTTGAAGGGGTCGACTAAGGTATCTAAGACCATGTTCCACAGTAGTGGTGAGAGCACCCCTCCCTGCGGACAGCCTTTTACAACCAGGTCTCTTATGGTGACATCATCTACACTGATTCTTATTGCTTCTTTTGAGAGCATGTTGTATATCCATCCATTTACTGTGTTGGGGATATTTTTATTAGCTAAGGCAATTGCTATTTTGGGAAAAGTGGTTTTATCAAACGCACCTTCAATATCTATGAATACACCCAGTCCAGCGATCTTTCGATACGGGCGGCCACATCAATTGCATCAGCCTTAGAGTGCCACTTTAAATTCAAAACAAAGTTCCAATTTTTCATTCTACACAAGGGCTATTAGTTTCTAATATTTATTCGCCCTGAGCAAATGCATGCTTAGTTAAGTTACAAGTGAAATGTTCCTGTTCAAGTAAGGTGTTAATTTTATTTCAAATCAGTGCCAAACTACAAATACAGTTCACTACGTGACTAGTTTGAAAAATTGGCTAGATAAGATTTGGATCCCAACATGGTCCATCGAGCCGGATTCAAAATCCCAACAAGTATTTATAAAAAAATACAAACCTTTTCTTCAATTGATCGTTCATTTTCGTAGCTCAACCATTGATAATCTTTATATTTGTAAGGAACTTTTTGATCATCCTGCCACACAGTTGTATAATTTTCGAAACTTTTACAAATCTAAAAATAAATAACAGTCGAACAGAATTAATTAATATTTCATATTCAAGTACACATACAAAGATAACGCCGCCTGTTTTTATGTCAAACAGATCTTAAATCAAGCAAATATCAATTCCTAGAATCACAACAGTTTTTTGGTGCTTTTCTGCATACCGATTGTGGTTTAAAACTTATATTCCAGTTCTATATTATACCATTAAACAGTTTAACTTACCGTACTATAAGATGGCGTAGCGGGTTTTCCTCCTCCAGTTATAGGAGCATGAAAACCGTGATCATCAGGATCGACTAAAGTAAATGTACGTCCATAAAATGGTATCCCAACAATGAGTTTTTCCTTGGGGACACCGGCGTCTAACCAATTTTTCATAGAAACAGCTACGTTAAGATGCTCTTTTTCATAATTGCTTTCAAAAGAAGAACTGAATAAAGCTGAGTTGTGGCCTGTGTAGGCACTCCAAGGACCATAGAAGTTATAGCACATTACGTTAATCATGTGAACATACCTGAAAAAAAGATGAGTTTGGATTTAAAACTAATTATTCGTAAGCATGCTACTTTTCAATTTTAGATTTTTATAATGCTTCAATCAAGTTGGGTATAGATCAGACAGTTCTCTATATCTTGAATTGCTTTGAGGAATAAGAATATTGTTCAGCAGGATTCTATGATCTAAATAAATACAGTTCAGCATAACATTACCAATTCAACCGCCGAAGAATTATTCAGTTAGAACTTATTTCATTTTATCAGAAAAATAGAACACAATGTAAACAATATGTTTCTGATAAACCCTTAGGTAAGAATGGGGTTCTGAAATTGGACCTGTGCTCTTTACAATTTACTTCAATCATTTATTAGGTTTAAGTGAGATTTTACGACCTATTTGCTTGAATCTCACCGTCTAAATTATTTTCTTTCATTTAGTAGTTTTAGTCTTCCTCTACCTCTCTGTTTTTGTAACTCTATTGTTAAAATTATCCAGGATTATCTTAGATATTTCTACTACCACATAACCATCAGTTGGTCGCTGGTGAAAGGTAAGAATGGATGTGGTAGTACTCTAAACGTGATTTCCCGCTATTGAAGTAAACTTTAACAATAATTGAAAATTGTGACAATAGCAACAACCGCCATATTGGACAGAATCCGCATCAGTTGATGGATAATGACAGATTGACAGCAAAGAATGGATATGGTAGTACCTCAAACGTTAATAGAAAAAGTGTGACACAATAAATACATAAGTAAGTATGTAAGTAACCAGTTGCGACTGTTTCTCGTAGTTTATTTGATCTATCTTCGTTAGTTGAAATAGTTTTGTTCTACTAAAGTCTAAATATTAAATAAATGTCATACTTTACTATTTCTGTTGGATTGTAACCGTCACTTGGATATGGAAAGACAGCGGTGGTTAATAACCATTCTCCTTCATCCAAGGCTTGCCTCAGATCTTTGAGCAAATCTACAAAATTATCCTGTAATCAATAACAATTTTTAGAAATATAAATAACATACACTTTGTTACTTTTCTGCTACGGTTCAATTTCATTTGATATAACAGTTTAAGGGTTTAATGTTTAGGTAAATCTTTCTTTCAAATTATATATTTTTAAATTCGTTTACTAGGTTTATTTTATATGTTTCTCCAAACAGGAGATTTGTGATTGGTCACACATTCTTCGCGTATGACATTCAAAGTAGGTGCCACTGGCATCTCTATGTTCAAAACCTTTATAATCATTTTTTTTGAATTGTGACATCTTTTGTAATGGTTCTCTCTTCAAAGTAATCATATCTAAAGATGTTATCGGTCAACAAAACGTCATATTAAATTTTGATGTGGTTTTTTTTGTTTTAAAATTGTAAAAAAAATGTATGAAAACTTACCGCATCCGCCTTGTAAGGTTTCTCCCAATCAATATCCAATCCATCAAAACCAAATGATTTACAAAAACTAACTGAACTGTTTGCCATTATTTGTCTCGTCGTACTATTCGCTGCAACTTCCGCAAATACATTCGGATTACCATTGACGCTAAGCAAAACTTTAAGCTTAGGATTGACTTTTTTCAAAGACACAACTCTTTTGTACATTCCTAAAATTACATTAAAATCAAAATATGGCAGAAAACAAACCAAAAAATAAAAAAAACAAAGGCAAAATATAAATATACCTATAAATACGCCAACCAGCAACCCTCAAAGCGACAGTTATGTTTGTTTACCTAAAATTCCGTTAGAGCGGCGCTCGTGTCAAGCGAAACCAGAATGGGCAGGCGGTATATACAAAAATAATAAAAAAGTATCTAAATAATGTTTTGTAAATACTATTTACGATACAGTTTTGTAAGTAATATAATTGTTTAATTTTCAATCAAATTAAACATATAAACCCATTCAACCGGCAACATCGCACCAAACATTTACATTTGGAAACAGCGCTCAGACCAAATAGTTTTTTTCTAGTTTTTTTTCCCATTACGTAGGCCAATATTTACCGCGCAGAATCTATAACGAACTTTCTAGGCTTATGCTACAGGTGTCACGTCCGCCCTGAAATTCATAATGACGTAATTTGAGTTAATCCTTGTCTTCTCAAGCGGGAGAGAGAGACAGACATAAAAAAACTTACATATCTAACAATCTTTCTAGAACAATCGCGAGCCGGGAAGGGATAAAAATTTGAAGCGACAAAATTTTGCAGATTTCAAATCAGTGTACATCGACGCTCCGGGGCAACAAGGCCTCGTCAAATCAGTGGGACTTAGCTGCAATCAAGCGGTCCATTTTATTTTAAAAATATTTCGTTCTCACAGTGGTACATTAGCTGCGTATCAGGCTGTCCACTTTATTGTTCATTTTATATTCAAATCTAAACTCAGTGCTTCGTAGTACAGCAAAAACAGTGTCTATCTACCGCTCACTCAGACCACACGCAAAATATTTTCTGACTGATGCGGTCTTTTTAGTTTTTTACCTATGTGCTAGTGTTTGTTAAGCACATATGGTACTTATAATACTTTGTTCATTGATTACCAGTTAATGTAATCCTTTGTTACGTTGTTGTTTATTTATTCATTTATTGAACTTAAAATAAACCGTTAAATAACAGTGTTAGTTGTTTTTGTCCATGGAGTTGGGAAGATAAGGATATACAGTCCATTTTAAGAATACCACGATGTAGTTTAAAAAGGCGATGATAACACATCGGCCGTCCTGGGAAACTGGCACAACATAGGGTTTATTCCAGAACCCTCAACAATAATAAAGTTCATTTTGTCATTTGCCCAAGTTAAATATTAACTTTTTATTAACTTCAACAGAATTAATTTCAATAGGGAAGCAAGTTATCACCTTTCTCCTATTTCGAAGCCTATTCTCGGGCAGATCGGCGTCGACCTCAATCCCTGAATCTCTACCCGTCAGGCTCAGTGTGCTTGAACTACCGTGATCTACTCATCCCTCTTAGAAGTCCTTCTTTGTGTTATTTAAACAACCTGAGTTCCGGATTTATTTCTGCTGAAGAACAGTCATTAAAGTGCGTCACAGTGTAATATATTTTAAAGACATCAGCATATATATCAATTGCATCATATTTTTCACTACATATATCTTTGATAAAGTTGTTGAACAATAACGGACCCAGATTGGATCCTCGGGGAACACCGGACGTAGCTAGATATTCGACAGACTTGAAACCATTAATCTGAACATATTGCCTTCGGTTATTTAGGTAAGAACTAAAGAGGTCAAGGAGAGCATCTGAAAGACCAAACAGAGAGAGTTTGTGAAGTAAAAGCCCATGTTCAAGCCTGTCGAAGGCTTCATAGAAATCTGTATAAATTACGTCTGTTTGGGACTGATAAAGGATAAGAAAGAGATGCAGCACAATCTTTTATAACAAAAGCTGGAATGTGATCCGGACCTGAGTCATTTTCGGTTTTATCTGCCTTAATGCTTCATACACTTCTGCTGAAGGAGCTAATATGTAGATGTGGGAAAAAGGAGTTATTATTCTTAATAGTTGGCGAAACATCGAGTTCCAAACTCAAAACGACGCGTTTAAATCCGGAAGTAATAATATTAATAAAAATCAACGTTTCAAAATAGACAGAACATTTTTTTATCATCCCCCTTTATTTGCAATCTGTAAAATTATTTACAACAAACAAACTACGAGGACAAGTAGAGAATCAAATAAAAAAGTCACTTTGTCACCCCCTACCTCTCTCTCACAACAGGGTTGATAAAAAACTATTATTTTTGTTAATTACGATAACGAAATAACAACAAAAACCAATATATCAGAAGAATATAGTAATTTGACCTATATAAAATCAAAAATATTCTTCTTATCTTTTAAGATATTTTGTTAAGATGGTCCTTCACATTTTATCAATACCAAAAATATATACTTTTAAGTAAACCAAAACAAAGAATTGCACATACTTTTATGAATGAATAAAAGCATGACACATTTCGGTCATTCACATTTCGATATATTTGACCGCATTTTCCGCCTATAATTCTTGATATGATGTTGTAATCGTTTATTACATTTTATATTTTTTGAGGTTCCTGGTAACTGATACTGTTCAGAAATGATATGTTCCATATTGTAGCGTTGTGAAAACTCCCTTTCCAGTATTTTTATATCAGAGGGACAACAATTATTCAATTTAAAAAATCGTCACGACATACCAAATTATAAATTTCTCTCTTTCCATTGGATTAAAACCACTTAGATGTTAAAAAAGTTTTTTTATTGACGTTTCGGCTTTCGATCTGGAAAGCCGAAACGTCAATAAAAAAACTTTTTTAACAACTAAGTGGTTTTAATCCAATGGAAAGAGAGAGAGAAATTAAAATACAAACCACAATGAGCTTCCGAAATGAATACCAAATTATAAAGTTTGCTTTTAATGAAGACCGTGGTTTTCCGCATTGGTTGATATTCACTTCGTGGGTTAATGATCTTTCTATTTATACTAGTACATTATGCAGATTCAAAATTACCAAAAATCTAAGTTAATGATATTTTAAATACCCCATGTGTTTTTATTTTTAAGAGCGAAATAAATAAATTCCACTTACCATTATCTATATCAACATCTTTTCGTTGATATGTCAAGTTTCCACTAATGTCTAGATTTGCAAAAGCGTAAACAATGTGGGTGCACAAAAAGGGATCGAGTGTTTCTGGAGGAGCAATACTGATACCATATCCATTTAGAAAGTAGCATACCACATTAACTAAAAAAAGTGTCATGTTATTTATTGTAATTTTTTTAAAATTTTATTTGTTGTTTGTATCTCAAATAACATTAAATCTTAATAGCGTTATCTTTTTAATAAAATAACTAAATAATCAAATAAGATTAGATTTCAATCCAAGCAAATACATTATTTTATTTTTGCATATCATTTTAATAACCCTGTGACAAGATTTACATTGGTGAAACCTCTAGGTCCCTCACTAGCAGAATCAGATCACACAAAAGTAATACCAGACTCTATCCGAAAAGGTGTGCATTAGGTGACCATGTATTTAAAAACAACCATAGGATGTATTGGGAATCAGCCAAAATTCTAGAAAGAGAATCGAACTTAAAAAAGAGACTCTTTCTAGAAATGGCCTGCATTTTCAAAGAAGAAAATTGTATAAATAAAAGAATGTACATTAAGCACCTCAGTGTACTATACTCATATTTGCTAAGTACCTACGAACAATAATACACATAATCTAAGCATCAGCATTATGCATGATGAAATTTAACTAAATAGATAACTGAACATAGGAGCTGGAAGAATTTGTGTTACTGGTCATTCCATAAAAACGGGACGATCTGTGTCCTGTTGATTTTTTCAGGTGAAAACAGGTTATCACTTGCCTCATAACACGTTTTATCTAGACATATTAAACTGTTCTATATATCTCTTAAGTAAAAACACCTTGAAATATAATATTATTGGTGTTTTTTGCCACATTTACAGCTAAAAATATTTTAACTCGATAGATAGTCCAAATGTAACCATTATATACATTCGAAAACGCGTTGAATTGTAGTAACTAGTTATGTCAATTGAGAGTTTTTGATTAATTCTCTATTTTTATGACACATTAATAAGTGTCCTACAAGTTTGGCATCAACACCGTTCTCAAGGATATGGTAAGAAGAGATGGTAGCACATCTAAAAATGTTATCTTATAGCAGATATAGCTATTGACTTGTACGAGTTTGGAATTTTATTTATTGGATTCGAAAAGCCTAACTGATGAAGCCGAAAGGCAGAAACCGGTCTTAGGATGTCGAATCTAATAAATTAAAATTCCTTACTGGTTTACTCAATATGTTTATTGTTTATATTAGAATTTTTGAGACTTAGTTTGATCTTATATGTTATTATTAAATACTAAACATTATTAAGAATATTTAATTTGATCTTATTCATCATTTATAAAACCGTCAACACCATAGGCAGTGAGTCAACTCCGAAGTCCAGTAAAACCTAAAATCACTCAAAATTCGAGTAGATAGATACAAATAATCATATTAAACTTACTCTTAAGTCAAAAGTATGTATTTATGTATGTATTTTGAAAATGTCTTTGGCCAATTGTCCCACTTTTACGGAATGACCCTTTTATGTTATTTTATTTTATGGTGTTATATTATTTAAAAATGAAGGTTTAAATATCAATAGTTGATCAGATAATTGTAGTTGTTTAGAAATGATCAAGGTAATATGAAAATAGTTTGAATTTATTAATTTACGCAGTGTTAAAATTCCTATCTGAATGATAATATTAGTTAAGTCAAAAACATTTATCGTCATTTTTTTTTAGAACAGGTTGCCATAAGATTTTATTATTTTTCTCAACCTAACATAAATATTTGTACATTTTAGACCATCCTGTATTCTATTTGTATTTATTTATTTATTTCGTTTGAACTGGAATAATATTATTTAATGATTATGAAAAAAACCAGCCTAATCTATTAGCCTACCTTTTTAAATGTAAAAATTCTGAATAAATTTGTGATAAAATTGATTTCACAAACAAGATAATCATTTAAATCGGTAACTTATTTTATAATAGAACCGGTGATTTACATACAAAAATTCATCGTAAATACTATTTTATCAATATTATTGTAACATTAATATAATTGTATCAAACTCCAGTTTAAATGTGCAAATAATTAAAATATGGCCACTAAATAACATGTTTGCATAATTTTTATTACAAATTATTCTGTAATATTTTGAAATGCATAAAATTTTAGGGAACTTTCAAACATGCGACGTAGAGGCTCGATAGTGACGTCACCAGTTTTTAATATTTCTCGGGATTACCAAACAAATATCACTTCGAGTTTCCAAAAACAAAACTTGGAAATCGACATACATTTTGGAATTACGCGCTCATATTGTAAGTTCCATATATACTTATTCAATTCATTTCAAGTAACATTAATTTGTTAGTTGAGAAATTCAAATAGAATGTTTGGCAACGCTGTAACCATTTTGACTTTCGATCTGTTCCTGCTTCGGACTATTTTATATACTCAGCCTTGTGTATTTAAAAATTCAAATTAATAGTGGATCTAAATAGTTGATTTATTCAATTCTTTTGAAAAAAAATAACACGAACTAAAATGCAATGAAAAATAGTTATTTACGTGTCAAGCTTTCCGAGTGTGGCGCGTACAATATTTTTTGTGCAGCCACCAATAATTTGACAATAATATAGGAACAGAATATTTATTGCTCAAAATTAATAATAATAATTCACAACGTGCATCAAAACGTCAAAAACATCTACTGACAGATGGTTACGGTATTGTCATGGCAACTGTGATATTTAACATACCCTTCGGCATTTTGTCTTTAATGAAAATTTTGACATAAGAGCAGGTACTTTCTCAATTTTCCGATCTAGACCGGCAACGACGCACTTTCCCAGCTAAAAAATGATGGGAAAAACGCATCTTCTAAAGTGGGGGCACAAAAAGTCTATTAGTACTACGAAATTTACGGCAAAAAACACATATTATGTGCCTAAAAATTTTGGATTAAAAATTCTTTTACAATATTGAAATTTACGAAAAAAATTTTAGGAAAAAGGGGTGGAAAAGTAAAAAAAAAGATTAGTTTTGAAGTTTTGTTCTTCGAGCTTACTTTTAAAATCGTTTTTAGGTTATAAAAAATAAACCAATTATATTTTAAATATAACTATCATAATTTGTTAAAACATTATTATGGCGTTTACCACACATACTAAATTGGAAGTACAATAAGAAAAATTTGAAAATGGTAACAAAAAAAAAATTAAAGCAGTTGTAGCTGTAGCTACATTAAATAACAAGTGGGATTTAAACAATAAGAAATATTAAAATTTTATATAATTTAGAAAGACAGCACCCACGTGAATTACATAAAATAAACAATAATAACTTACTCATTTTGTCATCATGAGCGTAACTGTTAAACGCAAACCATAACTGCAGAAGTAACAATAAAAACAACATCGCTATCATTGGCCATACAATGATCAAACAATTTATCATGTATTTGATTTAAAACTGGATGGGGAAATACCGATCTTCCATCCTTACTCCGCTTAACGTCAAAACATGTACTTATGTATATTATATATGAACATTTTTATCGAATTCTTATCTCTACAAATTTTACTTAGGTTTTTAATTTGAAATGGTAAAATATTCTACTTGTTTCGGTAATAGACCAGGGCCAATCATTTTTTAAACAAAACAAATTCTTAGCGGTATGTGGATGGTCGGAAAATTTAGGGTAGTAGTCCAATAAACGAAGATCTGTCCGGCACCATTTTTTTTTTAATTTGCAGGTATTCATGGGTACATTCACCCCCGAAAATCTCAGCTGTCTGAAATTTGTGAAAGGGCGGGAAAATGGCCCATTGGTCTCAAAAATGTGTTTTTTTTTCTCGTATTTTCGCCGATATTTCCGAAAATATGACTCTTAGAGAATTTTTGTTTGGACAAAAATGAAAATCAGTTCATTACCTACAAAAATGATCCTCATCATTTTTGTCAAAAATATGATACTTTTCGACATAACCGGCACCAAAACGCACACCCCATTTTTAGCTCCTGTCCTGCATTTAGAGAGCACGCTCTAAAGGAATGACACTCCCAAGCGGATTACAAATTTTTCAATAAATCACGTAAAAATTAATATTTTTTCATGATTCAAAGTTCAGATGAAAGAAGGAACCTGTAGCTATAATATCATGTTACTTTCTCCTTTTATCTCTTTCTCTGAATTATTGAAAAACCGGGCCAAAGTTTGTTTTTACTCGATATTTTGACCCTCCTATAAATTTATTCATATTTTTTTTATCAAGACTAATTTCACGGAATCCTTTTGGATAATGGGCCTTTCCAAGGTGTTAAATATATTCAGAAAGATTCAATAAATTATTTTTGTGTATTTTCGAGGGTTTGATATTGTTTTTTTTATGATTTGTGGCTAAAATATGCACCCTGTCGAAAAAAGTTTAATATAAAAGTTGCAGATAATTAAAAAATCTAAAACTTTTGTATCAATCATTTTTCTTTAGAGATCGCGGTTTCGGGGCGGTTATCTTTTGTTTATTTTATATCTTGCTTCTGGTGCCATTGTCTACGATTTTATCCATTGCTTTCAAAAAAAATGGTGTTAGGGTAATTGGATAGAAAATAATATAATATAAATACAAAATATATCCAGCTAAATACAAGAATTTATTAAATAACACAACCCAAAAAAGAGTTTTACATTTTAAATACACCAAAATAACAATTCCTTAATCATGCAGTTTTATAATTTGTACTTGAATGTGTTTACTAGCAAGTGACTAACGATGCCCAGTTACAAACATTACTTGATGTGTCAAACACCAATCCATCGGGACAGGTGAGAGTGTGAGATGTGAATGATCCATCAGAATTTTCAGTACATTGATAGAATATGCTGCATGTTACAGAATCCCGCACATATCCCACTTCAGTACAAATAGACGATGTATCGGACAATTGGACAGCTGCAATTGTAGTAGTTGTAGTTGCAGCTGTAGTTGTGGTAGTTGCATCAGCTGTAGTTGTGGTTGTTGCAGCTGTAGTTGTGGTAGTTGCAGCTGTAGTTGTGGTAGATGCTTCAGTTGTGGTGGTGGTAGTAGTAGTAGTAGTAGCAGAATCTGAATCACTAGAAGAACCAGCAGCCTGCAATTAAATAGTAATTCAATACAGATAAATAAGGTATTATATACCAAGGAAAGGATTGTTGAAGAGGATTTTAAAGGATTGATCATTCAGTTAATCTGTCTTTGGATACAGACAATATCTAGATACTGTAGGTTATGAAAGGGAGGTAGATGTGATATGTTTTTTCCTCTAGAATTCGTATGGTTATTACTAAACAAATTATGTACAAAAAATAATAACTATATACATATGTACAATAACCCCACCTAAAATAAAACAAATGCGTAAAATTTTCAAAAGCTTATTATAAATAATGATCAGTAGTAATACCCCTAGGGCCTTGATAATACCGAGATAATTTTGTCATAGAGAATGCTGAAAGCGTGTTGCTTGATAATGGCCCGAGGCCGAAGGCCGAGGGCTATTATCCTTAAGCAACACGCTTGAAGGATTCTCTATGACAAAATTTTGAGGATTTATCAAGGCCCGAGGGGTATTCGATAAGATAATTTTTTACTTTGTAGATTTAAACATTTTTAAACTAGTTGTCAGTTTGACGTTTAATTAATTTTTAATCAAAAACTTGACTTGCTGAAAACACCAAACTGAAAACACCACATGTAGGGTGTTATCGCTGTAATCCATAGCTGATTGGATGAAATTTGACACATGACTCTAAATTAAGTAATTTGATTGGTTACAATAGTTAGTAAAAAATTATCAGTATTATCATCGCCTTCTGTTGATCCTAACCATGTCAGCGAAACTTACGTCAAAAGTGACAGTTCTTAGTTGTTGGAAAACGCCAAAGATTTCAATTCGTCGTGATACCATAAACAAGTAGAATATGTTGACACTCCACTGACGAGTATAAAAGTAACATTTATATATGTACAGCTCCAACGTCACAAAAAAATGACAAAAGCATTTTTTTAAGAATACTAGTAGAACTTACCCAAAATGAGTAGAAATATCAGGTTAATAAAGCTAGTAGTCCATCCTTTGTTGGCACCCGAATACTATTACAGATATTTATGTTTAAGTATTAATCTTGCTTTAAACATTTTGTGGGTAATAATTTATTACAATAAAATATATTTTTTATAAGATTCAACTGCCACCCATAAGTCATCAGAGATAACTAATAATATGGAAGGGATGAGAAAATGCAACACACCATAGTCATGGTTATCCAGAATCATTTTTATCATCTATCATTTGATAAATAGATTTTTTTTCGTATCCACCTTTTTAAAAATTACTTTTCTCCATATATACAACTGAGTATATACGTTAATTGTAGATATATGACATGTACAGATTTTTTTATATTTCAAAAACAACATCCTGTGCATTAAAAATTAAAAAAATATGTAAATCGACAGTCTCAATTCTTAGACAATTTTTTAGCTAGGTTATACTGGGTATTTTAGAAAATAGAGCCAGTTTTACTGATGCAAGTTTTTCAAAATAGCCTTTTTCTAAATACTAGTTTTTTGATATTGCTTTATTTGGTATACAGGGTAATTCACAACTCGTAAAAACCTTTTTTATTAGTATTCTTATGTAGTAATTTAATTTTAAAGTTAATTTAACCCCAAAATTCTTTTATGTTATTTTTAAAAGCCTTCTTTAACTTTAGGTATAGGGAATACTTTCTCATAATGACACAAAACACAGGGTGATCCGTTTAGAAAAGTAAAAAAATGTGTTTTGAATTACTTTTTTAAAGTTATAATAAAAAACTACATTGAAAAACTAGCACCAGCCAAAAAGTACCGAACTTTTAGTATAAAAGGAGCAAAACCAGGAAACTTAAATTTTTGTTGGGATACAGAAAGGCCGGATCTGCATTTTACCGCTTATGTATACTTGTTGAAAACTCTCACCTGAGATTTTAAGGGTCGTTTTATGTGAGAAATATCGACTTACCAACTGTGTCGTAATTGCATTTAACAGAGGGTTTTTCGTCCCGGATAAAGCATTGAAATCATCGGTTTCTATAGCCCATACCATTACACCACCAAGATTTTTGGATTGTGCATATTTAACCTGAAAAGTTTTAAAAAAATGTTTAATAATTTGAAAAAAAAATTGTGTTCGAGCTACTTTAAAAAATATATATTGTTAAATTAATGTAGCTTTATGAACGTAGAGTGTTTTAACTATTTTTTCATGTTTTTCTTGTGACTAGATGGGTCAGATGGTAATTCATATGGTAATTCATATGGTAATTCATATGGTAATTCATATGGTAATTCATATTCCACTAGCTTTTTAAAATTCATGAAACACTTGTAAGAATAATCTTCTCAACCATGAGATCTGCAAGCCTACAGACAACAGAACATCTCAAGTGGATTCAAGAATTCAGGCATGCATCCATTTAAGATATATTCTAAGAAGAAGAAGATTTCGTTTGTTCTGCTGTCAAAGATGAAAAATTACTCTATGTAGATTTAGGTTCGTCCATAAAATCACCCACACTTTATTAGGATGACCCTGATCTTCCTCAAGCCTTATCCACTCTCCAACAAAACCCTACTGCCGTTTCTCAATCCTTACCGATACTTCATTAAGACGGATCTAATGTTCTTGCAGCTTCGACTCTACTGTCATTCCTCGAGCCTTGTCCACTCCTCAGTCACCTTTAATAGTTCTAGATCTCTTCAGTAAGAATGCTAAACAACCTTGGAGCAAATGTTTTCCTCGAGTGATTAACTTATTATAACAGTATCCAATTTAAAACTTACTTTTAGGGTTAAAGATGTTGGGTCATCGAATCCAACCCATTGATCACCATTGTACATATGTGGAACTTGTTGTACGCTGTCCCATACGTATGTCCAACCTCCAGCATTTATTTTTTCAACAATCTAACAAAAATATACCCATAACTTTCATGCTTTTAATACAAATTAAATTGTTACCTCGTTATAACCTAAATAACCAACTTCTTGAGTGTAAGGACCAGCAACACCACCTGCAGAGGAAGGAGCTCCCAATGAAACGTCACTAGAAGAGAGTGTAAAAGTTCTTCCATAAAAGGGAAGCCCAAGGTTTAGCTTGGCAGGTGCAGCACCTTGTGCAATCCAATTGGTGATGCAAGCATCCTGGAAACAAGGTTACTCATTAAACTATTAGAAAGTGTAAATTGTGTAACATTCAGTTCCACATCAACTTTATAAATAAACAAACAGTCCACTACATATGCTAATTTTCCAAGATTGATTTTCATTCGTGGCTTTTCTATTTGCCTCTCCCTTCTTCGCCATATGTTAACAGTTCTTCCTATTTTGTTTCTAACTGAAATTTTGAAATCTAGAGCTATAGTTTTTCCATTGGTCTTGTCCTGTTTTTTAAGCAATCCTTGTAAAAATTAAATAGAAGAAGAATGTCAGCTCTTGGACGATCGACAACTAACAATAAGTCCCAATAAAAACCAATTGAGTTGTTGCGGTGTATAGGTAAATAGCAGCTAAGAGCTCCTTTCGCGATTGTATAGTTCCCAAAGACAAATTGGAATAACATCATAAAGGAAAATATCTACCAAGGAAGTCACGAAAGTGCTTTGGCAATTCCTCCTTATTGAAACATATGTAGAATGATTAATGTACTAATACGGTTGTAAATATTTAAATTTTTAACTCATACGTATATGATAATTTACTTACAACATTAAGTTCTAGTTCTGTAGAAGTTAAATCTATAGTTGAAGCATACAAAGGAGCATTGTGACCAGTAACACCATCCCAGGAACCACGTAAATCGTACGTCATGACATTGATCATGTCTACATATCTAAAATTAAACTTTTAAGGTATTTCAAATGTTTGAGACTCTAAACTTACTGCGCAACTGCAGGAACATCGTAAGATAAAGCTACCGATGAAGCTGTGGCGGATACAGCTGCAGATAATATTAGTCCTAGAGGTTCAAATGCTGCTTTAAATTCTTGTAGAAGTGTTACAAAGTTTTGCTAAAACAAAATCGAACATAAAAATATTAACGCGTCACTTTTTCTCGAAACAAAACTCACAATATCTACTTCTGTTCCTCCACGTCGGTTGGGGTATTCCCAATCGAAATCTATCCCGTCGAAACCGTGTGTCTGAACGAAATCTAAACAGCTTTGAAGAAACGTTGCTCTTGCTGTTGCTGATGCAGCAACAGTTGGGAAGGTCGTTGAGTAAGTCCATCCACCAATAGCCGCTAAAACTTTTAAGTCGCTTCTGGCAGATTTAAGGGCGGTAAAGGAATTCAAGGTATCTGAAAAATCATTTAATTGATGTTTTTTATCGATTTTTTATTCCAAAATAGAAGTGGATTAAATTAACAGCTACAGTGACATTAATAGAGTGTACACACATATCAATAAAACAATTTTTTAAGTTATCTCTCAGAAGGGGATGAAAAAGAGAAGAAAAGTAGTCGATTTCTTTTATTATAGCAAAAATCAAAAGGTGGGACAAGGCTTAATGTCCCCACTATATACGTTCGTTTGATTTTTATATTACTTACCTAAATCGTAGTCTAACCATGAGTCGAGGCTTTGAATTGTTCCATTCTCATAAACTCCCATAAAACTGTAAATTAAATGAGTACAATGTGCGGTGTCAATAGTTGAGACTCCAAAAGTTCCACTGCCAGTTCTATACGCCGCCCAAGTTCCATGATAGCATACAAAATTAGCTGTAAACAAAGATTTTCTACATTTAACAATCTATAACCTCTCTTCCTTTTGAATACTATCACTAAACTTTATGAGATGTTGATTGAAGGAGGAATTTGAGAAAAAATGGATGCTTGCATCACACCAATATGGATTTAGGAAAGGACGTTCTGCCTTTTAGACAATGCAGATAATTAAAGATGGAACAAATACGTGGAGAAAGGTTGGATCATTCTAGTAATACTAGATGAAGCCATGTAAGGTACTAGATTGGGTATTTTAACCACATATAGAAAGGGAAGATACAATGGGCCGACAGGCTTCGGTCAGACCTTTTGAATACTATCACTAAACTTTATGAGATGTTGATTGAAAGAGGAATTGAAGAAAAAATGGGTGCTTGCATCACACCAATATGGATTTGGGAAAGGAGGCTCTGCCTTCCAGACAATGCAGATAATTATAGATGTAAGAAATACATGGAAAAAAGGTTGGACCATTCTAGTAATACCAGATGAAGCCATGTAAGGTACTGGATTGGGTGTTGTAACCACATAAAGAAAGGAAAGATACAATGGGCCAATTTCGGTGAATACTATCACTAAACTTTATGAGATGTTAATTGATGAGGAATTTGAGAAAAAATGGGTGCTTGCATCACACCAATATGGATTTGGGAAAGGGCGATCTGTCTTTCAGACAATGCAGATAATTAAAGGTGGAACAAATAGGTGAAGCCAAGAGATTCTCAAAGTAGACCTTGAGATTCTGGGTTCAATAAAAAGTTTTCTTCACGTCCGCAAAAAAAAAAGATGGAGACAAGTCTACAGGCACTTTTAGGTCCTAAAAAAATGACTTACATGTAGCAGCTGAAAAACTTTCAGAGGAAATAAGGGCTACCAAGAAAACCACAAAAATTTTCGCAACCATTCTTCTGAACTAAATCCCTAAAATTTGAAAAAAAATTCACTTATCAAAGTTTATCTAATACTCGTTCGAAATATTACCTGCTTACAACTTATACTTAAAAAAAAAGATACTTACTAATTTATATAGTAATATTTTAATCTCACCAGCAATAAAACAAACGTCACGGACGATAACAGAAGTTGTTTAAACGGAAAATTATAGCGGTATCTGATATTATTACTGCCCCAATCAAAAGAAATAAGAATAGAAAACAAATTTTAGATCCTTGCGACCCGACCAGAAATATTTATTGTTATAATTTATGATCAATTTTGGCAACAATTCCAAATACCGATTAATTTATGATAACTTATAACGGCTTATAAAAAATCATGGATTATCATTTTAACTGTGCAAATAAGACTGTAAAGGTATGGCACGAGATAATTCACTCCAACATATTCGAAGTATTAATAATAAAATAAATTTACGATCATATGTTCGCATTTTTATCTGCAAAAAATCTATTCTGTATATTTAAATTTATATTAGTCTGTTTTACCTCCTCAAAATTACCTCTTAAACATATCTAGTGTTCCACAGGGACAAGTCTTAAGACCGACTTTGAAATATGTGTTCAACTCTAACGGAGTGAATTTTTATTTCCCATCCTGCTCGACTGGCGAATGGTTTTGAATTTTCTTTTATTTCCTACTTCTTTTTCTATTTTTCTGTTCCTCCACATTATCTTCTTCATTTTCTTCTGCTGCAGATATTTCCAATGGATAAATCCGTTGTAGAGGTCTTGTGACGTCTGGATCGTTTAACCCGGCCATCTTGTCCTATATAAATTTCTATAATTTTCCGCAAAGGACAAAATATTCCCTTTAGATTGTCTATTTGAACAAGAACTATATCTCATACTTTGATAGCAGATGACTTCGTTTGATAACTCTGAACCAATTCTGACAGGTATTGCTATTCTTAAATTCTGCATATATTTACCAAAGGGAAAAAATCATGAACCGACAGATGACATAATGTCGGATTGAGGGGTGAACAACAAATATTGTCATTTGATCACTTTAAAAATCACAGTTTTTATAAGATTTGTTTTTTAGTATTCTCAGAGATTTAAATTTATTTTTATTCATTGTACAATTGGATTGAAGGTTGATTTTCGAATTTCAGTTGGTTTTAGAGTTACTGTCATTGGATTTTTATGGTAATGCCTGTAAAAGTTGAAATATCAATGTCGGACATTCTGGATTGTGTGGGTGAACGTGTTAGGCAAATAAGGAAGGTGAAGAGGTTTTTAAGGCTTGTCACATCATTTTATGTGAAACTGACGGTTCCAATGAGAAAATCATTAAAAGAATATGAACAATTTTTGCAATCTCCACATGAAATCATCATAAAACTGAATGATACCTGGATTTGTCAATGTTCCTGTAAAGCAGGATTAGGTCATTAGGGGGATATTGCAAACATATTGCTACAATGATATATGTCAACAGGTTAGTAATTATTGAAGATAATATTATTTTCAAACTGCATTTCCTGTTCAACTTGTCTCTTTTATGTTTTAGATTTGAGATGTTGGAACCAGCGAGTTGCACAGATTTGATACAAAAATGGGGGAAAGAAAAAATATTTCAATAAGATGATACATGTTTATTGTTTAAATAAATGATTGGCTAAGCAAAAATACGTTTTTTTTTTCATAATAATAATAAATTTAGAGTACATCTTTCATCATGTTCACTTGATAATTCTACCCCTACTTGCTCATCTCCATGTTGTTTGGCCTGCATTTCATTTTCATTCATTTGATTTCTGCCTAAGCCCGAAATGAATTAAATATATATATATATATATATATATATATATATATATATATATATATATATATATATATATATATATATATATAATATTTTCTGAGTCCTTTCTCACCTGCTTTGGTTACTTCTTTCTTAATTCTTTAGTGTTTGAGCACTGGAAGGTTCTGGCTAGGAAGAGATCCATTTTTCAAACGCTTTCTCTGCGTTTTCAAAGAATGTGATAGCAAATGACAACAGAATTGAAAATTATATGTGGAAATCTCTGCAAGAACCTTCATCAAACTTACCACTAAAAAAATCGTCTTTCACAAAGTGCAAACAAACATATACTTTGATATAGGTTTTCTTATCTTCAAGATTATCTTCCATTTCTTGATTTCTTTGGGATTCAAAGGAAATATATGACCGAATTGCCATATGTAGAGCATTGTGGAACACAGCACATTTTTCGTGATCTTATCTCCATATCGCCTTTTATAATCCTCTGCATTTTTAGGTCGTTCGTTGTATGGTTTATTCACAATAATTTTTAACAAAACACCTTCCAAATATACCTATTTAACGCACAAATGCAAACAAAGTTTATTGTTCACCCATCGAGTCATTCAAATGATCAATGAATGTCCGTTCGATATTTTTTATATATTTTTATGACATTCTTTATAATTTAAAAAAATTTTCAACCTTGTGGCTGTAACTTTTTTAGGCCATTTTGTTCTGCAACTTTAATATCTATTTTTACAGTTGCGGGCGGTGTAAAATGTCCGTTCTTCGTGAATTCATGCATGTTTTTAATAATAATAATTCAAGAACGGACGTTCGACGATAACAAAAATAGACCATTTTTTTTACAAACGGAAAATCGTTTACAGGACCACCTTGTAACTGTAGAACTTTTTGCTCTAGGAAAATTTTATTGTTTTTGTGTAAATCTATCGACATATGCTTGAATAAAGCTTGTGGAGGTAACAGTAGATCCTGAAACAAAAAGTCCATTCCATTCCATTTGCAAACAATCTTCTACTTCCATTCCTTCATTGATTGCAATAAAATTCGAGCCTAGTAACATCTCACTTGATGAATATCCCCAAAAGTTGGGGGCCGGCCCTTTAAAATCGATTCCAGTGACGTCAGAGTGCGCGATTCAGACGCTGGCGACGCTTTCAGATGTGTCTAGTCGTCAGTTACGATCCACCACCTGATACTTGACGATGCCTCCACTCTGGAGGCCCTTTTGCCTTATTCTGATATCGGTTTGTGCCGCATCTGCTGTTGCTGACCTTTTCAGCAATTCATTTTTGGTCAAATTTCGACGCGACGTTGACCAAGAAGAAGCCCATAGTGTCGCCAAACGCCATGGGTTTGTCAATATGGGTCCGGTACGTATAATAACAGCTGTTTATAATTTTTTGTCAGAAATTTTTTTTTATAAAATATGCAACAATACTTAAAGCACCTAGATCAAAAAAACTTTTAACTCGCAAACAAATATTAAAACAACAAAAATACAATTCGTTATTGATATAAATAAAATAAAACTTTTTCAAAGGTAACTAATATTTAAAAATCTAATAATGTATATGCACATGTATGACGAGATGACTACGAAATAAAATCTCATCAACGTATATAGAGCATAAAATTTGCGACGATATGACGTCACATCTACGTATATTAAAATATCGCGAACGATGTTTGAATGGAAAGGTAAACATATTACATTGTCAAAGATCGCCACCGGGTCGTCAATATGTGTCCAAGTCAATGATGTATGTAGGTTTGACATTGCAAAATAAGAAATGTTGACGGTTTATTCGAGAAAAAAAAAAGGAATCGAGTAGGCCGCTGTCTTAAAATTTGACACATCCATATACTTTCAATAATTGTAGTCTAATTAAAGGAAAAAAAAAGGAATCGTGTAGGCCGCTGTCTTAAAATTTGAAACATCCATATACTTTCAATAATTGTACGCGTCTAATTAAAAGAAAAAAAGAATCGAGTAGGCCACTGTTTGACACATTCATATAATTTTGAAAAGAATATGTTTCAACAAAAGGAAATTGTAATAGAAACAGAATAACAGAAATATATTACAAAGTAAACAATTTTTATAATATTTACAAGAACATGAAAGAATGATTAATAGGATACAATATAAATATTTTTGATTTATAACAAATGCTCGAATAGGTCACCATCATGTTCCACGCAAACTGCTAGTCTTCTAGTAAATGAGTCCCGAACTCTAGCAAACATTGCTCCATCAACTGAATGGAAGGCTTCCGTAATCCTGTTTTTCATATCATCTGCAGTTGTTGGACGATCTCTGAAAACAGTTTCCTTCTTCACGTACCCCCAAAGAAAAAAATCTATAGGAGTAAGGTCTGGAGATCGCGCGGGCAAAGGAATAGTACCTCTCCCTATCCAACGATTAGGGTAGGAATTATCTAAAAATTCTCGCACCATCCTATGGTTATGCACTGAAGCACCATCGTGTTGAAACCACATTGTCCCTCTGGTATTCAAATCCACTTCTTCTTAAATATTGGGAAGATGTTCGCGAAGAAACTGTAAATACCTTTCACCATTGTCAAAAAACAATTTCCTTTTTGGTATAAGATACAATACCAGTGAGTTAAAACCGATCTCTCAACTTTAGGAATGAAGACACCCGTGGAGTTCTTGCTTCTGGATATTTTTGCAGGTAGATTCTTCTTGCTAATAAAGGATTTCTGTCAGCTTCGCCAATGCAGTAGACGATATTCACTAATTCCTCGCGAGTAAAACTCATGATTAATAATTAGATGCGTACAATTATTGAAAGTATATGGATGTGTCAAATTTTAAGACAGCGGCCTACTCGATTCCTTTGTTTTCTCTTATTTTGCAATAAATCTCGCAAATTTATCGTTTAAAAAAAATCAAACCGATAGCTTGAATAGAAAAAAAGTTATGGAGCATGCACGTACCCCTGGGTCACCCTGTAGGTATTAAATGTATACTCTCATGGGAAAAAATAATCATTTTTTTTATTTAAAATGCCAGAAAGTATTACGTCGGTCACAACAAAAAAAAATATTTGATTTTATCAAATCTTTATATGTATTTACTCTAAAAGATAACTATGTCCAATTTGCCGTCTTTTCAATGCCATAATTTTCTTTTTTTCATGTAGGATTTACCGCACGTGTCTATAAAATTTAATATTTTTATTTTAGATCAATATTTAATGTTCAAATCTCAAAAGGAATTTTAAACACCAAATATCATAAATCAAAAAAATGGTTAAACAATAATATAGCTTGTTTTTACTGTATGAATCTCCAAAATCTCTAAATGTAATTTCTTGGAAATACGCTTTTCGTTGAAAATATTCCACTAGTAGATGCTTTGTTTTTCTTTGGGAAATTATTGTTTTTGTTCTATTTGATTTAAGACAAGGATCGCAGTTATCTGTTGTGATTGTAGCACTAAATATTTTATCTAACTATGGTAACAATTTTAAAAATAAACTTTCGTTAGAAAACTTTTTTATTATTAATTTTAGGAAATAAAATTTTTTCACTCGTATACGAGGTTTGTCAAGAAATATGATTTTTGCTCAAGAGTCAAGTACCTTTATTTTTGACAATAGCAAAAACTGTTATTTAAAAAAGTTGATCAGAACTAAAAACTACGTGCAAATATGAAATTATAACCATGAAAAATTAGGTTTTATTTTTTACCCACTTAGGTGACCCCATCACTTTTCTATTGACTATTTCCCTGGTCCTAATTTCCACCAATCACAAACGCGCAATTTTGAATTACAAATGGTTTCTAGATGAAAAAACTGTATGACAGCTCCTGTCAGCAGTTTTTTCGAGTTTACCTTGACAGCTATTTTATATAATGGTTTGACTTTAGCTATCTTAAGAGCATTAGGGACACTACCCGAGCTGAATGACAGATTAATTAGGGTACTCAGTGTGATAGAAAACTCCTCAGAAAATTCATGTATGATATCTATGGATAATCCATCCCTTCCTGGGGTTTTTTTCTTTTTCATCTTCATTATTACTGTGGTGCTGTTGGTGTCAGGTAAAAGGAGTTTACATACTGTGTCCATTGTGGTGTAATCTGAGTAGAGTTGCAAGATTGAGCTAGTTTAAGTCCTATATTTATAAAATAGTCATTAAGTTCTTCAACTATAGTCCTGGCATTTACCAAATTTATTTCAACTTTCCCCTTTTTTGTCTTTCCGATAATATTATTAAGAACTTGCCAAATATTCTTCGGATTATTCTCATCCCTCCTTAGCTTTTTTCTTTCTTCAACAGCAGTAGTGACAGCATCCTGAGCTGCTTTATATATACAGACCATGAAGGTAAGCACTACCAGGAAATTGGTTGTGTCTTTTATAGTTAAAATCCCTCTTAATAATTAGCTCGTAAGGATTATCCCAGTTTGAAAAGTTAATCTGTTGAAGTTTGTTTTTAAATTTATTTTTATCGATAGTGGTCACTACACATGGTTTCCTGCAGGACATGACTGGCTTGTGATACTGCATAATTTGAAATCTGTGATCTCCAATCGTCCCATCGACTATAGCCAAATGCATTTGCTCTTTACTATTAGAAAATAAGTAGTCAATTAAGGTTTCTGAGGTATCGGTCACTCTTGTGGGAATATTATCATTCAAATTCCTGAAGCCATTGGAAGTAATAGTAGATTCAAGAATTTCCTTTTGAGAAATATTTGAAAAATAATCAACATTCAAATCCCCAAATACTACACAATCTCTTCCAGTTACATTAAATCCATCCAACACATGATCCAATGAGTCAATAAAGCTCTTGAAATCATAATCAGGGCCAATTGTACAATTAATGTTCTCAATATGTATAAATTGTGATGTTACTCTGTGATTATGACACTCCTTTAATAAAATCCCAATATCTCCTCCTCGTTTTTCTCTACTGACATAGTAAGAAATAGTTTCTTTATATTAACATCCAATAATATTGAAGCAATTTCACAGTTTTGTAACTATTACCTGTTTGCAGACCTAAAAAGAATGCTCCAGGAAAAGAGATTTTTTTGAAGGGAGTGAAAAAAGTGGTATAGGATTTTACATTTTAAACGAAGTTTTAAAAATTTAAGTTTTCAGCGCCAAACCTCGTGCTCCTAAAAGCATTTTCTCATTTATTAGATTGCTACACTCGCTTAATGACTCTACCCATAAACTCGCACTCGCAAGAAAAGTGTAAATTTTCATATTTGTTTCGCAATTTACTATAAACCAACGTTTTAAAATTCAGAGGCTGTAGAAGTCTCAAAAAACATATGCGATGACAGCGTTAACAGCATTGAACCGTTAAGAGTTTTATTTATAGGAATAATGTACTTTTATAGATCCTGATTATGTAGTATTATCAAGTGGGTTGAACTTAGTCAGTCCGCCCACGATTATCAAATGTTTATTGATTTTCTCTCAGATATTTGCGTGTATGTTGATAAATTAATTTGGTTTTTTCGTTACTCCTACAATTATTTCTTTAATCCACGCATCTGTGATTCTTCTGTTACAAATAAAAAATGATGATTTATTGCTGGTTAAAAGTATTGTTATGGTATAAAAAAATGGGACAAAATTATGAAAAATGTGTATGTTAAACGAATTTAAAAAAAATATGTGAAAAGGACTTAAAAAAAAAGATTGGTGATGGTTGTTAGGGGAGGTTTGTTTATGGAGATTGGTTGTTGTTGATTTATGAAATTTCGCATATTAATTAAAAGTAAATATTATTACAAATGGCGCCCAACGTGGGGCTCGAAATTGAGTGAACCCAAAAGATGAAGGAATTTAATGATGGAATAAGGATGGTCTTAATGGAATTAAGAAGACTAAGGGAAGGAAGACAACAATACAAAGAAGATTTGGGAAAAATGATGAAAATTGTGGAAGAAAATATCATAGAAAAATTGGTTAACAAAATAGAAAATAAATTTGAAGAAATAAATAGAAGACAGGAGATATTAGAATAGAAGGTAACAGTACAAGAAACGAAGTCAGAGCATACAGAAAAGGATATTAAAAGAATAAAAAGAAGTGTAATAACAAATAATAATAATATAAAATACTATTGGAGAAAAATATGAAAGAAAAAAGAAAATATGAAAATAGTTGAAGAAGAAAACTTGAGGACAAGAAGAGAATTAAAAAAAAATTTACAAATAAAAGAAAGATTTTACAAGAAAATGCAAATCAATTTTAAAATATCTAAACAAGAAGATAGGTGCAAAGAAAAATAAGTAAATGGTGATATACAGAATATTAAAAGACAAATAGAACAAGGAAGAGAAATAACAGAAAACACGGAATATATAGGAATAAAGGCATGTAGGGGGAAAGATCACAAATTAACGGATATTAAAAGATTACAACCAAAAATATTGACAAAAATGATAAATAATAAAATGAAACTAAACTTCCACAAATGGAAAATAAAATTAAAGAAAATAACAACATTTAAAATATTTTTGGAACAGTTTGGAAAGTGGTTAGAGCCTTTAAACGTATGTACATTACTTGATAAACATCAAAACCTTTAATTTTGAGATACAGGGAGTCAAAATTGAGAAAAAATACTCTCTCCTACTATTTTTTTGTAAAATTTGGGAGATGTTCCATACCTTTTGCTCCCGAAGTTAATAGCAACTTCCGAAATTGTTTTTACTGATAGCTCGATTTATAATTTTGAAGAAAAAGGCATCACTTTATCCCAGAGGAATAAATCATTTATTGTTTCAGGGCTTGAACACAATTCATCCAATTTTAAAGCTAAAATAACTAATGAATATTGCTTTTAATTTTTGTGCTGTTACAATTTTTTATACAGTTTTAAAGAGCGAGTTCAGGGTAAAATTTTACAATTTTGGTAAAAATCAAATCGCTATCTGCCTCCAGTTGATACGTAGTAAAGTGGGCCTGACAATGACGAATTATTATTAGATTCATTATCTCATGTATGCTTAGGATCAATTTTACACTCTTTGATTGATGAAGAAAAACCTAAAAAATAATAACGAAACAAAATGAAAAGTAAATTTAATTGATTATTCTACAGTAAATTAATCTTTTTTATAAGGAAAACATAACTCATGTTTAAATATTTTGTATAACTCTTCCAGTGAAATGATACCGGAGGAATACACTTTGTCTTTAAAGTAGGTTACCTCAAAATTGAAAATGTAAGGGGTTGAGGTCTGGCGACCGTGGTGTAGAATGGATGGGAGCTTATAACTCATATTTCTTTTCTTTTTAGTTTTCGAGATATTTTGATATTTCTAAAAGAAAACCAATAACTTGGAAACCTATGGAATCAGCCAAATCTAATTTTAACTGAAAAAAATTAGACTAATAATTGAAAGCAATAATGTATTTAGAGTTGTTTAAAATTATTTAGGGCGTCCAAAATGGGGCGATTCTCTAATGACATATTCAAACGACAATATCGTTCTTATTTTAAATAGAATACCCTGTATTTTATAATCCTATTATGTAGCAAATTTCATTACCTTTTAAAAATTATAAAGGTATATTATGCCTAACTCGTTTAGTTTTGTAGTTATTTTTAATTTTGTGAAATTTCCCATTTCTAAAGATGGTTAGCTGTGACGATATCCTTCAACATTGTTGAAAACCAAAGGTTCCAAATTTCCAATTCAAATATCTAAAGATGTACCGTTTACGAATGTCGCGAAAAAACTATTAATTAACAAAACAACATCAAAATAAGCATTAAACTACAACAGTTGTTCAAATTGGCGACCATCTTCTTGAATACAAAATATGACCCTTTTTTCAAAGGACTTTATCACATTACTCAACATAATTGTTGTTATTGTCCGAAATGCCTCACTAATTCGTGGTTTCATATTTTCTGGTATTGTAGGAGGGGTGGTAAAAACTATATTTTATACATAACCCCATAAAAAAGTCAATGGGAGTCAGATCTGGGGATCTAGTTAGCCAACTATTTGGCCTCCCTCTCCCTATCCACTTATTTGGAAGCTTTCTATTTAAATAATTTCGTACAATTCTTGAAAAGGCCCTGGAGCACCATCCAATTGCAACATCATTTTTTGTTTAATATCTAATGATACATTTTTAATAATGTCAAAACCTAAACACCTAGTTTCAAAGATAATTTTTTCGGATCATAGTCAAAGCTGATCAAATACAGGGTGTTATATTTAGGCATTACGGTGAAAATTTAACAAAAATAAAAATAACTCCAAAAATAATAGATTTAGGCCTAGTAGACCTTTATAAGTTTTAAAAGATAATGGAATACATTATTGCTTTCAATTATTAATCTAATTTTTTTCAGTTAAAATTGGATTTGGCTGATTCCATAGGTTTTCAAGTTATAGATTTTCTTGCTTCGATTTTTAGAAATATCAAAATATCTCCAAAACTAAAAAGCTTAGGTATAGGGAATACTTAAGAGAGTTTATCTTATTTTTAACGTATAATCTATAAATGCAATAAAATAAATAGGAAATAATATAACTTTGATACACCACACTTATTTGGGAAAACCTGTATAATTCAAAATAATTTTAAAATCTAGCCTTTATCATCCCACATATCCATGAATAGACAAAATTTTCAAAATATTAACCGTTTAGCCACAATGGACCGCCGCGTCTAACGTGACACCCTGTAGAATAATCACCGATTTTTTTATAATTAAAATTATAAGTGGTTGGATGTTATCTTGCACCTTTCAAAAATGCTGAGAATAGAGAGCAACACCACGTTTCCATTTATTCAGGAAATTACATTATCCCCAAGTAAAATCTATGCTACCGTTCAAAATATATTTTGAATTGAAACGGAGGAATTTACCTAAGAAACGTTAAAGAGTTGAAATTCATGGAATAGGTTAGGCAGAACAGCACAACGTTCCTAAAAGGAATTTAATTTCGAATTTAGTGACGTAGATTTTACGACATTTCTATAGTCGTTTACATAAACTGTCAGAATAATCTGTTTAAATAAGTTTTATTCAAAGTGACTTCGGCACAGATAGCGATCGAACTATTTGTAGACCCATTTCACAATATTGGATCATGGCTGTCATCAAATGGTGAAAGTGTGGAAGCATTGACTCTCTCTAAAGTTTGTTTAGTTGGTACATATACAGATCTGGCAAAATTTTAACGGAACATAGAATTTTTAACGTATTTTGGACAAGAGCTCACGTAGACGTCGACCAGCACAATATATAAGAAATCTGCGCGACGACGTATCAACTATTCAATTGAACCACTCTACATTGTTGTATCCCTACTCTCCGCTAGCAGAGCGCGTGTCTGCGTTAGCTTACTAACACTGACCGGCAGCAGTATGAAAATGGCATCTGGTTGGATGAAGGCCTTACCTTTAGGGAACACGTAAAGGCCACAAGAACAGCCGCAGACAGAACAATGGCACTATCCAGGTTAATGCCTAATAAGCCATCGGCTTAAAGGCGAAAAGTTCTGGCGGAAGTCGCCCAATCAATATTGACATACGGTACACCAATATGCGTTTCGGAAAGTACAGGAAAATGGTAGAAGCAGTCCAACGGAAAAGCTTATTGCGGGTAACATCTGCATATAGGACAACCTCTACTAAGGCACTACAGGTTATTGCTGCCATACTGCCAATCGACATATTAATAGAAGAATCTGTAACAAATTATAACGCCCGTCTCGAACAACCAAGAGAGCCGAGAATCAATGGACCAAAGAACTAGTACCAAATCTGAAGCAATGGATTCAATGCCCACATAAGAGGATAGACTACCATTTATCTCAATTCCTGACAGGCCATGGATCATTCGGTACGTACCTACATCGAATAGGTAAGGCCCCAGACGGCAGCTGTGTCTATTGTCGTGAGACTGATACTCCAGCTCACACTATCCTCGTGTGTCCAAAATGGAATACAGAGAGAGTACGATTCCAGGCTTAATTGCGCGAAATATTTAAAACAAAACACAAAACCATTCATTCTGGAACACCTCCTTTGAAAATTGACTGTTCCTCCATAGTTTTAGTGTTGAAAGTGGCACTTTTCCTCCTTAGGGAAGTTTCATTAGGACAGTATAACATTTCTCCATATAAACTTTGAACTCCCTATGGTTCCTATATGTGCTGAATTTTCAAATTTTTCCATGGAAATGCAAATTTGATGTTGCTGACTTCAGTAGTTTATGGTAATTGATTTTAAAGTTTTATTCTCTCATCATATCAATCATATTTGAGGTACTTGGATTTTTCTTTGTTCTACTTATAACTGTTTTTTTTAATTAACAAATTCGTAAGTTACCATGTATTTTTAGGAATTACTAATTTCGTATTATCTGTTAGATCATAAAACTATCTCAGATAAGAATTATTTACCATTTACGAGGTTCTTATGAGTTTGTTTTTACAATATTTTTGCGGAGTTAACGTTTAAATGGCAAATAAAATATAAGCAATGGCTTAGATATTTTTTTCTATAACTAATGATGAAAAAATAATTTCAGGACCCGATACAAATTGTTAACGTAAGAGAGAAACGAGCCATAAATTTTCAGGTAACTCTCACGACACGTTTTCGCCATTATGTATCGTTAGGAAACCAACCTTTATACCTTTTCTAACTTACTTTGATTGGTCTGGATAGATTATCAGAACTTTATCATTCCCTTTCCTGAAACATGTTAGGAACATGATTTGATATAGAATTAGGGAATTTGATTTGATATCAAACTTATTCAAACTGTTTGAAATATGTAAAGATTCCGCAAATTTTGATATAGATATACTAGCTTCCTTTCAAACGTCTCGTAGTGAAAACTCAGTCTCAGTCGATGAAAATTCCTGAAAATATGAAATTACAAAATATTTATCTGAAGAAAGGGCTGATAGTTCAGAAAATGTATTAAAACGGTGGAAGAAGCATGAGACTAAATTTCAAAAAATGGTTAAAAATTTTCTAGCTTCAATAGAGAGGATTTTTTCCAGGGCTTCTCTAACCAAATGAATTGACTAAATGACGAATCTATTCTATGTTTTTTAGATGTGCTACCATCTATGGTAAGAAGAGAGTATTGACATTAAATTTTGACTGAATCTAGTCAAGATGTCACTCTCTTCTTTTTTGTCCCTTTCAGAGATTAATACAAAGTGAGTAAACCAGTAAGGAATTTTAATTTATTAGATTCGACATCCTAAGACCGGTTTCTGTCTTTCGACTTCATCAGTTAGGCTTTTCGAATCCAATAAATAAAATTCCAAACTCGTACAAGTCAATAGCTATATCTTAGGATGTCGAATCTAATAAATTAAAATTCCTTACTGGTTTACTCACTTTGTATTAATCTCTGAAAGGGATAAAAAAGAAGAGAGTGACATCTTGACTAGATTCAGTCAAAATTTAATGTCAATACTCTCTTCTTACCATAGATGGTAGCACATCTAAAACTGTTATCTTATAGCGGATATAGCTATTGACTTGTACGAGTTTGGAATTTTATTTATTGGATTCGAAAAGCCTAACTGATGAAGTCGAAAGACAGAAACCGGTCTTAGGATGTCGAATCTAATAAATTAAAATTCCTTACTGGTTTATTCACTATTGTATGTTTATTTCAACATTAAAATATGAAGAAAATAATATCCAACACTAACAGAAAAATTATTTAAATGATTTACAACACTCTTTAGCATCCAATTCCGAGCTCTAAAATGGATACCCGCTTACTTTTTTCATCTGTGAATGGTGACGTACATTTTTGTCAATTTCTTTTTTTACTAATCCTTAAGCTTCCAGCTATCTGCCACATTTTGATTCTCCCGTATTCCAATATTAACTCAATTCTGCCAGAGTAATTTCCTTATGAATACTCTTACCAGTTTTTTCACTTGTTACGAGGTATTTTATAATATCGACATTATGATAACCAGAACACTGAATTAACTAGGGATCAAATACAAAAAAATTATAACAATTATTTTTTCCAGGTTTTGGGATCCAGGCGAGAATATCACTTCGTTAACCATGCTGTACCAGTAGCTAGAGCTAAAAGAAGTATTCCTCATATGAGAAGATTGAAAGTGGATGGTTTGGTGAGTTTTAATCAGCCTCTATTTCATGTTCACATATTTTTGATTTTTCGGATTGTTTATTTTTAATGTATGGTTGATGTTCATTAAGTCTTATATGAAAAGGCCTAGACGTTTTTCCTATATAAAACTTATTATGTTCCCATGAAATTTTTGTATTATAAAATTTATTATATGCTTTCTCCGCATATGCTTTATTTAGTTTCCTACAAAACATTCTCGAGGCACCTTTTCTTTTTAAGAAAACAAAGCTTTCAACTTAGCACATTTAAAATGTAATAAAATAACTAGAAATCTAAGGTTCTTGTCACGATTTCTACACACACAAACCTTATGGTGCATCTTGTGCTCCAGCAAAATTCCAAAAAATTATGGAATCTGTAACTGAAGACATTGAAGGTTGTGTTTGCTTTTTGGACGATATACTTGTATGTGGTAAAAGTCAGTTTTTGTTTGATTACCGGAATACCCCGCATAACATGTTAATGTTCGGTAGAGACTTACGAACGAGATTTTGTGCTGTAACCCCTAAAATTAAAGATTCAATTGAAGAAAGAGTGTTAGAAAAACAAGAAAAACAAATTAAACATTTTGGAGGGAAGAAGCATAGGATGTTTGGTATTAGTGATAGAGTTTTGGTAAAAGATTACCGTATATCTACCAAATAAATTTACTTGGATTTTGGGTAATATTAAAGAGATTCTAGGGAGATGTACTTACATTGTTAAAATTCCTGAGTTGAATGTTACCTGGAAACACACGCAAATCAAATAAGTAAAACTAAAATTCAAAGTGGTTTAAATGACATTGTCTCTGCCAAGATTAGTGAACGTACTGCTGTGGATAATAGCTATAATTTGTATTTACCTGAAGGTAAAATCTGTAATTCCCCAGTTGTCGAAAATGAATCACAGGTTGTTAAAAATAAGATAGTCCGAAGACAACCAGATTTATTTAATTTTTATTATTTACCAATTTGGAAGTTTTCAGTATCTCTTATTTGGTGGGGAAGATTGTGGTATATTGAAATAAATTATTGCTACGCCACTGTGTTATTTAAGTGTATCGAGGTGTTCTTAGAACCCTTTTTTGTATTGGTTTTTTGAGGAATACCACATCCCCAACAAGTCATTCATAAGTTTCAAATATTCCGTGCCCAAGGATGAAGTGAGATAGATATGTAAAAGTCCAGAACATTGCAACGAATTTATGTTTCGATGCATGGGCGTACCGTTACAGAGGGAAATGGGATGTGACACAATATATTTATTTTTTTAACGATTTTAATTTTAGTTATTTCGCTAGTCCGCTCTGAACACCTAGTGTTCGTCAATGCAGGATCAAGGGAAAATTCATCATTTCCTTGCAAATGTGTCGATGTCGATTTGAGGCAGTGAAGTTCATACCTACAAATGATTATATTTGTTCTTCATTTCCGTGATAACGACTTTGAATATAAACCAAGTGGAAGGAAATATTTGAAAACAGATGCAAAACCAATATCGAGGTAATATATATATATATATATATATATATATATATATATATATATATATATATATATATATATATATATATATATATATATATGATTATAAATGATTATATTTGTAGGTATGAACTTCACTGCCTCAAATCTTCTCCTCTCAACATTTGCAGGAATCCTAAAAGTCATGTCTTCCTATAACTGTTTAAATGAAAAATATTACCTAAAAACTTAGGTAGTTTGACAGAAAAACAAAATGTGATTTAATTTTTAACCCAATATATGAAACTTACATAATTATAAGTTGTTGCAATAAGTTAAAACAATCCTTTATGCATTATTAAAGAATTTATACAGTCGATAAAATACTAAATTCTACGCCCCTGAACTATGTTTATAACCTTAAATATAACTTACCGATAAAATGATAAATCGGGATTTAAATAATCCAGTTTGCGGCATACCACACATTGTTGAACCATATTTGTCTATTCAATGAATTTAAATCAATATGAAAAAGAAAATTTTAATCTAGCACGATATAAAACACATTAGTAAACAAACACCAATGTACTGAACATGGCCGACACAAATATACTAGTACCATTCTAATGGTTTCACTCCATTCATAAATAACAATGTTTGATAGCGCTTTGTTGCCGCTTCTATCAAATTTTCGCAGAAATGGTTGAAACTTAAATCATGGTAAAGTATCTTTGTCAATATTTATCTAGCAATATAATTTGTTGTGTTATTAGTTTCGAAAATTAGTGTTAACGTAGATGTACAATTATTTTAGCGAAACAAAATATCTCATTTTCCAAGATAATGTTTAAATAGATTTAGGATTTTGGTAATGACGGAAAAAAATATGATAACTTTGACAACATTGAAACTGATAATATAAATTCAATAACACAGCGTTTAGACTGTTACGTGTTGTTGTCCCCAGCCGAAACGTCAACAAACTCGATCTTATTGTTCTAAATCTATGGGGAATACAGTTTACCGTTAAACATTCTTGCTTGATCCAAGCCAGTTTCATTTGTACTTTTAATTGAGTTAGTTGTTAATTTAATAAACAATTATTGGGAATTTAAGTAGTGTATTATCCCTCAAAACGTATATTCAACTACCACCACTCCCCTTCCGGAATTTTTTCTCAGTCGTCTTTATTTTTTTTAATTTACTTATAATTTATCACAAATTTCTATATTATATCAAAATATATTGTACCCTGCACTGAATAAATGAAACTTTATTTGCTGCACTTTGAGTGAATTAAAACAAATGGATTCTATCACAAACAAATGTATTATTCGAGTATTCATTTCGCATTTTGTTTTTCAATATTAAATTAAAACTGGATTTTCCAATAAAATATAAATCTGGTTTGGACAGAATGAATATCATCCCAACCCACGCTTAAGTTTAAATGAATCGTTTTATTCAAGTCGGATAACAAGAGAAAGGAACAGTTGTCAACTACTGAGTTCCGATTTCATTGTCGAAGATTAAGTTTTCCCGACTAATCTCACTTGATGGAAAATTTCCACTAAACACGTGAAAGGTAAAATACGCCTTACGAAGTTTTCTTCGTAATTAGTTAAAGGTGGATTGTTCTCTTTTGTTTGGTTACTTTTAGTTTAATCGGTTTAAAAAATTACGCGTTACAAAAGTTAATAATGATTTTGTATACAGGGTATCGAGATTGTTTTTCCTTTCTACATGGAACTAAATTTTTGTCGATATGTTGCCTTATTTTATTTTGTCCATTTTTTTACAGCTCTAGTACTTTGGTGTCTTAAACTACATATTTGACCTGCCAACCTCTTACCCACCCACAGAAACAGCCGTTTTTTCTTCTTCATCTTCATCTTCATTTTCATCTGCATCCTTAACTTCATCTTCATCTTCATCTGCATCCTTATCTTCCTCTTCTTGTCTTTCTTCTTCTTCTTCATCTTCTTTTTCTTCATCATCTTCTTCTTCTTCCTCATTGTCTTCTTCTTCATCTCATCCTTATGACTTTTATGTAGTCGGATCTTTTATCCTTCAGCTTCTTTTGCCATCTCCTTAATATTCTCTGGTAGTTTTTCCTCTGTTTCTCCCTATCTTCTTTCTATGCACGTGTCACTTGAATTATTATTGTTTGGATGACTATTGTGAATTATAGGATCAACTTTGTATCTATGTACTTAATTCGTAAAATTGTTTGGTTTTGTGGCTTTTTATTTACTTTTTCCTGTATCCAATGTTTTGTCGTTAGTACATCTAAGATACTCAAATACCGTTCCTTTCTACAATACTTTATTGTATTTTATGTTTCTGTCTTTTCATTCTTTTCTTTTTTCGTTCAAAATCTTCAATTTTTTAATATTAATTTCGATTTAAACATTACGTTTTTATGCCATATTGTCTTCATCATATTCTTCATCACTTTCTTGGGTAGTATAGGAAGATGTATTTTTTTTTTTTTTTTTTTTTTTTTTTTTACTTCTGTGTCAACGGCATCGACTACTATGGCCATTAGCCTCGTGTTCTGTGTAGGCTTTGTTACTGTTTGTAGATGTATTTTCCAAAACTTTGGTGGCAGAAGAGTTTTCAAATCGTTTAGTTCTGCTTTTTTTACTTGGAAGTTTCAATTCTTTTTCCCTTCACTTTTTTAGCTGCATTCGGGTCACTTCAATTGTTTTCTGATTGGCAAAAACGAATTTGAATCTCACTATGTTTCCTAAAACTCGTCACAAGAAAAACTCCAGTGGTGTCAAATCAGGTAATCGGATGGATAACTATTCAAACAATCAATGTGTCGCACTCTTAAAAATATTATCGATCTAATCAGCTAAAAGAGACTCAGTTGTTATAGCAAAGAAACCTAACAGCGATAAATACTGTGCCATTTAGATCGTTTACAAAGCGTTACAGAATTTAATAAAGTTGATAACAAACAATTTGCTTTTATTTTCTTTGTAAAAAAAGGTCAAATGTTTCGAATTCATCCAGTAGGATCTTTGTGAAAAATTCAAGAAGCTAAATAAATTGAATATTTTGATATGAATTTTATTTTGGATCGATGATAAAGCATCTTAAATATCAGTAATAATAAATATAAACATCATTATCATTGAGTAAACCAGTAAGGAATTTTAATTTATTAGATTCGACATCCTAAGACCGGTTTCTGCCTTTCGGCTTCATCAGTTAGGCTTTTCGAATCCAATAAATAAAATTCCAAACTCGTACAAGTCAATATCTGCTATAAGATAACATTTTTAGATGTGCTACCATCTATGGTAAGAAGAGAGTATTGACATTAAATTTTGACTGAATCTAGTCACTTTGTATTAATCTCTGAAAGGGATAAAAAAGAAGAGAGTGACATCTTGACTAGATTGTAGATGGTAGCACATCTAAAAATGTTATCTTATAGCAGATATAGCTATTGACTTGTACGAGTTTGGAATTTTATTTATTGGATTCGAAAAGCCTAACTAATGAAGCCGAAAGGCAGAAACTGGTCTTAGAATGTCGAATCTAATAAATTAAAATTCCTTACTGGTTTACTCACTTTGTATTAATCTCTGAAAGGGATAAAAAAGAAGAGAGTGACATCTTGACTAGATTCAGTCAAAATTTAATGTCAATACTCTCTTCTTACCATAGATGGTAGCACATCTAAAAATGTTATCTTATAGCAGATATAGCTATTGACTTGTACGAGTTTGGAATTTTATTTATTGGATTCGAAAAGCCTAACTGATGAAGCCGAAAGGCAGAAACTGGTCTTAGGATGTCGAATCTAATAAATTAAAATTCCTTACTGGTTTACTCACTTTGTATTAATCTCTGAAAGGGATAAAAAAGAAGAGAGTGACATCTTGACTAGATTCAGTCAAAATTTAATGTCAATACTCTCTTCTTATCATAGATGGTAGCACATCTAAAAATCATTATCATTTTCTTGTTAAAAAGAAAAGGGAATGATCCCTCTTTGTTTAATTACTTAAGAAACTTTGTTAAGCGTACATTAACTTTAATTAGAATTTTGTTTCGAGAGAGATTAGTCTGGAAAACTTTATTGTAGACACAGAAACTGAAATTCAGTAGTTGACAACTAACTATTTACATCTACTTGTTATTCACGAAGTATACGAGGTTCATTGCCAAAACTTGTTCTTAGATATTTTATAACATCGATATATCATTTGTCGGAGCTGTTAAGCTAGATTTAATAAACATCAAGAAAAAAATATCGAGTATCAATTTTCTCATTGATACATGTCAAGTTTACTTCGACAAAAAAAAAGCTCTCGTGTAATTATAAGTGAAAAAATTACAGCTTATTTAAAACACAAAGAAGAAACTTTTCACTAAGTTACATTAAAAAAATAATATTTTTGCGGGACATAAAAATGAAAAACTAAAAAAACGATTTTTAGCGTTTTTGTCGATAATTTTGAGGTTATGTTGAAAAATGATTAATACAAAAGTTTTAGTATTTTTAATTATCTACAACTTTTATACTAAACTTTTTTCGATTTGATGCATATTTCAACCACAAATCGTAAAAAAACCAATATCCAACCCTCAAAACTACCTACATCCCACTTCTTAAACTTTTACTCAGTCGTTTTGATTTTTCTTAATTTACCTATAATTTACCCTAAATTTTTCGACCACCCACATAGTGCTAAGATCTGTTTGGCCCTCGTCTAGAATTGATTACCATGTTACATTCTATTTTTCAGGTTCATACAGCTGTACAACAACCTGGATTCATCCGAGTGAAAAGGGGCTATAAACCCCTTAAAGTAGAGAATTTAGTTAAAAATATCGAACCCCATAAGGACCCAACGGATCCTTATTTCCCATACCAATGGTACTTAAAGAATACTGGACAAAATGGTGGAAAGGCGAAACTCGATTTGAACGTTGAAGCTGCATGGGCTCAAGGTATTACGGGTAAAAATATTACCACGGCAATTATGGATGACGGTAAGCATTTAAAAACAATTATCAATTAAAAAACCGTTGTTTTCTTGTAACGTCAAAAACACAGCGTTACTAAAAATAGTATTTTCCTCGGTTAACAGCATAATATTGATTTTAGAATTATTTTTCTTTCGGATTTCATCAATTCTTCGCCGGAAATTATTAATATAGCTAAGGAAATTTCTTCTGAATTCGCTAAAACTGATAAATGAAGCCCAGAAGTGAGTGCTGACAACTTTATAAAGCAAAAAATTCCCAATTTGCATTGGGGGTTGTATCGTCGTCCTAAGACTGGTTTCTGCCTTTTTTGGTTTTATAAAGTTGTCAAAACTCACTTATGGGCCTCATTTATCAGTCAATCAACAAAATGATCACATTACATTACGCATTCACTTTATCCTATCAAAACAAGATAAGTTTAACTGATAATCGGAAAAAGTAATTTAATACACCTACAAATCTAAACTAAACTAAATAATATTAACATCTACTACGGTTTATATTAAGACTCCATACCGTATTAAATGAAATTGTACAACATTAATTAAAATTGTATCTATAAAAGCAATAAAAAGCAAATAAAAAAGTTAACCACAGCACGCAGGCTTTACTATGCATTAAGATGCTGATTAAGATTCCTAAAATATCAAAACAACGTCACATAGGCATTTATATATCTTGGAATCCTCATCGCCGTTGTTACAAACTCTGTACCTTAGACCAATGTCATCTTGTGACAATCCTGATGCTTTTTATACGAAACCTTATTAAGACCTAATCTTTTTGGACCACCTTTCTTTACTGGAGCTATTATGTAGCATTGAGGGAGTTGAGCCTATAAATTTTTTTAGTACTAGTGCATCAGCTTGATTCGAAAAGTCGTTTTAAAGTCCAGGAGGTGATCCTGAATGATGCCAGGACGTTCAAAGGGGCATGGTATAAACTCCTACTCCGGTTTCGTCGATTTTCTTTCTCTTTTCTTCCTTCCATCTTTTGAGTTAGAATTCTTTCTCCCAGTAGTATTTTATTGTTTGCATTATTTACCAGCGCGTTGTCTTCTATTAACTCTACAAGTTTGTTCTAAAGTTCCCGTATTTGTCTTACAAACATAGATAATTAAATACAATTTCCATTTTACCCCGTTATCTTAGTTACTCGTTACGTATTCCATATTTTTCTTTGTATTGCCTTAATTGTTGTCATTTCAACAGTTCTCATCATTTGCATAGTTTCTGTTGTGTCTGGCCTGATGCCTGATTTATGCTCCGTTGTTTTAGATACTCAGTTTGTAAGTACATAAATTATTCATTAACATCCTAAAATATTAAGCAATCGTGCTACCATCTATCGACAATACTGATAAATGAAGGTCGGAATAGAGTTTTAACAATTAAGCAAAGCAAAAATTCCCACTTTACATTGGAGGTTACCCAATGAATTTGACTTATTTTACTCCAAATGTCACTCTCTTATTCTTATCCCTTGAAACGAGTTACGAGAGCGCAGGAGAGAGTTTTGACAACTAAAAAAAGGAAAAAATTTCCAATTTACATTGATATCCCTTCAAGTGAACAGGCAAAGTAAGGAAACGAGCTAGAAATTCAATTCTAAACATTTGTAAGGCACAAAACAGGAATATCGATTACTTGTCCTAAAATATTGTTGAGGTTTCCAGTTCTTGTTATCTTACTTCCCAGACTTTTTTTTTGTGCCTTTGGTTACATTCAATGTGTGTGTGTGTGTGTAAAAATATTTAATAAAAATATCATATTTCTCTACGCCCATTTTTTTTCTAAAAATATTAATTTAGGGGAGTAGGCGGGTATCCTATATGTCACAATGTTTGTCATTTTGACAACAGTCAAAATAATTTAAACTGTTTAAAAGTTAATACCTCTACCTACATTTTTATCAAATTATTATAGAAATAATGAGTGATAACACCTCCAAAAATTAGAAAAAGAGCGATAAATGTAATTAATGATATACCTACTACAAAAACATTCTTGTCATAAAACATGAAACCTTCAACCTTACAGATTATTTACGAAATAGCGGTATTATTATTTTGAATGAATGGCATGTAAACACGTAGAAATTCGCAGTTTATTCATTAAAGAACTAACAAATTGTGCAATCCCGGTTTAAATGTGCAAATAACTAAAATGTATCCACTAAATGACATGTTTACATTATTTTTATTCCAAATTATTCTGTAATATTTTGAAAAACACCATTTGAAATGGATAAAATGTCAGGGAACATTTCAAACAAACGCGATGCTTCCATTACTCGGCAATTTACGTTCGATCTTCATTCGTTCAGCCTTTGAGCACTTTCAGTGATTTTTAGAGATAGTTAACTAGTATAAGCGAGAAACATGTTGCCAATAGAGCAAGGAAACTTTTTTACTTTAGCTTTTTTTTTAAACGACGTTTAGTTTGGGTTGTGTACTTTTTTAAAACCGAAGGAAATTGAATCGGCGCGTCGCATCTCTTGGCATTGCAACTGTTACTATAGGGATTCAAACACAGTATTATTATTATCTAATTAAAATATTTATTTTTCAATGCATTTTACCTCACACTGGCAACTTATATTGCATCTTACATTTGCTTGTTACCACAGTTAAATAATTTGGATTTGCAAAACGGAGTAATTTTTAAAAATGTAGGTTTTGTCTCTTTGGACATTAATTTTGGCACTATAAAATTATTGTCTTTGCTTTCGTAACCTTTAGAATTTCAGGCTTTAACATATATGCCGTTTTGAAAATTGCGGATTGTAAAAATGCCCTTCTCACATGAAATATAAAAGAATCTTCAGTCAGCGGCAAATCCCTAAAAAGAAGGTCATTATTAAAACCTTATTTACCAGTATAATAGTATAAACGTCAATGATATATTTTAAAAGGTAATAGGTACACAGAGTTCTATAGTGAGCAAGAATCATTAAAAAAATATCATATCTTAGGAGCATTATTACTAAGGACAGTTTGTAAAAAAATGTTAAGCTTATTTAGACTTAGTTTTTACCTTATATCTGTTATCTGTTTTGCAAGTTGGACACATATGAGCTCTTAATTCATCCGTATTTCCTCTAAAGTCTTTTCGGCCATACAAATGCTTAAAAAATAGTCTACATGATGATAGTAACTCGTCACATATTTGATTTGAATCACATGTAATACTTTTGGTTCCAAAAGATAAAATACACTATTTTTAGAGCTCTTTTTTTGCCTTTTCTAAACCGAAAGCTAACAGAATCACATCCAGATAAACAATATATTGATAACAAATTGTCTGCTAAAATTTTAACATCCAGATGCTTCAAGTTTGCTAGTGCTTTAATGATTGAGAAACATGGGATACATTTCTTTTCTCTTTCCATCCAAATTTCGACATCTAAAGTAACCGAGCAAAACATTTTTTTTAGGGATTTGCCGCTGACTGAAGATTCTTTTATTTTTCATGTGAGAAGGGCATTTTTACAATGCGCAATTTTCAAAACGGCATATATGTTAAAGCCAGATCTGCCTGAAATTCTAAAGTTACAATAATTGTATAGTGCCAAAATTAATGTCCAAAGAGGCAAAACCTACATTTTTAAAAATTACTCCGTTTTGCAAATGCAAATTATTTAACTGTGGTAACAAGCAAATGTAAGATGCAATATAAGTTGCCAGTGTGAGGTAAAATGCATTGAAAAATAAATATTTCAATTAGATAATAATAATACTGTGTTTGAATCCCTATAGAGTCATAATAATATTGTAATGCGCGTCATCTTTGTTGCACGTTTGAAGAAGGCTGTGACACCTGATCGCTGTATTCGCTACACGGCATCCTAACAGTTGCAATGCCAAGAGATGCGACGCGCCGATTCGTTGCTCTATTGGCAACATTTTTCTCGCTTATACTAGTTAACTATCTCTAAAGATAAAAAAGTTTTCTCAACTCACCACTTTACTTTGCAAATTCCCGTCTACTAGAACTTATTTGTCTTTCAAAAAAGTTTGTATTATTTTGATTTTGACAGTTGCTATGACTACGCTGATGACGGGCGATTACGCGATCACCACCTACTTGCGAATTATTAAATTTTCCGCTTACTTTTACGTATAAACTGTGCGTTTGGTTCACTAAAACCGTGTGATTTGTTTACCGTGCGTAATGAGCTATATACTGAGGCTCTGTGTCGTGTGTTTTTGCCAGTTTTCTACAGTGGCTGTAGGTAAATAAATAAAAATATATCTTCTATTTGACTACTTTTTATAAATAGTAATTTTCTATAATGTAAATAGCACGTGACATTTTTTATTTTTGAACAACTAAAATTGCGAATTTAATTCAAATTCGATAACAGTGAGTGGCTCTGTTATCCAAATATCATAAATTATAATTGTCACGCCAGAGTTCAATTCTAGCTCGATATCATTCTATGCTCATCGAATAATCAAAAGCAAACTAATATGCGTGTTCGATTTACCACGCGTAGGGCTTTCATTAATGTTATATGAATTATAGTCTATCTTTTGTGCATAACTCGATGATTTAAATATCGATTTTGGATAATTAGGCAATTCTACATACATTGATGAGGTCAATTAAACTGTGCTAACCCTCAGATTCATTAGGGTTACAACGTTTCTGTGAAAGCTACCGTTTTAGGTAATTATAATCAGATAGGGGTCGCTTTTATTTCATTGTTATCTCGAAACACTTTGGTAATCTTCTTTAAAAATATATAAAAATTATCATTGAACGAAAAATATGTGCTTTTAGATAAAACTTTAAATCCTACACACCAAAATGGGTTTGTAAGAAAAAAGTTAAGATGAATTAAACAGGTCGTTGATGTTTTTGAAAACACGCGTGGGCTGTGAAAAAATTAGGATTAATAAAGGACCTTTTTTAGCTTATAATGCATACGAAAAGAAAAATGTTTGATTCAAATTATTCTTCTTTTTTTTATAGTTGAAAATGTGAATTTTTTGTTGATATAAAATTTGTATCAGAAATACCATTAAAAATTTATTTGAGTCACTGGCTGAAAGTATTAAATTTTTGATTGCCAAGAAACTCTAAAATATATAAAATTCACTTCTGGCCCCGCACTATGTAACGCAGATTGTTTGAGTTGCCGCATAATAAAAAATCGCTACTATTACAGTATTGTCAACACTTCCAGGGTAACGTGAAATTCCGGATTTTCTGCAGTAAATAATTAATTCTGAAATTGTTTAAAACATAAATAATGGTTTTGCAAGCTATTTAAAACTGTTTAACTACAAATATTTCACCACCCTGTCTTTATGAATATGTGCGCAGAAGCAATTTGAAATTTAAAACTTATATTATAGTCCAATAAACGAAGGTGCAAACCCGGCCATCAGCTCTGTGCTAATTTGCAGGTATTCATGGGTACATTCACCCCCGAACATCTCAGTTGTCAATTTGTGGAAGGGCGGGAAAATGGCCCCATTGGTCTCAAAAATGTGGTTTTTTTTTCGCCGATATTTCCGAAAATATGACACTTCGAGAATTTGGACGAAAATGAAGATCAGTTCATTACCTACAAAAATGATACTTTTCCACATAACCGGCTCCTGCCCTGAATTTAGAGAGCACGCTCTAAAGGAATGACACTCCCAAGCGGATTACAAATTTTTCAATAAATCACGTAAAAATTAATATTTTTTCATGATTCAAAGTTCAGATGAAAGAAGGAACCTGTAGCTATAATATCATGTTACTTTTTTCTTTTATCTATTTCTCTGAATTATTGAAAAGACGGGCCAAAGTTTGTTTTTGCTCGATATTTTGACCCTCCTATAAATTTATTCATATTTTTTTTATCAAGACCAATTTCTCTGCCTTCAAACTTTCTCAAATTGGATTTTTTTACAATAAAATTAATCAAGTGCAAAAAGTGAAAAAAAGTTGGTTATTATTGCCTTATCTTTTGTCTAAAGATATTCAAGTTTTTTGGGAGGATATTCAAATTTTCAGACCCCGCATCCCAGATTTTGATAATTAAGGTATTTTCATATTCTCAAAATAGCGAATTTTTGAAACGCCGTTTTTGCAAAAAATATTAGTGTAGCGAAAAAAATCATAGAGACAACTTTTGTAGGTAATGAACTACTCTTCATTTTTTATTTAAACAAAAATGCTCTAAGGGTCATATTTCTGAAGATATCGTCGAAAAACGGATTTTCGGGAACTATAGAGCCATTTTCCCACCCTTCCACAAATTCCACGTAGTTGAGATTTTCGGAGGTAAATGTACCTATGCTGCCCAGGTTTGGGGTTTTTCTGGCGTTAATTTACTGGATTATTATTTGAAGATATTCTTATCTTTTCAACCTTCTTCTGCCACTGTTTTTTACTGGTGTTGGATACCCCTGCTTTAATTAGCTCAACTACTATTGCATCAAATTTTGGAAAAATCTACAGGGTAGTTCACAAGTTATGAGCAAGGAATTTTTCAATACGGTTCATTTTTAGGAAAATGAATCGGCTTGCATCATACTATAATGCGTAAAGCTGTTTTAACTCCCTATAAATTATCACATAAGCAGCTTTTTCAATATTAATATTATCCGAACTAAACATGCATATAAATAACTATTAATGTTATTAATTTACGCTTAATTACTTGAATCGAGCATCAGCGTAAACGACAGACTAAACCAAATTGGATTTACAGACAAAATCCTCTATTTTCCAGTTTTAATGGCTTTAATTGAAATGTTTCACAATCACAATGAAGCTGATTAAAAACGAAACAAAGAGAATTTCTAATGAATTTTATTACTTCATGATTGATGAAGAGAGTGGCTCCATAGAGAAACCTACTTTAAGTTTTGAAAGAAAAGAAATTTTCTAAGGAAATAAGAACAATACTGATTTTAGTGAGCTTCTTGAGAATATCCATTGTTTTTTATGACGTAATAAAGCTGCGATTCATTTCAGAGTCGATTTACAACGCCTTTTTTGAGTTTTTTATTATTTAATCTTTTTAATAGGGAATAAAACCACTCATTTAAAAAATTATTTGACTCATTGGCTTATTATCGATTTAAAAAAATTGACAATGAAAAAATAACAACATAGAAGAAAGGAAAAGATTTAAATTTATGGTGTCAAAGATTGTTGCCAACATATGTTTTGTGAGGTTTCTGGAAACGTTTCAGAAACCAAAATGTCAGGTCCGCTACATGCGTCGTTATTTTCAGTAATAATATGACAAGAGAGTGAGAATAAATTGAAAATAATTTATCGAACTCGCGAGTTATATTTGACTAGATAATTTTTTGATTCACAAATTTTTACAATAAAAGATCAATAAAACTATTGAAAAATTTAATTTAATTATTACAATATACGAAAATATCGTTGGAACATTATGAATACCTACATTAAAAGACGTAACAATTTAAATTAGTACAATGAAAAGCGCATTTATGAAAAATATTTCTAACTCACTATTTATTGAGGATTTGGAATTGCTTGTTCCTCCTGCGTATTTTCTCTAAGATTATTTATTAAATTTGAATGATGTTCTTGATTCAATTGTAAGTATGGTTTAATCGAACTTGCAGAATTATGACCATTGATCTTGATTAGTTCTTGTTCTCCTACACCAGCTTTTGAAAGGTTACTTACTGCACTTGATCTGGCAGAATGGTTAGTTATTTTTTTAGTAACTGTGTCTAGACCTACTTTTTCTGCTGAGGCTTTCATCCATTTTCAAATGGAATTTATTCCCACAGGAACGTTTTTATACCAAGAACCAAGAACCATGAATTTGCCAAGCTGGATTTGGAGTAAGAAACAAGCGTTCGGTTTTAATATTTTCTTCACGTTTACCCCTTAGTTTTTCAAAGAAACTTTTAAAAATATTTTACAGGGACTTTTTGCTACACATTTTAATATTTCGGGATCTTGAACTTTAACGCCCTGTATATCGAAATCTAGCCATATGATAGGATTAGGCCCATGGACACTAATGATCAGGAGATCAAGTACTATCACATATGAAAAATTTGACATTTTGGTGGAAGCGCCATCGCAGCCATCGCAGCCACCATAATTTCTTGAATATATTTTCTAAAACAAAAATTTATGGACGATCTGACAGAAATCTTGATGAAAATCTTCATGAATGGAAATATTTAAGACGAGGGAAATAGTCAAATATATTGTGAAAGTGTTAATAATAGTAGAATTTGGTGAAGACGAAAAAATACTCTGAAATAATTGTCTCTTTCTATTTCTTTGCGTGTTAAAAAAACATACTTTGAACAAAAAGGCCTGTGGAAACATGAATCGCCCTGTAAGGAAATAAATTTTTACCTTTGTGCTCCCCCATCTGCAGTTTTTGTAAAGATGGGATTATATTCAATGCGGCCAGTATTTAATCCCATTATGTCGGTTTCTTTTTTAAAATAATGAACTAAACATTTCGTAGCTTGTCCTCCCCTCCAAGCTAGTTCATACGATGCAACGTGAAAAAACTTTCTTTGCAATCCACAAGGTGTATCTTCGTCCCAATAGTTAAAAATTTTCAACAGTTCTGTATTAGAAAGTGCCACAGAACTTTGTTTATGCTTTTCAGGGTGTTTTTGTAAAATTTTTCTTTTTGCATCTCTTGCATTTCAACCATTTTTGAATTCTATATCATGGAAAGGATCAAAGGACCTGTTATACTTATTAAAGTAAAGTTCTTGAACTAATTTTGCCGTTTTAACATTATCTTTATTACTGCTTCTTTATAATCATTTCCGTTCTTTCTTTTCATGTTTTAAGCCCAATCTTTTAAAATCAATGCAAGAGTAGCTGTTGTAGTAGATTGATCCAGAATATAATTTCTCCATGGCCACTACTGAATGTAGTTATTCTGAAACCACTTATAATAACAGAAAAGAAACATTCTCGCTCTTGAGATTGAGAGAAAATTCTGAAACTTTTGTCTCTTATGTATTTTATATGTATTACATTCTATCTCTAGAACTAGAATCTGTATTCCGTGATTGTTTACAAAAATAAGGTTTGCCATGAATGTCAAATTAACTCTCAGTATTAGTTGACGTGGTCTTAATATTGGTTTGTAAAAACTTTTAATTTATTAAAAAGGAGAAGAGAATCAAACGATTCAGATGTAGAATTTGAAAATACTCCTCCAGAAATAAAAAAATTGCCGATAATATAACTCAAAATTTGCTACCGCAAAAATCCAAGCTTGAATATAAAAATACTACCTACACAATGTTGAGAGATTGAGGTTTCATTTTACTATATTTAATTTCTACTTTCTGTGTCCGTGGAAAAAGTACAGTCTGTTACTCTGTTGGAATGAAAATCCGACACTCGTGGTTCCTCCACTCGTGTCGAATTCTCATTCCAACCTTGTTACAGAATATACTATTCTTTCTTTGACTAGAGCTCCTGATTGGTGCATTTAACAAGTACGTGAAATAGTTATAATAATATATATCCTGGTTGCCACAGAACAAAATAAGGCCACGTCATAAAAAAATTAAGGTTTTTGAAGATTTTAAATTAAATAGAAAAAACAGTAAATACACAAAATTTAGTTATAGTAACTGTTTAATTTTCAAAACAAATTAAACACAAACCCGTTCAACCTGACAACAGCGCTGAGACAGGAAGCATCAACGAATATTTTTTTCACTACGCTACGATCGTCACGTATCCAAATATCTGCAGCTCAGATTCTAACGAATTTTTCTAGGCTTACGCTAGATTCGTCACGTCCACCCAAAACTCATAACGACGTAATTAAATTAATCCTTGTCTTCTCAAGCGGGAGAGAAAGAGACAGACATAAAAAACTTACATATCTAACAAATCGATTCGCCCACGCGATAACAAATCTTTCTAGAAGAATCGGATGGACGGCGGGGATAAACTTGAAGCGACAAACTTCGCGAATTTTTAAACCAGTGCCTTGTCAACACTCACACATACAACACCTCGCTCCTTAGTGCAGCAAATTTCGTTTTCACTGTGGTACTTAGCTGCGAATCAGGCGGTCCACTTTATTGTTTATTGTTATTTTAAATCTAAACTCAGTGCTCCTTAGTGCAGCAAAAATCAGTGCCTTGTCAACACTCACACATACAACACCTCACTCCTTTGTGCAGCAAATTTTGTTTTCACTGTGGTACTTAGCTGTGAATCAGGCGGTCCACTTTATTGTTTATTGCTATTTTAAATCTAAACTCAGTGCTCCTTAGTGCAGCAAAAATCAGTGCTCATTTATCACTCTTACATACAACACCTAAAAATATTTTCTGAATGATGTGATCATTTTTAATTCTTTACTAATATGTGTTAGTGTTTGTTAAACACATATGTTAACTAATAATTTGTCGTTGATTACTTATTAAAGTAATGTATTGCTCAGTCGTTTGTGACTCATTTACTTAAAAATTTAAATAGACCGTTAAATAAAAAGTGTTCGTTGTTTTTGTCAATGGAGTTGGGAAGATAAAAATACTACAGCAAATATACAGTCCATTTAGAAGATACGATGCAGTTTAAAAAGGCTATGTGCTTATCTCGGTAAACTGGTAAACTGGTAAACTGGTAAACTGGCACAAAATAGGGTTGGTTCCAGAACCCTCAACAGTAACTTTTTTACTAGAGATAAATCTTTTTTAAATGAATAAAAACTAAATTTAATAAAAAATTCTGTGACAAAAGGACTTCCATACATTCACGTACACAAACAATTTATTTTGCTTTCATTTTCATTAAACCATTGGGCAAAGTCAATAATTTACAATTGTAAATTGAGAGAGACTATTTTAATGTATGTTTCATACATAATTATTATTTTATTAATCTACTGTATATCATTATTCTAATAACCGTATATTTATTAATATAATTAAATTAATGAACCAATTGGACGTTATGATGTTCGTTCTGTTAACTAATATTCCTCTTATTATTGTTTGTTTACACGATTTGCCGTTTTGGCTATTTACATTTTAATAATTTACTAGATATCTAACCTAATGAATAAATAATAAATAATTTGATATTTATGCTAATGGATAAAAGTACCATCAGACTTTGGGGAATTTTCTAATGTAAAGTTTCTGTCCATTTCAAGGTCACTTACTGGCTCAACGTTATCAGCTTGCGTTTAACAGAACCTGATCTGACCTATTCCAAATCAATCTGATTTATAGCAGTTCTGCAATAGGTTTGGAACAGGTCAGAATAGCTTTTAACAGGTGATAATGCCTGACCCTTAAATGCGTAAAATCTTGACAAATCGAACTAGATTTACATGGGAATATTTTTATTGATCATAAATAATAACTGTTTAAAAAAAAATTAATCAATATTTTAAACAAGTTATAATTTTATGAAGTACATAAAATATTTTTTGTTCTAGGTGTTGACTACATGCATCCTGATTTAAAATACAACTATGTAAGTAGTACATTTCAATATTATATCTAAAATTAAACGAAAAAATATATCCCCTAAATATGTTACATTAGGATATTTAATCTGTTTTTAAATCAGCAAGTTATCGGACTGCATACAGAATTTTCAAATATCGATTTGGATTCGTGCAGTTCTTTTTATGAAAATGTCAATTATTTAACATTTCATTTAATACAAGTCGCACCTCTAGTTAAACTCTAAAATTAAATCGTGAAAGTGTATATAAAGTTTACAACCGTTCTGAAGCCACTCTAATATTCACCCACAGTCTGTTACATCAATTTATTCTCTACATTTACCACTTACCGATATCAAATTCCTCGTTCCTCCTAAAGGAAAATAATCTCACGATGCTGAAACAACTGTATGTATATACGTCATAAAATACTCAAGACGAAAACAAGACGAAGCAGAGACACGAAATTTTTCATTAATCAAGTTTTCTTTCAATGAATAGAATAAATAACAAAGTTAAATTGTCTCCAACCATAAAATAATTTCAAATAGAAGTTGCTTTGTTTTACTCTACTAAATGTAATTGCTTCCTCTTATATATATAAAAAGCTTTTAGGAAAATGAAGATTTGCAATATATTGAACACTACATGTTTTTATCCCATGGTATGGAGCGTAAGTATCAAGTTTTTAGTGTCGATTTTAACGCATAAGAAACTCTAAAATAATTCTATTCATTGTATAAGTTTCACTTTTGGGCCCGCACTATCAAACGTAATTTTTTGAGTTGTCTTATAGATGATATTGCACCTACACGGCAACTAGAAATTTCGGATTTTTGCGGTAATTAATGAACCATGCATCTTTTTACATGTACAGCACTTTCCCCACCATGAGGGAAATGGTTATTTCTAATGTTAGTTCTGAACAAAATTAAATTCTTATAAAATTAAAAATAAATGCAATACTTTGACTGTCACTTTCTTTGAAATCTACAAGCTGGAAATTCTTTCTTTTACGCATTTCTATAAATCCTCAATTATTCCTTCTTTAATATTTTTTTTTAAATGGCTTAGTGAACTAATTCTTAACTTTTTTTTCAGAACTCTAAAGCAAGTTATGACTTCAGCAGTAACGATCCATATCCATATCCACGTTACACAGACGATTGGTTTAACAGGTAACTAACGATTTTGTCCTATTGTCTATTCAACAGAATTATTTTTAATTTTTATTCTGGTTTATTCTTTGTGATCAAACAGTTTCATTCCAAAACTAAATAGAAAAAATAAGGTTTCAAACAAACAACCCTTCCCAGATTTATCCCAAATGCAGATTTAATTGATTCACAGGATAGTGTATTTGTCCAGCCAAAATCGGCATCTTTCGAAAAACAATTGAATTGGCCGCCATTTTTGGAAAAACAATAGTAGAGAAAAATTTTTTATCTTAAAAAGAAGGATTTTGTGTATACTTTTGTGTAAAAAAATCCAACATTTTATTTCTTTATTTAAAGTGCCCAATATAGGGAATAATAAAAAAATAAAAAATCGATTATATAAAAAGTTGAAAACCCAAAAGAAATCACAACTAACTTTTATTCAACAGAAAGTTTAACTTCAATCCGCTGACGTGAGAAAAGTTGTTGATTGCTGATTTATAAAGCAACGTCACGAATATTGATTTAAAATAACATCTCTCATTTTCAGTTAGATTTTATGCGAAAATAAAATAGGAACAAGTTAAACCGAAACAAAATTTACATAACGGAAATCAAAGTCTTACATTTTTAATTGTAATATAGTTATGAAACGCAAACTTCCTCGTAATTTATTCTTCTCTTTACAATGATAATGTTGGGGAGCGGCGCGGGGGTTAATGGTATCGTTGTCAGTATAAAGGTTTCATATAAAAAAACTATTTTTACAAAAAAAACGGATTTTATCGTTTTTCTCAATTATTTTGAGATTATGTTGAGAAATGATTAATACAAAAGTTTTAGATTTTTTAATTATTTACAACTTTTATATTAAACTTTTTTCGACAGGATGTATATTTCAGCCGCAAATCGTAGAAAATCAATATCCAACTGCAATTGCTAATTTTTGATATGATCAAACTATACCGGGTGTATCAACGATGCGTGCGTGGAGGATAGCTGCTTCCCTTTTGAAGCATAGGAAAAAATGTTTCAAATAAAAGTTGTAGATAGCAATGAAAGCTATGTTCCAAAAATAACTACCAACATACAGGGTGTCCCATAAATGTGTGACTAATCAAAGTTATGTTTTTTTAAATGAAATACCCTATATATTTTTACTCGATTGAATTCCTTCGGAAGAGTGCTTCTCAAAAATATAGGGTTGTATGGGTTTATACCAGGTGGTTCTGAAGTTATGGTGACATTTATCTCCCAAAATGGGTTCATTCAACACCAAATATCTCAAAATCAATAACTAGGAATAACAAAAATTTTTCACCAAATATCCTCGAAAATGGTGTATTTTGATTTCATATTCATAAATTTACCGAATGGCACTTTTCCCATACAGGGGCAACCAAAACTCGGTATCATTTTTTTCTCAGTTTTTTCAAATGGAACACCCTTTATATAGTGTCATACCAGAATAGTCAACACTATGAGCTTCCAGAAAATGTAGCGTTTGCCTACTTGATTTTCACCGGAAATGCATCTAATTCTTAAGGAAAGTATGAAAAATGTCATAAAAGCAATAATGATATTTTTTTATTCAATGATGGACAAACATGGAACAAAATAAACTCAAAAAAATGTAAAAAACCGTCATTTCACAGTAGATGTTCAAACAATCACCCGTTTTAAGCTATGCTTAACCGTACACGGTGGTCTAGTTGGTAAGGCGTCTGCCGATTCAGCTTGGTCAGTGTTCGGGGAGTAGGTTCGAATCCTGCCGTATTCAAGACTTTGGGCAAGTGCAAAAAGGTATTTGTGTCATACGCAGTTTCATTCACGCCGGTAAACAGGCCGGATGAGATCGGATATCTCGTGGAACTGATAGGGATTGGTGACACAATTACACAATTGTTAGTCCTGAGTTTAAGGTGATTGAGGACCGTGGTTCGGAGTCCACGATAAGCTGTAGATCCCGTCCAGTTTAGGCCATTAGGTCAGAAAAGAGACGTTAAAATTAACAAACAAACAACAAGCTTTGCATAAATTAAGTCTATCTACGACTTCAGTTAAAGCTGATCTTGTAGTAGAGCGAAGAAATCCTCTAATTCTATTTTTCCTTCAGCGTCGTTGGTTTGCCGCTAATTTATTTTTGTGCTCACTTCTTGTGTTTCACATTTTCTGTTTCCACAAACCTCTTCTTCGAAAACTCTCGAGTCGCATACATTCTACTGGCTAAAAGCAGTTTCTGTAACATCTATCCGGAATGTCGATCATTTTATCAATTATATCAAATCACCCTTGGAACATTTGAATGTTACAGGAACTGTCAACAAACATGACATTTTATTATCGAAGTGAATTTATAGTTTAAATATTTTCTCGTTTTGAAATGAAATTATCCACCGAAGAAATGATAAACATGATCTAAATCAAATATTAGGTCTAAATTATAAATTCACTTCGATAATAAAATGTCATCTTTGTTGACAGTACCTGAAACATTAAAATGTACCAAGGGTGATTTGATATAATTGGTAAAGTGATCTACATTCCGGATAGATGTTACAGAAACTGCTTTTAGCCAGTAGAATGTATGCAGTTCGATATGCGACTCGAGAGTTTTCGAAGGAGAGGTTTGTGGAAACAGAAAATGTGAAACACAAGAAGTGAGCAAAAAAATAAATTAGCGGCAAACCAACGACGCTGAAGGAAAAATAGAATTAGAGGATTTCTTCGCTCAACTTTAACTGAAGTCGCAGATAGACTTTTTTTGAGATTATTTTGTTCCATATTTGTCCATCATTGAATAAAAAAATATCATTATTGCTTTTATGACATTTTTCATACTTTCCTTAAGAATTAGATGCGTTTCCGGTGAAAATCAAGTAGGCAAACCCTACATTTTCTGAAAGCTCATAGTGTTGACTATTCTGGTATGGCACTATATACAGGGTATTCCATTTGAAAAAACTGAGAAAAAAATGATCTCGAGTTTTGGTTGCCCCTGTATGGGAAAAGTGCCATTCGGTAAATTTATGAATATGAAATCAAAATACACCATTTTCGAGGATATTTGGTGAAAAAATTTTGTTATTCCGAGTTACTGATTTTGAGATATTTGGTGTTGAATGAATCCATTTTGGGACATAAATGTGACCATAACTTCAGAACCACCTGGTATAAACCCATACAACCCTATATTTTTGAGAAGCACTCTTCCGAAGGAATTCAATCGAGTAAAAATATATAGGGTGTTTCATTTAAAAAAACATAACTTTGATTAGTAACACATTTATGGGACACCCTGTATGTTGGTAGTTATTTTTGGAACATAACTTTCATTGCTATTTACAACTTTTATTTGAAACATTTTTTCCTATCTTCAAAAGGGAAGCAGCTATCCTCCACGCACGCATCGTTGATACACCCGGTATTTCTGGTTCGCATACACGGAAAAATGCGCTTACTAGCGTTTCGGATATATTTAAGCTATTTTTAAGTTCTGCAAAATTAAGGTATAATTTTACAAAAAAGGTACAAAAAATGTTTTAATTGTACCTTAATTTTGTAGAACTTGAAATTAAATTAAATTAAATATAGCCGAAACGTACGTCGTTATTGTCGGCACGGAGATCCGTCAGAATGCGTAAACTGAGTGAGCCATGAATTTCCAGGTAGTCCGAGAATATCACGAATAAATGTGCCGAAGCAATTTTACGATGTTGCCATTTTACATAGATATGCTCCAATGTTTTGAAGTACATTTTCTAACCGATGTCCGTGTCGACTATATATAAATATTTCTCAATAAAAAAAATATTTTTTTGGACTAACGTAACCAATATCCTAACTCGTATATATAGAAATCAGAGACGTCCAAATACGTATCTTGTGGCTGCACGAATCCCGAACTGTTGATGTGGATCGATATTTAATTCGTCGAGCAATGGCTCTCATCTCTGGAGAAATAACTTCTCAAAAAGATTTGATAAGAAAACAGTTTAAAGGACGCATACACCTTTTGTCAAATTGCTAGATTTTGGAGTCAGAATATGTTACTTTCCATTGTGACAGCCTACTCTAATACCCACATCCCCAACAAGTCATTCATAAGTTTCAAATATGAAGTGAGATAGATATATAAAAAGAGTGAACATGGCGTCCAATTTATGCTGTGATGCATTGGCGTACCGTTACAGAGGGAAATAGGATGTGACACAATATATTTACTTTTTTAACGATTTTAATTTTACCACGTCGGTTATACAGGAAATTTAAAATACTAATGAAAATATATTTATTTAATCAAATGAGTAATCGTAAAGTGCATATAAACTATGCAGTGCTCTGCCATAAATTATATAATTAGTACATTCGGGATTGAGGTAGGAATAGGGAAGTAATTACAAATTAAACACTGATGAATTATTAGTTTAAATAAATCCTGAAAAATATATAAACCGTTTTATTCTTATCGAACCTACAACAGAAAAAATTGTTAGTAAATATCAACTAACGAAACCGTTGGCAGCAGTAACAAATTTCTACATCTACTGTTTTTTTGTGAGGCAATTATTCTCAATATTTGCTCGTCTTGTATGTACGTACACAATTTGTTTCAATAACTCTCCTGCATTTTTATAACTTAAAAGAAATAAGAACAATGTAATGACATTATGATGAATGAATAGAGGTGTTCTATGTAGCATACACCCAATATTACTGCAAGGACCTTTTTTCATTTTAGTAAATTAAAAAACCAAATAAATATTTATTTATTTTATTTTAGCTTCACTTACAAACACAAAGAGTAACTACATGTAAGGAATTAATACTTACAAACTAACTTAACTAAGAAACAAATTCAAGAACACAATACTAAAAACTGACAACACTAATAGTGAAAAAAAAATTCAAAAATTGCAGCTAAACATATAATGGAGGCCTAAATTTAAATTTTACCTCAGCATACAATTTTTTATGTTTTTGCAACTGGGTATATAAAAATCGACATCATTCTTACTTACCGATGAAATGATAAATCGGGATTTAAATATTCTTAAAACTTAAACTTAAATTTTAATCGGGCACAATATTACCTCTTAACCTATAAAACACAATTGTAACCATACAAAGTTAGGGGAACATGGCTGCCACAAATTCAATAGTAACATTCTATCATCTGGTTTCATTGATAAAAATCGAACGTTTGATAGCGCTTAGTTGCCGCCTAACAAATTTCCGTAGAAATGGTTTAAACTTATCGTGGTAAAGTATCTTTGTCAATATTTATCTACCAGTATGATTTGTTGTGTTATTAATTTCGAAAATTAGTGTTAACGTAGATGTACAATTATTTTAGCGAAATGATAATTTTTACATAGATTTAGGATTTTGGTAATGACGGAAAAAATTATAATAACTTTGACAACATTGAAACTAGAAATATAAATTTAATAACACTAAGCTTAGACTGTTGCTTGTTGCTATATCTATGCTAATACCTAAATTATTGTAAAATATACGGAATATAATTAGTAAAATGGTTTATTTACTGAACTATAATGAAAAATGAATCCATTTCCTTTGTCTTGAATAAATATATTGTGCCATTTGCTTCGTGTAAATTCTAAGAAATGCGCCATTTATTATACGTAACAATTTGTTACGAAACCATTACTAACGAACGGTGATGTAAGCCAAAGAAAATTGCAGGATTTCCGTCAACGCCAATTAGCGCGAAAAGTCTCTTATAAATTAAAACTTTTGAATTCACGTTGTTGTTCTTGCAGACTTTTAAAGAATTATGGATTATAACAAATGATTATATTCCCTACAAACAAACTTTGCTTTTATTTTCTTATACTAGAGACTCGTAAATATTTAACAGTGGGTTCAAACGAATAAACTAAAACTTGTTAATCATGATACAGATACGTGTAGTAAACTAGATATAATATAAAGCAGCAGAAAGATATATACAATGAACTGCGATAAGTAATAAAAGAAACAATGAAAAATAACCTAGAAATAAGGATAAGGATCGGTTCAATGTCAAATACATATCAATATTAGAAGACTTTGTCCTCGGGGACAATGCAATGGGGATTTTTGCTTTTTTAGGTTGTCAAAACTCTTTTCTCAGCTGATTTTATCAGTTTTCCCTTAAAAATCGTACTTGTACCTCATAGGAAACGCACATTCTCGGTCTGTACACAATATATAATTTTTTTAAATAAATCAATTAAAACTATCGGTTGTTAGGCAAGAATACTTTTATTAAAGACGTCAGCAGTTCCAATTAGTCCACCTACTCTAACTGTATACGAAAAATAACAAAAATATGCAGATAATGTCACGTGCCGCAAAAAATGCCGGGATATTGGCATAAACCCGCATCTGCACAAAATTTGCCAATTAATTCACTTCGCGTAAATTCTCTTAATATTATAATGATGTAGACGTGTAGAGCTTATCGTTTAATCTAATTTTTATCGTTTTTTTTCAGCCATGGAACACGGTGTGCCGGAGAAGTAGCAGCTGCTCGCGATAATGGAATCTGCGGAGTTGGTGTTGCTTACGATTCGAAAGTAGCAGGTTAGTATTTGAATAAAATAAAATTCCATTCAGAGCGGACGTACATTTTAATTTTAAACGTTAAAATGATAAATTTATGCTGCGAAAATAGGTCAGCACTCACCAGATCTCCGATATTAAAGCATTTTCACGAGTGTCTTCCACAGAAACATTTACTTAGTCAGAATGGGTAATAACTTCCAAAACAGATTTCCTCACACTGTAAAATTTTTGTTTATGGAACGATAAGTTGTGACTGATATTTTAAATAACTGCTTGAGCGATTTATCACTAGTACATAGGCATCATATTTTTGTAAACTAGTGTGTGACTTATCTGCAATAGTTTTTGGCTTATGTCAATTTATGTGTCAAAATAGCGTCGTGCAGAGATCCACAAAAAAATTCAGAACTTCAGAACTGTTCAAGATAACTTAATCAACTTCTTTCCAGTCGATTCCTTAAGCTTTAGAGCATCTTTCGAGATATAGACGAACTCGGAGTCGACGTTCAACCGCCTACTAAGATTTTTTGAAAATTACAAATTACAAATAGCAATAACTCGACTTTTTCAAATGCATCACCCTATATTTTATTACATCATTGCATGGCATTTTTTAAGAGCTTTTTGATGATATAGGGTGTGTTGGGTCTACTTTGTAAAATTTGCGAGATTTATTGCAAAATAAGAAATGTTGACGGTTTATTCGAGAAAAAAAGGAATCGAGTAGGCAGCTGTCTTAAAATTTGACACATCCATATACTTTCAATAATTGTACGCGTCTAATTAAAAAAAAAAGGAATCGAGTAGGCCGCTGTCTTAAAATTTGTTACATCCATATACTTTCAATAATTGTACGCATCTAATTATTAATCATGAGTTTTACTCGCGAGGAATTAGTGAATATGGTTTACTGTATTGGCGAAGCTGACAGAAATCCTTTATTAGCAAGCAGAATCTACCTGCAAAAATATCCAGAAGCAAGCACTCCACGGGTGTCTTCATTCCTAAAGTTGAGAGATCGGTTTGAACTCACTGCTATTGTATCTTATACCAAAAAAGAAATTGTTTTTTGACAATGGTGAAAGGTATTTACAGTTTCTTCGCGAACATCTTCCCAATATTTAAGAAGAAGTGGATTTAAATACCAGAGGGACAATGTGGTTTCAACACGATGGTGCTTCAGTGCATAACCATAGGATGGTGCGAGAATTTTTAGATAATTCCTACCCTAATCGTTGGATAGGGAGAGGTACTATTCCTTGGCCCGCGCGATCTCCAGACCTTACTCCTATAGATTTTTTTTCTTTGGGGGTACGTTAAGGAAACTGTTTTCAGAGATCGTCCAACAACTGCAGATGATATGAAAAACAGGATTACGGAAGCCTTCCGTTCAGTTGATGGAGCAATGCTTGCTAGAGTTCGGGACTCATTTACTAGAAGACTAGCAGTTTGCGTGGAACATGATAGTGACCTATTCGAGCATTTGTTATAAATCAAAAATATTTATATTGTATCCTATTAATCATTCTTTCATGTTCTTGTAAATATTATAAACATTGTTTACTTTGTAATGTATTTCTGTTTCTATTACAATTTCCTTTTGTTCTTATTTTGCAATAAATCTCGCAAATTTTACAAAATAGACCCAACAAACCCTATATCAGCAAAAAGCTCTTAAAAAATGTCATGCAATGATGTAATAAAATATAGGGTGATGCTTTTGAAAAAGTCGAGTTATTGCTATTTGTAATTTGTAATTTTCAAAAAATCGTAGTAGGCGGTAGAACGTCGACTCCGAATTCGCCTATAACTCAGAAGATGCGCTGAAGCTTAAGGAATCGACTGGAAAAAAGTTGATTAAGTTATCTTGAACAGTTCTGAAATTCTGAATTTTTTTGTGGATCTCTGCACGACGCTATTTTGACACATAAATTGACATAAGTCAAAAACTATTGCAGGTAAGTCTAAGAAACCCGGGTGCGTTATATCGACAATTTAATGGCGAATCTAAAAATGTAACAACAATGCGGGGTTGCCATTTAAAAAACCAGAACTTAGTTGTGTATCTTATTTGGGACATCCTTGGATAGAAAAAAGTTATGGAGCATGCACGTACCCCTGGGTTACCCTGTATGTAAGAATTGTGAATTGTACTTTATGAAAAAATACTTAATTTTTTTATATTTAAACAAAATAAGAGCAAAATAAAATAATGCAGATTTAGGTATAGTTTACATCAACTTTGACGTGTTACAATATTTTTATGTCAAATGCGGTTTGTTCATTTAGCAACCAAAATACATTGTCATAGAGTGAGAACAAATTGAAAATAATTTAACAGATTTTTTGAAAACTTGTTGTCAGGCAATAGTCACGAGAGCGCGCAGGGCTCGAGTGGCTATTTCCCAATGGCAACAAGTTTGAACAAAATCTGTAAATTATTTTCTAATTTATCGATGTAAGAGCTAAGTCAAATTTTTTTAATTTTTTCGATTTCATACATAAAGAGAAGCTTGTAAAAAAAATTTCAATAAATTTGGGCTGGAGCTACGCGAGATATGTGCCAAAAACGGCATTGTTGGTATTTTTAGAGTGGATTGCGATCGTCGAAAATATTTTCTTATATGGTATCTATAAAAATTTTGTTTAAAAATCGGTTCTTTTCTTACTTATTTAAAAAAAACTAAATATGGCGAAAGCGTTCGGTGAGTCCGCCAAATTTTTAAATTTGGTTGTCAGATATAATTCAAAATTATGGTGGAGGTTTTTTATTTTCGCTTACTTTAGGTCGATTTCCTACACTCCAGAGACAAATCGACCGTCATCCGATTGGTCAGCGACCGTCGAAAATATTTTCTTAAAATTTAAAGAATTTCCCTTAACAAAGTAATTTTAATTATTTTTTCATTGTATTTCTAAAAATTATACGGTATCTATAAAAATTTTGATTAAAAATCGGTTCGTTTCTTAATTATCTAAAAAAAACTAAATATGGCGAGGCGATCCAACATTTTATCTCTTTATTTAAAGTGCCCAATTTAATTTCCCTCCACTATAATTGTACATTTATATATGTCTAATTTTCACTCACTCCAGACTCTCCTTAGATAAAGGTGGGGCAGCAATATCACTGAATAAATATAAGTGCCAATAGTACAATATAACCTTTTACAATTTTATTTATTGCTCCGTCTGGTCGACTCTTTATCCTATTTATTACACCGTCTAGTCCCTTTTTACATTAGGGGCTGTCTAGATTATGGCTTATTTTCAACAACTTTCGAGCAAGCAATTTTAGGAATTAAATAACTTTTTTCCAATTAAATGTAACATACTAAGCTGTTTAAAGAAATACGCGATGGTCCAAAACAATTTGAATTTAAACTAACATTAAAATATGTAATAGTATATTACAAACAGATGTAGAAAATATGACATTTTCCACCGAGCGAGGTTTGTATACTATTTTATTCATAATCAGAATTTCATAATAATAATAATAAGTTAATTAAAATTTAATACCTAATGTACAAAATATTTTAATATAGTAGTCGGTGCATTTGACATTTGTCAAACATAACATAAAGAGTGAGTGGATACTTTCGAACCTCTAGCAAGCTATGAAAATGACATACTACTGACTAATTGTGAATAAAATATTTTAATATAGTAGTCGGTGCATCTGACATTTGTTACAATTTGGTCTAAATTCAATCTCCGTTGATAAGAAAACATAAAACTTTTAAAATGTCTGATTCTGAGATCGATGAGTTGCCCTCCACCAGAACTAAAAGAAACTGCAGAAGATATGAAAACATAAAAATTAAGTTGCTATGCTTTCGCCTCTTAGTCGGAACTCTAAAACAACTCATCCTGCTTGCCAGATTCTGATCAACTTCCAGTAAATGAAAAAAATTATATCATATCAAGAGTCAATGCGCTTTTCCTTACCCGCATAATTTCTTTTATGACACAAAAATGTGTTTAATTATAAACTTCGTCATTGTTCAGATTTTGATTAAAAAGCTTTCATGGTTAACGATCTCTGAGAGCGTTGCCTCTTAAAAATTAATTACTAAATCGTAGTTTGATAGCTTTTATTTGCATTCAGTTTTGTTTTGTACCTTATTTTTCTTTCGTGTTAAAACAAGTATTTACTGGATCATTTTTTTAAAAAGTTTTCTTCGTCTTCGACTCGGGATAACTTTTAAAAAATTCATGCTTTCGGAAATATTTCCGATAGTAATTCAAGCTCTATGTAGATTACTAATGAACATTTTTTAACCAATAAGAAAATTTCGTTTCAGCTCGTTACTGTAGCAACCAAAAAACTTGGCGATAGTAGATGTACCACAGCGATACTATTTCTGTCAAGTGTCAAATTATAAAAATACACCGGTCTTACGAAAATGTCATGTTATAATTTTTTATATTACTTTGGTGTGAAATTTTCTTACCGAGTCTCCCACAATTTTGAATTACTATCTGAAAATAAGTCCGATAGTAATTCAAGCTCTAGCGAGAGTACTAGTGAAAGTATTAATACAATTTTAAACTTCAAAATTGTCATATTTTGGACCCCCTTTTGAGGGTGTTCCCGAAGAGGTACGGAGGGGCACATCAAACCCTAAGCCTACTTTTTGATGCACATATCGAATTCAGATACCGAACAAATTTGTTCGGTGAAAATTTACTATGGGCCAGCCCGACATCGGCTGTCGCGACGCGAGCGCCGCTCTAGCGGCCGAGCGAAACATTAATTGTGTGCAGATTTAAACCGTTTGCGCTGGTCACGCATAAGTTTGATTGCAGAACACGTTTAGAAAAGCCTCACTAAAGGCAAAAAAACTCGTCGAAAGCCAGCATCTTTCAGGTGTAAGAAAGTCAGTAATGTTTCTTCTGATTACTTGATGGAAAATGTTATGCTAAGCAACATAGTGTTAGCAGAGGAAAGATGTAGCGCGGGAAAGAAGAAGCTAGACTGGCAGAAGAGAGACAAAAAGAAGAGACCAATAATACGACCCTGTATACTAGAACTGTCACTTTTCTTTAACTTGGAAATATTATAGGTTAGAAATCGTGTAATTCTGCCTTTCTTGAAGTCGTTTTTTAACTGAGACATTCATATCACAACGTTTTAAAACAAATAAACACGAATATGTATGAGTCTGCACACAATTTTTGTCGGCCCCGGTTGCCAGATGTCACGTCGTGAGATGTCGGGTTGGCATATAGTCCGGCAAAAGTCAAAATTTTTGTAAAAATTATCATTTGGAAACGTCTTGCGAAATAAAATTTTAAAATTTATGTACAAAAATGGCAAAAGTAGCAGCAGAAAATCTCTTCCTAATGGAATTCATTATAGACCATCTAACCCTGGATCCTTATTGCGATTGTACATCAGCTTGTGGGGACATATGTGTGACTTTCCAGATTTTAAATAAGGACCCGCTGAACGTTTTCGAGGCCGATGGTCCGTGTAAAATCGAGAAATCCTGTTACGTTTCGATGACTGCCAGCCAACTAGAATTCTGTATGGAGCAATTCGACATTTACGTAACAGTTTTTAAGCAAATGAAACAAGGCTGGAAACCCCAAAAGGTGGAAATTGGCATGGCTATCATTCCAATTCTTAAACCCTTTTGTGAGTTGGTATCCAGTTTAGAGTGTGAAGGAACCTCATCTATGAAAATGTTGAGCGACGAATATACCATTGAAAAAATTTGTGGAACCAGAGTTGGAGTTATTGGTCTCACCATAAAGATGTCGCCCTTCAAGAAACTAAAATAAATAAAACAAAAAAGAACAAAAAGAATCGCCAAAAATCTGTTTACATTACTTTCCTTTAAGTGGGGCGTAGTATAGTAAACATTTTTAAAACTCTCTCAAAAGATAAATAAAGACTTTAACTTTATATTTGTATATCTCGCTGACTATCGTTGAAGTTATACGAATCAAAATTTATATCAATAAGTACAACGGATAAGTATCTAGACGATTTCTCTTTGAAAACGGTCAGGAAATCCCGTAAAATCCCTGCGATAGTCACTGATGAACAGCAAATGATATTTATTGAGTCATCAATCTACTTCCCAGGCAATTGAATTACTAAGAGGATTTAGAAGCTTCTTAATAAATCTGACTGGATATCTCGTTAATGGTTCGTAAAATAACTTTAAAGTTCCTATAGGTAGTGTTTGCTGAACTTACTTAAACAAAAATGATTTTTATCATCTAAAAAGATTTATTTAAATATTATTGTGATTCATTACAAGAATATTATAATCATGAGTGCAAAATTATAACTCAATTTTTGATTTTGTGTCGATCCGCATGATTTTCAGCTCAAAAAAGATCAGTTTTCAATGAGAAAATATATATAACCTAACCTGGCACCTGTCAAAATGTGACACCTGCCAAAATGTGACACCTGTAAAAGTGTGACGCCTGTCAATATATGACAACTGTCAAAATGTAACACCTGTTCAAATGTGAAACTTATCAAAACGTAATTCATTTCGGAAGCTCTCTCTTTCCACTGGATTAAAACCACTTAGTTGTTAAAAAAGTTTTTTTATTGACGTTTCGGCTTTCCAGATCGAAAGCCGTTATCAAAATGACATAAAATAAATAAATTTACTAGAAACAGAACACTTGATAATCTTGCAAAAATATGACATCAACATAGTATACATAGAATAAGATTTTGAGATTGAAGATGTCAAAATCTGTTTCAATCATATTTTTGTGACGTTTCTGGGAACGAATTTTTGAAAGGATAGCGCATTTTCATATTATAAGAGAATTTATACTTCGTCATAAATGAAGTTTTCTTATTAATATTATCATAAGAAAAAACCAGATAAAAACTTATGATACTATCCCGATATAGAGGGTATCCTTTTTGTAAAATAGGTATCCAAATTTTTGAAATATCAACCGAACAATTAGAAACACATTCGTTATTATTTAAGCATATCAATGCTGCTTCTTTAACTTTGCGGTTATAATTATTCGGTTCTTTTAATAATCTAGTTGAAAAATTCCATTGTATTTTATTACCAGAATCCCATGCGTGTTCACATATTTTGGATTTTTCGAATTGTTTATTTTTAATGTACGATTGGTGTTCATTAAGTCTAATATGAAAAGGTCTAGATGTTTCTCCTATATAAAATTTATTACATTCGCATGGAATTTTGTAAATACAATTTTTTGTGTTTTGAATTTCATTAAAAGGTTTTGTATTTACTATTAAAGATTTTAATGTATTATTAGTTTGAAAAACTGTTTTTAAATTAAATTTATTGCCAATCCTTCTAATTTTTTCGGATAATTTTGGAATATAAGGGATTTTTACTATATTTGAAAGAATTATTGGGGGGTTTAAATTTTGATCTTTAGTTTTGATGTCTCGGTAAAGTTCACGATTTATAAATTTACTTGGGTAGTTGTTCTTAATCAAGACAGATTTAACAAGTGATAATTCATTATTTAAGATATTGTCATTTGAACAAATTGTTTTTGCTCTATCGGAAAGAGATTTGACAATACCTCGTTTAACACAAATTGAGTGGTTTGAATTAAAATTTAGATATCTATTTGTATGTGTTTCTTTTCTAAAAACTGATGTATCAAAACAATTGTTGTTATTGTGTATTAGTACATCAAGAAACGGTAATTTTTTATTATTTTCAATTTCAATTGTAAATTTAATAGTAGGTTCCGAATTATTAATAGTATATAAAAATGTATCAATATTTTCCCTATCGTGTTGCCAAATTGCAAAGATATCATCTACATATCTAAACCAGACAGAAGGTCTTAAATTTTGTTTGTTTACAATTTCCATTTCAAAATTCTCCATGAAAATATCACACAATTTTGGTGATAAAGGAGAACCCATTGCCATGCCAAAATTTTGCTGATAAAAATCACTATTTAATTGAAAATATGTAGTTTTAATACATAGTTCCAATAATTCTAGAATTGCTGAGACGCTTAATTTAGTTCTATTTATTAATGTATTATCACTTGTCAACTTTTTTCTCACAAGATTAAGAGTTTTATCGACAGGAACATTTGGAAATAAACTGACTACATCAAAACTAACCATTATATCTGAATTTGTAATTTTGATTTTTGATAATTTTTCTAAAAAATGTTTTGAATTTTTGATAAAGGAATTAGTATTTCCTGATAACGGATCTATTATTTTAAGTAGAAATCTTGCTAAATTTTGACAAGGTGAATTTATAGAACTTATTATTGGTCTTAATGGTATTTGTTGTTTATGAATTTTGGGTAAACCATAAAAATGTGGAGGTTTACTATAATGAGAAGTAAGAGATCTTCGTTCTTTATCACTTAGGAATTTTTTATTTTTATATAAAGTTTTGTAAATTTTGTTTTCAATACTAGTAGTTGGATCTTTATTTAATTTGGAATAGCTACCGTTTTCAATAATTTCGTTAATTTTGTTATCATAATCTGTTTTGTTCATGACAACCGTCGCGTTACCTTTATCTGCCGGTAAAATGTTAATTGTATTGTCATTTATTAAATTTTTAATTGATTTAAATTCTGCGGAGGTTAAATTTTGATTAATTTTGTAAGATTTTTCTAATTCAATTTTGCAATGTACCTTGTATTCGTTGCTTAAGTCAGTTGGTAAATTTTGAGAAGCGTTTTCTATAGAACTAATAATATCAAATTTTGGTACATATTTTGGAGTTACCGAATAATTTAAACCTTTGGCCAATAATAAATTTTCTGTGTGATTAAGATCTCTACTTGAAATATTTATTACCGTATTTAAATTTTGTTCTGAATTTCTAAGGTTGTAAAAACTTTTTTCTTCAATTAGATTATTAAATTTTCTTAATTGTCTATTTTTGGTACAATTGAATTCTTTCTCATAACTATTTAAAACACAATGGATTATTTTATGGAAATCAAATCTGGATACCTGATTATACAAATATGATTTAATATCCTCGATATCTTTTTCTAAATTAAATTTATTAAACCTATGGAACTGAATCCTCTCTCTTACTATGGTAAAATACTATCAAAACGTGATACCTTTCAAAACGTGACACCTGTCAAAATGCGACAACTGTCTAAATGTAACCTTTGTCCAAAGTGACACCTATCAAAACGTGACATTTGTCAATATATATGACAACTGTCAAAATGTAACACCTGTTAAAATGTGAAACTCGCCAAAACGTCATACCTTTCAAAACGTGACCCCTATCATAATGTAGCACCTATCAAAATGTAGCACTTGTCAATAGTGACACCTGTCCGCTTTAACCTCCCTCTCTCTTATTTTCAGGGATTAGAATGTTAGATCAACCCTACATGACAGATCTCATAGAAGCAAATTCTATGGGACACGAACCGAATCTCATCGATATTTACAGCGCTTCCTGGGGTCCCACAGATGATGGAAAAACGGTGGATGGACCTCGCAACTCGACAATGCGGGCCATAGTCAAAGGAGTTAATGAAGTAAGTAATAAGCGACAAGTGATAAGTGACATTAAAATTTTAATTTAAAGGTGGACGCTCCAGGATTGTCTCTTTAGAATCCTAAAACGTTATTTACTTTTAATGCAATATCTGCAGCTAGATTTTTTGCAATATTTGGTGATAATCCCTTCAGCAATAACTCTTCTCCACAGGATAGACCAGGGCTAATCGTTTTTGAAAATTAAGACTGAGTAAAAGTTAACTGGAAATTTAAACAAAACCTTTTTCCAAGCCCTTATTAAAACCCTCAAACGATTCCGATACAATAACGTATTTATCGATTGCAGCACCAATTCATTTTCAACTCCAATTTAACTTCACGGCCTACTCGGAGTTTCATTGCCAAGGGCTCCAATAATTTCCCAATTTATTATCCTCGAATGTCGAATATTGGTAATCAAAGTCACATTCTTTCCTTCATTACATTTTTTATACCTACTGAAAAACGTGTGTTGGAGAGAAAATATTTCATATCGGAAAATTGTATTATATTCCTTGGTTAATTGAAAATTGGGGATTTCGACCTTGTTGATTAATTGTTTCTGTTTTGAAACTGTTTGTGTTAATGTCTTTTATTTTTTTAATCGTATATCCATGTTCGACCAATCACGTACTTTGGATCATTCTCTCCGAAATGTACGATCAATACTAAGAAAACGGATGTGGCCTACCAGCTAGCCTGCAAGATCGCTAGACTTAAATCCACGTGATTTATTTCTATGGCAAAACTTGGGTGATTAAATAGATCTAATCCATCTTGTAGTAAACGAGGGGTTATTAACTCTAATTTTTATTTTTAAGGGTCGAAACGGTTTGGGAAACATCTACGTTTGGGCGAGTGGTGATGGTGGTGAAGATGATGACTGCAATTGCGATGGATACGCAGCGAGTATGTGGACCGTTAGCATAAACAGTGCCATCAACGACGGTCAAAATGCACATTACGATGAAAGTTGTTCTTCCACATTAGCCTCGACATTTAGCAACGGAGCAAAAGATCCAAACACTGGGGTTGTAAGTTTTTTTTATAATACTATTCTTGTAAATTAAATCTAGGAGCTATGAAAAACAAAAAGCTTCATGTTTACATTCTCTGTTGATTCTCGCAAACACAATGTTTTGATGAAAGCTGCATTACTTAAACCTTCTTTCTAACAACTCCTCAGATAGCAATAAATCACTGTCCGCGTTTTCGTCTGTGTAATATTCGAAACAAGAGATACATTTTGTTTTTCAGGCAACTACCGATTTATACGGGAAATGCACAACGACCCATTCGGGAACATCAGCTGCCGCTCCAGAGGCAGCAGGTGTGTTCGCTCTGGCATTGGAAGCAAAGTAAGTTTTATTTTCGTTTAACGATTGTAAATCCTGTACATCCGGGAGATGTAGTCATTAAATTTTATTTATTTATATATTTACGTACTGATGCCCATTAAAATTATAATAAATTACAATTACAATAAAATATAATGCAATAAAATAAAAATTTTGTCAAAAACATACTTAAAATACATATTAAAAATTTAAAATCAAAAAAATTACAAATCATAATGTTGGAGCTGCCGGCGTAACTCAGAAGAAGATGTAAAGAAGTCAATATCTTGTCGAAAAACATGACTAAGTGTAAAATAAAATTTAATATTTTGCCTCCCCTTTTAAAATTTAACTTTTTTAATAAAAAAATATCCACAAACTTTAGAGTTGTAACGAAGTCCTTTAAAATGTCAAGGGAAACGCTGGTCAACATCGCATTTAAAATTCATTCAAACTAATTTTGAATGTTGTACGCATGGGAATAGTTTAATTAGAGGTATCGGACAAGTATAACATAATAACCAAACAGTATATTCACCATTTTGCATGAACATTTACCCATGAGAAATCTCTATTCGAAGTGGGTACCACGTTTGGTCACAGTAAATCAAAAACAACAACGTGTCGACAATATTCCATGCACTTGGAAAGTTGCCCAAATAATAATGATCCTCAAACCGGGGAAAAATCCAGAGGATGTCTGCTCCTACAGACCGATAAGCTTACTTCCATCTCTCTCAAAAATATTTGAGAAGCTGTATGTTAAAAGACTCGCCAAAATAATAAATCAAAAGAAAATAATACCAGACCATCAGTTCGGATTTCGCAATAAGCATGGGACGGTAGAGCAAGGCCATAGGCTAGTCAATCAAATTAATAGGGATATGAATGACAAAAGATACTGTTCTGCAGCCTTCCTTGATATTTCCCAAGCTTTTGATAAAGTATCGCACACAAGTCAAACTTAAAAAACTACTTCCCCATCCTCACTATCAACTCCTCAAATCATACATAACTAACAGACATTTCACTGTGATACAAGGCAATGAACATACTGATATCCAACCCATACACTCTGACGTTCCACAAGGGAGTGTCTTAGGACCAATTCTTTACCTGATGTACACAGCAGATTTACCGACTTCAAGATCCACCCTCATAGCAACATATGCTGATGACACTGCTGTACTATCATCTCACACTGATCCAACAATGGCCTCCAACATCTTACAAGCTACTCTAAACAAACTACAGTGCTGGCTGAAAACATGGCGTATCAAAGCCAATGAAGCAAAATCGATTCACGTAACATTCACCCTACGAAGAGAAACATGTCCACCGGTAACGATTAATAATAGTAAACTTCCACAAGCAGAGGATGCAAAATACCTAGGCATACACTTGGATAGACGTCTAACCTGGAGGAGACATATATTTACAAAGCGTAAGCAACTAGGCATCAAACTCCATCAAATATACTGGCTTATTGGCCGAAAATCAAAACTGTCCATAGGTAACAAAATATTGTTATATAAAACCATCTTAAAACCCATCTGGACGTACGGCATACAACTATGGGGTACAGCCAGTAACTCCAATACCGCCATCCTTCAGAGGTTCCAAAACAAAGTGCTACGTGCAATAGTCGACGCACCCTATTATATCCCTAACGAGGCAATTCATCATGACATCCCTCTGGAACTCGTTTTAGTGCCAAGTACAGTGAAAGAGTGTTAGCTCATCCCAATGTGCTAGCCAATCAGTTAAATGTGCGCGACAACAGTGAAGTGCGAAGGTTGAAACGACTGCTACCATCCGATCTGAACGATGAACATAGATAAGTTTAGATACTAAGACAGAAACAAAAAGAAAACAAAAAAAAAAAAAAAAAACTCTAGAATAACACTTAGATTAATATTAATTTAAAAGAGGTTACTCACTGGAGTAATTCTCTACAAGTCATCCACCAATCCATATCAAACGCTTATTGCCTTAGGCAGATTGCAGTTACTCGGAGGGTTAAAAAAAAAAAGATATATTTTTTTTTTACTGAATTGGCAATAAATAACCAAAGAATCCTCGAATTTTCTTAAAAATTGGAGAAAATATGTTTTATTATGTGCTGATATTGATGGGTGATTTTTAATGTACAAACATAAAAATTTTCCAACTTTGAAAGCCTTTTTGAGGCACTTCCCTTAGAGCTAGACCAAAAAACTGGACATTTTTGAAATCTACGAACCAAAATCTATAAGATAACATCAAAAACAGACGTCGAAATTTTTTCAAAATTTTCAATTTTACAGGGGGGTGCCGAGGACGATTTAGGTCATTTTTTGAACGCCTATTTCTCGACTATCCGAAGAGATAGCTCAAAAATTAAAAAAGATTCAGAATCTGCTCGTCCAAATCTACAAAATGCCCTTTAGTACCATTGGATATCGTTAGTAATAAGGGAGATACGACACATGGATTTTTTAGAAAATCACTCAAAAATCCATATAACTCCCCCAAAATCGCCAGAATTTAAATTTCGAGATATATCATGAATTAGTACTTCCATTTACTACATTTTGGCCGAGGGAAATTTCCGTGAAATAATTATTAACGAAAAAGCTATTTTCAGTGTGTCAGTTTTGGAAAATTCGTCAATTTCTAACCGCGATATGTGGACAACCGGTAACGTAAAAATTGATATTGATGGATGATTTTTAATGTACTCGTCGAGCACTATAAGATGGAATTCTTAAAATTTTGAGTTTTGGTAGTTTTTTTTTTTTTTTGAAAATTTTAAATGCGTATTTGCATAAACTTTAAAATGCAATATCTCAGCTTCCCGTGGACCGATTGTCAACTATGAAATATGATTTTTGATCTACTCGTCGAGCACTATAAGATGGACTATACTAAAATGTCGAATTCTTAAGATTTTGCGTTTTCGGAGTGTTTTTTGAAAATTTCAAATGCGTTTTTAAGGCACTTCCGATCGAGCTAAATCAAAAAATTTTACATTTTTGGAATCTACGCTCCAAGGACTATAAGATGGCATAAAAAACAAACATAAAAATTTTCCAACTTTGAAAGCCTTTTTGAGGCACTTCCGTTAGAGCTAGACCAAAAAACTGGACATTTTTGAAATCTACGAACCAAAATCTATAAGATAACATCAAAAACAGACGTCGAAATTTTTTCAAAATTTTCAATTTTACAGGGGGGTGCCGAGGACGATTTAGGTCATTTTTTGAACGCCTATTTCTCGACTATCCGAAGAGATAGCTCAAAAATTAAAAAAGATTCGGAATGTGCTCGTCCAAATCTACAAAATGCCCTTTAGTACCATTCGATATCGTTAATAATAAGGGAGATACGACACATGGATTTTTTAGAAAATCACTCAAAAATCCATATAACTCCCCCAAAATCGCCAGAAATTAAATTTCGAGATATATCATGAATTAGTACTTCCATTTACTACATTTTGGCCGAGGGAAATTTCCGTAAAATAATTATTAACGAAAAAGCTATTTTCAGTGTGTCAGTTTTGGAAAATTCGTCAATTTCTAACCGCGATATGTGGACAACCGGTAACGTAAAAATTGATATTGATGGGTGATTTTTAATGTACTCGTCGAGCACTATAAGATGGAATTCTTAAAATTTTGAGTTTTGGTAGTTTTTTTTTTTTTTTAAATTTTAAATGCGAATTTGCATAAACTTTAAAATGCAATATCTCAGCTTCCCGTGGACCGATTGTCAACTATGACATATGATTTTTGATCTACTCGTCGAGCACTATAAGATGGACTATACTAAAATGTCGAATTCTTAAGATTTTGCGTTTTCGGAGTGTTTTTTGAAAATTTCAAATGCGTTTTTAAGGCACTTCCGATCGAGCTAAATCAAAAAATTTTACATTTTTGGAATCTACGCTTCAAGGACTATAAGATGGCATAAAAAACAAACATAAAAATTTTCCAACTTTGAAAGCCTTTTTGAGGCACTTCCGTTAGAGCTAGACCAAAAAACTGGACATTTTTGAAATCTACGAACCAAAATCTATAAGATAACATCAAAAACAGACGTCGAAATTTTTTCAAAATTTTCAATTTTACAGGGGGGTGCCGAGGACGATTTAGGTCATTTTTTGAACGCCTATTTCTCGACTATCCGAAGAGATAGCTCAAAAATTAAAAAAGATTCGGAATGTGCTCGTCCAAATCTACAAAATGCCCTTTAGTACCATTCGATATCGTTAATAATAAGGGAGATACGACACATGGATTTTTTAGAAAATCACTCAAAAATCCATATAACTCCCCCAAAATCGCCAGAAATTAAATTTCGAGATATATCATGAATTAGTACTTCCATTTACTACATTTTGGCCGAGGGAAATTTCCGTAAAATAATTATTAACGAAAAAGCTATTTTCAGTGTGTCAGTTTTGGAAAATTCGTCAATTTCTAACCGCGATATGTGGACAACCGGTAACGTAAAAATTGATATTGATGGGTGATTTTTAATGTACTCGTCGAGCACTATAAGATGGAATTCTTAAAATTTTGAGTTTTGGTAGTTTTTTTTTTTTTTTAAATTTTAAATGCGAATTTGCATAAACTTTAAAATGCAATATCTCAGCTTCCCGTGGACCGATTGTCAACTATGACATATGATTTTTGATCTACTCGTCGAGCACTATAAGATGGACTATACTAAAATGTCGAATTCTTAAGATTTTGCGTTTTCGGAGTGTTTTTTGAAAATTTCAAATGCGTTTTTAAGGCACTTCCGATCGAGCTAAATCAAAAAATTTTACATTTTTGGAATCTACGCTTCAAGGACTATAAGATGGCATAAAAAACAAACATAAAAATTTTCCAACTTTGAAAGCCTTTTTGAGGCACTTCCCTTAGAGCTAGACCAAAAAACTGGACATTTTTGAAATCTACGAACCAAAATCTATAAGATAACATCAAAAACAGACGTCGAAATTTTTTCAAAATTTTCAATTTTACAGGGGGGTGCCGAGGACGATTTAGGTCATTTTTTGAACGCCTATTTCTCGACTATCCGAAGAGATAGCTCAAAAATTAAAAAAGATTCGGAATGTGCTCGTCCAAATCTACAAAATGCCCTTTAGTACCATTCGATATCGTTAATAATAAGGGAGATACGACACATGGATTTTTTAGAAAATCACTCAAAAATCCATATAACTCCCCCAAAATCGCCAGAAATTAAATTTCGAGATATATCATGAATTAGTACTTCCATTTACTACATTTTGGCCGAGGGAAATTTCCGTAAAATAATTATTAACGAAAAAGCTATTTTCAGTGTGTCAGTTTTGGAAAATTCGTCAATTTCTAACCGCGATATGTGGACAACCGGTAACGTAAAAATTGATATTGATGGGTGATTTTTAATGTACTCGTCGAGCACTATAAGATGGAATTCTTAAAATTTTGAGTTTTGGTAGTTTTTTTTTTTTTTTAAATTTTAAATGCGAATTTGCATAAACTTTAAAATGCAATATCTCAGCTTCCCGTGGACCGATTGTCAACTATGACATATGATTTTTGATCTACTCGTCGAGCACTATAAGATGGACTATACTAAAATGTCGAATTCTTAAGATTTTGCGTTTTCGGAGTGTTTTTTGAAAATTTCAAATGCGTTTTTAAGGCACTTCCGATCGAGCTAAATCAAAAAATTTTACATTTTTGGAATCTACGCTTCAAGGACTATAAGATGGCATAAAAAACAAACATAAAAATTTTCCAACTTTGAAAGCCTTTTTGAGGCACTTCCGTTAGAGCTAGACCAAAAAACTGGACATTTTTGAAATCTACGAACCAAAATCTATAAGATAACATCAAAAACAGACGTCGAAATTTTTTCAAAATTTTCAATTTTACAGGGGGGTGCCGAGGACGATTTAGGTCATTTTTTGAACGCCTATTTCTCGACTATCCGAAGAGATAGCTCAAAAATTAAAAAAGATTCGGAATGTGCTCGTCCAAATCTACAAAATGCCCTTTAGTACCATTCGATATCGTTAATAATAAGGGAGATACGACACATGGATTTTTTAGAAAATCACTCAAAAATCCATATAACTCCCCCAAAATCGCCAGAAATTAAATTTCGAGATATATCATGAATTAGTACTTCCATTTACTACATTTTGGCCGAGGGAAATTTCCGTAAAATAATTATTAACGAAAAAGCTATTTTCAGTGTGTCAGTTTTGGAAAATTCGTCAATTTCTAACCGCGATATGTGGACAACCGGTAACGTAAAAATTGATATTGATGGGTGATTTTTAATGTACTCGTCGAGCACTATAAGATGGAATTCTTAAAATTTTGAGTTTTGGTAGTTTTTTTTTTTTTTTAAATTTTAAATGCGAATTTGCATAAACTTTAAAATGCAATATCTCAGCTTCCCGTGGACCGATTGTCAACTATGACATATGATTTTTGATCTACTCGTCGAGCACTATAAGATGGACTATACTAAAATGTCGAATTCTTAAGATTTTGCGTTTTCGGAGTGTTTTTTGAAAATTTCAAATGCGTTTTTAAGGCACTTCCGATCGAGCTAAATCAAAAAATTTTACATTTTTGGAATCTACGCTTCAAGGACTATAAGATGGCATAAAAAACAAACATAAAAATTTTCCAACTTTGAAAGCCTTTTTGAGGCACTTCCCTTAGAGCTAGACCAAAAAACTGGACATTTTTGAAATCTACGAACCAAAATCTATTAGATAACATCAAAAACAGACGTCGAAATTTTTTCAAAATTTTCAATTTTACAGGGGGGTGCCGAGGACGATTTAGGTCATTTTTTGAACGCCTATTTCTCGACTATCCGAAGAGATAGCTCAAAAATTAAAAAAGATTCGGAATCTGCTCGTCCAAATCTACAAAATGCCCTTTAGTGCCATTCGATATCGTTAATAATAAGGGAGATACGACACATGGATTTTTTAGAAAATCACTCAAAAATCCATATAACTCCCCCAAAATCGCCAGAATTTAAATTTCGAGATATATCATGAATTAGTACTTCCATTTACTACATTTTGGCCGAGGGAAATTTCCGTGAAATAATTATTAACGAAAAAGCTATTTTCAGTGTGTCAGTTTTGGAAAATTCGTCAATTTCTAACCGCGATATGTGGACAACCGGTAACGTAAAAATTGATATTGATGGATGATTTTTAATGTACTCGTCGAGCACTATAAGATGGAATTCTTAAAATTTTGAGTTTTGGTAGTTTTTTTTTTTTTTGAAAATTTTAAATGCGTATTTGCATAAACTTTAAAATGCAATATCTCAGCTTCCCGTGGACCGATTGTCAACTATGAAATATGATTTTTGATCTACTCGTCGAGCACTATAAGATGGACTATACTAAAATGTCGAATTCTTAAGATTTTGCGTTTTCGAAGTGTTTTTTGAAAATTTCAAATGCGTTTTTAAGGCACTTCCGATCGAGCTAAATCAAAAAATTTTACATTTTTGGAATCTACGCTTCAAGGACTATAAGATGGCATAAAAAACAAACATAAAAATTTTCCAACTTTGAAAGCCTTTTTGAGGCACTTCCGTTAGAGCTAGACCAAAAAACTGGACATTTTTGAAATCTACGAACCAAAATCTATAAGATAACATCAAAAACAGACGTCGAAATTTTTTCAAAATTTTCAATTTTACAGGGGGGTGCCGAGGACGATTTAGGTCATTTTTTGAACGCCTATTTCTCGACTATCCGAAGAGATAGCTCAAAAATTAAAAAAGATTCGGAATGTGCTCGTCCAAATCTACAAAATGCCCTTTAGTACCATTCGATATCGTTAATAATAAGGGAGATACGACACATGGATTTTTTAGAAAATCACTCAAAAATCCATATAACTCCCCCAAAATCGCCAGAAATTAAATTTCGAGATATATCATGAATTAGTACTTCCATTTACTACATTTTGGCCGAGGGAAATTTCCGTAAAATAATTATTAACGAAAAAGCTATTTTCAGTGTGTCAGTTTTGGAAAATTCGTCAATTTCTAACCGCGATATGTGGACAACCGGTTACGTAAAAATTGATATTGATGGGTGATTTTTAATGTACTCGTCGAGCACTATAAGATGGAATTCTTAAAATTTTGAGTTTTGATAGTTTTTTTTTCTTTTTGAAAATAGCAATAATTTATTACAATATACCACAATAACCATTGCAACATAAAAAATGGCTGGATCCAGGGCCAAAAATCCAAACTCCAAACTGCTTGCAGATTTTAAATCAGACGTACCCAAAGACATAAATTATAGTGATTCGTTGGTACATTTTTATTAAATTTGTTTAAATATCTTTGTAAGTTAATTCATTGATTTTTGTTTTATTGTTATATCAACTATAAATAAATCATAATTTTTTTCTAGCAACAAATTGTCTTGGAGAGATATTCAACATTTGACTGTTTTAACTTCGAAAAGAAATTCACTCTTTGACGCCAAAGGAAGATTCCATTGGACCATGAACGGTGTCGGTCTCGAATTCAATCATTTGTTCGGGTTTGGAGTTTTAGACGCCGGTGCTATGGTGGCGCTTGCCAAACGGTGGAAAACGGTACCACCAAGGTTTCATTGTGAAGCTGGTACTGTCAATAAAATCCAGTAAGTATTTTATTATTAAGATTAAGAAATAGTCTTCTAAACACCCAAAAACTGCGGAACGGCGCGATCATGGACAACATTTTATATGAACTACTGACGTTATTTTGATCTGTTTTACCTACTCCAAAATTTTTACCAACTAATTTAATGACGCCCTGTATAATATGGTTTATTTTTATTTCAGAAAAATTCCTTCGAAAGATTCGATTATTTTGAAAATTACCACGAACGCATGTAAGAGTCAAAGTACAGAAGTTCGTTATTTGGAGCACGTCCAGGCTGTGATCACACTAAACGCTACCAGAAGAGGTGACATCGAACTATTTCTTACTTCTCCTATGGGAACGAGGTAACATTTCTGTTTACTTAAAAAAATGCATACAATTTTGACAATTTTTAAAATAATTTTAACCTTATCTATCGCATTTATATCAAATCTTCAAAATCTACCAGAACGAACAGGAAGCAGCAAACGCAGTTAACCTAATTTTTGTCCTGGCTAGTCACTAGCTAAGTATTGATACGATTAGGGCAGGAACAGCAAAATTTCCGTCTAATCCCGACATGGTCCTTCGAGCCAGCCGGATTTAATTAATCCAGACATGGTCCTTCGAGCCGGATTTAACAAACACCAGTTCCCTGTGATCCAATCGAACCGGATTTAATCCATACCTGTTCCTTTTTTATTCTAGATCCATGATTCTTAGTCGAAGACAAAATGATGATGATTCTCGGGATGGCTTTTCAAAATGGCCTTTTATGACTACGCACACCTGGGGCGAATATCCGCAGGGCACATGGTTGCTAGAGGTGAGTTTTCCAATTTTCTTATTAATTAAATTAATGAACTTAATTAAATTAATGAACTTAATTAAATTAATGAACTTAATTAAATTAATTGTGAAAAATGATTGTCATTCATAATCATTAATTAATTTAATTTAATTAATTAATTATTTAAATTATTGTAATTAATTAAATTAATTAACCTGTAACATTGATTTTTTTACCATGAAAAATAGAATAATTGAAACCGAATACAAATTTCTAAATGTATTAAATTTTTTTCCAGGCTAAATTTAATTCTCAAGTTCCTCAGGCTGGATTCATAAAAGAGTGGACTTTAATGCTACACGGATCAAAAGAACCACCTTACACAGAATTGCCAGTTTTAGATCCTCATTCTAAGCTGGCAATCGTCAAAAAAGCACACGAAAGTCGCAGCAAAGTGTAACTTTTTAAGTTTCGAAAATATTTAGGCTTTATTTTCAATTTTCCAACCACAAAAAAACAATGCAAATACACTGTCCTCTGTCTCTCTTTTTCTAAATACATCTACTTAAATTAATTATAGATAATTTCATCATCTTTATAATAATGCAAGTTAATAATTTTTTTAGTAAAATATATTTTCAAAGAGGACAACTCAAAAAATATATTCAATAAAATATTTATCCATGTCTATAACTTAAGGGAAATATGCCTTCCTATAGCAAGAAAGAGTTTTAATGTTTATGTTTATTTAAAAATAACTAAGCCCGAGTTTTCCCCCTTATCTTCCCCGCAAGCAAAGTCATGGGAATCCCCTCGAATGACCGTCTGCATTGTATAAATGTATAATTAGATTTAGGTTCCATTGGTTCAAATTTTACTCTGCGAATTCAATTCAATAATAATAAAAAGTAAGAAGAAACGAATTGATATGTTTTGCATTTGCACAAATTCTCCTACCACCACGGGAAAAGGCATATTTACCCTTAATGTCGTTAAAAATCAAATTATTTAGTGGCTGAACTAACAACTCTTTGGCTAAAAATAAAAAATATTTACTGGTAGAATTTAAAATTAGTGATAATTAGTAAACCAGTAAGGAATTTTAATTTATTAGATTCGACATCCTAAGACCGGTTTCTGTCTTTCGACTTCATCAGTTAGGCTTATCGAATCCAATAAATAAAATTCCAAACTCGTACAAGTCAATAGCTATATCCGCTATAAGATAACATTTTTAGATGTGCTACCATCTATGGCAAGAAGAGAGTATTGACATTAAATTTTGACTGAATCTAGTCAAGATGTCACTCTCTTCTTTTTTATCCCTTTCAGAGATTAATACAAAGTGAGTAAACCAGTAAGGAATTTTAATTTATTAGATTCGACATCCTAAGACCGGTTTCTGTCTTTCGACTTCATCAGTTAGGCTTTTCGAATCCAATAAATAAAATTCCAAACTCGTACAAGTCAATAGCTATATCCGCTATAAGATAACATTTTTAGATGTGCTACCATCTATGGTAAGAAGAGAGTATTGACATTAAATTTTGACTGAATCTAGTCAAGATGTCACTCTCTTCTTTTTACTGGTTTACTCACTTTGTATTAATCTCTGAAAGGGATAAAAAAGAAGAGAGTGACATCTTGACTAGATTCAGTCAAAATTTAATGTCAATACTCTCTTCTTACCATAGATGGTAGCACATCTAAAAATGTTATCTTATAGCGGATATAGCTATTGACTTGTACGAGTTTGGAATTTTATTTATTGGATTCGAAAAGCCTAACTGATGAAGTCGAAAGACAGAAACCGGTCTTAGGATGTCGAATCTAATAAATTAAAATTCCTTACTGGTTTACTCACTTTGTATTAATCTCTGAAAGGGATAAAAAAGAAGAGAGTGACATCTTGACTAGATCCAGTCAAAATTTAATGTCAATACTCTCTTCTTACCATAGATGGTAGTACATCTAAAAATAGTTATAACTAGTTATAGATTTAAAATCTGTTAACAAATTATTTTTAGCTTAAGAGTTATATCAATTCAATTAAAATTTTATGGACTGAATTTTAAGTCTATTTCGACAATATTTTTTTTCTTTCGATTAACTACACATTTATACATAATAATAAGATTATAATAAGAACTTACTAGGCGTAAACTGAATATATTGGAAAATTCTATACAATATAAAGATAACTTTCTCATTCATTTGTAACAATTAACAAAAGGTATCCCAAAGCATGTAACGGGCTCTGTTTAAAAATTTTAATTTTCTCTTTTTCTTGGTTTTCAAGAAACAACTTATTCGAATTGCAAGGAAAATATGGATGCAGGGTATTTTATTGAAATTAAAAATATGCATTCTAAACTCTTTACTTTATTCTAGCCACGTAGAAATATTTGCAACCACCAATGCAAATTAGTGAAGTGAAATTATACGAAAATATTCTGAAAATGGATGCAAGAGCTACTTACATCCATATAAAATTTTTTTACTCCACTAAATTGGATTTGCAACCCCAAATGCAAGTTGGGAATTGGTTGATTTGTGCAAAATTCACTTCTAACGCTTGATTTATCAGTTTTACACATTTGAGATATTTTAATTTTGAAAATATTCTTTCGGCGTGAATGGAGATTGTAGTGTGCCTTGGGACACCTTGTATATTGTGATATTCTATTTATTACATTAACATTATTTCACAGATATGAATAAGTTAAAAAAAAAATTGTTATAAAAATGTATTGTAAATAAGAGTATAAGAAAATAAAAAGCAACAAATAAAACATATATTCAGTAGAGTAGTTGAATATTTTTGAAAAATTAGGTTTCAATGAGATAAATATAATTAAGGAAAGGAAAAATAAACCTTTATATATAGTAAATCATTTATTAACTAGTCTTGGAAGTTACATTTGACTAAAACTGTTTTTAAATGCACGATTATATAATTATGTCACTATTTATTATTCCTGGATAATTACAAATGAATTTATCGTTCCACCTTCTTTCAGATGTGTAAATCTTCTCATTTAAAATTAACTTTTTTTAATATTTTTTCTTGCTGGTTTATAAATTAAACATCCTAATTATGGTGGCTTGTTAAATTCAATCATGATTGTCCGGCATATATTTTTTTGAAATTTTCATACAATATTTTATTTTCAACTTGTACATACAGTAAGTATAACTATTCTCTTTTATAAGCAACTATTAATTTTTTAACTTTATAGGTAGTACTTACCGTGGATTAATCTCTAAAAAATGTATTTTTTTTATTTTGGCTGGCAAGTTGGAAAATGTAAATAAATATATTTAAAGTTGTCGTTTTTTTTAAACCCCTGCGACATCCCCAAAATCCGCCTCTGACAGGGACTATAAATTACCTCCACTTTTACATCTATTGCTATTTTTTTACAATATTTTTTAACGCACCATCTTATGTGTACAGATTATTATCAGAATTGTATCATCAAGACGAATGTGATATTTAAAAATAAATGTGTTCTTCATTCGCGTTTTCATTATTTTCTATCACCACAATCAGAAGTTATTTCATTGATAAATTATTTATCAATGAAATAACTTAACCTCATTCCTTAATATAGTACTATCGGCGTAGTAGTATTACTACTCCATTCCTATTTTGAAACATTTGAGGATCAATCACTGCCCACAACCGTAAAACCAATAAAAATCAATTTACTACGGTCAGGCGAAGGAAAAGGCCAAAAATTTAGGTTTTGTATAATGTCACATTTAAAATTTCTTGGTTTCTGATATTTCAATAGAGAAACATTTAAACTAGTTATTTATTTGTAGATTTTGATGTTGTTCAAGAACACCATGTATGATTATTTATTGTAAATATTGCGTAACTACTCAAATTAAATCAAATAATTAGTTTTACTTGTGAAAATATATTGGATATTTCGCTCCTGATATGAATGGTTCATAGTGGCTATAAGGTTAGACATCTGCCAATAATATTTAGTTTATATCGCTTTGTGTTTACCAAGCAGCATTTGCGGGAGATATTAATTTTCTCCTTTAATTGGAAAAAAAGTAGCTGGAGCCCATGGCCATGAAACTCAACTTGTTTTCTCTAATCGAAGTTGCAATAAATCAACTTTTTGATAAATCCGTTAATTTTATGTGTGTGTGTGTTAATTCAAAACTATACCAAAATAGATTTAAACTAATTTTGATTGTTAGTGAACTGTAATATGTTCTATTTGTAATTAATTAAAACGAATTATTTATAATATATATTGACAAAAACTTCAAAATCATCTGCTAATAAATTGTAGTTAAAGTAATTAGTTATTTCATAATATTGTACATCAAATTTTTTAATAATGACCATGTATTATTTGAATAATAAATATTTAGGTAATGTGTATGACAAAAAAATACATTTTCAATTTAAAGGATTTAAAAAATAAAACATCATTAGCATTAAAATATTTTTTTTTTAATAGTTTTAAAGGATCTTACTCGTTCATTTATCAAGTTTATAATTTTCCACTCATTATTTTCATAATTCTCAATCATCGCTCATAATTTCAGAAAATTTCGCTAAACTAGTTGATAAGGAAGGATTAAATTAATTCATTATATATCTATCTACTCCCAAATTGCAAAAAAGATAATTTCAGTATTTCTCTATTAAAAACTATGATAATTGTCATGGTAATTTTCAAGTTTAAAAGTTACTAAAGAAAAATTTAAAATAATTCACAACCATACTAATTTATCTAGACCCTGGAATTGGCTTCCTATGACTATTTTTTCAAGATCAAATTTTATTTTAACAGGATAATAAAAAATATTTATTAACATTAAATTAAAACTCCATAATAACAATCTAAATTCATTTATTTTTAAAATCAGAAAAAAAGGTATTTGAATTGTTCACTAAAAACGTGAATATTTCCTTTAGGGCATCTCCTATGCCAATTAAAAGTAATAAATAAATGGAAATCTGATTGGTGACTCTTTTGCTCAACATATTCCAGCCACTTTTGTAGAATCCAACCTAGTGTTCCAGGGGGAGGTCATGGGGGCCGAAGCATGAACATAATTTAAAATATTAAGGCGATTAGGGTTGGAACAGCACAATTCCCATCTAATCTCCGATAGGGTAATTATATTGATTTTATTTATATATGGAAAACTATTAAGATATTTAATTATTAGACAGAATTTGTAAAAATATAATTGTCAACAGCTAACATATTGAAATTTTTGTTTAAATAATATCAATTTAATACATTCTATTCATTAAGAAACTTGATTTTGATTTTTTCCAAATAAAGACCCAAATAATTCAGTTTTTGCTTCATCTGACCACAAATTGTTATCTATCGGCGCCATGAAATTTACTAATTTAGTATGTATGGCATATCTAATTTTTCTACCTTTTGTCGCCTTCGTGTCTATTTTCCTTTTCATTTTACTTCTTAAATTTTGCAATTGCATCCATTGCCTACCTAATTGTACAGGATCTGTTAGATCTGCAGATTTTACTTCAATAAGTTCTCTAAGTAGTTGATGATAAAAGTCGTTATCATCAAATATTTCGGGATTATATTCTTCTTGAATATTTTCACTGGGAACTTCATCATTTTCATTTTCTTCCTCACCTAAAATGGTATAATCGGTTCTCTTCAGTTGAGTTCTTTTAATCAATTTAGCTTTATCTCCTAATGTATGTTCTATGTGGTCAATAATGGAATGAGTACTAGTATTAGTTTTCAGTGTAGGCAATCTAGTCTTATCATGCCACTTCTTAATTACACTATTTCTGTAATCTTTATACAAGATATGTTTATTTTGTAATTCTTTCTCGAAATCTGATAGTTTCATTTTCTTTTTAGGACTCTCTTCATTTTCTTCTTCATCTTTCTCCTCATGCATCTCATCTTCTGTATCACTTGGAATTTCTTCATTTTCATCATCACCATCCTCATTAACTGTCTTTTTAGAATTAAATTGTTTCATCTCAGGATACTGTTTCCATAAGAGATTTTGTAATTGAAAAAACTTTTCTAATACAGATGAAATGGACATCTTTGTTTGAAGGACAGCTGTTGAAAATTCTGGCCCCAATTCAGTTTTAATTTCTTTATATTTTTCAGGTAAGGGCATTTTATTTGCAGCTACTAAACATTTTTGAACTTGAATTCTCATTTCCAAAAAATTTTCCCAAATAGCCATTTGGTTCTTTACGCATCTACCTTTTTTAACTGGTGTTGAAACATCATCTTTTAAAGTTTTAAAGTTTGTTTGGTCTTCTTCCTGATCAGAATAAGAAGATTCTTCAGATTCATTATCACTGACACTTTTATCTTCACTTTCATTATCATTAAATCCATCACTATCTTCTGGTTCCTCTCCATTCTCATCACTTGTGTCACTGTTAAAATCATGACCTGAAATTAAAATTCATGAATATAGAATTACATATTTATAGCAAAGATAAATGCTAGTCCAGATTAACAAATTAGGTTAATGACCAAAATAACTTTAAAGCGATAGTAATAACTGAAATGTACACAGGTATTGTACAATGTTTATAATTTAGCATTCATGTAAATTTTTTCATAAGTATTGACAAACCATTCTCATCACTGGATACTTCTTCATCTAAATTCAGGTTATTTCTACTTCCTTTTTTACCAGCATATCGTTCGTCAACATCAGCCAAGTAATCTATATGTTGTTTTCTGATTTGCCTCTCAATGGGTTCATTAACTACATGTTCTTCTACATTTTCATAAATTGTTGTTGCCTTTGTGTTGTCTGTATTTTCATCTTCTGGATCAAAATTTGAAGGAGCAGTGGTCAATATTGAAGCAATTTTATCAGCCAAACTTTCTTTCTTCATTGTTGTTTGTTTTAGGTCTTATTACATGAGACAAATATTAACAACTTCCAGTTCCCAGTTGAAGTTAAAATTCAAAAGTAGGGTTATGTAATGTAATGTGACGTTACAGATTACAGCACGTACCCCATGTGCTTCCATTTTAAATAAAGAGGTTAAATTACTGTCAATGCGCGTCTGAGAGAGAGAAAAGTAATTTTAGAGAATCGATTATTTTTTAGTAAGATCAAAAGGAAGGTTGGCAACCATGTTTCCTGATATTAATATCAGACGTTTTATAACCTAACTTTTTTATAAAAAAATTTATGCAGAGATTTTTTCAATGATTTTTTCTAGTGCCTATTGCCTTCTAAATGTTAGAAGATGCATTATTTCAAAATTTCAACTTTCATTTCCAAAAAATAATTATGCCAAGAAGGATGGAGGAAGTAAGTATCTAATATCCCTCAAAAGATTAGAAATTTAGGATTCTGTAATTATTTTAAAAATGTATTTAATTATTATACTGCTGAATTCACGATTGAAAGTAAGCCACTTATAAAAAGAATTCTCAAGCCTACAAGTTCATATTTTTAAATGATAAATAATAAAATGTCTCAAAATAATAATTTCATTGTGTATGTTTTTTATAATTTGATTCAATAAATTCCTTAAGTGATGTCATGTATTTTAATACAGGTGTTAGCATGATCGGTGGGGCTTTGAAGAAAAAGAAACTAGGAAAATTAGGGCCTGTAATAGAAAAGAAAGTTTTACCTGTTGAAACAGATCCTGAAAAATTAGTTAAATATGCATGTGGCACAAATATTTATAAAACCGGAGAAAATAGTCTTATTAAACCAGATGGTGAATATCCAGATTGGTTATGGAATCTAAGACTTGGCCCCCCTCCACCTTTAGAAGAATTGGATCCTGAGTCAAAAGAATATTGGAAAAGAGTAAGGAAAATGGCAATGACAAGAAATAACCAAATGGCAAAATTAAGAAAATTTTAAATTAGATTATTGTGTTCATAATTATAGTGTTTTCAGGACATAATTTATTGCAACAAAAGCAAGCTAACGAAAATGTTAGAACATATTGTATTTCACACAGAAAAGTGACATGGCTCAAAATGTATCTATGAATTAATACCTTTTAGTTTCACAAGTGATACCTTGTAATATGTAAAACTACATTCACTATAAGTCGATTTTCTACATGAAAAGGGAGCCGCAGTTCTTCCATAATTTTTGGTCCCATAATTTGACTAAAATAAAGTGTTTTTTCACTCATTTCATTTTTGAGGTTAATAACTTTTGTATGTAAAATATGAATATAAACTCTAGTCTAGATCCACGGGATCAATATTTTTTATGGAAGAATAAATTATGAATCATATATAATTAATGAAACAAAATAAAGTACATTAATAAAACAATTATAGTAATTAACTTTGTATTTTTATTTGTCAGCACATTAAAAGTTATGAATTTGGAACATATTAAATCTAAGATTTATTATTAACTATAACTGTTAATCAGTCTAGAAAAACAAAACATTTAGTTTTTATATTAAAGACAAAATGAGTAAAAATTCTAAAGTTCTACATTTCTGCTCAGAAGCCTCTGAGTAAAAAATTCATGGCCACTTTTTTTATCAGATTTTTCTTTAGTCATTTTAAAAAAAGATGTTATGGAAGTATTATTGGATGGACCTTTTTTTTCTGTTTCATCGAGCGTTTCCCAGTCAACATGATAAGCCGTCTCTTCGAGGGCATGTGTAGCTGTTGCCCAGCTAAATCTAACTAATTGTGGAAATCCAAAAACTGGATCATAATGGTCTACAAGGAACTTTTTTGTTACTGGATCTAAAAATTATTATTTTTAGTAAAACACATGAACAATTGCAAAAGTAAGCTGAAGTAACAGCTACTTAAAAAAAATTAATTCAGAAAAATCTTATATTATTATATTAAGGGTAAATGTTACAGAAATAATTACCTCCAGGATACCCGCTTCCAAATTCTTTATGTGTAATATCAATTTCTTCTGGAAATTCCCATACCTTCAGTGCATGATCTCTAGTGACTTTCGCACAAATACTGGCGGCAGATACAATGGGAAAAAGAGAATCTGCTTTTTTTGATACTGTTATTTTATATTTAGGAAATAATCCTTTTAAATACTCCTCATATTTTTCTGGAGGACCTACAGTGTCGACAAATATATGTTCAATTTTAACCCCTGCACTCGCAGCTGCTTTTATAAGCCCAATAGCTGAATCCATAGAGACTCGGTTCAGCGAATGTTTCGTTCTACTCAACATATTGTTGCAAATAGAATTTGGTGAAATTATTTCGACTGCCCAGCCAACAGATTTGAATTCCTTGCAAATGTTGCTGAATATAACATCTCGTTTTTCTTCATTAAGAGCTTTTGAATCGGCACATTCCAATTTTTCCAAAATCATTTGCTCATTTATTGGACAAAAACATGTTCCATATACCATTGGACCTTTAATAACGTTACTTTAAAAGAAAATGTCTACATATAAAAATGTTTTGACCACATCAATTTTTAATGACAATCAAAATAATATGTTTAGGGACTTATTTATATTAGAATTTTAAAAACAAAAAAGACATTTGTTGATACTAAAAATCTTTACTACAAAATACAGATTCTCCTGTTCTTGAATGAATTATTTTATTTTCAACTATTCGAAAATATGAACTTACCCAAAACTGGTCCCCTTCCTGCTTCATCAATTCCCAATATACAGGGATATTCTTTACAAACTTCTGGTATATCAGAAATATAAAAGGCATTTTGGGAGTTATCTGTATCTGAAATAAATCTCTGCAGTGTTTTTAATGAACATATTTTTTTATTCTCCATTTTTAATCATAACCTAAACAAAATTCGCGCCTCTTTTTTTTAAGTTTACATACATTGGCATTAATAGCTGATTTAGACGTATCCAGTAGCTGTCGACAGTCTCACTGTCCGTCAGCGCTGTCGAGTAGTTGGCTCCATGTAAACACTTTTTTGTGACAGTACAGCGCTGTCTCGAATGGAAAGTCCGTCTATTTTTGACGACAGTAGTCCTTACCCGCGTCCCCCCAATCACCCGAATCAGTCCATGGCGCATCTTTATAGAGTGAACAGTGGCAGCGTTTAAAAAATGAAGCGAATTAGAAACGTTGAACTTGGTTCAACTTTATAGAGAACACGAATGTTTATGGAATCTGCGTTGTAATGCGTATAAAAATAAACAGCAACTTTTCTGACGTACGTCGTAACGCCAACCTGTACTCAGAGGAAACTTCTAGTTTTAGTTGTTGCTGCAAAGCAAAACCTCCCGTTATATTTCTATCGTTGATCTACTTTCTGACCCTTAACCTTTTTTTATTTAATATTTCTTCCTCGAACATATCTGTAAGCTCCTGCAATAGAACGCGGACATTATCTTAATAGATTTCCTTTTAAAGAACCCCACATTCATTTTCGTACGCACCTGATCAGAAGCACACATTCGCGACAAACTGGACTCATGTAAACGACCCGGTCCAGTGGTGGGCGTGTCCTAGCAAAAGTGACAGTGAGGCTGTCGACAGCTACTGGATACGTCTAAATCAGCTTTAATATTTAAAGAGACAGCTAAACTTACCAAAAATACCATTGTTGCCAACTTTTCTTAAATCACTCTATCAAATATTTTATAAACCTAAATTTGTGAAACCACCAATATATTCATACACAAAAATAAATTCAATATAATATTTACTAAAAAACAAGCTAGGTAACGTTGGTATTTACTGTTCACTTTAACCGCTCTACTAGTTTTTAGTTTGTTACCAAAGAAAATAACAGGTCAAGTCCACAAAGAAGTCAAAGTGCAAAATAAAACAGACATCATTCATCATCATTGGTGGTCGTGGTGCAAAGTTTTTATGTTATCTTATCACATTTAAAGTTGTGATGAAAATTAATTTCTAAAATTACGGACAGACATCTAGTCATACTATATGCTTTCAATTGAATAATTTGCAACTTTTGTAAAAATGGGAAATAGATCCTCACTTCTGCTACGTGAAGAAGAAATTGCTCAAATTCAAGCTGAAACAGGATGTAAGTATTTATTCCGTTGTTAATTTTGTTCTAATATTTTATTAACTATTTTTTAAATAGTAAATCCTGAAAAATAAGTAAGTAATGAATACTGCAATCATATTTCTTTAAACATTTCCAATGTCACATTTAGCTGTAATATAAAATTATTTTTGAGCTACATTTATGTTGAAGGTCAAGTTAAATTACTTTTTTATGCTGATTGTTATATTGATTCTGCACTAACTAAAACGTTATTATTTTTTAGTCACACCAAATCAAATTGAAAGATTATACTCAAGGTTTACTTCTCTAGACAGAGGAGACTGTGGAACTTTGAGCCGAGATGATTTTTTACGTATACCGGAACTAGCCATTAATCCACTTGGTGAAAGAATTGTTAACTCATTTTTCCAAAGTGATGACTTCAATGATAGAGTGAATTTTAGACAGTTTATGCATGTTCTTGCACATTTTATACCTATAAAGAAAAATAAAGAAAATCGGCTGAATACTAGAGAAGAAAAATTGCGATGTAAGTTGCATTTCATTTAAATTTTTTGCTTCATGCCCACACATGACAAGACAAACCATATTGTACATTTCAAATTTATTCAGTTCAATATAGAAATAGGTATGTTTTACGACATTGTCTGAGTAGACCAGTTAAATTTCATCCAATAAATGGACCATTATGTTTTGACTTAATAAAGTTTACTGAACCTTTTAAACGTTACCATTTTCTTCCACTACTAAGAGATATTGTAATTTTTTCAGTTGCTTTCAAAATGTATGATCTTGATAACGATGACATGATTTCAAAGGATGAACTACTAGCAATTCTGCATATGATGGTTGGAACTAACATAAGTGAGGAACAATTAAACAGTATAGCTGAAAGAACAATAGTAGAAGCAGATGAAGATGGCGATCAAATGATTTCTTTTGAAGAGTTTTGCAAAGCCTTGCAAAGAACTGATGTGGAACAGAAGATGAGCATTAGATTCTTAAGTTAAATTTAATTAAAAGTATGTATTATGCATCATGTATTTATTTGATGATAAAATGCTTTTGAATTAATTTCGGTATGCTCAATTGTGATAGTACTATTTCAAAGCATGCATAAATATTTTTTAAGATATGTAGTTGGTTATTAATTGGAATGAGTGAAAGTCCTAATTTCATTTCTGTTCAAATGTTTTAACTTGTACCTCAGTGGTTATGGCTGTAATTAGATAAAATAATTAATTTATCTAATGCATTTTTAGTGTAAAATATTTAGAAATAAAGGTTTTGTTGTTTTTATTGTGTTAATTATCTACATATATAATAAATAAATGTTATGGTATAATCGTTTTAAATGTGTATATCATCCATAACTTCAACATTACTGAGCAAATCTTACAGAATTGTACACAAATTCAAGTATATTCTACTTACTTTTCGTGACTTCTCCCTTAACAGAAAAAAAAAATATCGGGCTCTGTCGAACTGAATTACGACGGCATACACACCTTTGCCGTATCAGACCTCCTAATCCTTATTCACCTTGTATATTTTTTTATCCCTACAGTTAAATAAAAACTTAGGGAATGTTGATTTGTTAATGGTAATGAAGCAGATTCAGTGTATAAATAAAACAAGTTTTTCTTTTTTTTTTTAAATAAATTTGTGCTCCTTTAAATACAAATTACATAAAATGAAATATCCAGTTTTTGTATAAATAAACATTTGTTAAATTACTGATTGTGTATATAATTTATTTTCGCGAATAAACTTAAATTCCAACACAAATGTAACTTATCACAAGAACCAACATCTGAAAATTATCTATGGAATAAATATATAAAAAAATATTTTTAAGCTAAAAACGAATTTAATTTTAATTTTCTAAAAGTCTCAATATATAAATTAGGCTGTAGATGAAACTGCCAATTTTTTCAGATGATCCATAAATACTTGAAGCGACACATCATCGGTCAAAACGGGCGCACCAGAATCCTAAAAGAAAAGTAAAATAATCAAATGTCTCCAATTCCAAGTGAAAGGGAAGTTAAACAAAAAAAAACACTTACACCTCCATATGAGTACATGTTGTTGTGAGTTTGACTTGGATTAACTTTGGACAACAAGAATCTAGCTTGAGATCCACCTTGTTCGGTATCGATATATCTTGGCATAGGGAATCTTGTTTGTAATATTTCTTGAGCGTCATCCACAGGTGCTTGCAACAGTTGTCTAAAGTTTTCGTATTCCGGCATGTCTTGGTATTTTAAATTTCGCCATTGAGCTATCGTCTACAAGTTATAATTAATTAATCTTAATCTCACGGTCACGGTGAATTGTAGGTTTGATTTGCAAATGACCATGGGCGTGCATAGTGTCTTGAATTTGTTCGATTTTATTTGGTGTGCAGGATTGGTTTTTATTATTTAGATCCAATCAAACATTTGTAGAAAGTATCCGCATTCATAGGATACTCTAGAGGTTTGAATCTTGTCGAATAATTTTTTTAGATTGTTTTAATGAGCAATTGAATGATTTTTAATTATTATAATGACAATTTTAAGCTATTGATCCTTTTAATTAAGGAAGAGATGACTCCTAATTTATAAAAATAAAATATTTCTTATCTTACCTCGCCATGGAATATCAATATTTGGAAGAAAGTATCCATAAGCAGTATCCTATCAGGTTGAATGGAACTTGTATCTAACAATACAGGTTCTGGTGGACCATTGAAACTGTAACTATACAAAATTGGTTGGATCATAATTAATGACTGCGTAAGATCTTCCCTCATTAACATGTGTCGATAAAATGACGTTTCATCTGGAGAATTATTGAAGACTTGAAGGAACTGCGATCTCCTTAGATGATACATAAATTGAGGATAGAGGCTGAAGTTTTGACCCAACCTGAACGAATTAGCGTCGTCCTTGTTATATTCTCCAAACTTCTGACACTACAAAGGAAAAAATATACCAAATATTTATTAAACGACTAAAAATATTTAGTTTATTCTTACCAAACGAATCAACATTCTATCTACCCATCTGAGGACGTCAGGACTATCATCCGATTCTGCTCTATATACTGCCATTCTGGCCATAATTACAGCAGCTGCCTCTTGGTCAAATCCAGCACTAATGTGATGTATATTGGCAGTTGCATCGGCCCAATTACGAGCTATGGTGGTCACCCTAATTCTTCTTTGACCATTCGAGTGCTAAAATATTTTGGCCGTTAAGAAAATAATAGAAAAAGAAACATGTTGTTTATGAAAATACACAAAAATAATTTATTGAATCTTTCTGAATATATTTAACACCTTGCAAAGCCCCATTATCCAAAAGGATTCGGTGAAATTAGTATTGATAAAAAAAATATGAATAAATTTAAAGGAGGGTCAAAATATCGATCAAATTTTGGCCCGGTTTTTCAATAATCCAGAGAAATAGATAAAAAGAAAAATTAACATGATATTATAGCTACAGGTTCCTTCTTTCATCTGAACTTTGAATCATGAAAAAATATTAATTGTTACATGATTTATTGAAAAAAATTTGTAATCCGCTTGTGAGTGTCATTCCTTTAGAGCTAAAAATGGGGGTGCGTTTTGGAGTCGGTTATGTCGAAAAGTATCAAATTTTTGACAAAAATGAAGACGATCATTTTTGTAGGTAATGAACTGATCTTCATTTTCGTCCAAACAAAAATTATCTAAGTGTCATATTTTCGGAAATATCGGCGAAAAAAAACACTTTTTTGAGACCAATGGGCCATTTTCCCGCCCTTCCACAAATTTCAGACACCTGAGATTTTCGGGGGTGAATATACCCATGAATACCTGCAAATTAAACAAAAAATGGTGACGGACAGACCTGATGCCACCTTCGTTTATTGGACTATATAACCAAAATGTGTACCTGATATTGTGTGATAAACTGTATACAGCCTCTTCCTCCCTGTGGAATCGGTGCAGAATGTTGATTTACAACCTCAAAGAATAACGCCATTGTAGTACTTGGAGTTAAAGTGCACATTTTCCATTGCACAGTATTGCCCATACCAATTTCGGTATCAGAAACAAGCGGGCTTTTTACGTTTAGTGACACACAAGAACCAATCCCTCCTTGTACTGAAAAATGTATTATTTATTTTCAATATACCAAATTCATATGTTTACATAGTATAGAAATATATTCCCAAAAAAAAAATACCTTTCAATTCTCGAGAACATTTAACTTCCAAAGTACCGTTGAAGGCCATTTTTAGTTCACTCTTCTGATCTTTCGTAAACACTCTTTGGAATGTTTGCTTGAAGAGTGAAGAATTAAATGAATCTCCCATTACCATATGACCACTAAAAGAAAAAAAAAATAGTTTAGTTGAAGACAAAAAAAAAAACTAATAGTAAAAATATATACCCTGTAGAGTTGCAGCACTGTTTCATTTCCATTAAACCAGTTTGATCTAGAGCACAAGAATAAATGTCGATGCAATGCCCATTGGTAGCTGATCTCATGGCTAGAGCATCATAATGTTTAATAGCCTTTTTCATATACTTTGCATTATCCTTTTGAATATCGTGATGGGATCTGAAAGAAGGTTGGTCAACGATTGTTTTTTGAATCAACTTTTTAAAATATTCCAAAAATTATTACATTCATTTTTAACTAATAAGACCTTGGATGTAGTCATGCAATAAAGACAAACTTTTTAACTCTGTTTAATTAAGAACAAACCTTAAAACACTGCATATTAGAGAGTGTAGTTACAGTCAGTGAAGTTTATATTTTTATTTTGCCTTAGTTTATTCTACATTTATTATTAGTATTATAAGTGAATCACTGTAAAAACAAAATCGAGAAAAGGATTAATTATATTAATATATTAAATTTAAAAAAATATATAAAAAGGCGCTTACCTAATAGGTTGTTTTAAATCATCATTTAAAACCTGACCAGGTCCTTGAGAACATGGTCCTCCGACAAACAACATGACTCTAGCGCCCGTATTGGAATATGTGCTTTCCAATAAACCAATAGCGATGGATAATGCTACACCAGTAGATCTCAGAGATCTTTTTCCTTGATGAACAGGCCAAGGATCCTTTTGTTGTTCACCAATTAAATCGGTTAAATTCATATCGCATTTAGAAACAGGTTGTAAGAACCTGAAATAATATATTTCTTTATTGACCACCAACAATACAGTACAAAACTCCATTTATCAGTCAGTTTATTTTTTAATTTGTAAAAAATGAATTTATTTGGTCATGCATAAAGTACATGTCATTACCTGCTGCCTGGAGCAATAGGAGTAGGTTGCATCTGTCCAGGTCTCATTGGTTGCCCTGGTGGTGGTTGTTGTTGAACTTGTTGGGGTCCCACTGCAACTTTTCCAATACCCAACATTTCTTGAACTTGTTTAGCAGTAAGATCTTTAGTACCTCTAAACACATAAGACTTACTGCAACCTTCAGTACCTAAAAACAATTTTTCCAAGTAAAATTTATTTTTTTTGTAAACCAAGCATGATAATTTTTATCAGACTTGTATAGATCCATGTGCAGAATTCGTTATAAACAAAATAAATTGCTCAAAAACATATTCATCTGAAAGTGTAGAAATAATATAATATAAAAATAGTTTAAATGGAGATAGGGCTCCCATACCTTTCACTTTATAATTTGAACATTGATTGCAGATCAAATTTTCAAGCAATTTAACCAATACTATGTGACAAAGTGTCCTGATTATTTTATAAAAACGCCTAGGTATATAGATTAAGATTAAGAATTTGAACTCCCCAAAATATTATCATTTACATAATTTCATATTCATAAAACTTAATCATTATTACAACTAACATATACTTTGATGTCAAAAATTATAATTATAAAAAACAATACCTAATTCATGGACTTGTACCATTTTACCAAATGTAATGAGCCCAATTAATGAATTTGGTGGTAATAAACTCAGTGACATTTGCAAAGAATCTTTAAGTGAACCTAATTCTTCTTCATCCATGCATGTATCCACAACATACAAGAAAATTGGTGGTAGACACTGAGCTCTGGTTATTGTATACTCAATAGTGGAGAACATTGGCATTAATTCAGCAGGTTGATGTTGTTCTGATATAGCTGCATACTGTGGTGGAAACTAAAAATGAAATTATTATCAAAAATTCCAATTGCATCTGTGCTTGTCGTTTTGAATAAATTTAATGTTATATTACTTTTACAAATATAAAATTTTAGGATCTTTTCAAAAGGTATGAGATTAAAGCATACATACTGGATTTCTTTGGAAGCAAAAATTGCAAACCCATAATTTTGCTCGATAATCTACTTGACACAGTGGATTTAAAATAGCCCTACAGTTGTTCCTTGTACAAAGAACTGGATCATACTGTATGGGAGGAAGATCTAGCCTTTCTTTAATAGGTTGATAAAGACAAGCTAGTGGTACCACTAAACGCGTTGCTTCAATTCTACTCGATGGCCATACATTCCAAGTAAATCTGATCCCATCTCGATCTTCATTCTGTTGGATATATTCTTCGTAAGTGCTCATTTTTTTAAATCTGTTGTTCTAACAGCACTTAGGACACTACCGAATTTGTAAATATCATGTGGGAATTACTGCTTTATGTCCCGTATTATTTTCTTTTGAAATTGGTGTGATTTTCTATGCAACAATTAAAGAACAAATTATTTAAAACATTTAACTAATCGTACAAGTTTTAAACTTCCACGTCATTTATGTTCTCGTGTCCATGACACATGACAGACTTGCCATTTGCACCATTTGCCACCAGCGGCACCACTGACACCAGCCACCACGCCACCAGTGAAAAATATCGTATTTATTTATTATTTATTTGAATCGAATCATTGATCGAATAATGCCGAGTACTTGAAATTTCGTAATATTTTTTGTACAAAAAAAATTATGTATGTATCGTTTGCAAAAAATCATTTACTCACGAAGTTGATCTAAATCAACATTTACTGATTCATTCAGGTGAAAAGAATTTTATGTGCGACGTTTGTAAAAAACCATTTACTCAAAAGTCATCTCTGAAAAAACATTTACTAATTCATTCTGGTGATAATTTTAAATGCAATGTTTGTGAAAAATTGTTTACTCGGAAAAAGGATTTAAATAAACATTTATTGATTCATTCAGGTGAAAAGAATTTAATTTGCGACGTTTGTGGAAAACCATTTACTTGTAAGTCATCTCTGAAAGAACATTTACTAATTCATTCTGGTGACAATTATTTTAAATGCAATGTTTGTGAAAAATCGTTTACTCAGAAAAATCATTTAAATAAACATATTTGCGACGTTTGTGGAAAATCATCTACTTCCAAATTCAATCTAAATAAACATTTAGTGATTCATTCTGATGATAAGAATTTTAAATGCGACGTTTGTAAAAAATCATTTAAACTGAAATCATCTCTGAAAGAACATTTACGAATTCATTCTGGTGATAATTTTAAATGCGACGTTTGTGGAAAATCATTTACTTGTAAGCAATCTCTGAACAGGCATTTACTATCTCATTCAGGTGAAAATAAATTTATTTGCGCCATTTGTGGAAAATCATTTACTTGTAAGCAATCTCTGAAAAGGCATTTACTATCTCATTCGGGTGAAAATAAATTTATTTGTGACGTTTGTGGAAAATCATCTACTTCCAAATTCAATCTAAATAAACATTTAGTGATTCATTCTGATGATAAGAATTTTAAATGCGACGTTTGTAAAAAATCATTTAAACTGAAATCATCTCTGAAAGAACATTTACGAATTCATTCTGGTGATAATTTTAAATGCGACGTTTGTGGAAAATCATTTACTTGTAAGCAATCTCTGAACAGGCATTTACTATCTCATTCAGGTGAAAATAAATTTATTTGCGACGTTTGTGGAAAATCATCTACTTCCAAATGCAATCTAAATAAACATTTAGTGATTCATTCTGATGATAAGAATTTTAAATGCGACGTTTGTAAAAAATCATTTAAACTGAAATCATCTCTGAAAGAGCATTTACTAATTCATTCAGGTGATAAGAATTTTAAATGCGACGTTTGTAAAAAATCATTTACTCAGAGGCAACATCTGAAAAGGCATTTACTATTTCATTCAGGTGAAAAAAATTTTAATTGCGTAGTTTGTAAAAAATCATTTACTCTGAATTCACATCTGAAACAACATTTACTAATTCATTCTGGTGATAATTTTAAATGCGACGTTTGTAAAAAATCATTTGCTTCTAAGGAATATCTGAAAAAACATTTACGAATTCATTCAAGTGAAAATAATTTTAAATGCAATGTTTGTGAAAAATCTTTTACTCCGAAAAGGGATTTAAATAAACATATATTGATTCATTGAGATGAGAAGAATTTTAAATGCAACATTTGTAAAAAATTATTTACTCAGAATTCACATCTACAAAGAACATTTACTAATTCATTAAAGAATTTCTATTAAACGGAAAATATTCGGTTAGAATAAATGATGTTTGTTTATAATCACTTTCAATTAATTAACGAGTTCCTCAAGGCAAGTTTGTCAATATTTAATATAAGAAATTGTAAGCAAAACGAATGTAATTAAATTTTATTTTTCTGCTATTGTGTTTTATTCATTCATAAAAATAGTTAAAATGGTTTATTTTAAACAGATTTTTAGCAGCAAAAATAATTGTTTCGCGCTTGCTTGAGAATGGCGGGTAATTTTGAAGTTCTTCAAGGCCATGTTGGCAGCGCTGGGTTGTCAGTTTCTTTTCGATAGAGCTTTTTAGTTGGTCACTAGTAAGCACGTGACTGCAGATTCATGTTGTAATTGATTAACAAGCTGTCATTGCGGTTTCTTGATGTTAGAACAAAGGCACCTTTAATAGATCCAAAATGGGTTAAAATTACATAACCACAATAAACAACAAACAGAAATAAACTTAGCAACTAATAATGTATATGAAATTGAATTGAAATTTTACATAATACCCTTATGGAATATAAATGCCAATTAGTAGTAGCGCAGCTACTGCCGTAAGATGAAATTTGATATATTTGTCTTATTAATTAATTACTTGACACATTTTAGGACAAGAAAAAGGCCTTTAGGTTGCAAACCACAGTTAAAAGCATTGATCAAAATGAGCGACAACCTGAAAAAAATCTCTTAAAAATAGGTCCAGCACTGCCAGGGAGAGATAAACGTAGTTTCTATGTTAGATCACATAGTACATTGAATGCAGCTGCCCTATCAAAAATACATGATACTCCAGTTTTTTGCGAAACAGTTGTATTGCGAACACATTCTGATGGACTGTTACACGTATCACGAGTACAAGAAGAAAAAGAAACACATCCTGACAGAATAAGTTTAGATAGACGTGGACTGACCTCAATTCCAGTAATTGATGGAGAACCGAAGCTCAGACTATTATCCATGCAACATAATTTAGTTACTAGTTTAGAAATGATAAGCAAACAGTCATTTCCAACTTTAGTTTTTCTAGATATATATGACAACCAATTAGAGCAAATTCAATATTTAGATAAATTGGCGAATTTAAGAGTGTTATTAATGGGTAAAAACAGGATTAAAAAAATAGAAGGATTAGAGAGCCTTTCTAATATAGAAGTTCTGGATCTTCATGGCAATCAAATAACTCAAGTTGGAGGTTTAACAAACTTAACAGGATTAAAGGTACTCAATTTAGCTGGAAATCAGTTAAGAAATATCGGTGTCAAGGATATACAAGGTTTGCTTTCTCTTCAAGAACTGAATTTACGTCGAAATCGACTTAAAAAGTTACTTGGATTTGCCGAAGTTCCCAATTTAGTTAAATTGTTCCTTAGCAATAATGACTTGCAATCGTAAGTATTACTTAATATTAATTCATAATCATCCCTTTTCAGTAAATAATTTTTGGACATAATAGACATATTCCTCTGCTCTCATTGTACTTAATAATAGTTATATTTCTTTTTATCTGATAATTAAAAAAAATAAAGACTAACTATTTGGTAAGATTATATAACAATATTACAAAATAGTAGGTAGGTACTCAATGTTTTTGGAAATGCCTGTGAATTATCCACAAGTGTTAATAATTTAAAATAGTTAGCAAACATTAAAAAATTATAAATGACATTAAGAATATCAACTAATTGATTTAGGTAACTGAATTAGCAGGTCTTATCTCCACACTATAAGAAGAGTTATAATAATTAATTTTTAATTCAATATTCTACTTAAAAAATAAAACCAAATATTTTTGTTTTACAGTATAGAAGATATAAGTAGCTTGGCCAAATCTTCAAATATTAAAGAAATAACTATAGACAATAATCCAGTATTATTGGGAGGAGACTGTATTTCTTTTTTGGTGTCGTACTTACCTCTATTAAATAAACTCAATTCAATGCAAATTACAGAACAAGTTCGAAAAGCCGCAATGGCTTGGAGAAGAAACAAGGAAGTGTCAAATTCCACATTTATGGATCTTACAAATGATGTATCGTTTACCTGCAGGCGAGAAGAAGTGATTTCAAATGCAAGGATAAACTGGGAGTTTTTGCGTTCACAAACAAAATGTTTAGCGAATAACGGTAGTGTGGTCGAGAAAAGTCTAAAAAACCTTAAACCAGATTTAGAGTTTATTATGACCCCACTTAGGAAATCGACTTCTACAAATCCGACGAGATCGATTAAAGCGAAATCGTCCACCAAAGTGCCTGTCTTACCTGATAAAAAATTAAATCTTTTAAGAACCTCTTCTCAAGATACTGAAAATTCCCAAAACACATCATCGTCTAACAACTCTATCAATGAATACTTTAAGCTGCCTCCAATATTAGTACCGATTATAACTAAAATGGAAGATAAACATGATTTTAATAAAGAGGGAAGTATGAAAGTCTCCGGTAGTCTTTCTAGCATTGGGCCAAACATAGACAGTTCAGTGAGCTCTGTCGCAAGTAGCAGTGAAGTTGACGCTGCAGAAACAACATGTTCCTGCATTTCCAAGGAATCTGATTCAGATTCTGACCCCGATGTGGAAATAGCGACCGAAGAATTAATTAAGAAAATTCCTGTTGAGTAAGTTTTACTTTTGTCTGAGGAGAAATTTAGTAAAAGTTGAAAATATATACAGCGCGCGAATAAGCCCTTATACTCTCAAAAAGCTTTAATAAAATTGAAAAAAAGTTGTAGATCCGTAAATTGTGAAACCTAAGTGTGAAACATTTTTGTAATCAGTAATTTATAATTTAATACCTTTCAAATAAGGTGTCACCTGTTGCACTTCCATTTAAAAAAATTGAAGTATGTCGCGTGAAGGATGGAATCTTTACACATATATAATACTTTTAGGGAATCGATAGTAAAGCCTGTCGATGTTGACGAAACACGAAGCAAAAATTGTTGTTCTACTGACACTTCCAGTGTACTGTCTGGATCAACTACTTCAATTATATCAAATCCCAGTAACTCAAGTGGTGAAAATGTAAGTAAAACATTAACAAGGAACATTAGAAGCGCAGTTCATGGGAAACCACTATCTTCTAAAACTAACGTCAGGGCTGTTACCGCGAAAATTAAAAAACAATCTTCTCCGGCTCTTCCTAAAGACAGAGAACAAGGTAAGTTACATTTTATTATTGGCTCAATACAATTATTAAAAAAAGTCCTTCTTGCATTTTGTCTAACATCAATTTTTATTTAGTACTTAAAACATTTTTGTAATTTTCAGGAGGAGATTACTTAATTGAAATTTGCGGCAGACATTTGAACGTATACGGGCAAGGAGCATTGAGATTTATCGACAAAATCTGGAACGTCAATAAAGCACACGATGTCACAACAATTAAATTTAACTACGTCAATTTCAACAGCGTCGTCAGTGTACTCGGTAAAGTAAAACACAGGTTTCCAAATGTTGGACATTTCGTCTTCAAGGAAACAAACATCAGTTACTTGGGACAACTGAACGCTCTATCAGAAACGCAAGGTTTAACTTCTTTGTACATCGATTCTGACGGAAACTCAATCTGCGAACAAAGTTGGGAAAGCTACGCTATTTACAGACTAGCACATTGGGGATTGAAAGTTATAAATAATCAAGAGGTATGTCATTTAGAATTTAGAACATGGCCAATTTAGTCTCCCCCCCGCCGAAACCGCATCTGAGAGTAAAAAAAAAATTTACACTCGGCATCTCCTTCAAAACCGCCAAAAAACACCCCTAGAGGGATTAAACGCGCTTTACAAGATTTCCCTGTAGAAAAACACACTTTCCACCCATTTTCAAGGATGCTGAGCACGGTGGTGATATTGGTTAAAAATACAAGGAAAATGAAAATGACTAGTTTCCAAAATATAGTGTCTTTGATTCTATTCCTTTTAAAAAGTTGTAGTGATTGTTTTTATTTTATTAGCAAAAATTATCGAAACCGTGTGATTTGAACTACTAACGTAATTTTGACCTGTTTTGCCGTCTAAGACACTCAACTTTGTTGAACATCAAAAATAAACGTTTTTAGATAACAGAAGGTGAAATCAGACTCGCTAATGAAGAATATCAGGGTTTGAGTGATTTAGTTCTGTGGTCTTTACCCAATACTCTTCTACAACCGTTACTAGTTCGTATGAGAATTGAAATAAATGGCAGTACCTCAGAACAAGACATTAAAAAATGGCTACTCACTGCAAATCCAGAATTAAGAAATGTTATCAGTAAGGAAGCACTTCAATGGAAAAAACCCTCACTATCTCAGGTAATTTAAATTTTATCATATTTATTCTAAATAATAAAAGTCGATCCTGTACACTAAATAAAAATTAAATTTCTAATAAAAATAAAAACATGAGCATACACGGTTATTCATTCATCGAATAACAAATCCCTCATGAGTTCGTTTTTTGAACAATTGCACATATCTAAGCAACAATTAACTGTCTTACTCTTTTTACATTGTAAATTGTTGTTAGCCTGTTCAAAGATAACATTAAATATGAAGTGTCGCATTTAATTATACAGTCAACTTTGGTCTTGGCTAGTCGTTGGCCAACTATTAAGGCGATTAGGGTCGGAACAGCACAATTCCTGTCAAATCATTAAATCAGCTAAATAAAACAATTTGAAAAATTGAATGTATTCCTGATTCTAAACTTTCGTTTATTTTAAGTTAATATGCGGTAATTGTTTTGAGCAGTGTATCTCTTTAGAAACTTGTCCCTTAATTATTAAATAAATTTTGTTTCAAAAATTGCAGGAAGAAAATGTAATGCGACAAAAAGCAAAACAACACATTTCCCAACTATTGGATGACACGGCAAACGCCGTAAATAAATTGGTGATGTTGAATGAACAATGGCCAAGTATATTGCATAACTTCGTTCAGAATACCTTATTGGATTATTCACAACTAGATTTGTATATGAAGCAAAAAATGCAAGAATTGAGTAAGTGATACACACTGCCATTTAATATCTTACAAATTTTAGATTTAAGCACTGTTGGCACAGTTATTTATTTTGATATAAATATGTATCAATTTCTGTTGTAATTAAAAATACTACGAAGAATTACATTTTTTTAAAAATATATTTGTTGTTTTATTTTATGTAGTTCTTTCCAATTCACTTTTTAGTGAAGAAAATCTGTATCAGAATGTATTCCTTCCAGTTTCAGGCCCGTGCGAAGGGGTTGGAATCCCCCCTCAAGAATCCTTCACAAAGTTCGATATACTATAATTAATCTAATAAGTCCGTCAGGACTCCTTTTTTTTTCTTGGAGGGACCATCTTTTTTTAATTTGCAGGTATTCATGGGTACATTCACCCCCGAAAATTTCAGCTGTCTGAAATTTGTAGAAGGGCGGGAAAACGGTCTCAAAAATGTGTTTTTTTTTTCGCCGATATTTCCGAAAATGTGACACTTAGAGAATTTTTGTTTGGACGAAAATGAAAATCAGTTCATTACCTACAAAAATTGTTACCTGTATTACATTTTTAGTTTTTTTTTGATGGAAACCTTCCAAATTTTTTAAATAAAATCTGCCTAAATTGTCGTTATTTTATTTTTAAATAAATATTTTCAAGAATTTTTTTAAACAAATGTTATACAAAATACAGTTTCCTTGTAGCTCTATAAATATATTAATTATTGTGTTAACTATTTTTTAGGTTCTGTTCTGCTTCTGCTATTAGTTCATCTATTTCTTCAATGGTATATATTTTTTTCCTTACAGATGTACCATTTGAAAGATTTACTTTATCCTAAAATAAAATACAGAAATAAATATTTTGGGTTAATTAAATATAAATAAATATGTTATTACCCAAAACTGAATATATTCTGGAGACATTGATTCTAGACACAACAAACGATTTTCTATTTTTTTAAGACGTTCATAAATGTTTTTTGTAGTGGGTTTAGACAAACTCAATTGCTCCTCTATATTTTGAAATCTTTCTTCTACTCCATTTGAAGGAATATATTTTGTCAAGTAATCAGAATTGGTCTGATCCCTATAGTGGTAGGAATTTAACACGCGGTCCACTAAAAATAAAATTATTACATTTTCTCAGCCGACGATATATATTTAATGTAAGAGATTCTTATGCAATATTTAATTGTACCTTGCAAATGACTTTTAGAATCTTTTCTTTTTAAAACTTCTGCATCAATTCTCGCACAAGTAAAATCAGAATTTCTATCAGTATGGCAAAATTCTCGTATGTTATTTATATTGATTTCGTTTCTTTTTCTTTCCATAAATTTTTTTATCCTGCCTTCAACTTCTTCGTTTGTGGCCTTAATTTGAATTAAATGGGGAAGAATTCGAGGAACTTCAACAGATTGATTTATTTCAAATTTTCTGTGGGAATATGTTTTTGCTAAAAATAAAACACAGCTTGTAAAAAATGTTTATTTGGAAATATAAATAGTCAAAAGCCACAATTTAAAATACAAAATAATATAACAATAACATTTTATTTTTTAATATTTTTTGCAAATCTTTAGAGTATTAAAACAGTACTAATAAATCTTTGGTTATTTTGCAATCTCATTTAACAAAGGATATTATTTGATTTTAGGTACAATGTAAACAAAAATAATTAATTTGTTATTAGAAACGTCAAATAATATCAATAAATATTTTTATTAATGTAACTTTAAATATTATATATATATATATATATATATATATATATATATATATATATATATATATATATATAAAAACACTTTCTTTATATAGAAAATATTATTAAGAGATAAAAAGATCTAAAAATGTAAATATCTAAATTAAACCTTTGGTTTTTGTTTGATCAAGGACAACTTTAATAAGACTAATTATAAGCTTGTATCTTTAATTTTTATTGTTAATGGAAGACCACGCACATTCTTTATTCTCTTTCCATTTTGGTTCAGCAGAGTCGGCATAATATTCCTTTTTCCAAATAGGAACTGATTTCTTTATATTGTCAATACAAAATTCAGTTGCTTTAATTGCATCGGCCCTGTGAGGTGAAGATGTAGCAATAATTATACTAGATTCTTTGATAGGAACCAGTCCTAATCTGAAATAAATATAATCTGTAATCCATTTCTGTATCTCAGTTGTTTGTCTGTATATTCCTCAATTATTTGAATTAATAAAACCACTTATTTTAATAAATGTTTAAATATTCTCGCCTTTGAACTCTCTTATGAAAGTCTAACATTATAAAAATAAAGCATTTTTTATATAATTGGTTTTATAAATAAAAAAAATTGAAGAAACAAGATATTTAAAATATCAATTAAGAATGAAACTGCAAAGTACTTATTACAATATTCAATTCCAAACAACAAAATTAGTATTTTTAGCAACCTATTATTAGGTACATTTGAAGACAAAATTAATTTCAAGTTAAATTATCGTTATTATATTGAGGGACATCTTAAAAGGATTACTTAAGTGTGAAGAACAAAAAACATGTATTATATTGTATTTGTAGTGATTGCTTACCTATGAAAAATTGCTATATTTTCTATGGTTGGCCATTTTTCCCTAATTTCATTACATATTTTTTCCATGCACTTTAGACCCATTGATTCGTAAGCTTCATATTCTAATGTATTTACTTGTTTGCCTTCGAAATTGTCTCTTGTCGTCCCAATGAAAATAGATATAGCACCACAAGAATTTGAGCTTACCAAATCAGTTATAACTTCAAGGGACAATTTTTCAGGAGTTAGTTTTAAATAATTCATTTTGCTCTATCCGCCACTTAAAGGAGGGATAACTGCTAGTTCGTCACCAAATTTTAAAGTAACAATTTCGTCTGGTTGTGAAAAATCTTCATTGATTGATAAAATAATTTGATTTCGTAATTCCTTTAAAGAGTAATAATCAACAATTGTATCTAACAATTTTTTGTACGTAGTAGGTGTTTCAACATTTAAATTATCAGTATATTTACCAACAACTTCTCTTGCTTTAGCAAAAAATAAAATTTTTACGTTAACAACTGTAGGTGCATTCATAACAAAACCACACAAATCTAACCACAAAAATAAATGTTCACGTGACAGTGACACTAGCAGGGTAGCCAACTTATAATAATAAACTTAAAAATATATTTTATATACGCTAATTCAATATGTATTTGTTGCCAAGTAGACGTGTCAACTAATGTCAAAAATACATTTTAGCATTGAACTCGAAAAACACGGAAGATAAATTTGAAAATATAGAAAGTAGTCAAGGTTGATTTTGAAAGTGCAAATATTTTAAAACTATTACATTTTATATGTAACATATTGTTTTCTAACAATGGGTGCTAATGGGGTAAGAAACTACTGAGTTAATTCAACTTTAAAACTTCTTAAACATATACATTTTATATCGCCAATCGGCTTACTTGTTTACTTGTTATTAAAACATCCGTAAATATAAAATGCTTATAATTTTCAATAACAATATGTTACAAATGCAGAATAATACTTGTAAAAGAAATATTTAAATTAAAAAATGTTATATGTAGCGAATAACAAGAAAGTGTAATATTTTGTTAGAATGTAAAGTCAATATTATTTCAAAATTAATTATACTTATTTAGAATTATTTATTTACAGCTTAACGATTTAATTAGTAAAATAACACATGTTAAAATCCCAATGTTACTTTTTTACATTTTGGAACCAACAATCACATATAAACAGCCAGCTTTTAATTTTAGCTATGATTACTCTGGCAGTCAGGCACAATTTAAAAAATTATCTTAATATGGTATATCTATTTACCCTTAACGTATGCGCATTTCCCATTAAAACACCCTCAATATTTTCCCTATTAAGTGCCAAATATTGCAATTTTTAAAGAGCAATAACTAAGTGGCATGATGCCTTCCTCGTTTTTTTACATAATCTTAATAATTATCTCAATCTGATTGACGGTAAAATTATTTAATATGAAGAGAGGAAAGATAGCTAACTTTCTGGGCTCTGAGAAAATACTATTTTTGAAACGAACTTGCATTTACGTTATGTCCCCGGGTCAGACTCCGAGTTTGTTAAATAAAATTGAAATCTTATCAGTTAGATTGATTATATCCTGTATCACCTAAATATAGGCATATTTTGTTATAATTAAAAAACATGTATACTCAGGAATACAGTTTAATCAGTATAATCTAGTCATTATCATGATAATAATCTGTAAATATTGGTAAGTGGTTTAAAATATCATTTTATGAGAAGTTTATCATCATTAGTTCGTTGAATTTTTCCAATTAATATATATCATTAAACTGAACAATATTTGTGTAATGGGAAATAGTTGCCGTACGAATTATTTACAGGTATATAATCATTTTCTCGATAACAATCTCACTCTACTAGTAATTTTGTAGAGAAAATATGCTTTTTATTTAGGTATATTGCAGTATTTTACGGATATATGCAAGTTACTTTGAAACAGCAGCTCAGCATTACAATACATTCAAAAAATAGCTAAACACAACTCCTAGAATTAATAAATTCCTAGCACAACAGAAAACGTAGCTGTATTTTAACTATCTTTGTAAAAAACTAATAAATTGTGTTTTATTTTTATAGCATTCCATTGGAGATGATGAGGATCTCTATGATCCAAATCTATTAAAGAATTTAGATTGGAGCAGGGCAAAATCCAGCTTAAATCCAGAAATAACAAATGAAAACCCTGGAGAATCATGGATTATAGTAAGACCTTTGAGAATATCAGATTACGACAAAGGTTTTCTACAAATGTTATCTCAATTGACAGCTGTTGGTAATATTTCAAAAACTAACTTTGAAAGTATGTATTTTCTTTTAAATTGATTGGCTAATATTAACATGTTTTATAAACTGAAATTTTATAGCGCAGTTTTGGAATATGAAAAAATCTGGAGGTTATTATGTAACAGTGATTGAGGATACAAGAAGTAAACAAATCATTGGTTCTTCTACCTTGATTACAGAATTTAAGTTTATTCATGATTGCGCACTGAGGTCACGATTGGAAGATGTGGTTGTAAATAATACATATAGAGGAAAGCAACTAGGAAAATTGTAAGTTGGGATTTTGGAATTTAATGTTGTATAAAACATTTTTCTTTTTCAGGATTGTATTAACTGTAACTCTTTTGGCAAAAAAATTGGGATCTTATAAAATGTCTTTAGATTGTAAGGATAATCTCATTGCATTTTATAAAACCCTTGGATACAAATTGGAGCCTGGAAATTCCAATTCAATGATGCTCCGTTTCGACACGATAGATCCGTCCTGACAATTAGCCGCCAATACTACCCAATCAAAACTTTAATATTTTTTTGGTCGAATATTATTTTTTTTAACGGAAAAAATGAAATAAAAATATGACTCTGTCCTGTGGTAGTATTGGTGCTTCGGATATTTTTATAATTAAGTTCATTGTTGTCAATTTTATATTATTAAAGCTGCCTTGCAAATTAATAAAGTATTTCCTTTAATATTAGCTGGTAAATCCGAGGAATCAGAGTAGATTAACTGTCACCTGGTATAGTGGTATAGTAAGAACAGGAGATATAGTATCCCCAATTTATATCAGTTTTGTATTGTAAAAAAGCAATTTAAAAATGTTTGCTAATATATTTCAAAAGGGTATACAAACAAACCCATACTTGGGTGTATAATTTTATTTTTGTGTTTCCTAAATCTATTGAGCTTTAAAGTTTATTTACAATATATGATCAATGTTCGGTATTTTCTACCTTCTTTTCTAATTTTCTTCCTAATAAATCTGTTTTGCTAGGTGGTTTACTATCAACATCTGATTCTGAACTACCTTCATCTGAAGAAGAATCTTCGTAGCATCCAATTCCTGGTAATATTGCAATACATTTTAATCCTGTATTTTGAGGATTTGCTATTGCTGCATCTTTTGTTGGTGCATCACCTATTCCTAAAACAATGCTTTTTAGCATCTAAGCATTTTTTGAACAATTATAAATTAAATGATTTAAATTATAGTCATATTTGATATTATATATAAATTTTTAAGTACAATAAAAAAATTGGTTAATAAAAATAAATTACCTGTTGCATCAACAGAAGTTCTTTTTCTATTCGGTTCTAAAGAATTATCACCAGTCTCGCTCATTTTTCTCTTTTGACTTTCCGGTTTTTTGATAACGACACCTTTCATTAATTTTTGTTGTATATTAGGTAGTTTTTCTTTCTTTGTTTTATTTACTACGATTTCAGCTTGAAGCCTTTCATCCATTGATTTCTCTTGCAATATAGATACTCTATTACGATAATCGAGCAATTCTTGCTCTTCTTCTAATTCCTTTCTTCTATCTGCTTCTGTTTTTTTTCGATCAACAAGGTCAAGAAATTCTATTTCATCATCATCTAACCCTTTAATCATGTTCTCTATGAAAAGATAGTTACATCGTTTTATTTAGTTATTATAAAATTTAGGGAAGTTAAACCATTGCAACAACAATTTAATCGGTCAAAGCACCTACATTAAATAAAGATAGTGACGATGTGATTCTAAATAACTTATATTTAATGGGTCTCACATTCTTTATTATCTTATATCACGCAAAAAAGTATCAATACCTATGACATTGCAATAGTTCAATTTGAAAGATTTTTAACATTTAGATTTAACTAGAAAATTGCACTTGCAAAGTTGTATGCAGAAATACCAAAAGTATTAATTTTTTAACTCTATTTTTTCTCAGTTTTTTAAAAGGAATGTGTAATAAAAATTATTACTTAATTTATGAGCCTCCTCATACTCAAGGTCCTTTTTTTGTTTCTGTTCTTGCAATCTATCAAATAAACTTCGATTATCATATGGCTCTTCTGGTCTCACTAAAAAGAAACATCAAATTTAAAATACAACTGGACAAAATTTAAATGGGTTTTTAATTTATTTTCTGACATCTAGTGACATATTAGAAGTATATTGTAAATCACGATACATCTGATTTCTTTTAGAGAGACATTTAAAAGCGTAATTTGTCCAATTAGTATGCATTGCAAACTTGTGCACAAATAATTTTTATTGCGAGATACGTCTTTTATAAAAAGAACTAAACCGATAATTAGGTTTAGGTGATACTTATTTGAACTTCCTTTATTAGACTAACCTAATGGTTCATCAACCTTCCGCACCTTTTCCCATTCTTCCTGTCTCCGTTTTCTTACTTCTGCTGCTTCCGATTCGGTAATAAAACCTGAACTCATGTTTCTGGTTGATTTTTCGTGTTTTTTTATAAATTAAATGCTTTTGTGACCAACAAAACCAATTATTTTAGAAACTAAACATAGAATGATTGAAATTTAATCCAAAAGTTTAACATATTACAAAGACTGAAGTATTTTTAGGCGATTTGTTTGATTTATTTTTCAATTACAACGTTGATAAGTGACATTGACAGTAAATGACAAATGACATGAAAAAGTCACAGAGGACATGGCAACACAGTAAGAGAGGTTTTCATTTAACCTGTAAGTTAGTTTCTTGTTATTTGGCAAACATTGAATAAAGATGGATATACAATAATTTTTTTATAGAAATAAAGTAAAATATATAGGTTGTACAGTTATTCATTGCAAAAATAAAATATAAAGAAGACTTAAGGTCATCGATATTTGAACTCCAAAAATTTTTTAGAAATTTGACAAAGTTGGGTAGTAACCTCAGTGAAGCTGATAAGAACTACGCGTTTTGAGTTTTGGTATCATTGGCACCACTATTCGAAAAAGAGGTCCGTTCGTTTTGCATTAGTTTTGATAAAAATTCCTACGCGAAGCAAATATTTCGTTTTGTTTGTCATCTGTCAAACTCGCGTCCTTTTTTGACCAAGCAAGATCTTGACGTAAATACGTGTTTATTTAAGTTTTGCCAGTTATTTTGTGAAATTTGCCATTTCAGAACGAAAAATGGCAACTCGTGTTTTTGTAGGAGGTCTTACTTACAAAATTCGTGAAAGAGATTTGGAAAAGTTCTTCAGAAAATATGGAAGAATAAAGGAGGTCTCCATGAAAAATGGTTATGCTTTTGTGGAATTTGATGATCATAGAGACGCCGATGATGCTTGCTATGAATTAAACGGTAAAGAGTTAATGGGGGAAAGGATTACAGTTGAAAGGGCTAGAGGAACACCCCGCGGAAGTGATCAATGGCGGGGAAGCGGTAGGGATAGAGGTTATGGTCCTCCACGCGGTAGAAATGATAGTTCAAGAGCTCGCGATAAATATGGACCTCCAACTCGTACCGAATACAGAGTAATTGTCGAAAATTTATCAAGTCGCTGTAGCTGGCAAGATTTGAAAGATTATATGCGTAAAGCTGGAGAAGTAACATTTGCTGATGCTCACAAATTAGTTCCAAATGAAGGAGTAGTAGAATTTGTATCCTACAGCGACATGAAAAATGCAATTGAGAAGCTAGATGATACTGAAATTAATGGTCGTAGAATCAGAGTCGTTGAAGACAGGCGTGGTTCAAGGAAGAATAGATCCGTAAGTCGCAGTCGTTCTCGTTCCAGACGTCGTTCCAAGTCAAGAAGTGGAAGTCGTAATAAAAGTCACTCTAAGTCACGCTCTAGATCACATTCCAAAGACAATAAACGGAGATCAAACTCGAGATCTGAAGACAGAAGTTAAGGTCGTTCCAACTGAATTTTCCACAATGTATGTTGTGTAAACATTAAATTTAAGTTTAATGACATATATCTGATTTGTATGACTTCGTTTTTCTTCATTATTTCTATGTTCCGTATTTGTGTGGACAATTTTTATTTTCATAGTTTTTTTTTGTTGTATCTTGTAGGCATCTTATTAAAATTAAACATTTTTTCTGTATTTGACTACAAATTTTAGTATTTACCAAGTATTACCTGTAACTGTTTTAACAACTAACATTCAGTAATGTATAGAAATTTTTAAAAAAACCACTGAAATTCACCTTAAAACTTTAAATATTTATGGTTTTATTTTTGTTATGTAACCAACCATATTTTCAATCAAAATTGTCCTATACTGCTTGATCTATAAGTAATAATTGACTGTCCACATTTGATCCTGTCTGAGAACAAAAACAATTTATGATGATATGAAGTTGAATTTGTATTGATTAAATAACACTTAGTATTTTAAAGGGTTTAACATTTTTAATATTGCAGCATATTAATTAATATAAAAGATATTTTTTTGATAAATACGTCAAAGTATGTCTTAATTTCTTTTTTGTAATAACTAGACGTAAATAAAAAATCTTTTCAAATTTGTTTTATTATTGTTAAAAATTGCATATGGTTTATAAAACGTATTTATTAAAAAAGAAAATGTTTTTTTAAGAAATGAAGTTATTTGACAAAATTGAAATGTATTAGTAAAATTTTTAAAAGTATGCTTATAGAGCAAAAGGGTTGTTATCTGTTGATAATTTGCTGAAATTCCAGATATTCTTATATTAATTGTATCACATTTTAGAATTTCAGATATTAAGGCAGTCCTAATCCTGATTAATCAAGAAAATAAGTGATTTGGGTTAGTTTACCCTTGCTTAGTATGACGACCTCCCTATTTGTCAATTGCAACAGCCTACATTATTAATAGAGACAGAAGTAGTTTGATATATCAAAATCTAATATTTAACACATACCACCAAAAAAGTTCCTGTTCCATTTAGTATTTTTACTACAGTAATTTCTTTCAATACCTGGATTTCCACATCGTTAGTAGCCAAATATTTCTATCCATCTTTCAGTCAGTAGAGAGAGTTCAGAGAGAATCCCTATAATAACAAGGCTGGAATGGTTTCCAACATCAGATAGTTCCTCTATCCCTTTGTATCCATCTAGAGAATAATTCCTGGTTCTAGCATAATTGACTAAAATCAGGTATGGTATACACAGTACTGATAATACTCCTAAAGTAGCTCTAGGTGCACATTAGAAAAATTTTATATTGCAGGTATAGTAACTTAAGTGTACAAATGATGATTCCGGTTACATTTAATTACCTAACAACAATATTTTCCAACACTTGGGTTTCCTCACAATTAGTACCAAAAATATTGCAGCAACTATCCTATCCATCTTTTGGCCAGTAAAGGATATTCAGAGTCCCTAAAATCACAATTTTTGGAAATAATTCCCACATGACAGATGTTTATTAATTCCTTTATCCCATCTACAGAAGTCCTAGTCCAGCATGGTTGCAACAATTCTACATTTTTTTGTTGGATGTAAAAAAATAAGATGGAAGAGGGCAGCTAAATAAATTGTACATTTTTACTTGTAAGACACTCAAATATAATAATTTTTCTTAGAACATCGCAGGTTGTAAGGAAAATATACAATAGAATGAATGAATGATAAAGTATAAAATATGAAGTTAAAAAATATTTGTTTCCTTCAATATACATTTCAGAAGTAGGTGTTTAAACTTGGTTGATTTCTAAATTACATTGAGAATAGGTTAAAAAAATTGTACAAACATTTTCCAGTTCTCTACAGGCAATGGAATTCATGAGAGTATAGATGAGAATACCATTATCTATCTCTATACAGAAAGATGTATCAGTTACTATAGAAGTTCTTAGATTGTTGTGCAATATATCTATTATAGTATATCAAAAAGAAAAGGGTCCAAGCACTGAACTTTGAGGCACTACTCTATCTGCCCTAAAGAACTTTTTACATCACCTACAATTGTTTCAAAGATATGACTTGTAGAATTCCAGGTGTTATTAATTTTTTATTATTTTCTAATGGTAGACTGTTCAAAACAGTTGATAAATTGGCGAACATCCCTAAAGAGTTTTGAACATAAACTAATCATGAATTACTTGTGGACTAATCTTTATTATTATAGACGTCTCTTCCTAAATTTTTTGAATGAACAGAATAACTTGATACTGAAGGATCAGCCTTTTTATCACACCATCTATAACATCTAGTGTTGGTTCATTTTTATAATATCTTTATTCATCCTTTAAGATATACATGCTTTATGGGACAGAGATAAACAAAAAACAATTTATACAGAATGGCCTGGAAAGAGTTTTTGCTAAATAAATTAATTTATTGGTTTTTCGCTACTAATAGACATAAATATCGTTTTTTTATCAAAAAACGAATAAGTGTTAGATAAAAAAGTTTTCTATAACTATGATAATATTTCAGGATTCCCATGAATCCAAAACTCCAAATATTAATAAAAGTGCATAAAAAACCTGTGACATTTAAACCTCTGGCGGATTGAAACACGCAGATGCAGGATAGTAATTTTCCACGAGTGTCAAAATGTGCAAAAGTTTTGGCAGCATTGGAATCTAAAAGTTTTTTGAGAAGTCCATATAGTCGACATTCGTGTGTTGTCTGGTGATTGAAGACATGGCCCAGATATCAACAAAGGAGAAAAGAAATATACTATTAAAACATTTTTGTATTACCACAAAAAATAATATTTTTAAATAAATATATGTACCAACATAGCGCTCTTTTCGTGATCCATTATAGTCCAGTTGTCAGAGAGTTTGACCTCGCACAAAATGTAATATCGATGAAACTTGGCATTTAAGTACTTGAAGGGGTGTAGAAAACGATAAAAAAATCTTTGTTGCTCTAAAGTGTAAGCTAACTACATCCTTTCAAGTACTTAAGTGCCAAGTTTCATCGATATCACATTTTGTGCGATCTTTTGGTCAATATCCTTTTTTGGCAACTGGGCTATTATGCTTTTTTATAGTCCCTTATTTTATGTACTCTCAGATAAATCATTCAACATTTAACTAATCAAAGGTTGTTTAGGAATGGAAGAGTAAGGTTGAAAAAAATGTGGATTTTAATTACATTTTAATAGTATTAAAGTTTACAAGAGGTTCTACATATCTATATTTCTTTGGTTTTTTCGACTTTTGGTTTTGAGGTACTTCTTTAATTTCGACAAAAGGTATTTTGGTGAGATCATGAAGAATATCAACAGGCCTGACTGAACCAAAAAAGTCTGTAATGGGCACAGCATCTGGATTTCGTTTAAAAAGGTCTTTTCTCACACCTACAGTAGATATACAAACACTTTTTGGACACACTTTCAGCTGAAAAAAGTTTACATTATTTTGAATTTCTTTGGCCAATTTAAATATTTATGGGGATAAATGAAAAAGTTGCAAAATTATAACTACTTACAAATTCGCCCATTGATTTATCACTTTGTGGATGGACTTTTTCCAAAAATTCTAGTGCATAGTAAGTATATCTGTCAATGATATATACTCCAATGGATGAATCTACATGATGCTAAAGAAATTAGAAAGTATTAATAAAACTGCTTAAAAGACTTGACTTTTATAAATAAATAATTTAAAAAAAGGAACTAAATAGTAAAAGATAAAATCGCAACTACCCTCTATCAGTAAAAGTTATCATTCATGTGAACACATTTTTAGTTTTATTATACTTACAGATAATGAATCTTCCCCAACTAGACTACTCCCTACTGCTAGAATATTTGGAGAATAGAATCTTTCATACATGGAAGCTGCTTGACATGTATCTATCATAAAGAAGATTTCATTGTACCTTAAAAAAACGTAAAGTCGGCAATTGCTGAGGATAGTGCAAATTCTATTAGATTTTTGGTCATTCAAATTATTTTGTACCTTTGTTTCTGCCACATTTGTTCTAATGCATCAGCCATTTCCTGACTAGTTATTTCTTCAGAATCTTGAAATTTGAGGAAACCATCTCCTCCATGGCCAGTTAAGTAGATTAAAACATTGCTTCCTTCATCTGAAAGCAACTGTTTTGATCTTGGTGTGCCTGGTGGTAACCTTCCAGTCAAAAGCCTTACAAAATTTTCAACTGTCACCTGAAAAAAATTAGATGTTTTATTATTTCTCTTACTGTAAATGTGTAAAAAAAATATTTAATAAATATTTACCTCATAACCCCTATAATCTACTTCTACATCATCTCCATACACATTAATATGTTGGTCAGCATTGTTGAATACAGTGGCTGGTCTGGGGTTTCTAGGATTACAAGCCATATCATCGGCAATCATTAAGATTATTTGACTATCTGGTATTCCAAGACGCTTTACACTTCTATATATTGATAATACATTTGCGACATGTCGATAGTTAAACCAAAATCTACTTGTATCTACCAGTACCGCCCAATTATTTGTGTGGTTTTTATTTGAAAATGACTAAAAATTTATTAATGTAGATATATTATGTATTCTATTTTAAACATAAATTATATTTTACCTGAACAGCTGCAATTGAAAGTAAGAGAAAACAAGCGTTTAGTAAATACATTTTGATTAATTCAAATTATTATTTTTGTTGCCACTGTCAGTCTTTTTGTACCTAACCTTACATGTTCTTCATATCCTCTACGGTTCTAAAAATTTGACCTTTTACTATATTGCATACGTGTTTCCAACGAGAGCAGCCACTAACCTCCTTATATTTTTATAAATGGGTGGCTTACTTTCGAATCCCCCTGATTTACATACTTTTAAAACAGAAATTGTAAGATAATAATTTTATGGTCTAGATTTAGGCGGAATTTATTACGTTTTAAATCTGGTACTTATAAATTTACACGTGTTTGGCATGTGATTTATCGGAAACAAAACTGACTAACGAAGCTAAAAGGCAGAAACCGGTCATAGGATGTCGAATCGAATAAATATAATTCTTAACTCGGCTTTAAGAGTAAAAATTAGTTAATTAAAAAGACACACAGATTTTTTTATTTGTATTTGCGCTATTTTTACATCACAATGTGAACGAAGGTATTTTAAAATTTTTTAAAAACATTTTAAACTGTGAACATGAATAATTTCTTTGAAATAAACATTTTAAGAGTAAATGAAAATTTTAATAAAAAGAAAACAATAATCAACAACAAAATTTTCAATTTATACAACTAATGATTAAAGATTTTTACTTCAACTTATTGTTTTGAAGACAGTCTCTTTCCCTTCGTAATAACTGGCTTATTTTTTATGCTGCCCTTTTTGCGTTTGTTATTCTGAAACAAAAAAAAGTAGTTTACAAAAACAGAACCAGAAAAATCGAAACACTGACAAAAACTATTCTTAAATACTGAAATGCTGTCGGTCAAAATACAGGTAACCTAATTATACAGCCCACCTTTGCCTTGATAGTCATTAGCCAACTATTAAGGCGATTAGAGCTGGAACAGCAAAATTTCCGTCTAATCCCAGACACATATTGCTTGCTTATTCAGTATACAGGGAGGCGCAAATTTAATTGAGCACTATTGGGATTTCGTAAACCGTTATAGATACAAACGAAAGTCGTCAACTTTGGTTTTCCCCAAATATCTCAGAATCCGGACCTGATATTTTAATTTTGAAAAAACCAATCAATTTGTCTTGAAAATACGCATCTTTTTTCCTATTTAACTAACTTTGTATCTTAACGGTTTCCGAAATCTCAATAGTGTTCAATTAAATTTGCGCCACCCTGTATACTCTATATACTTCATTCATTCTTACCATTTTGCTTTTTCTAGTCTTTTTTAATTAATTTTGGTATAAAATATAATTATTGTGGTTTTGATTTTGTGTAATCAATATCTACTCGTCAAAGATTACCATAATTGAGTTATTTTTTTTTTCCGATTTAATAAATGTATAAATTTACCTTTTTAGAGATGTAGTTGTTGGACTTAATAACCCTATTTGCTACAGGAATTCTGGGTCTATTGAATTCATCTGGTTTTTTAACCCTACAACAAGAAACGATTTTTATATTACATTCAGAAACAATATCGATGCAATTTATTTACCTGTAAACCCTCACTAACCAATGTTCTGTCGTATATGCTTCTTCTAAGTAAGTTAATTGGAAATCTTTGTTACCAATTACAGCATTTCTTGTACGGTCAAATCCTGCGGGACTCCTATAATCCAATTTGAGATCCCCAAAACGATAGTAACTCAATTTGTACATTAGGCAATTTAACAATGTTGGCGAACCTTCAGCATCTATCCTGAATTCTCCTTGTTCGGTAAAGTAATCGCTTTCCTGAAAATATGAAAGAGTTTTATTATATCAGGTTCACATTTTGTCATTATTAATTATGAATGTTAAATATTATTTAACTCACCCTAATATCTCTTGGATGTTCTCCTTCTGCAATTCTAACCATCCATAAAAATTTATTAATATCGTCACCTGAATACCCGATAACACCTCCAAATATAACTAAAACGTAGTCAACATCTAGGGCTGTCATTATTTCGTATGCAGCAGACTCATTGGAGGACATAGCTTTGCCAACCAATGCAATGTGACTGTTATTCCAAGTATTATTATCCACCAAAGTTGTTCGATTAGCCATTCCGGCTATTTGATATCCATAATCCCACCTATAACAATGAAAATACATTGAGTTTTCCAAATTTCCTCTTTTCTGGACATTTTTAGGACAAAATTAATTTTTTTAATGGTATCAGTAAATATAACTGATTGACTTTAAATATATAGATTTATTAAAATGTAAAATTTGTGTGGAATAACCATGACGAACAAATTTTAGAAACCGTCGATTCTCTTTCTGATGAAGAAAAGTCGAAACGCACAAAAAAGTACACAAACATTGTTTTGTAAAAATTTAAATTGATTGATTTTCCCTAGAAACTATTATTATTAATTCCTTTATTTGGCTCTTTTTTTGCTAATAATATTACAACAAATATACAATTTATAAAAAAAATACGAGTTAGAATAATAAAGAATGCTTACACTTAAAACTAACTAATTCTACAGATTATTGTTCCTGGAGAAATATTCGTTCATTAAATATTCTATGACTTGGATTTTAAATATTACAGAATTTATAGATTCAATTTTCTCTGGAAGAGAGTTATATTGATCTAGACCTTTAAAAAATATTGAGCTTTTAACGACAGTTTCAATATAAAAGTTATTTCTGTTCCGTGTTTGATAATTGTGCACATTAAAGTGATAATCAAGCTTCTCCTGTAGGTAAATCGGAAGTAAACCATGTTTGATTTTATGAATTAAAAAAAAACTATTCCAACTTAATTTAGTTTAGACAAAAATGAATCTTACCAGCTCATTACTGTAGCATCATCTGCGGTATTTTGTGAAAGCCAGAAGTAAGCTTCCCTAAAGTCATCTAGGATTTGCCTTGTCCCATCGCTGCCGTATGAAGCTAAAACTATACTGGGACTAGAATAAGCATTACTTGTAACCCAAGTGCAATGGACAGCAAACAACATAAGCAGTAATAAAATTACGACCGTTACAATACTTCTTAGATTTGGTCCTATGTTATCAGTGTCTCTCGATTGTTCATGCTTCATTTTTGGAACTTTGCCGGCCTGTTGAGAAAAAAGTACGGATGTTAACGTTTGCAAAATGTTCCTTTTTTGTGTATCACTAAAGTAGAACTTACTTTATCATAAAGCCTCTTGCTCGGTGTACTCTGTTCCTCCTCTTCACTGTCTTCATTGCGACTACTATCATCTTCTCTTAAAAATAGTTCTAATAGCCCCGAAAATGCAATACCACTCAGTATACAAACGACGGGTGTTAAAGTAAGCATAAGTCGAACCATAACTCCAGCAAAATAAACAGCACTCAATGCATACAATACAACTGAAAAATTAAAAAAATTGTTACTAATTGTGTTTGCATTAAATTAAAAATAATTACCAAACACTCTTTCGTCATTTATGTTTTTGATGGTATACCACAATCCAGCTGGAAAAGTTGCAATTAAAATGTGTAAGTCGAAAAAGAATGAAAACCAAGTTGTGGGTTGATGTTCGGATACTGACGCGATAATGGGGATGTGGATTTTAGCGTATCCAGTATCCCATAGCGAATAAAATCTGAAATAAAAAATACAGTTGCTCAACATCAAAATATTTGTAAAAACATTATTTTTAATAACAATCCATTTTTTGGGATAAGCAACATTCAAATATTCGCAGACACAACTAATATAAATTCAGGGAGAGCATGATTGTACATCAACTGTATTGAATGTCAAGTCTCGCAAGGAGTATCATCTATAACCTAAGGGAAATGGTTTTATAAAGTCTGGATAACTTAATTGTTGCTGTATTTTTGGGAATATTTGTGGGGTCCATGCAGTAGTACAATAAATTCCAAACACGCGTAATTCGATAGTTATATCAGCTAAAAGATAAAATGACAATTCTTGCAGCGCCTCTACATTGGAAACCTTCTTATATAAACATATAAGGTAAATAACATTATATTCAATATGTATTTTCTTACCTTCCACTCCAAGGAGCAACATAGCCTGTATAAGTAAGTAAAACTACACCTGAAAATACCACACCAGCAGATATCAGTCCACCAAATACAACTAAAGATTTAAACTCCGATTTGGACATCATTGACTGCATGTATTTCAATACGCCAACAGCAAACATCAAAGCGAAAACACCTAGAAAAAATATTTATATATTTTCTTATTACCTAATTATTTTTTTTTGTTGTGTGAAAATTAATAAATAAATAAGATATTAAAATAACACTTCTTTTAGTGTATTTATTCCATTTAATTATGTCAAGGGTTTTGTTTATGCATTTTATTACCTTTTTAATGTTTTATCTTTCATTTATACAGGGTATCCTAAACATTGTAGATAAATATACATGGCGATAACACAAAGTTTTTTTTTATGTATGTTTACCAATAATTTTAAAATGTAGAGCTTAGAGTTCCTTATAATTCGTATCATAAACTTTTTCTTGTAACGCTTAATATAACATAGATATCAATCTTTTGTCGTTACTTATTTTAAAATTATATGAACTGTTCGTGTATTTTTTTAATAATAAAAGAATTTCTTACCTCCTGCAGCCATGTGTTCACTGGTTCGAATAGGTTGAAAACCAACAAATGGAATTTGCATAGAGAAAATCAAACCAAGGATATAAAACGTTGTATAACTGGTGAACAGTCTGTTTGAAAATCTACCCATCAGTAATAACACAAACACGTGAAGTGGTATTAGGTTTATAATGAAAACATATCCTCCCCATGCTGAAACCTGAAAATAAAAAAGGATTTACTTCTACTTGACATGCCATCTATCTTTATATAAGCTAAGGATCATTTTCCAATTTTTTTATATAATTGAGAATTAAGTCTTACCATGTAAAAGTAAGATAATGAGGCGGCAACTGCCCAAAATACGGAACCAGTTTTGACGGACTTGATCCACAGAAAATAAGTGAATTGTAAGGCAAAAATGGCGATTCCTTCATTGTCATAACTACCCGCCACTGAACGGCTAATATAACCAGGCACAATGGCAATAAAACATGCTGCAAACAACCCAGCTCCTGTTGACCATAATTCCTTTGTTAGGAAATATGTGGATATCGCTGTTAGCCCACTGGAAAATAATTTTATAGATAAATTGAACCTGCCTACAGATATCTTCGTTTTCATTTAAAAACTTGAAATTCCAAAAATGTAATAAGCGCACATTTTATTGATGGATCATCCCTATACTCCAATTTTTCACTTTTTTTGAAAATATAAAATGGGAAAATGTTATGGATAGAACATTGAAAGAAAAATTTAAATATATTTTCATGTGGTAATTTTACTCAGCCATAAAAGAGAAAGTAGAAATAAATGAAAAATGTCTATGATAATTTTTTACTAACTATTGTAACCAATCAAATTACTTAATTTAGAGTCATGTGTCAAATTTCATCCAATCAGCTATGGATTACAGCGATAACACCCTACATGTGGTGTTTTCAGTTTGGTGTTTTCAGCAAGTCAAGTTTTTGATTAAAAATTAATTAAACGTCAAACTGACAACTAGTTTAAAAATGTTTAAATCTACAAAGTAAAAAATTATCTTATCGAATACCCCTCGGGCCTTGATAAATCCTCAAAATTTTGTCATAGAGAATCCTTCAAGCGTGTTGCTTAAGGATAATAGCCCTCGGCCTTCGGCCTCGGGCCATTATCAAGCAACACGCTTTCAGCATTCTCTATGACAAAATTATCTCGGTATTATCAAGGCCCTAGGGGTATTACTACTGATAATTTTTTACTAACTATAGTAACCAATCAAATTACTTAATTTAGAGTCATGTGTCAAATTTCATCCAATCAGCTATGGATTACAGCGATAACACCCTACATGTGGTGTTTTCAGTTTGGTGTTTTCAACAAGTCAAGTTTTTGATTAAAAATTAATTAAACGTCAAACTGACAACTAGTTTAAAAATGTTTAAATCTACAAAGTAAAAAATTATCTTATCGAATACCCCTCGGGCCTTGATAAATCCTCAAAATTTTGTCATAGAGAATCCTTCAAGCGTGTTGCTTAAGGATAATAGCCCTCGGCCTTCGGCCTCGGGCTATTATCAAGCAACACGCTTACAGCATTCTCTATGACAAAATTATCTCGGTATTATCAAGGCCCTAGGGGTATTACTATTGAATATCCCATTCATACATTTAGTAACATCTAAGAGTTCAGTATAGACTAAAGGACAAACATACAAATAGATAGGAGAAAACAAAAGCTAAAGATCTAAGAGAAACCCTGTATAGCAAATCCTATCTTAAGAACAAATAATAAGTATGTTTGTAATAGTTGGTAAATGTACCAAAAATGTATTGTTTACTTTTAAAATATTTTCCTGATAAACAAAATAAAAATTTATATCTCTTACATATTTCCAATTGAAATAGTTAAATTGTATAACTGAATATATAAACATTTTAATACTTTTTTGAACTTGCTGTTACTGCATAAAATATATAGATAAGATTTGAAATACTTCAATTTTTATTAATAATTTAGATAAGGAAGCTTTTATGTGATAAAAACCACGTTGTCCAAATTTGGTTAAACTGAAAATTTTCACATTTTTATAAGACTGCTTTGGAATTTGTAATTTGCCTGAAATTGTTTAAATACATAGTCTATTTTTTTGTTAATTCACACAGAAGATAACTAAAATTTTATCCAGTCATCAAAAATACCATCTCATACATATTTTGCTGTACATTGCCTACATTTCATATTCCATAATAAATTTATAATTGTACTTATTTAAAACACAACAAAATGTGTATTTCTCTTTATTAAACGATTGAATCCCATAAAAACACCATTAAAGAGATTCTGCCTAAAAACATACCTCTTCTAATAGAAACGAATAACTCTCCTAATTTATACAATAATTTCAAAGATTCTTGAATGTTTCAAATACATTTTTCGACTATGTATTGTTTTCTTTCTAATACAATTTGTATTTTTTATTTAATGAACTAAGTATACCTTACTGTTTATTTTCAATTTAAGCTATTTTAAAATAAACTGATTCTCACCTGAACACTGGTGCTAAAAATACACATATATCACGAATATGTACATTTATGTGTAGTAGATGCAATATATAATGGATACTGCCAGACGTCAACATTAATCCTGGGTACACAGTACCTCCAACAATTCTCCCCAAAGGATACCATGCTCTTTCATCAAACCAGTTGAGAAAATTATAAAATCCATGTTTTACCATATAGGCAGTTGCTCTGTAATTAAACCTAAAACATAAAAGATTAGATTCATTTCAGCAAATATCTGATTACAAACACATTACCATGGATCAAATTCATGAATTATACTTTCAAATCTAATGACTGCAAATAGACGAGAAGAAAAACCTGCAATACATGCTAGAAGAAGGACTACAAAAATTATTAGACTACTTATTCCAGCTTTGGTGTTTATTTTTGAAACTGATTTTTTCGAACCGGCTTGAACCATTTTTGACAACCATCAACCACCAAACAAAATCATGACACGCACACTGAAATTTTTCTTCCAAGACAAGGAGGTTAGTTATTTTCCAGTCGGCGATTTTTGATTGGTTGAACTGTTGTACACCGAATATGTGTCAAAGATATGTCAACTCTCAACACGCCCTTTAATGGTGTGTTTAAAGACTTGCACTGATTACTCCATGTCGCTTTATGTTTTACTGGCGAAATTGGAACGTTCTGGAGTGCTCTACTGTCATTGTCAATCGATTTATTATCTTGTTTTGTTGTGTAAAATAACCATAACCTATAATTTGTGATTTAAGATCAAAATTAAATTAACCAAAAATGAGTTCAGTTGAAGATGAAAACAGTAATACATCAGATTCTTCCAGCGATGAAGAAGACGTTGAAAAGGTTTTATTATTAAAAATGTTTTCAAACACATCTTCATTTAAAATTTTTGTAGGAACTTCTTAGCAGGGCCAGTGAACTGGAAGCAGGGTTATCGACTAATAAATATAACTATGACCTGCACGTCGAAGTAATTAATATTTACAGAAAGTTAACAGACCTTAATTCACTTAGAGAGGCCTATCAACGGTTTCATGAATATTTTCCTTTGACTCCCAAATTATGGTTAGAATGGATTAGAGATGAGATTAAAATTGCAAATACAAAAGATGAACAACAAAAGATATTGGAACTTTTTGAAAAAGCAGTAGATGATTATCTTTGTTGAGTAATTTTATTTACATTCTGTAATTTAGAATTCTTAATATTTCAAACTCTAAGAAGCAATTGTGAGACATTTTAAAACAAGAATAAAAATATTTAAACTTAATTGACAACAAACATTTTAATAGATCAGTTATTTATATTGAAATTGAATTTTTAGCTGTAGATGTATGGATTGAATATGCCCAGTATTCAATTGGTGTAAGTGATATAAAAACAACACGTGCCATATTGGAAAAAGGTTTGACATCTGCTGGTCTGCATGTCAGTCAAGGTTCTCTTCTGTGGGATACTCTGCGAGAAGTAGAAAATGCTCACATTTCACTTCATCAGAAAGATTCTGAGCAATGGGTTAATCAAGTGAAAAGAGTAGCAGAAGTATTTAAAAGGCAACTTTCTATTCCACTATTAAATATGGAAAATACTTACCTTGAGTGGACAGATTGGTCTAAAACATTACCAGATGGTTTAGTTGATCTAAAACAAGTAGAATGGGGATACAAAAAAGCATTACAGACTTTAGAAAACTACAAACCATTTGAGGATAAAATTTCATCTGCAGAGGAAAGACAATTGTATGATATTTATAAAGAATATATCAAAATTGTCAAAGATCCCTCAACTGTACTTTGTTTGTATGAACGAGCTGTAGTAATTTTGTGTTTATCTCCCAACATCTGGGAAGATTACATTAAATTTTCGTTTAAGATGCAAGAAGTTGTATTGAAGGTTACAAAAAAAGCTTTAAGAAATTGTTCTTGGAGTGAAGACTTATGGATTGCAAGGCTTAGAATTTTGGAAAAATATAATGTAGATGAGAAAGAAGTTGTTACTTGTTTTGAACAAGGTCAGTTAATAGTATTTTAATAGTGTTTTGTATGTTGTATGTATTAAAATGTTGCAAATAAATGAATACTTCTTAATTTTTTTTTAATTGCAGGTCTATCCAACATTAACCCATCACCTCCTTTGGATTTCTGGTTCTGCTTTTTGGAGTATTATCATAGAACTTCTAAGGACAAGACAAAATTAGATAAATTGTTTGAAAAAGCTTTAGAACAAATACACCCTGAGCATGATCCGACATATAAATTGAGTAGATGGTATGCTCGATTGGTTGCCAAGAGAGGAGATATTGCAGAAGCCAGAAAAATTTGGAATGAAATTATGACTGATCCAAATATTAAAGGTAAAACAGTTATTACAGTATATAAATAGAAAGAAAAAATGTATGTAGATATTTCTGTACAAAATTAGGAATATAAAAAGCCTATAAAATAGAAATTTGGACCAAAATATTTATAGTTATATTTCCGATAAAAGGAAACTGTATATGGAGAAAATAATGGACCTATGCCATCGTTAACAAGCTTTTATTTTGCAGGTTCCGCAAATGCTTGGTTGGAATTTACAAATTTCGAAAGGCAATATGGAGAACCAAATCAAGTAAGAAATATTTTTAAACGAGGCTTATCTTCCTGCAAAGATTGGGCACAATATATTGGAGAAGAATGGTTGATATTTGAACGAGAAGTCGGTTCTCTAGAAGATGTTATGAAGTGTTCAGAAAGATGCAACAACTTAGTCAAAAATATCTCCCCCCAGTATTCTCAAACCAAAATGGACTCTTACAAAGCTAATTCAGAAAAGCCAATAAGGAGCCAAAAACGTAAATATGAAAAAGAGGAAGACTTTAATTTTAAGAAACTAAAAGTTTCTCAAGATAGGGAAGTAATTAAAAATAAAGTACCTTCACCTTCTACTACTAAAATTATTGAAAAAGATCCAAAAACTACGGTGTTTGTTAGTAACCTACATCCAAATGTTACGGAACAACAATTAAAGAACCTGTTTCCAAATGCTCTTAATATCAGTATAGTATTGGATAGAAAGGGTAAGTCACGTTGTTTTGGATACCTCCAGTTTTCCAAGGAAGAAGAAACCATGACCGCTTTAGCAAGAGATAGAATTCCAATAGATGGTAGACCAGTTTTTATTTCTGAACTTAAATCTGATAAAGGAGATAAAAAAAAAGATTTTAAATACCCTACAACAACAGAAGAAAACAAATTATTCGTTAAAAACTTACCTTTAACAAAATCAAAGGAAGAAGTCGAGGAGATTTTTAAATTATATAATCCAATTGATGTAAGGTTAATTTTCAAAAAGAATGGCCAATCGAAGGGTATTGCTTACATCGAATTTAAAACCAAACAAGAAGCTCAAAAGGCTTTAGAACTCAACTCGAAGAAGATTGATGATTGTGAGTTGTTTGTAGCTATAAGTGCACCACCACAAAAGAAAACTGTTGACACACTGGAGCAAAACGAACCAATTCGTCATGCAAGGAGTAGACTGCAAGTGCCCATGATTCCGAGGACGTTACAAGTTAAAAATAATCCAGAAAAATCGAAGAGCAATGGAAGTACTGATTCATCAAATAAAGAATCAAAGAGTAATGCTGACTTTAGAAATATGTTTCTTAAAAAATAAGTATGTTTATAATTTAAGTGTTTTTTTTTCTTAAGAATCTTTTAGATTTAAAAAAGTACGTTAACATTAATAAAAGTAAAATAAAAGTAATGAGTTTCATTGTTTTATCAAAATCTGCAAATTATATATTAGACGGGAATTGTGCTAAAGGCTCGTTCAGACTTTACAAGTCACTTGAATTCAAGAGCAATAATTGGTGCAACTTGAAACAAATTGAAAGGTGCGAACATCACTTCACTTGAATTCAAGTAACTTGAAAGGTGCTTTCAAGTTTCAAGTAGAAATAAGGCTCGTGCAGACCTTACAAGTTACTTGAATTCAAGTGCAATAATTGGTGCAACTTGAAACAAATTGAAAGGTGCTTTCAAGCAGAAGTAGAGACCAAGTTAACTTTTGCTTTCAAGTTGGGGACTTGAATCACAGTTGAATAGTGTGAACTGATATTCAAGAGCACTTGAAGTCACTGGAAGCAGTGAAATCACAACAATTGACGCCATTTTTGTAAACTTGAAATGACTTGAATGCAATATTGAAATAAACTGAACGTTCACTTGAATTCGGGTTACTCCTTTCAAGTTACTTGAATAATTAAATAAAAGCAACTTTTTAAATTTTAGCGCTAAACTAGCGGAAGTATAACGGCAACCATGATTATCAAATATTGACCAATAACAGTCTTTAAATTGAATAACAACTACGGATCATGCGCTTTGACTTCCTTCAATTAGACCGCCATCTAACTGTCAACTTGCAGCACGCGTGACAATCGTTTTTGTTTTAAAAGTGAAATTTTTGTAAATGCAACAATAATTTGTATTTTTTTGGAAAAAAGTGGTCTGTTTAAGTTTCAAGAAATCATACAAAGAAAAACTCTCGTCGTCTTTTAGTCTAAGATTAGTTTTCAATTACAGACATTGTTGTTTTGCTGAACCAAAAGTTGGAGGAAAACATTGACTTAGAATTGAGAATGGTAAAGTCTATTGAAGAAAAATTAACATAGAAGTTAATTTTATATCAGTTTTAAGGGGTGCATCTAGTATTACGTAAATATTTAAGTTAGCTTGAGCTGTCAACTATGAAGATGAAAGTTCGTAAGTACATTGTTTATATTGAGAATTTAAGTAATATCATCAATAATTTACTTGTACGCACGTAGTATTTTAATTTAACAAATAGTTTTTAGCTCTTTTCGTGTAACAATTTGCAATTTAATGTTTGTTGAATTTTTAGCGGTTTCTTTACAAAGCGACCACGAGGTAGCCATTTCTGTCAGGTGTCATTTACTGTCACAATAAACGTGCTTTTGATTTTTAAAACTTTAAAAGTTGAGGACTATTATTTTAAGATTTTAAAGAATTTCCTGACAACAATTACCAGTAATGCACATTTATTTAGTAGATACGCAGAAAAAATATTACAATTGTTATTAATATATTGTTAACTAATTTTAATAATGGAATTTAAAAAAAGTAAATGCCAGAGTTGGCAACTTCAACTGTCTGCCAGTAACTTCACATGTTTTAGGTTGTCATGAAAATGTTATTTATTTCTGTTTTAAAATAAAACTAATTTCGTATTTCACAAATGGACCCACTAAATAATTATTTTGCAGATCGTGAGAGGTTTCAATCCGGAAGTAGTACTGATGAAAATGAATCTGGATCTGAGCAAGAACATGAAGTACTTATTTCCCAAAATCAACTTGCCAATATGGTTAATCACAACATTGGTACACCAGTTCGTAAACGAAGAGGAAACCTGCCTAAACATTCGGTGAAGATATTGAAGCGTTGGCTCTACGAACATCGTTACAATGCTTACCCGAGTGATGCTGAAAAACTTACACTCTCTCAAGAGGCGAATCTAACTGTTCTTCAAGTTTGCAATTGGTTTATAAATGCCAGAAGAAGGATTTTACCTGAAATGATCAGAAGAGAAGGCCACGATCCACTGCATTATACAATATCCAGAAGAGGCAAAAAGCTAAGCAGCGTTAATGGGATGGTCGATCAGCCGACAGTCAATTGGAATGGTGATTTACAGACTATCAGAGGAAAACGTATAAGACTTGATCATGACTATGAAGACAGCATGACTTTGATGTATCGTTCTGAAGAAGACAGTCCGAATGAATATGAAAGCTCTAGTCCCAGTGAAGAGGAGAAATTCACTCCCTGGCAAACTGTCATCAGATATGGTGTACAGAAAGATTCTACTCATCCAGCAAACAGGGGGTAAGATATTTGTTTATTTATAAGGGATGTAATTTTATTGCAAATAAAAATTGGTGCTAAAGAAAAACATATATTAATTTACATATATCTTATTCTTTTCTTGTTTTGCTAGGAGCCCTGATGACACAATTGGCAGCAATGATTATTGGAATACTCATCCACAATTGGCTCACTTACCACAGTTGCCACACTCCCTTTCAAATCCAAAAGTACAAGTAATGCCAGCCCACCCCGTAAACGAACTGATGAATGCAGACCCTCTAGCTACTGATGGAGAGGATAAAGACAAATTCAAATGCTTGTATCTGTTGGTTGAGACTGCTGTTGCGGTCCGACAGCGTGAAAAGGAACAAGGGGATACACAAATATAGTTTTGGCCGAAACTTATTAGCCAGAAGCCAATGGTGCCTTTGCTTCCTTTAAAAGCTCAAAACAAATTCACGGTCAAATTTACATTTTTCATATTACATGAAGATGAGTGCCAATTTTATTATTTGTCGTTATGAAGTTGTAGGATTTTTTATTAAGATTGCAAGTTGTGTTGTTTTTTTTTAGTTTCATAATTAGTTTATTAGTATTTTCTTTTATAGTTTGAATTCCAATGTATTAACTACAAAGAGTGATATTAAATCATGTTGGAATTATACATGGATGTTTTAATTTATAATTTTAAAATATATTAACAGGCAATACCACCACATGCTCCAATGCTCCAACTACCAATTATTATGGAAAATTGAAACATTCTTTACTTTTTACTTGAATTAAAATACTTTTTAATGATAATTTGATGCTATTGACTATCCTTTTTTAGAAAAATGAGCAAAACGTTTAGCCCAATTGCCATATTGAACAAAAGCTCGCACAAAATGTGATATCGATGAAACTTGGCACTTAAAGTACTTGAAAGGGCGTAGAAACTATAAAAAAATCTTTGCTTTTCTAAAGTGTATGCTAACTTCACAATTTCGAAAATTTGGTTTTTCCATTATATCTCGAGAAAAAAATTAAAATTTCGAAAAACTAATAGCACCACCTGAAAGAGCGGAAAATTTTACTAAAAATTATAATAGTTATTTAAAAAAAATTGTATTACTATAAAAAATTATTAAAAATGAGAAAGCAAATTCGAAAAATCTACGCGCGTCAAAAATAAAGATTGGGGTAGAAATTTTCCCCACCCCAATTTAATCTATACTGTTCACCCATTTTTCAACACTTTTTCCTAATTCAATGTTTCATCCAAACTTACCTCTATGTGGATTTATTTCTTGTAAAAATTCTCATTATTTGCTATTTCGAGTTTTGGATATTGTATTTTTTAAATTCACGTTTTTACTGGGGGTTTCGTCACTTTCACCTTTTTTCCCACAAATAATTTTCCAACCATTTTTAGTTGTAAGTAAACAAGTTTTTGGAATTCAATATATTTTAGTCAACTTGGGATATGAAAAGAATGAACCTTTCACTAAAAGTTAAAAAATTAAATGAAGCTTTACAAAATTTCTGGACAGGATTCAAATTTCAAACAATTAAATTTTTCAATGTTTATTATTCAACAACAGCAATATTTTATTACAAATTATTTATATTTAATTAAAAAAGTAAATTAGGATTTTTAATTCTCTACATTTTAGAAATTGTTGTAGAAATCAAATAACTTTTCAAAATGTTTATAATCTTTATCATCGACGGTTCTATTTGAAGAAATAAACTTATTAAACGGCATTTCAATCCATATGTCCATGACTTTCTTTGCAACGCTTGATGCTGATAAAATCTTTTGCGATTTTAATGATCCAACTAACGAGTTAAATCTCTCTAGGGTGAATTCAATGTAACTTTCTCGTGTTTGTAATTCTTCAAGCGAATCTAAAATAGTTATTTATGTATCAAGGGCGTAAAACAGGCGTTTATGGACCGCAACGTGTAAGTAAGAGCCCGAGCCGCTAGGCGAGGGCTATTAACACGTAAGGTCCATAAACGCTGTTTACGCCCGAAATACATACAATATTTTATGCACGACCGTTTTAATAGTCATTTATTAATAAATATACAAAATTTTATGCACGACCGTATTAATGATATTTTATTAATAAATATGTTTTATTTCTATTTTTCACCTTTTGTGAGAAGGTTATTATAAATGTTTCAAGTTGGATAAATTTTATACCTCGATATTATTATAACTCACCCTGTATAACAAATCATTTGTATAGTTAAATAAAAATAAGTCTTATTGAAACTAATAAGATGATAAAACAATAATCTATATACCTATACGCGTTACCATAGCAACCAAGTCTATAGGACAAGAATAGGTAGACGCCATTTTTATTTACAGTCGACTTCACGTATTGCAAGTTTCTTAGTATATTTTCGAAGAAGTTTTATATATTTTGTTTATGTAATGGACAGTAGTGACGATGAAATAGTTTCTGGAACACCACCGGAAATTTTTAAAGCAGCAGAAGATGCAAAATTAAGTTTACTACCCGCCAAATCTAAGAGAATATACGATAAGGTCTACGATGAATTTGTTAGCTGGTGCAAATTGAAGAATGTTATAGACGGTAACTATACAGAAAATGTATTTCTTGCATTTTTTCTGGAAAAGTCCAAATGCCGTAAGCCGTCGTCTCTATGGTCATATTATTCGATGTTAAAAGCAACTGTAAATTTGCACAATAATATAAACATCGCTAGATATTCAAGATTGACAACATTCTTAAAACGGAAATCAGACGGTTATAAACCAAAAAAATCAAAAATTCTAACCAGGGAAGAAATAGAATTATTTTTAGTAGATGCTCCAGATAATTTATATCTTATGATAAAAGTAAGTTAATTGTTTTTTTTTATTTTAGACTATTATGTTAATATGATTATTTATTGTAGGTTGCACTAATTTTTGGTATTTTTGGAGCATGTCGTCGAGAGGAATTAGCTAATATTTCAATAGACGATATTCAAGATTTAGTATTGGTAACGATACGAGCATCTAAAACTAAAATTGACCGCATTTTCAGTGTGATTGACAAAGAGCAGGAATCACCAAGTTATCTCGACTTATATCGAAAATATGCTTCACTACGTACGACAAATACCAACCACGGACTTTTTTTTGTGTATTATCGTAATGGAAAATGTTCCAGTCAGGTGGTTGGAAAGAATACATTTGGTCAAATTCCTTTTAAAATGGCAACTTATTTAAAATTGCCTACTCCAAAAGACTACACAGGCCATTGTTTCAGACGATCTTCAGCAACTTTGTTAGCTAATGCAGGTGAGGATATCCTTAACATAAAGCGACATGCTGGTTGGAAGTCTACAACGGTGGCAGAAGGTTATATTGAAGATTCTGTGGCAAATAAAATGAAAATCGCCAAAAAAATTGTCAATGCTGATATGCCTTCTACTAGTCGCACAGTTGAATTTTCAAATTTATATACCGATTCTTTTGAGCATACACCTTCCAGCAGTAACCCAAATCATACGGAGTTAGTAGAAGTTCGTAGCAACTTACAACAGAGCAAGGTAGCAAATCCTAACATTTCTATAAGTAATTGTTCAAATTGTGTTATTAGTATAAAATTATAAGTCTGAGGATCTTATGTTTGGGCTTTTAAAGTTATAATTTCTTTATTAAACTCATATTTTGTTAATTGTACCAAATATTTCCATGATAATAAATAATAATAATAAAGTTTGTTTTACTAACTACATGTGAATTTTTAAAAGAAAAAAAAAGAAATATACTTTACCGCCCGGCGGGCGGTAAAGTAGTCCGCGGGCGGTAAAGTGACACTTTACGCCCGCTAAACGTATTTATAATCTGGACTTTATCGCCCGGTCGTGCATAAAGAAAATTTACATATAAAATTAAAAATAAGTACAAGATAAAAGATAAAAAAAAAACTTACATTTTTTGGAATGATTATTATTATCTGAATATTTTATGGATTTCATAGCTTCCAATTTGCACTTTTCACGTAAAATATTCAAAAGTATAGTTTCTGGTGCAGTGAATGGACTCTCCAATATGTTAGATAACATTATTAAATTTTCCTTATTTATTTCTCTATTAGACAAGAATCTGTCTGTATGCATATCTTTATAAAAAATTGAAGGATCTCTGAAAATAAAAACCATGGTTAATTCTTTGCTGGCACAATCTAGAATCTAGATCATAGTATCTGAATCAATCAACTTTAATTTTTTCTTAAAATATACCCTAAGCTTTCCTGCAAGTAATGAACTTTAATGAAATCCCTACTTGAGTAAGACAACCTGTTAAATTTCTGAAAATACCTTTTAGAAGTCTTCAGGACAAATGAATTTGACAAACACTATGTTGTAGGTGGAATAGTTCTTTTGATAATGAAAAAAATAGTTAAAAAAACAAAATACACTTACGTATTAATACATTTTCTATTGTGTTCTAAAGGAAACTCTTCAAATACTGTAATTTCATTGGAATTAACATTTTCTGTAAGTAAAGAATACCGCTCTAAATCTGAACTCTCCAGAGCTAATTTTCTGACGCAAGATAACGTTAGATTGCGAGTACGGTTAATGGAATGAAATATATACTGAATGCTCTCTAAATACTGCAGTATCGAGTTCCTTTTTAAAGTCTGCAAAAAAAAACACAAATTAAAATTTAAATAACAGTTATTTGTCAAACTAGACTTTTGGATAGTTTATAAAAATTACAAACTATACTCACAATGCCATTATTAATTTCAGCCAATTTTTTTTTAGTTTCTGATTCACTATTTACTTCTTCTAAATTGTGGAGAATGTTAATTTCTCTTTTCATTGCTTCAATGAAATAATCCAATCCAATATCCTCAATATAAAGTGCTAGCTTCTTTTGAAGATTTTCAATAATTTCACTGGAATATCCCAAATCCAGCAGAGCCATCTAAAATTTATATATATATATTTTTTATTTGAATTCGCTAGTCAAAACTCAAGGGTTTGTATTCAAAAAAATTAAATTGATGGTGGCTCTAAAGTGATGAAACACTTCAGGAGTAAGGCCTAAATAGTTATTTATGCACCAAGTGCGTTATATAGATCCTAACGCCTAATTATAATATAATTTTGATCTTTAGGTAAGGAAATTAGTTAAAAGAAATCCACGTTATATTTCGATAATGAAATAAATTATATTTGATGCATTTAAAAAAATATAGAAAATAATTTTAAGATTTAACTTTACTCTGTATACATGATATTAACCCATACAACTCTGTCGTATACTTATGGGACACCCTGTATAATAATAATTTTTAATATTCACATGTTTGAATTTATTTCTGTATTTTTTTGCAACGTTAGGACTTCCGGTTGATACCCTTTGTCAAGTTTATTACTCTGAAGTATTTTACTCACATTTATATTTTCTTTCTTCTTATTTAATTTCTCATTTAACTGTTTTAAAATAATATTATTCTTTATAGTTTTAAGTTCCGTCAGTAAATGTTGCTTTTGAAGCGCTGCCAAATCTTCACTTACATGTTTTTTTATACTAAAAAAATTAAAACGTTTTAAATAATAAATTGCAGATTTGAATATATATTTATTTACCTTTGGGAGTTGATTGGCGAAAAGATGATCTTTTTTGAAATATTAAAATGAAGCTTGTCATCAAGCACTTGAAACGAATTCCAAATACTCTGACGATTATAATTGCATAGTAAATCTCTAATATCATTATTTGATGCAGATTTATTATAGATGGTTTTTATTAGAGATTCACTGGTATCCTGATTAGTTGGAAAAATTGTACTCGTTTTAAATAAATGGCTAGTGTCCATTTTCGTTTTTCTTGCAGTTTGCAGTTTTATTAGAGATTCACTGATATTCTGATTAGTTGGCAAAATTGCACTCACTTCAGATAAATGGCTAGTGCCTATTTTCGTTTTTCTTGCAGTCTGCGGTTTTAAACCAAATCTATCATTTGACGGTACACTCAGAAAAGAAGCTTTACTGACATCTACTAAGAAGTTTTCATCATCATTTAACTCAATGTCTAAATCAATGGAATCTCTTCTATGAGATATCTCAATCTTTGATATATTTATAGGGCTGTGATCATTTTCATTAGAAAATAGACATACATTTACTTTATTTGGGAAATTAGAGTTTCCACCCTGTTTCATTTTTTTAAACTCGCTTTGTTTTTTAGTAGTTTCAGTTTTTTGTGTTGAAAGCATCCAACGGTTTATATTTTCATTTGAATAACTTTTTGTTGGTAAAGGTATTTGTTTGATAACATCTTGTAATTGTTCTTCGCATTTGTTCAAGTGTTGCTGAAATATCATTTTTTTTTAATTGAATGTCAAGCTTCAACAGATCATTCTTACGAAAAAACAAAAATATAACAGAAAACCACAAGGTAAAATGAAAAAAATAGATGTAAAAAACTAAAACCCGACTAAAGAAAACAATTTATATCTTGATTAAATGCGAAAATGTATTATGACATAATTGTAAATATAAAAATTTCACATAATGAGAAACCCAAAAAGGTTGTTTAAATGCTAGGTGGCTACATACAAGCATTTTTCATCTTAGCTGTAGGCGGTTAATAAATGTGTAAAGCATTACCGTAATATCTTTAGAATTGTCTTGATCAGGTAAAGAAGTATTTATTGGACAATTGAGAATAGTTTCGGCAGCTTGGGTATCTTTTTCCAATACCTTAAGTTTTTCTCTTAAAAGAAATTCTCGTTCTTCATCCTCTCTTATTTTCACATTTATTTTTTCAATAGAAAAACCTAAAGACCATTTTTTTTAATTATAAGGATAATAGAGGGATGTGCAAATTTGGAAATTATTTTAAATCAAAATATTACTTACGTTTTATTTTATTTTGTTGTTGTAAATGTAAATCAGTTTTCTGTTTTTCAGATATTGAATAATTTAAATTTTTCAATTTTTTTTCCAATTCTTTTTTTTTTAAATATAATTGTATTTCTTCTACAGGATATTTCGATGTTCTCTAAAAGAAAATGAATTACTTTTTTTGAAATAAAATAGTATTTATCAACCTACTTCTTTCTCTAACGCATTATTTGATTTGAGGCGAGAAACAAGAATATTTTGTTTTATGTTTTCTACTTCTGTTTTTGGTTTAATTTTTTCCTGAAGTTGATCCCATATAAAAGATGTTGAACTGTTACAAATCCTAAAAATTTCATTACTAAAATAGTCTATTTTTGGAGAAAGTACAATCAGGAATCAAAATTTTTTTAGGCACTACGAATACTAACATGAAAAATTTTTAGTTCAGATTTTTTAAAAACTGCTTCAGGACAATAATTATTATACTGACATAAGTCATATCTTTGATTTACAATACTTAAAGCTTGAGTTTCTTCAACTTCTATTTTATTAAAAATATCTAATTCAGCAATATATCCATTAAAATTATTAGTTTTAAAGAGCTGAAACTATTTAAAGTAAAAGAAAAAATACCGAAAAAAGTACACAATTTATCAGTAGTAGACACGATAAATAATAAAAAACACTTTGGGATAAAAAACAATACTATACCAAAACAACATTCATTTGAGATTTTAAAAAAATTGCGTACTTATCTAAATTTTCTGGAATATCTCCATCATATCCTAATTTTCTAAACCATTCACAAAGTTCCTTATTTCTATCCATTGGGCATGTATTAAATTTTTTTAAGTAATAATATTCATACACTTCCTTGCAAACTTGCTAACAATGACAAACTACAACAGTCTCTGACTACAAACTTATTTAAAAGAAAAGAAAAGTCAAATTTGAAATTGGCAGTTGCTTGTTAGGGATACCAACGCAAATTCATTCTTAATAAAAATTCCCGTTTTTTCTATAACGGAAACAACAAATAACAAAACGAACGTAACTCCAACGATTAGTTGCCGAGAAAAGTTTGTTTATGTTTGTTAAAAAAATCATTGATCCTTTTAATTACCCTCAACAAGACCACCCTATATAATATTTCACTTCATATAAAAGACGTCAGTCTCTTACAAAAACTAAATTGTGAATTTTTGGTGATGAAGAGTGTCAGTTATATTCTTACTGAAGTTATACAAAATGAATAAGAAATTTTCATAAATATTTGAAAGGTAAATTACAACATAAGTGATTTATAGAAAAATTTTTTGAATATACCGCGATAGAAGAGTAAATTTTCTCTTTGGTGTTGGTGACAGTGAATAAATGCGCATCACTACCTGTCAGCAATGCTTGTCAGTCTGGCATTTGTATGCGCATAGTACCGGTTTTTCATTTTGTAGTTTTTAACAAGGTGTTTATTTTTATAATAACATATTTGACTCGAATGTGGCATAATTTGAGTGATTTTTTCCCATTAAACACTTTTACAAATATACATTCGTATTTGACAACTTGAAAAACATATAAAAAGGTAAGAACACTTTTCTTTGTTACTTCAAAATGGAATACTCAAACACGTGGACTGATCTTGTTGAGTCAACTCGTGTAACTTGTTTGTGGATTTATAACATATTTTTCTAGTTTTAAATAACATTTTTTTGATTAGTATACTCGATGCTTCAAAAAATTGAGGAGAAAGCAATTTTATTTTTATAATTATATTACCTAGTAACAGAAAATGTGTTGAAGATAAAAAATGCTTTTATCATAGAATCTAATGAATTAGAAGTGAAAGTTTCTCAATATTAAAAGCAAATTAGTTTTTTACGTCAATACCAGTTCTGTTTCACCTGAAATAAAAAACCAATACTTGGTGAAGGCCTTGCAGATTTAAAGGCAGATGTGCATGTGCCTATATCCTTGAAAGATTTTTGATACATTTTTTGTTGCATGAATGAATTCGCATTACATATGACCTACAAGTAAATAACAAAAATATTTTAAATAAGTAACCACGTTTTACACTATTTCATCACAGTGTGACTCAATGTTCACTTCTTATGCTTATTTAGGCATTTTCAAAACCTTTTTTTTTCAATTCAGATTTTAATTGTGCTAAACTTCAATTTCTATTAAAATAAAACATAAATACTTTATTCTCCTAAATCGTTTAGTCGTAAAAGATTGCTATCTGAAGTGGCCATATGAAAGATCAGAATGTTCACAAAAAGTGATTAGTTCAATATTTTGAGATGTTAGGTGTAATATAAAATTTTGAAATGAAATAGGTATTAATTTTCCTCATGAATCATTATGTAGATTATTATAGAAACTATTTCGGAAACATTTTAAAATTCTTACAAAGTAAATTAATGATTCATCTATTTAATATATAGAGATTTTAACTCTACTTATAACGTTTTTATTTAATTGCAGGTGCATCATGAGTTCAGGCAACATTTGTTACAAATGTAACCAACCTGGGCATTTTGCTAGGGAATGCTCACAACCTGGGGGTAGAGATTCTGGAAGAGGCTCTTTTAGCCGAAACCGTGATAAGTGTCACAAATGCAACAAAATAGGTCATTACGCTCGTGACTGCAAGGAGGAGTCAGCACGTTGCTATCGCTGCTATGGTGAAGGTCATTTTGCAAAGGATTGTTTGCAAAGTCCTGATATGCCGTCCTGCTACAACTGTAGGAAGCCTGGTCATATTGCTCGCAGCTGCCCAGAGGCTGGTGGAGACAGATCTGGTGGGGATACTTGCCACAATTGTCAACGCCCGGGTCATATTTCAAGGAATTGCCCAGAAGGCACAAAAACTTGCTATTTGTGTCACAAGCCAGGTCATCTGAAGAGAGATTGCCGAGAAAATGACTACAGAAAGTAGTGCCACATGTTTATTATTTTGTTGTATCTATTTTATATATATTTAAAACATTTGAAAATGTCTGTTTTCCTTCAAATCTTTGTTGAAACTAATGTTTCTTATTTACTTTTTTATTTTAAGTGGTAGACAAAAGCTCAATTCTCATCTGTCCAATTTCCAAAGTGATATTAAAAGGATGTACTTATTTATTATTTATAAAATTAAGTCCCAAGGATAAAAGACAAAAATATTCTAAAGATTCTGTGGAAATTAGACTTATAAGAATTTTAGAGAGGAATTGTATGCAGTCCATTCTAATTTAAAAGCGTAGATCTCTTTGGAAGGGCACATGTCAGATTCGAGTTTATTCATATTTCATAATACATGACGATTGTAATTTAAAAATGGGAAAATATAATTTTTATTAATAAAAGAGGTTGGTGATTAATTTTGCGTTTTATTAATTTGTAGACCTTGACCTGACCGAATCTTCCTTCATCTTCATGATTAGAAAATCTGGATCAATTGGCTATAATATGCTTTTGAGAATAAGAACTTAACGCACAAAAATCCGTTAATAAATAAAAAAAGATTAACAGTAAATAATATGGTGTTCTACACGTGGATAATTCATGATCAGAAAATCTGGGTCAATTGGCGGTATACTTTTGAGAATAAGAACTTAATGAGCAAACAAGAAAATAAATACTCTATGGGTGAATATGCCTAGTGGGACATATTACCAGGCCCGTAGGGAAAAATCGGGCTCGGGGGTAAAAATTACGGGCCCCTATAGAATTTTTAAAATTAGCCCATCACATAGTGCGAACAGGGATTTTTCGTAAGTGCCTGGTCCCCATCGAGAACTGCGAGCCCGGGAGAATCCCCCCGTTACCCCCCTCTCGTCAGGCCTGCATATTACATTGAATTGGGGTTGCACAAGCAAATCCACTATGAAAGTAGTACAATGGCCAAGGCTCTGATTTAATTTTCGTAGCTCCCTTTGTGATTCAAAATACGTTTAAAGATACACCCATGCTGCATTTTCAAAATTCTTTTTCCTTTTGGTATGTCCCGATAAGATAAAGCTATGTATTGGAAGATAAACATGTTTTTAAAGTCATTTTAGGATGATGTTTCTGTTATTTTTTTTTTTTGTATTAATGTATTTACAAAACATTATTTTAAAAATATTTGCCGTTGAGTTCATAGCAATGTCTCTCCTAAAGTATTTTTTTCGAAAATTGGAAGTGATATATAATGGTGTAATCATTATTCATAGAAAAAATGAACAGGTCAATTTACTGATATTGGTTTAAATTGTGAATCATGGATAACTTATTAGGTTTTTCGTCCTATTACATTTTTGAGATATACAATGTACTTCATTTTTGCAAAATCTTCATAAACTTGTATGACAGTACTTAAGATGAAGAAGTCTTGACTTTTCAATTAGTTTGAAAATAATCACTCGCAAATATCAATGTCAAAAAACTTAAAAAGTTGAAACTAACACTACACCTCTACTGGAAGAACTAGAAAACATATTAATAAATGAAACAACTTTTTAAATTTATATTTGAATAAAAATTTATATTTTCTATTAAAACTCGTTTGCAATTGAAAAGACATATTTCACTTTAATGAAAAAAACTCATATTTCAATGTATTAACTTACAGAAATAAATATAAATACAAAACCAAATAATATTAATGGCGTTTACTTCGTTTCTTCGACTTCTTTGGTCCCTTTACAAAGCACCAATCTACACCAACAGTTTGACCTAATAAGGAGGATCCATTAAGTGCTTCTCTAGCAGTTGCAGCTTCTTCATATGACCCATATTCTATTAAAGCATATCCTTTTAGAAAACCCGTTCGACGATCTAAGTTAATACTAATGTTTTTGATAGCTCCATAGTCAGAAAACTTTTTACTCAGATCTTCTTCGGTAGCCTCTTCATGTACAGATGTTACAAAGAGTATCCATCCTTCTACAGACTTTTGTGGCCCAGGTTCATCTCCATGGTCCCCAGTATCGATGGATTCATAACCCCTTATTTTTTCGTGTTCTCTACCTTCGCCGGGACCAAAACCGCGACCTTTCCGCTTGATAACTTTATCCTTTAATCTAAGAACGCTTTGTTCACCTTCATCTTCTACATCAATATCAACCGCATCATTAATATCTAGTACATCTGCCATTTTATTAATGAGTTTATTTTAAAAATATTTTATTTCATTAAAAAAATCAAAACACCATTTATTGTAAAGTCTAAACAGTACTTTTCACAAACGTTCATAAACGAACGAGACAGACGATACCAACATGATAGAAAAGAGAATAATCCGTGCCAACATTCAATAAATGTAGTTGTGTGGGAAATTTTAATCGATACAGAAAACTACAATATTTTATCAGATGAATATATATAAATTTTCTTTTAAAAATGTTACAAAATATTGTAAATATGACTTAAAATGTGACTAAACATTATGTTTTCTTTAAAAATCGATTGAGTTAAAGATCGATTGTAGTTGTCCCTCTATCGGTAGCACACACAAGTACAATCAATCGAAGCAAATGAAAAGGAAGAAAAGTGAATTATCAAACATGAACGTACAATAGCTAATAAACGCTTAAAACAGCTGTTATCAATTTTAGGGTAGTAATAAACAAAGACACTTTAATTTCAATTAGTTGATTAAAGGAAATCATATATATTTTTACATAAGAAGATTACTGAGCCAGATATTTATAAAAATGGCACAGTGGATTGGATATATGGTTTCTATTAAATGTACAGATGATTTAGGTACCTTTCAGGGTGAGATACTTTCAGCTACTTCCTCAATTATTACTTTGACGAAAGCTTTCTGCAATGGTTTCCCGTGTGAAGAACATGTGAAAATAAGGTAAAAAATGATTTCTACCTATCGCTTTAAACATTAGTTGTAACTTTCTCTTTTTTTGAAGGGCGGATCGTATTGTTGATTTAAAATTAATAGACAAACAAAAGCACGCATTAGAAGAACGTAGTACTGTTACAATAGCAAAACCCATAGCTAAAAGAGCTGGAAGAACACACAGTACATCTGAACTACACAATACAAGTAACAAACCTGCAAATGGAACTCACATTCGTTCGAAACCTATTGATATTGATATTAGGCCTACAAATGATTCAGTGAATAATTCTTACAAAAACAATACTCCGAACAAAAAAGAAAAAAACAATAGAAAATGGGTAAAAGGTTGGAAAGATGAAGAGTGTTTTGGTTCTTCAATGGAACAAAGTAACATAAGCAAAGATTTTGATTTTGAAAAAAATTTAGCCCTATTCAATAAACAAGCTATCTGGGATGAATTAAATGCTCAAAAGCCTGATATTGTAAAACATACTGATAACAAGAGACAAGCTAAATACAGGTAACTGTTAAAAAAGTATTTAATGTCAATTTTTTAGAAAATATACATTTTTCTTTATGAAAAATACACAAAAAATATACTAATTTATTTGAAATGTCTACCAATTGGGTCAAACTTTAATTTGAACCTCAATATTTTGGCATTTTGTTGTAATATTTGCCTGTTAGTTTTTGAATAAATGAAAAGTTACAATTAAATCTTTGCAGGCATGACGAAAATGTTATAGCAACAATTCCAACGTCCTACCGTCAAATAACTGTCCCTAAACAAGATTTTTGTGAATACGTAACTGATGATGGACTCATAATTCCCAGTATTTCTAGAGCTTTAAGAAAAAAGTTATGGGAGGTAGCTGAAAGAGTGGGACTTACTTGGGAGAAAAGAATAGATTTAATAGGAAGAGCTGCTGCTGAAATTTCAATGCAATTATTAGGAGGAGGACATAGACTAAATCCTCATAACACTCATCAGTGGCCCACTGTTGTTGTGTTATGTGGCCCTCATAAGTAAGTGGATTCAAAAAGAGATTAACACTTTCGTGAATCATCCCTAACTTTAAGACATCCACAAATTGTCAAATATGTTGCATCACAAGCCGTCAACACCGTTCACATTTTTATACATTTTATACTAAACTGCTTTTATCAATAAAATAAATGAAATGATCACATTTACAATATCATTTATGTATATCAAAAAGCAGCAAGGGGCCCAAGACACTACCCTGGGGTACCCCAATGTCGGTTTCTATTGTGTTTGTTGTAATATTGTTTATTTTAACCTTTTGTTTTATCTGCTCTACTAGTGTCGTAGAAAGCACATTATTAATTAAAATTTTGTTGAGGATTGTAAATCTTGTATAAATATTAAATGCAATTATATATTTAGTAAATACGTTTTTAATGTTATTGTTAAATTTGACTCAAATGTTTGTAGATTTGCTTGTGGAAAAATGTAAATGTTTGTCTTCTTGTTGACACGGTTTCAGACTCTTGTGACTAACAGCAATATTTCCATTACTTTAATAAATAAAAGTTTTGTCCACCCATGGCTATCTAGCATAAGGGTTGGTTGAAACCAGCTAGATTTTAAAATTCATTAATTATTTTTAGACAAGGAGCAATTGGGGTTAACACCGCAAGACAATTGGCAAGTCATGGTGTCCAAACTATTGTTTTTACAACAACCATGGATGCTCCCATCATTAAAAAAGAACTTTCTCTATATATGTTGACAAAAAATAGACTACTCAATAATGTCGCTGATTTGCCAAACGTTTCTGATCTCATTATAGTTGCTCTGTGTGAAGATACAGATAATCCAAAACATTATCCATTACTTTCTGATTGGGTGAACAAAAACAAGGCGCCTGTTTTAGCTTTGGATCCACCTTCGGTTGGTACACCGGGAATCACACCCAAATTTTCTTTATTACCAGTTCTACCTTTGCCGCATTCTTCCAACAACGGAAAATTATATTTATGTAATTTGGGATTCCCCGTCGATATTTTTAATGAAGTGGGAATTAAATATAAATCACCTTTTGGTCCAAAATTTGTGATACCTTTGCATCCAAAAGATGATTGATTTTTTTATTACGTAAGTCAAAGAATGCTTTGGTATATTCATACAGTGTCTGTCATAAAATACATACTAATTGGAAATATTAATTACAAAATTTTATTTTTGATAAAAATTTGTACATTTAAACTACAAACTAATTAAAGAAAGTGAAGTTTATTGCAATTTAAAGAGTCGAAAAATAGATTACTAATATTTAGATGAAGAGAAAGTTTTACAATTTTTTATTTATTTTTTTTATTACAAGTATATGTTCCGAATTGAAAGAATGGATTTGTATTTTTATTTTGTTCAAGGGAGATTCTTTTCAGAATGTTCCAAAAGGAAAATAAAGGTCTATTAAATAGGGTAATGTATTTGTGATAATTTGATTGTATGAAACAATTTGAATTTCGAAAAAATGGCGGTTGCAAATAAAAAACAATAATTATTAAATTTAGGTGGCCATCAACTTAATTAGCATGTAAAAATATCGGGAAAAAACAAAATGCTGCTATGCGAAAATTTGTACTTTTTTGGCCTTGAAAAATATTTATGACTTGATTTTTTGGATTTTAATTCGGCGCTCTAAATTTGATAATTATTTGTTTTGTATTTTTATTGTCACGCGAGTGAAATTGCAAACAATGTGGCTTGTATTTTCTTTTTCAGCAGACTTGGATAAAAAGTTCAAAATGTTTATAGTACCCACAGTATTTATTTTTCGTTTATGCAAAAAATTCATACTTTCTTCGATTAAAAGGCAGATTTTATATTTAAAAACGAAAATTACACAATTTTTTTCCATAATTGTGATAATCTGAATATGTAATTTTTAGACTTATTATGTGTTATTTTTTATTAAATAAACACATCAATAATAAAGAGGTTTGGTGTGAATTTTATGATAAACACTGTATATTTTTTCGTTATTTTTTCTTTTTCTCTTTTTTTTTTGTTATTTTATTATTTGTGACCATTCAAACGACTCTGGTCCTTGTGAAAAATGAAAATATACAATATTGATCCTAAATTTGTTTGAATAAACCATCAGTTACTACTACTACAATATTTAAACGCAAAAGTGTGGCAATTGAAACCTCATTTTAATGGGGCGTCCAAAATAATTGGTAATAAACTATCAAACATATCAATTTAATATGACAAACATAGACATTTGTGATATATTTTACTAGAATTTTTTTCTAATGTTAAAAAATAGATAAGATAATGTTCTTTGCCAAGATTAGACATTAAGTTGAAAAACGTTACACATTTTGAACGGTTTTATTTTAATACTAGCATTTTAACATGGTAGAGTTATTAGACAATGTTAATTTTTGAAGATGCCAGCTATAATTTCCAAGCTGTGGGAATTTTCTCGGTATCGCAGTAGCTAGAGTGTTGGTGGTTCATTTCAATTTTCTGGTCAAGAATATCGAAAAAACACCGGGAGTAATTTGCCTAATATGCTCCAGTATCTTGACGTTCGGATCCAGCGTTAAAAACATTTTGACATAACGGCATTTTCAAATATTTGTAGTACCTAGTCTTTCTCTTTTGGACTTCAAATGTAGTACATATTTAAAATCAGCTTTTCATGTAGAATCCAAATCTGAAAATATTGTGTGGATAGGGGACCTTTACCTAAACATAATAGGAATAGGATTTTCAAGATAACGAAGGTGTGCGTAATTATTTAGGACTTATAGAATGACCACTAAAATCACCCGAATTGATTCCATTGGATTTCTTTTTATTTGCTTACTTAAAATCTATAGTGTACGCAACTCAATCGGAGTCTATTTTACATCTTTGCCAGATGATAAATTAGGAATGCGCTATAATTTATGCGAAAATTAAGAAAATGTTTCTGCATCAAATTTAAGTTCTAGAATTTAAAATTGAATATATTTAAACGAATAAATCGCAGTTTAAAATGTTTAGTCGCAATTATGTATACTTAAATACAAGGTTAGTTTATTAGTTACTGGCTATTTGGATATGAAGATATTAAATACTAAATAGAATAATGTTCTTCCCAAAATAATAGCTCTTTATTATAAATTTAAATTTCTTATATAAAGTCAACCAACAAAAAGCAATTATAAAGAAAGAAAACACTTTAAAAAAGTAATTCAATCAAAAATATACCTAAACCGTTAATAATAATAAAACGTTTTTGTTATTGTTTAATAACCTTAGAAGCGTTTTAATACATTTATCTCTATACGTTGATCCACATGATTCTTTTAAACGCTTTTTAATCTTTCTGTAAATATAATGTACAGGGTGATGTTATTAACACTTTTGTTTGACTCAAAGAATGTAAAATTGGGATAAATGTTATTAAATACGCAAAATATTTATAAAAAAAATAGCAAATCATAAAATAATGCCTCTGAATTTGTTTTTGAATAAAACATTTGTATTGTTTGTCCTGGATTTCAAATTTTTGATCAAAAGATAAACACATTTATTGTTTGATGTCTGTTAATGACAAAAATAAAATATTCTCATAAGATAATTAATTTTAAATTTTCCGTCAATTTCCAGGTGTTTTAAAGGATTGTCGCTAATCAAAATTGTATGGCTTTTTGCAGTACCTAAGCGACCAATCAAACAAGTTCTGTAAAAAATGGTCCAAAAGTATTATCTATGTCAGCGGTTCTCAAACTGTGGTACATTACAATATTTTAGTGGTACCATTTTTACAGAAAAAAAAATTAAATGAATGTAAAATTGCGTCTCTTATAACATTTTGTCACCAAATGCAATTTTTTGTGTAAACAATAAGGCCCTTATGGCTAGAATATTGTTTTTTAAAATTTTCATAACTTGAAGCTAAATTTTCAATTTTTACAATTTCATCAAAACAGAAAATATTGGAGAACTTAACGAATTTAATCTTCAATAACAAGAACATTAATTGCATCGCAAAACGTGACATTATATCTAGAAAATTATTATTTCAATTGAATTTGTTTACAAAAAAAAATATTTTTTCACCGAATTTTATTTATCCCATTATTCCGTGGTGCGCCTGGCAAGTAAGAATTAATGCAATATTAAACAATTAAGAATAAATCTGCTTGTTATCGCATATTTACTTTTTAAATTAAATAAGTATACTAAATTTACAGATAACCAGTTAGCGCTAGTTGGTGAGCAGGTCAATTTTTTATGTGACGTGTCGTTTATTGCGGTCAAATTATGTTTCAATAAAAATGTAATTACGGAAAGTGAAAGTAGTGAATAGGTTTTTTATAAATAAAAAACCTTTAATGGCAACTGTGAGTAGCCGGAATAAAAATAGAAATGGTCAAATGTCTAATCGAAAAAATAATAGCGTTGACCCAGAAGGGTCATCAGGCTATATCACCAGAGCACGTAGTAGTACTTGGAATTCCAGAACACCAAATGCAACATCAAGCCTTACAACTGGATTCGAACGGGGGGCTAGAGGCCCCAGAAGATCTTTGTGGATAGTAAGTCATCTTTATTTCTGGATATTGTTGCGCAGTACAGTCTGCAATATTTTATTTCTGAGATAGGAAACCTTTATACCGGATTTTTTTGTTTTATTCAGAAAATATTGTTTATTTTGACATAAAAATATGCGATTTTCTTTGAATTCGATTTGTAATTTCTTGTTTACAGGGGCATATACAAAGTTTTTCTAAGCCATTTAAAAATTTATTTGTTTTGGTGTGTACAATCCACTCCTCTAGTCTTTTAAATAGTTTTCGAAGTACATTTAAATTATTTTTTAATTTACTTTTGCCAGGATTTCGCGGAAACTAATATTTTTGAAATTTATCAGTATTTTTGCAATCATAAGTTCTGAATAAATATTTATCAGAATTTTAAAAACAAATATCAAACTAAATGTAATTGAGATTGTTATTTATTTTTGTGCTATGCTTGGCTCGGATAAGCTCTTCAGAAAAATACCTTAGTCATCCAATAAAACGGCTGACTAACATTGTCTTCAAAGTTAACAGTGAATGTAATAAATATTAATTAAATCTGGATCAATTAAAAAAATTTCTTCTTACGACTCGAAACTCGTGCTCCAACCACACGTTGGTGCGTAACATAATTAAGCAATACCCAAAACGCGACGCTGCCAAACCCGCTGATTTATCGGTAGATTTACCGATTTTGGAAGTAATATACACTTCCGGGGAAGTACTGAATTACATGTATGTTTAATGTTTATATATTATATGATTAACCGGATTAAAAATGTTGAGTTTTGAGTTCTTTTGATTTTAAATATTGACTTTCCACACTCCTAGAAACAATCTTTTCTTCCATACATTTAATGATACTTAAAGATTGTTAGTAAGAAATAAATTGATAATGTATAATAACCGTTTATAAAAAATAATTTCGTGTGTGAACAAAAGTTTTAATGATACTTATTTCTATAACAATTTTAACATAAACTTAAAAAAACGTTGACGAAATATTATTAATTAGTAATTGTAGTTTAATTCAATTATATTAAAGTGTGTCAAGAGAAACAAATTTAAATATCAATTATAAACTAATAAAGTAAGAAAATTGATTTGCTACTTAACTTACATGTAGTACCTACTAATAAATCTGATTCTAGAATATTTTTAATGGCGTGTCGATATGATAGGGTATGATAATTTGAAGATAACATACATGTTTTACTTTGCATTTTGATAATGCTTGTTTTAATACGACAATGCATAGATGTAGGTTTACACCCCCTTCCGTTATTATTATAAATAAAATTACAATTTGTTAATATGCCTTTAAAGTGATAACTTCCTGCTTTTTACTTGAAGTTTTTGTGAAAACTGGTATATGAAAAACTAACATATGAACACGTCCCATATTTCGGAACTCCACTCTGACTGACAATTAATGTGAGCTTGACAGTAAATGTCAAATACCATACGTCAGTTATGTCAATGTTGATTTGATGTTGATGTATTTTCGTTTTAATAATTTCTGCTGTGATTATAATTTCGATTTCGTGGCTGTGAATTTTTTTACATTTAATGTAAACCGAAGTGCTATTTTTGTCACTAAATGGCTTCAGACAGTGTATTTGGCTATGTTCCACAAATCGGAACTGATGGATATGTAAGAAGCTTTTTGCTATATTTTGAACAATGTTGACTCTACTGTCATACTCAAAAATAAAACCCATATAATTGTATTACCATTTAGCGTATCATTTCCATTGATCTACTTTTACCACTAATAAATTTTGGATTACAATTTTTGGTTTCATGATGTCATGAACTAATTATATGGTGTTGCATTGTAATCAATATTTAATGGTTTATTGTACCTGTCACAGTTAAAAATTTATAGCTCTTATGAACGCACAAAAAACATAATTTGTTACGAAGATGTTTTCTAGAAGTTCGTCTATTTAACATTGATTAAAACACGTTTTTTATGAATTCTTGAAAAACAATATGTATAGATACAAAAAGCTAGTGATTTCTGGAGTTAAAATATTCATTAGATTATCTGAAATAGATATATTTCAAACAATTAGTACTTAGTTGATTAAGCCTATGCCAAAAAGTTATTAGAAGAGATAAATGAAATCAGAAGTTTACAGAAGACATATTAAAGGTTGTGAATCAGTTACAACTTTTCCACTAAAAGAAGTTTCTCATAATGTTTATAGAAAAATATGTTTTGAAGAATCAAGAAAATCCAAAGTTCTTATAAATGATAAATATTAAAATTAGCTAATTTTCAAAATGTAGGGTTAGCTCAATATACTGTAGTTACTTCAACAACTAATTTTTGTATAGCTGCAACTCAAGGACATTACACACAGGACAGCTGACTCAAGAGGTAGATAGCAAAAAGTATGTTATTTGACCTTGTCCACATCTTTTTGTGGTGGTGTAGTTTTTATTTAAAAATGAATCCATGTAGGTACATTGTTAAAAATTAGATACAGAAGAAAACTAACATACATTTTAAAAAGTAAAAACCTTGAATTGTTTATTAAACTTTTATCTTTTGAAATATCCAATATGGCGAATCAAAAAATATATTTTAAAGCAGAAAATAATTGAATATCTGTGTGTAAGACATTTTTTAAGGATAACGATATATATCTTAAAAATTTAAATAAACCTTAAAACAATGTAGATTATAAAGTATCTTACTTTATTTGAAATTATCATTGAAGTTTGAGTAGCACAATGGGTTAAAGTGTGGGATTGATAAAACAAAAGCTGTATTTATAAAAGGAAATGGGGGGCAATTAACGGCAAGAGCAATTTAATTATAATATGGGTAATAAAGTGAAGAAAAATTTGGTTATAAGAGGTTGGAGGAAAAGAAATAATGTATTTAACATGGAAAAGGGGCTAAAAGGAAATGCATTTCCATTAAATTTGCTCTTGACGGCAATTGCCCCCAATGAGAAAAACTTTTCTCACTTCTCATTTTTTGTTTTATCAATCTCACACTGCTACCCAAACGACAATAATAATTTCAAATTATAATCTACTATTAAGGTTTGTTCATTAAAAAAATAATAAACTTATCCACATTCATATTCATTTCAGCTAAGTCCTGAAGATGGCTGTGTAAGCCAAAACCTGTTTTAATAAATTTCTGTTTTCCTCAAGAGATTACAAGAGGTACTTAAAAGTTACACTTTTCACAAAAATATTTTTATTTCTACGGAAAATTTGAATATTTTCAACCATTTTCTAGAAAAGATAGTCCAGTCACATGTTTTAAAAGTTTCTAAATAATTTAAATCTCAATAAACTGACCTTTTCAGAATAGTGATAACCCAGAACAATCGAATAAGTTAATTGTTTCCTTTACTTATGTGAATCGGTCATTAAATAAATCAGATTAAAGATATTTTTATCAAAACTTTTGAATTTTATCAAATTTGACACAACTATAATTGAAGTAAATTTTAATCAAATACAATGTCTACATTTTAATTGACAAAACAAGTTACTAAATTACTTTCTACCTAAAATATTAAATGAACAAATACCCACCAACATTGTATTTATAAATTTACTTTGTATTTAATGGGTTGTGGACAGGAAACAATTATGTTTATGTTGTTATCGTTTATTACGTTTCGGTTTTTCCTAAAAATATAAAACCATTTTTGATTTCTTAATACAATCACAAAAGGTGTTTCAAAAAACAAAAACAAAATTAGGGACGGTAGATGACTAAAAAATAAATTGAGATTGTTTAATAAACATAACCCTTAAGAGCATTTATGTTGAAACTCAGGAAAAAAAATAAAAATTGTTCACAACTTTTTTTTTCTCCCAATATTTTTACTAAAATTTGGGAATGTTTTAGTGGTAAAATGTCTTGTTTCAGTGTAAATTATTGAAAAGAATATTATAATACATCATCAAAAGAATAAAATTTTTTATAAAAGTTTAAAAAGATCACTAAATAAAATTAATATGAAGAAAACGAAGAGCATTGTAAAACACTACAAGCAGATGGTTACAAATAGTGGAAGAATAGTGTAGGATATATATATAAACTTATAGGAAAAGTAGGAAACATATAAATTATGAAGAATCAAAAAAATCAAGACGGATGTAGTTAGAAAAATTGTGGTTTTCATGATCCTAATATATATAAAGGAACTTCATCGACAGATCATACTGCTCTAAGATTATTGTTTTTGAAAGTACAATTCATGTTCACACTTGCTTCATATTTACTGTTTCCCAAGTATATCATATACAAAAGGATAGCGATTTTTAAATTTGCTGAGACCCAATACAATTTTATATTTATATGAAGAAGAAAAATTACCCGCAACGAATGTTATTGCATTTCTTTTATATATCTTTCATTTGATTCAGCTTATTGATATTTGTTTCTGTTTCAGACTGAGGAACCAACAAGTAAATTACGTCTTCGAGTTGTTTGCGCCAAGAACCTCATGAAAAAAGACATTTTTGGAGCAAGGTAAGAATGTTTTACTTGAGCTGTATTTTTCATAAATTTTACAAACGTGACATACGCCTAAAAAGCAGAAAATGCACAAAATTCTTGTGTTCACACAAACCACAAACGATTGTCAATTAGTTGTGAATTGTTTTATTTATTTACAAAGTATGGTATAAGGTATAAGATGCACAATTTCTGCTTCTTTGCTAAAACTTTATTATATTCTAGACCAATAATTTTGTTAGTACTACATGCTGTTAAAATTTTATGTCTTATAGGAAGACAGGCGACTGGTCTAAATTAAGAGAGATTTTCGACGAAGGTTTTAGTACCAAATTACTATTTTTTAATATTTGTTTCAGTGATCCTTATGTAAGAATTGACTTAAATAGCATCAGTGGTGATGAAACCATTGATTCCGTTCTTACAAAAACTAGAAAAAGGGTATGTAAAATTTTAAAATTATACTATTTATATCAGTAATATTAGTGTTTTTTCCTTTTCAAAACAAAAATCGATCTGTTAAGATTTAATTCCTACACTGTGTATGTATGTTACTTAATTAACAAAAACAAGACATAATAATAATATTAATTTATTTACTCAAATATAGAAAAGAAAATATAGAATACAAGTAAATAAACAAATATCCACAAAGGCTAAACCTGCGCATGGATACAATAGAATAATGACATAATAATAACATGCATATTTCATGATAATATAATAATAATAATTAATATAAAAAAACAAAAACCGATAAAAAAAATAATAAAATTAATTAAAATTAATTATTTGTTATAGACTCTAAGTCCTGAGTGGAATGAAGAATTTATATTCAGGGTAAGTAAATATTTTTAAAATTTAATTTGTAAAAGTTTTAATAGCAAATAACCAAATATAAGTTATTTTATTTTTACGAGATTCTAACTATCTTGTTTCATTTTGGCTTGACATATTCTTTATTTATAATAATCATTATATGTATAGTTTAACTATTTTCAATTGCAGAACATTTATCCCGCTTTATACAAGGATCATTTAAAAAAATTATGAATATATATAAATAAAGTACAGAGCTAATGCGAAATTTATGGGACAAAATATAATGATCTACCTGTATAAATTTATTCTTTGCCACTCCGTCATTTAATCCACGCGGACTTGATTGATTAGATTAGAACAAATCTTGGAGCGTTGAGAGGCATTCGATTGGCTAAGAAATTTCGACTCATCAGTCATTTTTTTTAAGTCTGCGGTTAAGCGCTCGCTTCAGTACAATACATTCATGGGTCGAGGGAGGGTAGAGTTTTATCGAGACATTTAACTGTTGATTATTTGGATGTAGCATATATTAACATTTCATTGAAATATAACTTTAGGTTAAACCAGCTGAGCACAAGTTAGTTTTACAAGTATTTGATGAAAATCGACTCACCAGGGATGACTTTCTTGGTATGGTAGAACTTCCATTATTAAATTTACCCAAAGAGCAAGCTGACAGAAGTATACCAACGGTCAAGTATTTGTTACAACCCAGGAGGTAAGAATCTACAATTATTTTTTAAAATTATGTTGAATTTGAATTTTTATTGGAACTAATATACAATCTCTGTTTGATTTATTATAAAAATGGTATACATTTTTCATTTTCGATACTAGGATCGTTTAAAATGTAAATATTTGAGGCTTTAATGATCACCTCACGTTTGGAGCGTGACCATATTATGGGCTAATGATGTAATGATTTTTGTTAAAATTATTTTTAAAACTTAATTGAATAAACGTTAAACGGGGTTTTAAAAAGCAATTAGGGAGGAAGATTTTTTTATCAATAAAAGGAGTTCAACTTACATCTGATACGCAAATACTAAAAACAAGTGTTTTTGGTTAGTCAAAAAATAATAATCACGGATGCCCGCTCGAGAATTTTCTACTGCAGAGTATGCGAAAGTATGGAGAACGAAAAATAAAAATTTTGAGATGTCTATTTGACAATCTACACAATGTACTGGAAAGACCAATTTAATCAGTCTATGATCTACTTTAACATTCTTAGATATTTGCTGTTCTTAATTTTATGAAGTTCCAAATTTGTCGCTTGCATATACAGGGTGTAATTGATTTTTATGTACATATTAAAACCAATAGACCTATAAATATTCACAAACAAGTGGTAAATTATAAAAATTTAGTTTTGTTGTATAAAAAACTGGACGTGTATAAATCTATGTCCTGGATCGGTACTTTATTACAAAATATATATTTTTTTAATTTAGACCCTAATATAAAACTCCAACACAGACGCGTTTTATAGTCAATTTAAAAGCAAGTTTCAAAATTTAATTACTCAATTATCAAAGGTATTTATCTGTCTATCACTTTCATTACGTACATGTATTTCAACCTCACCCTGTATATATTTTTTTGTAGAAAACAAGCATAATTACGATAAATCGCTAATTTGCATTGTTTTTTATTATTTTTGCTTTCCAAAAACTAATGTTGCATGCACTTCTCATTTAATATTGCTGAACGAAGCGATTTCAGTGCCCGTTCGAGGGTTAGAGGTCATCTGGAACTATATCACGCCTTCTTGTTTGATACAACTCTGCCTCCTATTGCTGCTCCTGAAGAACCACATGACGAAAGGGATTGGGAAATCGTTGGATCGGGAAGAGAAGAAATTGCGGCGCAGGTAATGTTTTTTTTTATTAAGTACAATAAATTCATAAAATAATATCACTCTACCAGATACTCACCTAACTAGCATGTTCTTCAAAACGCTATAACTTTGTAAAAAATATATTATTAAAAGCAACCAATCCCCAATGCTTCATTTATCAGTTTTACTGATAGTTGGTAGCACATTTGCGAAAGTATCATTATGTTTCAGCCATTATTTGTTACTCCAACTACCCAGACACAGAGTTCATTGCCACCGGGATGGGAAGAAAGACAAGATGCAAATGGAAGAACCTACTACGTCAATCACATAGCTAGAACAACACAATGGGAAAGACCTACTTTGAGGTACATATTTTATTTTTTCGATAAAGTTTTCACAATTTTGATAATTATCTGTGGCAACTGGATACTCTCCAATGCTCATACTTATACCAATTTTGATATATTTTGCTATCGAAGTTACAGTCATAAAAAATCCATTTGTATAGATGTTTTTTAAATAATCTTCTCTATGGACCATTATTGTTTTGTTTTCAAATATATGTTAATTATCAATATTTGTATTTATTCTACTACAAAAGTGATTGCAAATAAAACAGAATTATGTGGAACTCGTGGGATTAGTCACAATATTTCCCACTCGTGTGAAAAGTGTCACTTTCCGCACTCGTTGTGTAATATACTAATTATATTAACGGAATTAACAAGAAGAAATAAATATTTGTAGTATTGTCAAATTTAATTTAAAAAAAGTATATTCCTGATAATTTAAACTTTTTATTATTCCAGTTCTCCAGATATTCAGACTGGCGAAAGGGAAGAACAAAGGGAGGTTTTTGAGAGACGTTTTCACATAAGTGCCGATGAAGAATCCAACGACCGTGGCGATACGAGTCAGGTGGGTCCCCATTGTGATTAAAATTTTAAAAAAAACGTGGTAGATAGTTGTTTTACATATTGCTGATTATTTTTACATTTGATAGTTTTATTTTGTGTTCAAATACTACCGAATTTGAGATTTTTTTTATAGTAAAATCGATTTTGTAGAAGAAAAACATCATTATTTTATATTTATTTAATTCACTATAGTTTTTATTACATATATTCATAACCATTTTCCTTTCATACAGGGTGGCCCGCGACGTTTTAACCGGCCAATATATCTCGAAAACGATTACAATATATTTTTTTAAATCAACACTTTTTTCACTTTCAGTATTGTTTTTTCAAATTTATTAAGTATAATGTTTTCCTCGAAGGGGGTACGAGATTAGGCTTCATCACCCGAGGAAATTTCCGTGATTTCAAGGCCTTCTACAGTGTGTCTTAATTGAAATTTGGAAGTTAAAGGTACTTGATTACATATGAATTCTTTTTAAAGTTGGGATCTTTGAGGTATTGGCCGGTCGAAACGTCGTGGGCCACCAGAAAGGTGGCCAATGATTTTTCCAAATTTAAGAAGTTTTTTATGAAGTAAGTAGGGGAGATATGTAAGTCAGCAAGAGGATCACATTAAAGCAATTTTCTTATAGTTTCACTAGCCTTAAATCTTATTCTGCGCATATATATCCCATCGATTAAACCATTTACAGTTCTTTGACAACGAAGAACCATCACATGAGATAATACGTTGGATTGGGAGTTCCAAATGAAAGTTTTGAGTGTATTTATCTATTTAACCTCAAAAGAACTTCTACTCTACATAATTATTATTTAAATCATTCTAGTCGATTGTTTAAAAAATGTAGTGTTTCATCTTCTGAGATAGTTTTTATAATGATCGTTTCCCAAGAAACATTGCCGATTTTCTATTACGAATTTAAAGTAATACTTACAAATGTAAAATAATTAGTAAGTAAGGTGTATGGTGCAAATTTTCTGTACTTTCATTTTAAAATATCCGCTCTGCTTCTCATAACATTCTTCCCTCGTTTTTTATTAACATCCTTCAAAAGAAACTTGCATGAGCATTTTCTTTGCATGATCATCAGGCCGTTAATTCTGATGCCACATCTGCCATTGTACCTGAAATAATAATAGAACGAGACCCTGACGACGGCAGCGACAAGCCTTTAGACGAAACGAGACAGAGTGTCATATCCAGTAACGAAAACCGAAATAGTATCACATCTGAATTGTACGATACAGATTACAATGCTTCCGCAGAAAGTAACGACAGCAGTAGGAGGAGTTCTATTGATATGCCCCAATATCAACTCACATTTCAAAATGGTAGTAGACGCAACGAAGATGACGTTGACAATAACGAGGTTGGTACGCTTGAGCTTTTGCATGTCTTGTTTTGCTACTTGACGAAAATGCTTTAAAATATGGAAAGGTTACTTAACCTTGGATGTTTCGATATATATAAATGTATGTATAAGCTGTTAGATCACACTTGACGATCGGGTCACCTACGTTTTTTATTTATTAATTAGTTCGTCTCCATCAAATGCTGTGAGGCAGGCAGTAGAAATTTTTTTTGTACTGGTTGTTGTAAAGCTTCATCCTTTAATTAATCCAGTAAGCTGTAATAGGGCACTTGAGCGTGTGAAAATTTCCTATCTCAATAGCATTGCCGACCACGCCCCCTTTTCAAGATGACCCCGTTCCTTTTGACACCTATCACTTGTTAACAGCGATCACGCCCCTTTTTCAAGATGGCCGCTCCACGCCAACGCTAAAATGAGTGCGGGTCTCTCTAGCATTGCTTGTAGTGCTAGAGAGTAGGCATAATTTGTAATTTGTGTGCTAAATGGCTAAATCGACAATAAGAAAGGGTTGTTTGAAGATTCTGTTTTCTTATATGGGGATTAGCGTTGTATCTGCTCATATGTTTTAAAGAGTTTCTTTTATAAAACCAAGCTTTATTCAACATACATCAGAAATTATTATTCCAAGGTAAAATAAACTGTTTCTGCTTACTTTCTTTTACATATCTCTGAAAGCCTTTTTAGTATTTTGATTTTATCATTTTTTGAATATTAATCTTTATAGGTTATATTGAGTATAAAAATTTAATCTTATCAAATTATGTAGTTTTCAGATAACCTTAACTCAATTTAAATATCGGATATCTAAAGTTTACTTAGAAAATTTAAATAGTCTGGCATATGATTGTTAATATAAATTATTCATTTTATATTGTCAATAAGAAAACAAAAACACATTCAATTTTGCAGCTGCATATTCTTTTTTATTTAATTGCTCAAACAATGCCAGTACGTACTAAATTTTCGTGAGTTAATTTTTAAATAATGTTTCTTGGGAAATAAATATTTTATATTAAAAAAATTGAAAATCTAAAATATGTGGAAATAACAATTATAAAGAAATTCAAAATTATAGAATCTGCCCAAATGCGTTTCTAATTGTTCGGTGGATATTTCTCAAATTTGAATGCCATTCTTGCAGAAGTTTTTTCTGTTTTTTTAAACCTTCAGTGCAATTTTTTACAATTAAAGCAAATGCTCCACATATTTTTCCAAAAACGCTACAAAACATGACAGCAGATTGTGACAATTTCAAAATCTTATAAGGACTGTATAATGAAATAGGTAATTTTTTTGGATATATAGTGGTTTCACTGTCTAAAAATGAAATAGTTTATCAAAAAATTGATATGGATTTATGCTTCCTAAAGGAAAAAAAAGCGATTTTTTGGAACTTATTTTTGAAATGCTTGTAATTTTTTTATTTTTATGATTCTTTAAAAATAATTAAGTAAATTTTTACAGCTCAAAACTCCTGCTTCAAGCTGCCATTTGATTTTTTGTTTCCGGCGTAATTAAAAAAAATATTTTAAAAATCTATTTTGTTCTTAACCGAACTGGGTTGGTTAAAAATTGCCTTCTGATTATCCAGATTAACCAATTTTGTATTCTGTTGTCTGCAGAGCGATGACCAGAACGATAGTTTTTCAAACAATTCGTCCAGAAGAGATTCCACCGTCTCGACATCTACCACCAATAGTAATTCCCAAAATAATCTCGACGTTCTCTCAGAAGGTCTGCCTCCCGGTTGGAGTATCCAACGTGCACCCAACGGCCGCCTCTTTTTTATCGATCATAACGAAAGGGCAACCTCTTGGGTAGATCCCCGCACGGGTCGGGCGAGTCCGATGCCCAATCAACCGGCCGCTCCAGTTGTTAACAAAAGACCGGACGACGATTTAGGACCGTTGCCCGAAGGTTGGGAGGAGAGAGTGCATTCTGATGGGAGAATATTCTTTATTGATCACAGTAAGTAATTTTATCTACCTCATAAAATAATGTATTCCTTTCACACTTTTCCATATGTAACTCGCGCGGGCGGGCAAGATACTGACACGGCAAAATAATAAAATGAATAAATGGTTAGAAAATTTTCTCGTCTTTCTTTTGAGCAAAGACTTTTTCGCTCTTCCTAATTATCGCATCGAGTTACTGCTGGGCTCAAATGAAAGGTAAAAAAAATGACGTCGAGAGGTGAATTTTTTTTATCAACCCCCTTCATTCTTAAAATCGCGAGCAAAAAATTATCCATTTTTTAATTTGAACGCCAAGTGCGCATTTGCGAAAAATTTTTCGGTGGTGCTATCTTTTAGAGGATGAAAAAGTGAACAATTTGAGCCCTGGCTGGTTGCGTCAACTTAATTAGTAATACGGAAGTTACAAGCGTTTCAATAATATTCGTTTTCCCCCCATACCTCCCTCCCTACTTGCCACACGACCCCCACCCTTCGGCACATAAAAGTACTCGTTATTACCCCTTTATTCATGGTCAACGTATATCCCGTTTCCTTTTTGAAACACCCTATATAAAGCTTTAGGCATTCTATAAGATATATTTTCAATATTTATTACTTTATCTCTGGCAAATTAAAATTTTCTTATTTAGATACCCGAACAACCCAGTGGGAAGATCCAAGATTATCTAATCCTCAAATAGCAGGACCAGCTATACCATATTCTAGAGATTATAAGAGGAAATATGAGTATATGAAAACCCAACTTAAAAAACCAGTAAGTAAAAACAAAATGAAGAAGTATTGGAGATTTTTTTTATAACATTCATATCGCTAGGCAGCTGTTCCAGGCCTCATAATCTCTGGACTAGTTTTCTAGGATACAAAAGCTAACAGGATTTGCCTCTAGCACTTTGCCTTTTTTTATTATTATTTTTATTATTGATAGATAAAAGCACCGCTGCCAATTTAAATAATTATGTATTTTATTATAGACTAATGTACCCAACAAATTTGAAATCAAAGTGAGAAGACGAAGTATATTAGAAGATTCGTACAGAGTAATCACGTCTGTCTCGAAGATAGATTTACTTAAAACGAAGTTGTGGATAGAGTTCGAGGGGGAAGTTGGTTTAGACTATGGTGGTTTGGCAAGAGAATGGTTCTATTTATTGTCAAAGGAGATGTTCAACCCATATTATGGGCTATTTGAATATTCAGCAATGTAAGTTAATATGATTTAAAACAGTTGTAATTTATTGTAAGAAATATTTTTTAGGGATAATTACACATTACAAATAAATCCATTCTCGGGATTGTGCAACGAGGACCATCTCAGTTATTTTAAATTTATAGGACGCGTAGCAGGAATGGCTGTTTACCATGGAAAATTATTAGATGGTTTGTAATATTTTTATTTTTTTTAATTTTTAAGTATTAGTTAAATTGTGTGATCATATTTGAAAAAATAATGGTATGAACCACTAACAAAAGTATATAAATAATATCGTTATTGTTAAAACGTCCACCCCTACATTTTTTTTAAATATCTTTGAAATAGCCGCTTTTAAATCGCTTTACTACATATATTGCCAAAACTATAACTATTGAAAAGGTAATTTTTTACTTTTTAAATATTTCCCACAATTTTGTCTCACTTTTTAAACCATAACTCTATATAATCATTCAATTGCTATTTACAGTAAGATTTTTCTTAATTAATTCCTAAGTATGCATAAACAACGGGATCATTTTACTACAAAAACTGATTTTTTGATATTAGTGTCACAATTAAATATTCTAGGTTATTTAGATTATTTCCAGAGCTATAAATTTTTAGTGTAATTATTTTGGTTTATTTATTGCAGCATTCTTCATTAGACCTTTTTATAAAATGATGTTGTCTAAAACCATCGATCTGAAGGACATGGAATCCGTCGATTCCGAATATTACAAGTCTCTTTTGTGGATAAAGGAAAATGATCCATCAGATCTTGACTTAACGTTTTCCGTCGATGAGGAATCTTTTGGACATACATCCGTGCATGAACTTATTGAAGGGGGCGCTGATGTTCCTTTAGATAACTCTAATAAGGACGACTACATTAAGTAAGTGAATATTTATTTACCATTTCTTTTTACAGACCAGATATTGGTCAGTGGTAATAAAAAAAAAACAATACAGTCGACACGGACTTCTGTCAGAACGCGCAAAATGAGTGGCTCAGGTAGCCCGAGAAATTCATGAATAAATGTACCGATTAGAAGAAAGCAGGGGCACACTTACCTAAATAAAGTTGTTCAAACTAAATCACATTTAAACTCTTATTGTTACATACATCAAAATTTCATTTTTGTTTTTCCAGATGTATAATTCAGTGGCGGTTCGTGGGAAGAGTACAAGAACAAATGAACGCGTTCTTAGATGGTTTTAGTGATTTAATACCTTTAAACCTTATGAAAATATTCGACGAACATGAGTTGGAGTTATTAATGTGCGGTATCCAACATATCGATGTGAAAGATTGGAAATTAAATGCTTTGTACAAGGGAGATTACCATTCCAATCATATTGTGATCCAGTGGTTTTGGAGGGTAAGTTTTTCGAAATTTAGTTTTTTAAACTCTAGAAAACATTTATTTTATTATTACATCATCTACACACCTCTCAGCTAATTCCCCATCTAGCAGGGGCAGCCGAATCGTTGTTAACTTTCTCCTTCTAGTCAAATGAACTACTACTACCAACAGATAGCGCACTATCTGTTTATAGTGTTTAGCTCGTTCTTAAGGAAATTTCCTCTTCAAAATTTCCCCTAAAAATTATAGCTAGATCATCTCCATATCTTTGAAAATCCACTTTGTGGACATCTTGGAGTCTCTATTCAGTGGTGACATTAGAATTTGATTTTCTAACATTCGCTTGAACCAGTTACACGTCTATCCTCCATTGAGGAGTAAAGCGACTCGGGTAGAGCATTCCTTAAAGCTTATTCAATGTCCAGGAAGGCCGCCAGCGTATTTTCTTTCATCTGCAGATATTGACTGATTTTTTCTAATGATTATACAGTGCTAAGTCCGTAGACTTGCCTGTGGTAGGCATATTGATGTGGATTTAGGGGGTATACCCTAATATCTGGAATTCTTTCTAGTATTCTAGCACCCAATATCTATATATTATTATTATCTATTAATTCTTAAATAATAATTAAAATTGATTTTGTTATTTGAGTGAAGAGGGCATTGGATAAAAATACATCGACTTTAAAAAGATGAGCACAAAAATGCCGAAACCGGTCTGGGAATGACAAGCTCCTCAAATAACAAAATCAAAGTGTTGGTTTGGTTAACACCCTTCCAACTCGCGTCTTTGAGATTTTTTCGATATTTGAAAAATAGGGCCACATTTGAGATATGGAAAATATGTTTGCTTCAATAATTAAAACGTCAGCTGTCGGTTTTCTAATACTATGGAAATGTCAAATTGATCAGAATTCACCAGCGAAAATAACTTATAATAAAGTGACCTTTTTGGTTACTTTGGGCGTAAATGAAAGTACTGGCTGTATAACCAGTTTAGCTAAACCATTTAATTCAAATTTAAAATAAAATACAGGATGACTCAATAAAAAAATATATAACTTTTTGGTACCACAGGAAAAGGCTCTTAATCTTATGAATATTTAATTTACAGGTTGTTTTGTCATTTAGTAACGAAATGAGAGCTAGACTATTGCAATTTGTAACTGGAACTTCTAGGGTGCCCATGAACGGCTTCAAAGAATTATATGGCAGCAATGGACCACAACTATTCACAATCGAAAAATGGGGTACTACAGAAAATTTCCCAAGGGCGCATACTTGGTACGTACCAAAAATTATTCTGTGATTGTGCAAACGTTAATCATGTTTGAAATGAGTGGTTTGTTATTTGAAAACTAGAGTGAAAACGAGTGATGTTATTAGACGTACTTCTTTCTGTGTGGTTTTATTTGTATAAACAGTTGTGTAATCAAATTTTTACATTTGTATGTTTCCAGTTTCAATCGATTGGATTTACCACCTTATGAAAGCTACACCCACCTTAAGGACAAGCTTGTTAAAGCTATTGAAGGGTCTCAAGGATTTGCCGGAGTTGATTAGTCCATACTTTATAACTTGAGATGTTGCATTTTTACCTTAAAAAGAATTCTGTCCAATACTGATAACTTAAGTTTTATTTATAGTCTATTGAATTATACATATATACATATATATTTTATAGCTACGTGTAAGTTGTTGTTTTTATTCTGTATACTTTGTAAATAATTCCAAGCTTATATAAGTATATATTCATCTATATAGAAACGAGTAATTATTTACTATTATTAAATCATTCTAATAAAATTTCGGTTTCGCATTGTTGTTAAATTTAATCTTATTAAAAATAGCTACTACCCGAATTCAGATTTATACTAAATAAAAACCAATTAGAACAAATTAAAATAACATTACGAAAGTTCATGGTCATTTGCAAGTTAACAATTCACAGTGACCGTGAGATGAAGGCTCGGGCAGGGCCGGTGTTATTCTGAATTGTTCAACACAGAGTTTCCGGTAATTTGAACAGAGCGTGAGGTCTGAACCAATAAAAACCGATAATTTAAATAGACCGCGAAGTCGGAACAAATAAAAATTTAATTTCCGCCCCAACCAAAAAACGAGCATTGGCGTGGAAGAAACGTGGCTTTTGACGCCATAGTCAGTCGTTACTACATATTCATTACGAAAATAGAGCTTTTATTTTGACCTAATGTTAGATCTACGTAAACTTATCAGTAGACACATTTTCTTCTTCTTTTATTGAGCTTACTACCTACATAAGTATATAACCAAAGCAATTTAATGACTGTAGTAAAACTACGTTAATGTCTACATTGTCATGTTTTTGTTGTTACCATTGACAGTTAATAGTAATAAGTTAACCAAGACACGTAAAAAAATCATTCAACTTGAAAGTTGAAGATACTTGGGTGTAGAAGTAAAAGTTCTCAATCACTTGTACTTATATGGACAAAGGTGGGCGGCCGATAAATATTTCTTTTAAGATTTCAGTCAAAATAATATAGAAATCACTACCAATTAGGTGTGCTCTTTTATGTTTAGCTTTAAAGTTATTGTTAAAAACAAAGAACTCGTTTAGCTGTATTTACAAAAATGGCATTAGTTATATCCCAAGAAACTTTTGACGATGCCGTTCGTGAAAATGTAGAGGATTTGGGTTTAGACCCAGAAGAAGCTTTAACAGAAGCTGTGAGTCAGTTTGAGGCACAAGTAAGAATAAAAAATGTATACCTAATTTAGTAATTCATATAATAAATTGCTCCATTTTTACTTTTATCAAGTTGAGACTTCTAACCCCCTAAAATTTTTCAGTTCTCCATTTACAACTTATTAAGGTTACATTAAAGTTCGCACTAAAAGCGATTCGTTTTGTTGTTAAGTTCTTCAATTTCTCTTTTTCTTCAAATGAAACGAGTTTTAATGATCCCGCCTCATTTTCTATTTGGAATCTTGCTCTCATATTCAATCTTTTAAAAACGTTTTTTAAAACATCCTGTATACCCATATACTACTCATTTAGTAATATTGACACTGACAGCTGTTTTTAGGGTGTTGATTTAAGTTCCATCATTAAAGAATTAAGTTTAACTTCTTCAATGGCAGATGATATATGTGCAGCTGTGCAAAAAGTAAAGGAGTTAAACAAAGTAGACACTCCAGATAAGGTGCTTATGGATCAAATGGATGTTATTAAGTTGGAGTGTGATAAAGGTCTTGCTAACAAAGTTGCAGTAGGTATGAAATATATATTTTAAACCACTCAAAAATCACTCAGCGTATCCAAAATTTAAATTTAAATGCCAAAGAATTATAAGTTGTACATATTTAATTGTTTCTAAATGGATAAAATCATATATAATCGAATATTTTAGCCAAAGCTGGTGCTTATGATGTGCTATTGGATGTGTTGGACACAAAGCAAACCTTTATTGTTGTCGAAAGAACTTGTTTAAAAACATTGTCTTCGCTTATGACAAAGCAACCAGATTTATTAGACAGCAGAGGTATACAATCAATGTTTCGATTTTTAAATCCCAAAGTAGATTTTGACCTTAAAAAGCTAACTTTAAGATGGATAAAGGAATGCTGCATTATGCACGAAAATAATAGGTAATTTATTTTGTACAGTTAGTGGATTTTGTCGTGAAGAATGCCCATCTTACTCTGAACTGAAAACAGTCATGTTTAAGAATTCATCATCTAGAACGGATCGGAGTCTTAGTTGTTACCGAGTTTTTTACTACTTTCTGTTTTGGCCTTTTTTTAAAGTGAAAGCACATTTTCGTAGGGAAAATATTTTTAGTTTTCAGTTTAGTTTTGCAGATCTGATCAAGGTCAAACGTCACGACAAAATCCACTCTAATAACTCTAAGAATGAGTTCTAAAATTTGCTTTTTCATAAAATATTTGTATATTTTAGACAAAATATTTTTAATGCGCGTATATTGGAGAATTTGAAGGACCTATTGAAAGATACAAACCCCGAAATTATAAGAGAAGTCTTGTCTGTATTCAGAGCTCTTATTCTTGATGATGATGTTCGAGTTGAGTTCGGCAAAGCACATGAACATGCCAGAATTATTGCCAGTGAATTTTTATGTTATTTGACATTTTTGATGAAAAGTAAGTTGCCCTTTTATATTATGTTATTCTCAATGACTCTAATGAAAAATTTTCAAGTTAATTTGTACAATTTTCTATCGTTTCTCTTTGCTCATTTTTTGTACCAAATTAAATCTTGTTTGTGTCAAAAACTTTGTTTTATTTTTTTAAATGCTTCATTTAAGTATTAAGAAGTGAATTCTCATAACTGTAGTTCATGTAAAATTTATTAAAAATTCTTAGGTTAACACTTGGTTTTTACATATTTTAAATAGTATTGCTCTTCAGTCTGGAACCCCCAGTATACTTGCCACATTCACAGATTAGAACAAGTTCAGAGAAAATTCCTTCGCTACTTATCATTTAAATCAAATATTTCACGGGTAGATGACTATTCCTATGATTTTGCAGCACTGCAAGAGACATTCTCCTTACCAACTTTGAGAGTTAGAAGAGATCAGGCAGATCTGAAATTGTTTTTTAAGCTTATAAATTATATGGTTGACTGTCCTTCATTGATTTCTAACATGTTGTTGACAGTTCCAAGCACAAGATCAATAAACAGTTTTCATCAGCCCTTCAGGAGAACTAATACTGGTCTCAATTCATTCATGCCTAGAGTATCACTTATCGCTAATTCTTGTGCTGATAGTCTAGAATATTTTAATTCAAGCTTTTCCAATTTTGTGAGGATGTTAAAACTTACTGTGACCTAAATTCCCTACTCTTAATATTATATTATTTTGTTGGATTGTGTACCTGTTATATTTACATTCATATTTATGATTTTTGTTGTTAGCGTATTATGATTAATTAATTGTCATATTATTTAGATTGACTCTATTTGAGGTATATTATTATAATTTTATGTACTAAAAATGGGCAAGGCCCGTGAATAAATAAATAGAAATAAATAAATAAATAACTAGGAGTAAAGAAATTTCTCGTGGTCACTTGACGATTTTTTTTTATAAAACATTACAGAATTGAAGTTAGATGAGTCTTTCATTCATGACTTAATGTTGACCATTGCCGCTCTAATGGTTAGAACTGAATTTTGCAAAAAAGTTAAAGATGCTGGAGGAATAGAAATGATAATGGACGTTATGAATAATTTTAATGGAAATGAGGTATGTAGAAGACTAATTAATTTTTGTACATCTATCTAAAACCACTTTTATTCCATTTAATCATTTGTTGATTTTGTCAATATACAAAACCATCCAATTTTTTTTGCAGAGAATAAATAGACAATGTTTTAAGCTAATAAACGCACTGGCTGGTAATGATGAATGCAAAGAATATATAATCAAAATTGGTTTAGCTCCTATTCTGACATCAGCCATTGATAAAAATAGAGTAAGTACTATAGTAAATACATTTGTTCAATTCGTGAAAAAATGGAGTTCTGACCAAGAAATCATCGCAAAACAAAAAGTGAATAAGATATTTGAGAAAAACATAACTTAAAACAAATTTTTTCCACGCCATTTTTAGGTACTTAAAATATAAAAAATTGTTACGAATTTTTGATCGCATGAACGTTTCTCTACGTCTATTCCACGAGCAAGAGTGAATGAATTTCCAAAACGTCTTTTTTTTTCGAAAAATCGATATAACTCAAAAAACAAAAAATATTTTGAAATTTTTCAAAAATGCATGTTTTTGGAATGCCAAGTGCTTTATTTACTGGAAATATCAAGACATTATATGAAAAATTGAAAAAGTTATAACAAAATCAAAAAATTACGATTTCGGACGGTTTTTTCGATATATCTCGAAAAGTAATTCATCAATCGATACTTTCAAGACGGTCAATCGAAAGATCTTTTTATTATCTACAACTTCCTCATTTACTATTTTTCGATTCAACGAGAAGTTTCTTTTTTATTTACAAAAACCGTTTTTGTCTAGCCCAGAAATTATCTTTAAATTGGTTTTTTTTCAGTTTTAATGAGAGTGTGTGATCCATTCATATTTTCAAGTTGTTTAAATCATTTCCAATCTTCGATTTCAGTTATAGTATAACGTCAAATAACTTTTCACAAGACCGTATAATTTCCATTTATTTAATACTATATTTTAGGCCAACATATCTACAACGGTAGCAGGATTATCGGTTATAGCTTCTCTTACACTCAGATCACCTTTCAATAGCCAAGCTTTATTTGATGCAGGTGTACCATCTGTAATTGTAGACCTAATGAAAATGTATTCAGAAGAAAACCAAGTTCAGGTAATTTTTATTTAAATTATTATCAGGTTGACTGGCGGCGAAAATGCAGGAATTATGTAGAAAACGTATGTTTTTGAATGCCGATATTTCACGATGAGATTATTGGGACAATTTTAAGATACAATTATCATATGAAGATAAGTTCGCAATCTTGGAGATGCAGGACGTTGAAAAAAAAACTTTTTTAATTATCTCAAAACGAAGTTGGAAGAAAACGGAATTGTAGACAAAAACTTTTACATGTCTTAAAGAAAACGTTCAGCTACATAACATTTGACCTAAATTCAATCTTAAATGAGTTTTTTACCATAATACTGATATTAAAAGAGCATGCAAACATATCATTTTATGCAAACGAGTAAGGAATTTAATTTATCAGATTAAAGGGATACGAAGAAGAGAGTGACATCTTGACTAGAATCAGTCAAATAAAAACTTTGCAACACACAATGCAAATTGAGTGTATGCAACATCCAATACATCGGGAATCTTTGCTTTGTAAAGTGTCAAAAAAAACTCTCTTCTAACCATAGATGGTAGCACATCTACGGATATCATTTTATTTTTTTACTCGAAAAAAATGCATCAGACGAAAAAAAGACAAGGGTCCTTTTTTACTTAGAATTTACTAATTATGAATAAAAAAATCTATTTGTGGAAAAATTTGGCCTAGCCAACAAAATGCACAATTATGCCATTCTAACGTTTAGCAAAATTCGGTCAAATATTTGAATGCGTTTTTGAGATAATTAAAAAAACGTTATAAATTATTTTTCAACATCATGTATCTTCAAGAAGAACCTTTGCGGACTTACGTTCATATAACAATTTTACCTAAAAAATATCCCCAGAATCCCCCCATGAAATATCGGCATTCAATTAGGAATCACCCTGTATATTCCATAAATACATATTTCCTTACTTTACAGCGAACGTTGTTCATTCTTTGAGCAGTGTAGTTTATTTTAGAATTGTTTGCAGAAAGCGGCTAGTCGAGCAATACGAAACATGGTTTCCAGAAGTAGACACCAGAATCAAACTTTCGTCGGATTAGGAGTCGAAGAGGTACTTCAGAATAATTTAAAGAAGTTCTTGGACATCGAGTACGATACGAAGGCTGCTCTTCGCGACTTAGGTTGTAATGTCAATCTAAAAGAAGAGTGGACCGGAAAAGGAGGAGCTCTTAGCACAGGGGGCGTGGTGTCTTAAACATTATTTTGAGGATTTAACTTTATGCTTTACATGATGTGCACTTTTGACTTTATTTGTTAACATAATAATGTATATAACTCGTTTTTTAACAATTTTTTCTATCGAGAGCTTTTTAAATATATACGTTTTCAGTAATACTGTTTAGATTGATTTTTTATATGGTGGGGAAAGAGTTCAAAGTACATTATAATTTAAACCATTTAAAATAAAAGTTGACGGCTCAAAGCCTCTTCCATCTCGACCACTACATATCTATTGTGGTTGGTAACTTTGTTGGGAATCGATCTAACAGTTTAACAGCTGGCGTCGCGGTTAGCCTGTGGATAGGTGACCACTGAGAAATCATGCATTAAAAGGTAAGCGTGTCCTTCGTTTATTGTCTTGGACAAACCGCATGTTAGCTTTTTAGATTGTTTGTATAGTGGAGGCAAGGAGTCGGAGTGACACCTTTTTTTTAGACTGGGCCAATTTAGTCTCTCCCCCATTTTCGAGGTCGCTGAAACCGAATCTGAGGTTAAAAAAAGTTTTTACCCTCGGCGTCCCCTTAAAAACGGCCAAAAACCACCCCCTGGAGGGGTTAAACGTGCTATTCGGCTCTAGTTTTCTTTGCGTTATTCATTATTTTCTACAAATTTTTTGTCAGAAGGTGAAGCCGAAATTTTAAGTGTTTCAGCCGCAACTTCTTCATAGCTCTTGCATTGAGTTACACAAAAAACAGAATGGACAGGATTATTATTGATTATTAAACTTTTTGCCCATTTTTCGAATTTTCAATTATTAAAATGAATTAATTTTATTCCATCATTTTGACATTTTTAGCTTTACTTCAATTTACTTGATAAAAAATAGAATTTTTTTATACAGGGTACTCTTTTGACTAGGTAATTTGCAAATACGATAGCCATATTATAGAGACCCCACTTTTTATATTAAAATGTTTTTAATTTTTGACGTTTCGACTTTTATATTGTGGTTTGGATTAAAATTTTGCCGTGCGCTTAGATATAAAAGACTAATTAACCAATCTACTTATTTTTACTATACTTACGGAATACCCTGTATTTATCAATTTTTTATATCAAGTATGTATGTATTTCTTTTTCTAAAAATTGGCACAATGTCAAAGTGCATTCACTCATTTTAAAATAATTTTATTTTTGACCTAAAATTTTATTTTTTTGATTCCAATAAGTTCATAACATCTTTACAATATGCCTAGGATCAATCCAGGTAAGTCGATTACAATATTTAACTATAAACCAATCCAGAAACGGTTGTGAAAATTATATTCTCTTGTCTCCTTTAATTTTTCTTCCAACAAAAATAGAAAACTTAATTAAAAACAATGTCTCGGATTCTGATCATATAAATGTAAAATTATTTATATATAAGGTGCTTAAACGATACTTCTTTTACGCTCTTTTGAATTAAATTTCCATTTTTATAACACTTCCGGTTAAACCGGAAAGTATATCTTAGTTATGTTATGGAATATTTTTTAATCTGCGAATAGCCCGTTTAATATTAATAACTAACCCCCATATGTAAACCATTGGTCGACCTGTTTTATTAGTTCCAATTTTATAAATTATAAATGATAAGCTAAAAATACAATATAGTATTTTCTACTGTAATTATAAATGTTTTATTTTATAGGACCTGGTCCTGCAGCATACAAGCTAAGACCACTTACTGGATATAAGTGTCATGATCCTACAAAAGAGAGGGGTCCCCAATATAGCTGTCAAAGAAAAACAAAAGTACCCAGAGAAGGTCCAATCGGTCCTGGGCCAGCATATTGTTTTAAAGGAGTAACGCGTTTCGGAGCTCTATGTCCAGCAGGATTTAGTATGCAGAGAAAATATCCACCACCAAGTATGTACATTTTTATTAAATTTTCCCGCAATGCAATGAAAAGTTCAAAATACAACTTTTATATATGCCCCTTTCTATTTAATTGGCTGTCTTGAAAAATCTTCTCTATTGATATATAACTGCTAGGTTGAGAGAAAATTTTCTTGCCTGTCATGTTCTGATTTCAGTCTTCTGTTGTTTCTTTCTCCTTTCACTCTTACATTACTTGCCCTTTTTGTTGGGGTCATATTTTTAAATTACGAAACGATATTTTTTAGAGATAGATTGCGTCCCCGGTCCTAAATATTGTCCTAAATGGGCACATCCCAGAGCACCAGCTTTCAGCATGCAGCGCAAGTATAAAACTCATACAGAGAAATCTCCTGGACCAGCCGATTACTGCATAAAGAGATGTCCAAATAATTGGCCAGCATATACCATGTAAGTTGATGAAAATGAAATATTTTGGACACCAAAATATTTTACTGGGAGTAATCAAACTGCACAAAAGATCATTTCGGGACTTAAACCAACAACTTTCATTTTGTTACTAAAGGAGCCTGTCATTCTTAGACCGGTTTCGGCATCATTGTGCCTCATCAGTAAGAAGCAGACAAGCTCGACTTCCTATCTCTAAAGAAAGCGTGAAGAATGGATTCGACTCGCCTCGTTCTTGATAAAACTAGTTGCATTATAGCAAGTGTATCAAGAACGAGGAAAGCCCAACGCCATCTTCACTTTAATAACAAAATCAATACCTGTTGGGGCATATAGCCCAAGGAGTAGTTGTTTGAGGTCCAGACGTCAGTGCAGTATGTGACATTTTCTAATGTCGTAATTGTTTAACTTATTTCACATCTTTTGTGCACCATATAAGTTGTTTCCAAGCAAAAAATGTTTTCAACACAGGCTTACGCAATTTAATATCTATTTAAATACTTTAGAAATTTTGTTTTTTATTATTGGATAAACTGACCATTTCAACTTTTCCAGGCCACACAAATACAAGTGTAAGTGTACATGTGACGATCTTACTCCAGGCCCATATAAACTTAAGCCTGTAACAACTTACAAATCTAAAGAACCTGCTTACACAATGATTTCAAAAGCATACCCAAAACCAAGCTTACCCTGCTCACCTGGACCAGCAGCATATTGTGCCAAATTACCAAAGAAATGTATGAAGGGCTTCGCATTTGCAACCAGAAATCAGAACTTAGATGTTTACTATACAGATGAAGACAGAATGCCTGCTTGTAGTCGATACAGAAAATGTACCTGAACAGACTGGATTTAAACTCTTTTAAGGGTAGATTGATGAGATCATGGCTAAAGCTTTTTTTTATTTCGAGACAGCAAGATCCAAAAAATGTAACTGAAAAGACTGGATTTAAACTCTTAAGGGTAGATTGATGAGATCATTGCTAAAGCTTTTTTTACATCAAGCCAGCAAGATCCAGAAAATATAACTGAAAAGACTGGATTTAAACTCTTTTAAGGGTAGATTGATGAGATCATGGCTAAAGCTTTTTTTTACATCGAGACAGCAAGATCCAGAAAATGTAACTGAAAAGACTGGATTTAAACTCTTAAGGGTAGATTGATGAGATCATTGCTAAAGCTTTTTTTACATCAAGCCAGCAAGATCCAGAAAATGTAACTGAAAAGACTGGATTTAAACTCTTAAGGGTAGATTGATGAGATCATGGCTAAAGCTTTTTTTACATCGAGCCAGCAAGATCCTGAAAAGACTGGATTTAAACTCTTTTAAGGGTAGATTGATGAGATCATGGCTAAAGCTTTTTTTTACATCGAGACAGCAAGATCCAGAAAATGTAACTGAAAAGACTGGATTTAAACTCTTAAGGGTAGATTGATGAGATCATGGCTAAAGCTTTTTTTACATCGAGCCTACAAGATCCAGAAAATGTAATTGAAAAGACTGGATTTAAACTCTTAAGGGTAGATTGATGATATCATGGCTAAAGCTTTTTTTACATCGAGCTAGCAAGATCCAGAAAATGTAACTGAAAAGACTGGATTTAAACTCTTAAGGGTAGATTGATGAGATCATGGCTAAAGCTTTTTTTTACATCGAGCTAGCAAGATCCAGAAAATGTAACTGAAAAGACTGGATTTAAACTCTTTTAAGGGTAGATTGATGAGATCATGGTTAAAGCTTTTTTTTTACATCGAGACAGCAAGATCCAGAAAATGAGATAACTATCAAGAAACAATTTTAAAGCATGAAATATTACAAACAATTCAGCATTTGAAAAAAAATAAATTTTTAGGTCAAACGGTTGTTTTTATTTTACAAATAACCATAAGATAGTAGTTTCATATCAAAAGGTCTCTTTCCTACCTTGAATTACTATTTCACCAGAAGCTATAATAAGAAAAATTCTGGAACAAGTAGGTGATGTCAAAATAATGCCAGTAACTTTGGACTCACCTACTCACTCCAGGTAAGTGAGAACAAGGGCGGCAGCCCAGAGATTTGGGGGGGCAACGTCGTCGGATGCCAGCGGTTATATAATTATATAAAAGTTTAAGATTTTGGGTTTGTTGATATAAATGGACCTATAAAATAAAATAAATGTTTGGTCCATTTTTGGGAGAAAAAGTCAATTTTTTTAGGATATAAAAGGACCTAGAATCTAAAAAAAATTAAAAAAAAAATAAAATTTGGTTTACGCAGAATGAATTTTGTCTTAAAAACGATTGGCAATGCCAAAACTACCGGAAAAAAAATTTTTGGGGGAAAAAATATTAAAATTTGGTTTACGCAGATATGAGAAATATCCTCTCATTGCCGGACTTTGGGGGGGCAATTGCCCGTACTGCCCCCTCCTTGGATCCGCCGTTGAGTGCGAAAGCATTATTTAAATAAAATATTATAAAACCAGGTACTTTATTTACTGAACACAATAAATATATCCTTAGGATAACTATAATTTACTTATTTACTAACTCTTTAATATTTTCAAAATGTTTTGTAGTTTGACTACCACTTTTTCTTCTTTGTTCCAATGATTGGACTAATTTTTGTATATAAGGATGTTCGAATTTACCCTCGGTAGCATCAAAAAATTCTTGTAATTTTTTTGGGGTACCATCTCTTTGCTCATAATGTGCAGCGGTAAACACCATATCAAATCTATCCAAATCTTTAACAAATTTTGCTTCAGGAGTTTCCTTAGCTTCATATTCCTTATAAAGGTTATAAATTAATGCACCTATGTTAGAACCAACATAACTTGTTAATTCTTTCATAGCTTCATCTTCCATGGCGTGCTTTTTTTCTTCAGTAATATTATCATGAGGTGTAATATCTCCTACGATACATTCAGCTAAATCATGAACCAGAGCTAATTGCAAACACTTGAATCTATCGAGTTTAGAATCGTTTCCAAGCAAAAATGTCATAATCCCCATTGAGTACATGTGGCTTGCAATTTGTTCATGGTCTTTTACATCACACAGTTCCCATCCCCTTCGACTGCTGTGTTTAAGTCTATTCACCAAGTCTAAAAATTTCAACACTTCTTCAGGGTTTAATGATTCCATAGCCTAAAAATTTTTTAATTAAAACATATTATAGAAGATCAAAAACTTACTTAAAACCAAAGAACACAGGAACTAGTAGAAAGTAATATTAATTCTGTACAGTACATATGTATGTTATACTTTGTCCAATTCCTGTATTTTTTTTTATTAATAATTTTACCGCTACTTTTAACCTTATCGAGTAAAAAGTGTAAAAACTGTAAAAAGCATAGAACCTTAACCAAAAAGAATTGACAGATGACATCGGTGCCTGAACTGCCTGATACAACTTAAAAAAAAGAAATTATTATTCGTTACTCGTCATAAGCGACGCTCCCTCTGGTCGAGAATTGTTAACAGTTAAAAAACCAAAAACTAGGTCTAAAATCGAGAAAAAACACTTAAAAACACACGATTTCAATGTAAACAAAATCATCTGTTACATAAACAGTTTCCGTTTTAACAAAACATCGATGTTTTACAAACATCGAGTACTCGATACCCATCCCTAGTCATTAGCATAGATAAAATAACAAGCAATTTGTCTATGGTCATTAGTCAAAACAAAACGCATATTAAGGTTATGTCAAGTTAAATGCTTTTTATAATAAAATAATTACACCTGAAGACGAAAATCCTATGAGTGAAGATGGAAGATGCCCTTATTTTGGAATTTCAACATCTAAAAGTTTCTGTTTTAAATAAACTAGAAAAAATAAATAGTCTTACTAATGAATCGGATTTAACAAATGCTGCCCTAGTAGTTAGCGAACCCGTGAAATTGCAGGATAAAGAAAACGAGGAGGATCTTAAAATCATTTCTGAAACTCCTAAAAAGAGCCCGGTACAAGATTATTTGAAATCAATTGAAATACAGAGGAAGCAAGATGTAGTAAACAATGTTCAATTACGCTTAAAAAAATTAGAAGATTTTACAAAACAACAGGAAATAAATAAGAAAAAGCAATGGTTAAAGAAACAGCAAGACTTTGTAAATGACATTCAGCAAAAAGAAGACCACATTTTTCAAGTTCTTGACGAATATGACAAAAGTTCCTCCAATAATCATGCTCAATTAGCTTTATATTATAAAAATTTGGAGATACGTAGACAACAACAGGAAAATGAAATAAAAAAGAGGGAAAAGGAGAAACAAATCCTTTATGACTGTATAGATAAAGTAAAAAAAATACAACCATCATTTAGAAGTGTCTATGAACAAATTTTGACAAATTTAAAGAGATGTACTAAAATGGACGAACTGAAAGCTTTGCTTTCAGATGAATTTAAATTACTTAACGTATTTAGACATAATTTTGAATCAGTTATAAATAAATGCAAAAGTGGCAAAGTGACTGAAGGTGACGTTGAAAAGGCCACAGAACTTTTTTCTCGATTACAAAAATTAGAAAGAAAAATATGTCAAAGTGTAGATGAAATCAATGAAGAAGATAAGAAGTCTAAAGCTCCTGCCACTGTTGAAGTGCAACCTACTGTTAACACAAATACAGAATCTACAGAAATTTCAAGTATAAATAGATATGTTAGTATGGTAAACTTAAAAATGTATATGAAATTGATGGAATTTTTTGAAACATTTTTAGAGAGCTTTAAAACTTTAGAAAATGATCCTTCTCAGAAACAGTTTATCCTAGATTGTAAAAAAGCTATTAACATTCCAGTAAATTCTCTCTCAGGACGTAATTCTGAACACATCCTTGATAAATACAATAAACTCTATAGACTTCTAAAAGGTCAGGATGTTATAATAAGTGATAAACGAATAAATGCCTCTAGTCATCCTGATGGTATTTCATTCTGCACAAATTTAATAGCAAAACGATTTGTTCTACAAAGTGATTTAATTATTTCAAGTAACCCAGAATCTGCCTTTTGTTATGCCACTGTTATTATGTCTTTATGGAATGAATTTCCAGTATTCGGTCAATTAATGTTGGCATACTTTTATAAAACTTGTCCTTACTTGGTACCATACCATATTCCAAGACAAGTGGGAGAATCTGATGAAGAATATTATAAAAGACAGGGATATCAATACAATAATGGACAAATTGAGAGGCAGGATAAATTCCTTAAAAGAATGACAGGTAAGTTTCATAATTGAATTTTGTAGCTATAGGACTTAATATGAATAACTCGGTAGCGAGCAGATGAGGTTTAAATAATGTCTAAATAGTTAGTACTTCACATAAAATTTTCTTATACCAAGATATATCTAAGCGTGCATTAAAATTAAAAAACATTCCTAATTTATTTACCTGATCTCTAGTCTCTTTTTTACCCCTATAAAGTTACCAGAGCCACTTGCAAAAAAATCGATGAAACCTATTCCAATAATTGTTGAGAATTTGTCGTGAGCGAAAAATATTTGTCGCGCTCTTGGTTTTTTTTGCTAGGGGGTGGCTCTGCTAACTTAATATTAAGTTAGCAGTGCCACTCACAAATAAACATCAAATACTATCACAATTGTTATGTCCATCTGACGTAAACAAAATGCAAAAAATCCATTCCTTTTGGCATATATACCTTTTTCTTGGGAATTCCTGGTTTCTGGAGAAAATTTGCATCTTTGGCAACAGCGTATAATGATCTTTTACGGTTTTTTTCGTGTCATTATTGACAAATAAAAAGTTTTTTATGGAACCTCCTATTTTTTAATAATGGATAATAGAAATATTACATTTTCAGTAGTAATACCCCTAGGGCCTTGATAATACCGAGATAATTTTGTCATAGAGAATGCTGAAAGCGTGTTGCTTGATAATGGCCCGAGGCCGAAGGCCGAGGGCTATTATCCTTAAGCAACACGCTTGAAGGATTCTCTATGACAAAATTTTGAGGATTTATCAAGGCCCGAGGGGTATTCGATAAGATCATTTTTTACTTTGTAGATTTAAACATTTTTAAACTAGTTGTCAGTTTGACGTTTAATTAATTTTTAATCAAAAACTTGACTTGCTGAAAACACCAAACTGAAAACACCACATGTAGGGTGTTATCGCTGTAATCCATAGCTGATTGGATGAAATTTGACACATGACTCTAAATTAAGTAATTTGATTGGTTACAATAGTTAGTAAAAAATTATCAGTAGTAATACCCCTAGGGCCTTGATAATACCGAGATAATTTTGTCATAGAGAATGCTGATTGCTTGATAATGGCCCGAGGCCGAAGGCCGAGGGCTATTATCCTTAAGCAACACGCTTGAAGGATTCTCTATGACAAAATTTTGAGGATTTATCAAGGCCCGAGGGGTATTCGATAAGATCATTTTTTACTTTGTAGATTTAAACATTTTTAAACTAGTTGTCAGTTTGACGTTTAATTAATTTTTAATCAAAAACTTGACTTGCTGAAAACACCAAACTGAAAACACCACATGTAGGGTGTTATCGCTGTAATCCATAGCTGATTGGATGAAATTTGACACATGACTCTAAATTAAGTAATTTGATTGGTTACAATAGTTAGTAAAAAATTATCAGTAGTAATACCCCTAGGGCCTTGATAATACCGAGATAATTTTGTCATAGAGAATGCTGATTGCTTGATAATGGCCCGAGGCCGAAGGCCGAGGGCTATTATCCTTAAGCAACACGCTTGAAGGATTCTCTATGACAAAATTTTGAGGATTTATCAAGGCCCGAGGGGTATTCGATAAGATCATTTTTTACCTTGTAGATTTAAACATTTTTAAACTAGTTGTCAGTTTGACGTTTAATTAATTTTTAATCAAAAACTTGACTTGCTGAAAACACCAAACTGAAAACACCACATGTAGGGTGTTATCGCTGTAATCCATAGCTGATTGGATGAAATTTGACACATGACTCTAAATTAAGTAATTTGATTGGTTACAATAGTTAGTAAAAAATTATCAGTAGTAATACCCCTAGGGCCTTGATAATACCGAGATAATTTTGTCATAGAGAATGCTGAAAGCGTGTTGCTTGATAATGGCCCGAGGCCGAAGGCCGAGGGCTATTATCCTTAAGCAACACGCTTGAAGGATTCTCTATGACAAAATTTTGAGGATTTATCAAGGCCCGAGGGGTATTCGATAAGATAATTTTTTACTTTGTAGATTTAAACATTTTTAAACTAGTTGTCAGTTTGACGTTTAATTAATTTTTAATCAAAAACTTGACTTGCTGAAAACACCAAACTGAAAACACCACATGTAGGGTGTTATCGCTGTAATCCATAGCTGATTGGATGAAATTTGACACATGACTCTAAATTAAGTAATTTGATTGGTTACAATAGTTAGTAAAAAATTATCACAGTAATACACCCACGTAGCTTTGTTGATTTATTATTTTTTCATCCAGAAATGAACTGAACAATTGTCGAACGACCGAAATGTATTTGTCTGCTAACTTAATATTAAGCAGAGCTACCCCCTAGAAAAAAAAATAAGATCGCGACATTTTTTCTGCATTAACGACAAATACATTTCGGTCGTTCGACAATTGTTCAGTTCATTTCTGGATGAAAAAATAATAAATCAACAAAGTCACGTGGGTGTATTACTGTGAATACGTAGTATTTTTGGTTCTGGGAAATAGTAGGTTTCATAAAAAACTTTATATTTGTCAATAATGACACGAAAAAAACCCGTAAAAGATCATTAAACAAATGCTCTGTTGCCAAAAATGCGAATTTTCCCCAGAAATCCCAAGAAAATGGTATACATGTGACATAAGGAATGGATTTTTTGAATTTTTTTTACGTCAGATGAACTTCGACAATTATTCATAACAATTGTGATGATGATGAAACCAGCATAAATTAGTTGAATACTTTCTACTTATCAAGAATTTATCTACAAGACTCCTGTGAGATATAAATTGACGACACACAAATCGTAGTAAGCTCGATTAAGTCCTTCGGTTTTGTATTTATAACTGAGTAATTTCGATTTCGCAGATAACCACATTTTGTAAATTTTTACAGGAGTAATGCGTCTGTATGCTGCTATTATGATCGTGAAACCAAAAAAAGGTCATAATAATATCTACAGCATCCAAAATGGTTGGACGTGGTTAGCGTCGACATTGAAGTTGGAGCCTCAAGTAGATATTACTGCAACTTTAGTTCATACATTTTTAGAGACAGCAGGATTCGAATTGGAAGTGTGCTATGGGAAAGTATTTCAAAAATTAATCCGATTAATCGCCGAGAAATTCTTACCTAGTTGCAGAGAGAAATGTACAGGAGGAGCTGTCACAAGGTAATCTTTTTATTTTTGTCCTAAATTTCCTAAAATAATATACACAGGCAAGTTAAATTATAGGATACATGAGAACAACATACATTGTTTGCTTTATCTTAAGGCAGAACTCTTGGTATCTTAGGTTAGAAACCACATTGGTGGCACCTATCTACCCTTAAAGTGTGCATATTTCTCAATGAAACATTCTGTATATTATAATAATTTTGGTTTTTAGGTTAGAATTGTTAATGACTGAATACTACCAAAAAAGGAAATTTGAAACACCAGACGGATATTTGGGTTACAATTATTGGTAATTCGTGAAAAAATATGGTAACTTGTTTTTTATATGTGCTTACTTTACATTGAATTATTTATTTTTTGATTATATTAATTAAAATTATGTAAACTTTATCTGATATTTTTTACAATGCCCCCCCCCCCCACGCCTATTTCTCGACTATCTGAAGAGATAGCTCAAAAATTAAAAAAGATTCGGAATCTGCTCGTCCATATCTACAAAATGCCCTTTAGTACCATTCGATATCGTTAATAATAAGGGAGATACGACACATGGATTTTTTAGAAAATCACTCAAAAATCCATATAACTCCCCCAAAATCGCCAGAATTTAAATTTCGAGATATATCATGAATTAGTACTTCCATTTACTACATTTTGGCCGAAACAAATTTCCGTGAAATAATTATTATCGAAAAAGCTATTTTCAGTGTGTCAGTTTTGGAAGAATTCGTCAATTTCAAACCGCGATATGTGGACAACCGGTAACAGAATTTTTATCGAAAAAATAAGAAAGACTATAATAGCCTTCTTTGGATTTATTAGGATTTTTTCGAACCGGACTCTGTATCAGTGACAGAATTATTATCGCGCAGAGTAGCGCAAAATTAAAATTCACGGATTCTTGTATTAGGTTAACAGATTAACGAGGAGGTTTAATTTTTCTGGGATTTATATATGAAATCGTAAAATTTTTCTGTGATTTATATGCGAAATCGTACAATTCTTGAAAACTCGGCTTTGTATCAGGAGAGCAGAAGAGCGAGGAGGTTTAATTTTTAATTTTTTCTGTGATTTATGTACGAAATCGTGTAATTCTATAAAATTCGGCGTTGTATCAGGACAGCAGGAGGTTTAATTTTTAATTTTATTTATAAATATATTTGCTGGATTGAAAATGGCGGCGTGATATATTATGGTCTTAAACGTTGGCTACTCACCGAGAGATGGCAGCAAAGTAAAGTCATTAGTAATACTGGTTGCCTATACAGTAAACTGAATGTTATATATTCCACAATTTGTCCATAGGAAGTTGGGTGCCGTGGGCCAGCGTTAGCATGTCCGCCTCACAACGAGACGACCCGGGTTCAATTCTCAGGGAAATCATAATGTAACTTTACTTTTTTTTGTGTCGAAAATTCGGATTCTTGTATTAGGACAACATATTAGCGAGGAGGTTTAATTTTTCTGTGATTTATATACGAAATCGTACGATTCTACAAAATTCAGATTTTGTATCAGGAGAGCAGAAGAGCGAGGAGGTTTAAATTTTAATTTTTCTGTGATTTATGTACGAAATCGTGCAATTCTAGAAAATTATGCTTTGTAATCAGGCGAGCAGAAGAACGAGGAGGTTTAATTTTTAATTTTTCTGTGATTTATGTACGAAATCGTGCAATTCTAGAAAATTATGCTTTGTAATCAGGCGAGCAGAAGAACGAGGAGGTTTAATTTTTAATTTTTCTGTGATTTATGTACGAACTCGTGCAATTCTATAAAATTCAGCGTTGTAGCAGGAGAGCAGAAGAGCGAGGAGGTTTAATATTTAATTTTTCTGTGATTTATATACGAAATTGTAAAATTCTTGTAAATTCGGCTTTGTATCAGGAGAGCGAGGAGGTTTAATTTTTAATTTTATTTATAAATATAATTGCTGGATTGAAAATGGCGGCGAGCTATACTATGGTCTTAAAAACTTTGGCTACTCACCGAGAGATGGCAGCAAAGTAAAGTCATCTGTAATACTGGTTGCCTATACAGTAAACTGAATGGTATATATTCCACAATTTGTGCAGATGAAGTTGGGTGCCGTGGGCCAGCGTTAGCATGTCCGCCTCACAACGAAACGACTCGGGTTCGATTCTCAGGGAAATCATAATGTATCTTTACTTTTTTTTGGGTTCGAAAATTCAGATTCTTGTATTAGGATAACATATTAGCGAGGAGGTTTAATTTTTCTGTGATTTATATACTTTTCCAAAATAAGAAAGACTTCTTTGGATTTATTAGGATTTTTCCGAACCGAACAGTGACAGAATTTTTATCGAAAACATAAGAAAGACTATAAGAATGTATCAGGAGAGCAGAAGAGCGTGGATGTTTAATTTTTCTGTGATTTATATACGAAATCGTACAAATCTAGAAAATTCGGCTTTGTATCAGGAGAGCAGAAGAGCGAGGAGGTTTAATTTTTAATTTTTCTGTGATTTATATGCGAAATCGTACAATTCTTGAAAACTCGGCTTTGTATCAGGAGAGCAGAAGAACGAGGAGGTTTAATTTTTAATTTTTCTGTGATTTATGTACGAAATCGTGCAATTCTAGAAAATTAGGCTTTGTATCAGGAGAGCAGAAGAGCGAGGAGGTTTAATTTTTAATTTTTCTGTGATTTATATGCGAAATCGTACAATTCTTGAAAACTCGGCTTTGTATCAGGAGAGCAGAAGAGCGAGGAGGTTTAATTTTTAATTTGTCTGTGATTTATATGCGAAATCGTACAATTCTTGAAAACTCGGCTTTGTATCAGGAGAGCAGAAGAACGAGGAGGTTTAATTTTTAATTTTTCTGTGATTTATATGCGAAATCGTACAATTCTTGAAAACTCGGCTTTGTATCAGGAGATCAGAAGAGCGAGGAGGTTTAATTTTTAATTTTTCTGTGATTTGTGTACGAAATTGTGTAATTCTATATAATTCGGCGTTGTAGCAGGAGAGCAGAAGAGCGAGGAGGTTTAATATTTAATTTTTCTGTGATTTATATACGAAATTGTAAAATTTTTGTAAATTCGGGTTTGTATCAGGTGAGCAGAAGAGCGAGGAGGTTTAATTTTTAATTTTATTTATAAATATAATTGCTGGATTGAAAATGGCGGCGAGCTATACTATGGTCTTAAAAACTTTGGCTACTCACCGAGAGATGGCAGCAAAGTAAAGTCATCTGTAATACTGGTTGCCTATACAGTAAACTGAATGTTATATATTCCACAATTTGTGCATAGGAAGTTCGGTGCCGTGGGCCAGCGTTAGCATGTCCGCCTCACAAAGAGACGACTCGGGTTCGATTCTCAGGGAAATCATAATGTAACTTTACTTTTTTTTGTGTCGAAAATTCGGATTCTTGTATTAGGACAACATATTAGCGAGGAGGTTTAATTTTTCTGTGGTTTATATACGAAATCGTACGATTCTACAAAATTCAGATTTTGTATCAGGTGAGCAGAAGAGCGAGGAGGTTTAATTTTTAATTTTTCTGGGATTTATATATGAAACTAAATAAAAGAATCAATTGATTTTTATAATTTTTATTTCGGAAAATTATATATAAATTTATATAATATGGTAACAAAAAATATCACTCTAATAAAGTTCAATAATGAATTAATCTGTTTGATGAACATAAAAGAGTATATAAAGATAAAAAAATTGTTTGGGGGAAGTACATTTATATAGATTTATCAGAAGATATTTAAAGTACACTAATATCGAAAATACTTTGTCTAAAATGTTAGGTTGGAGATATTTATAACTAAATTAGGATACTGTTAAGCTGAATACATATTGGTGAGACGTAACATGCACAATTCGTGTGCGGAATGTCGGAAAAGATGCGTGCGAAGCATCCAGATTGGATTAATGCTCGGACAATGTTAGATTGCATGTTACGTTTCACCAGTCTGTAAGCACTTTTAGAAAACTAGTTACACTAGAACAAATAATGTTTGAGAGTAATTTAGAATTTACAAGACCATAAAACAAGCAAAATAGCGTTGTCATATCTCATTATTTTACCAATTTTTAACATAATCAAAACATAAACGGTAAAGTTGAAGGTTGTGGCTAATTATGGATAATATACAATAAAAGTATGATTAAACAATATTATTTAGGAAAAAAAACATTACTGATAAAGTTATTTCTTATTCTTTTATACAACTCATGGCAACGCTGTACAGATCTATATTTCTGTCTTTGTCCGTTTCACTGATAAGTACATTTTAACCAGCAAGTAGGAACCCGTTTTCGACCTGTTAATTCCATGAACGTATCATTGTGGGGTTGATTTAGAATAAGGAAGAATTAGAATAGCAAGTAGAGTAAATTATAAAAAAAATGAATTTTAACAGTTTGGATTTCATTAAATTGATAGAACCGTCCTTCGTAAGTGAAAATAAAGTTCTTTTACTTAAGGCAAACCTTTCCTGCATTTAAATTAAATACAGGAAGCCTTCAAATTAAAAAAATTGGCGATTACCATGAGCAGATGAATGCAGAGGTGTTTGAAGGTATCATTTAACTTTTGGGCCAAGGGCCTATAAAACTCTCAATCATTTTTGGTTCTAGTAGTGTAATTTAACAGCAAGAATTTTTGATAGTGTAAAAAACTGTGTTGGTCTGTTTTTATAAAAAATATATCAGTATCGCAGGAGCAAACTACACTGTGTCGAAAAATAGTAACTGATATTTTGTTTTTACCTTGTTTTATAAATCACTGGCAAAATGGGGTTTTTGAGATCTAATTTTGACACACTTAATTTATTTATTCGACACAATCAGTTTTTGCGTGTATTATCTCCAACTTTAAAAAGATTATTAAAACAATTATTTGGAAGTCGATAAAACATTTTGTTTTTTTGATATATCGTTACAAATATAGTTTTGATATAATTTGGTAAAACAAACCATTTGTCACCTTAAAACTAAGACTGATGTATGCATTTAAAACAACACCCACAAAATCTCAAAATCTACTCGACAGTGAGATAGAAAAAGATCTAATATTGCTAAAATATTCATTTGAGCACTACTTTTGAGCTAAAAAATTATTTTTATAAGTACAGTAAAATACAAATAGAATCTCCGTATTCTGAAAACTCTTAGTTTCCTAAAAATCATTCATGGTAAGAGTAAGTTAGATATTGTATCAATGGCAATAGTGGTAATTCAGTAAAAAGTTGAGGTAACTTAAATTATGTTCATTGCATAAAAAGTGGGATCGATTTCACGTTTCAATATTTTAATTTATTTGTAATAAATCTCAATTCTTTGAAAGATCTAATATTGCCCAAATTTTCATCTGAGCACTACTTTTGAGCTAGCAAATATTGTGTCATTTTAAATTTTAACATTGATGTTTCTTTTTGTATGTAATTTTTTTTCTAAATTTCATGTTATTTGTCTTGATAAATTAGATAAATAGATTTTTTTACAAGGCTTAATACAAAATTACCACTAATGTAAATTTAAGTGAAATAGTTATCTTCTGTTAATCGTCATAATTTTATTCAAACTTTATACAGTGAAAATTTATTACTTTTCCAAACTTATTTATAGTTTTTGTTTATTTTATTTGAGTGAAATCTAATAAGATATAAATAAAATAATTCAGTTTCAGATAAATTTAGAATTTCCTCAATTTTAACTTACTGAAAACAGTAATTTAGTAGCTGATTGTATGGAAATTTTTTTTTTTATTTTTTAAAAAATAGTCATAAAATAAATTAGGGCATTAACTGAAATAGATTTATAATTTTATAAATATTAGAATACGATTTCAACTAATAAAACTCAATCGTTCGTTTTTTATTTGGACTAACAATAAGATTGAAATACCGAATCATTCGATATTTTATTAATGGAAAACGTATTTCATCTATAAATAACTCTAATATTGTCAAATTTATTACAAATCTTAAATTAAAAGTAAAAGGTGCAGATTAAAATTTTGGCTTACATAAAAACACTAATTTTATTCTACACCGTTGAAAATATCACATTAGTACATACTAACATTATAATCATTGGCTTAATTTCTACCAAAAAAATATTTATTTAAATCGACTTGTTTAACACAAAAATAAGTTGAAACTTTTAATATTATCTATTTATTTAGTTTATAGATTTCTTTTTAAAAACTGTAGAAAATGTATTTTCACAAAAAAGAAATCATAATCCATGAAAAACATTTATAAGAATATATTCGTTTGATTATCGCAGTGATTTATATATAAATTTAACTATTAGTATATATCTACAATAATGAAAAATATACTATAGAAAGAAAATGATATGAAGTGATGGTAACCTACTGCAAGTTTGTAATTTTAAATCAACTTTTGTTATAATTTAGCAAAAGAAAACTACTAGAAATAGTATTTATAATTAGAAAATTTTTAATTAAGCATAAGAATTGGGTGGCGCTAATTTAATTAAACACTATTGGGATTTCGTAAACCGTTATAGATTCAAGTTGATTAAAAGACAAATTTATTGGTGTTTTCAAAATTAAAATATCAGGTGCGGTTTCCGAGATATTTGGGAAAAACCGAAATTGACGATTTTTGTTTTATTTAATTAACACCCTATTTTTTTAAGATAGAAAAAAATTTATAAAGCTTTTTTATTGAAGGACAAATATCGCTTAACATAGCGTATCCAATTTTTTAAAACAACGTTTCGTCTTTGAAGGGCTAACCTCAACTATTTTTTTTTCAATACGGACCTGTACTTTTTATTTCATTTTTCAAAAATCCCCATTTTTTTCTTTATCCAACCATGTAAAATTCTTAATTTTTTATTAGGTTCTTACAATGAACTGCAGTTTAGGAATTTTTCTAAGTACAGTCCTGTTCAGTTTTATCCTGAATGTTTTTTAAACAACTTAGCTTTTGAGCATATTTTGGATTTAAATTAAAATAATTCACAATGACTGACAATAAGCTCAGAGTATACTCAATTTTTAATTAATTTTATTCAAAAAGATTTATGAATATTTTCAGTGAAAAGGGAATAGGACCGTACTTAGCAAAATTCCTAAAGTACAGTTCATTGTCAAGGGCTAATAAAAATATTAAGTCTTCTACATGGTTGGCTGAAGAAAAAAATGGGGATTTCAAAAATAAAATAAAACGTACAGGTCCGTATTTAAAAAAAAAAGATGAGGGTAGCCCTTCAAAGACGAAACGTTGTTTTAAAAAATTGGGTACGCTATGTTAAGTTGTATTTGTCCTTCAATAAAAAAACTTGATAACTTTTTTTTTCTATCTTTCAAAATTAAGGTGTTAATTAAACAAAACGAAAATCGTCAATTCTGGTTTTCCCCAAATATCTCAGAAACCGGACCTGATATTTTAATTTTGAAAAAACTAATCAATTTGTCTTCAAAATACGCATCTTTTTTCTTATTTAACCAACTTTCTATCTATAACGGTTAACGATTAAATTTGCGCCACCCTGTATACTCTATATACGTTTACAAAAATCCAAAATCAAATTAGATTACTGTTTTGTTTGAAGTATTAAATTATTTATTTTACAAACTTACAGTAACGATACACGATTTTTTCTAATAAGCTAAATAATGATATCCGAAGAGACCGAATTTTCTGAATATTTTCTATTAAATCGAATTAAAATAATTTAAAAATTAAAATATTCATTTATTGTTTAATTTTAATTATTAATTTATAAATTAACAGTGCCTATACATACAATAGCAAATGTATGTCTTAATTTTAAATAATAAAAATTGATTAATGTTATAAAATAATCGCATTTATTGATTTCATTATTATTTCTTAGCCTATTAAAACGTTTCAATTTTACTAAATAAATAAATTGCAATTAACTAAACAAACATTGCTTGGAATAAATATTTCCAAATAAAAAAAAATTAACAATTGCTTATTTTTCATCAGATGACAACACTTGTCAGAATTATTAAATATTGATAATACTAGAATAGGAATATTTGAGTAAACGTTTTCTTTGTAGCATCCAACATTAAAACATTTATATATTAAAACCAAAAATACTCAGAAAACCTTCGATGAGATAAACAGTAGATTTCCTGATGGTCTAAATTTGATCTGTGCTTCCCTAAAAGGATTAAAGCCAATTACCAACCTGAAAAATATCATAAAAACAGACATTTCGAAAGTGATTATAGGTGCTTACTTCATTTCAAGGAAGCAAAGCGACCACAGGACACCGTACAAATGAATCTAGGCAACTACTAACACATGGTTTCGGACTGCATGTGCAAACTACCTTTCGAATCGGCTGACGGAAGCGCTTCTCTCTGGATAGTGGGCAACTGAGAAGAATCAATTACGATTGAAGGTCGTTGCGGCATAGGTGGTTGATTAATGGCGGCTGTATTATCACTAGATTCTGTCGAATCTTGTCGTTCTGTGGATGAACTGCTAGAACCTACACCGACAGAAGAAAAAGTGAATATGCACGGCAAGGTTGCCAGTAGTAATATAGAATTTAATTCTTTTAATATTGGAATCATCAATTACTACAACTTTAATTTTGAGGTAGTTCAAACATTTGAAAAAAAAAAAAAAAACAGGAACGCATTTTATACTCTGGACACTTGGTTAGATGCGGGAAAAATTAATGAAAGTGACAATGCCTGTGTGGACGTAGTGGCTTTCTGTTTATCAACGTCTGATTTCTTTCGTCTCTTCATAGTCCAGTAATTGAAGGAACAAAGCTGAAGATAAGCCTGTCCAGATTTTCTTTGTGGCTTAATTTCTAGGTCTTGACGGTTGCTTCCAAGGGCGAAAAATTTCACCACGATTTCGACTTGGGAGAGGGCTGAAAATGGTTTCCCACTAATATCTGCCACAATATGCAAATTAGCCAATTCTTGTTTAGATAAAAAATGAAGATGTTATCATTATCTACAAAAATTGTCCCTATCATTTTTTTCGGGAATTCGATAGTTTTCGAGATAACCGGACCCAAAAGTCTCATTATTTCAGCGGCTGCTCTACCTCTATAGGAATGCTGCTGGAGACTTGGAGATCTGCCGCTGGCGCCATCTACAATTGGTCTCGAAAGTCCAAAAAATGAAAATCAATGTATTCCCAACTCCCTCGAGTGGAAATTCAGTGAGAAACTAACATATCTATTCAGTGCAAAAATTTGGGATTTTTCGAAGGCCGTTTTTGCAAAAAATATTCGTGTTGCGAAAAAAATGGTAGGAACCATTTTTGTAGATAATGATACGATCTTCATTTTTTATCTAAACAAAAATTGCCTAATTTGTATATTTTGGCAGATATTAGCGGGAAACCATTTTTTCAGACTTTAGGGGCCATTTTCAGCCATCTTCCAAGTCGGAATCGTGGTGAAATTTTTCGCCCTCAACCGTCAAGATCTAAGAATTAAGCCACAAAGGAAATCTGGACCGACTTATCTACAGCTTTGCTTTGCATATTTTCAGGTCTTCAGTTACTGGACTATCATGCTCTTCATGTTGATCAATTTTTTCTCGCATTCCGAAACGGTTTTGCTTATGTACAACGTCCATACTAGAGTTACTATTATACACTAGTACTGTGCGATTTTTCACGGTGTTTTACTACATTTTCGGACATTATTTATCCCAAAAATCGATTTTCCTGTTTGACGTACCTAATATATTATGGAATCTTTACCCTACTTTGGTTTCGAAAACAAAGCGCCAGATGGCGTATCGCTGGATGTCGGATCCCAATGGAAGTGTCTTAATAATATTGATGAGTACATTCCAAAACATAAAATATTAAATTCTATATCTGCTTAAGTAGGAAAACTATTTTTTACAGAATGTAGAGAAAAAGGGGTGAAAATGTAACAGTTATTGAAATAATGGTTAAAAAGCTTAAGCTCGAGGATGATATGGTGCTACATAATCTGGATTAAATGATCATGTGATAATATACACGAATATCAATTATGTCTACGATCGCGATAATTTAAATACATTCAATAACGTTACATAAACCGTAATATTCACTCGAATATTATATTTGAAATCTATTTAAAAAATCTTGATAATTTGACCAAAGATACAAAACAAAAAACTGTATCTTGTGATTGTTTTTGTAAAATTTTGTAAAAAAGTGCATTCCAGCCAATACAATTAATTTTCTGATATTTTTTACATCTAATCATATTTAATTGCCATACCATACATTTTTGTATCGATATTTTTGACAATTTTAAAGAAAAACATCACTATCTTCCCTAATCAGCTCAACCTTTTGCCAACCCCTGTAAAAAACAGGCAGCATCATCGATCTGACGTTACCTAGATGTCCTGCACCGGGTGATTCCCCTTCGATAGCTGCGGAACGTTTTAGGGCATTTCTAATTGGCCACGAGTTAACCCTAAATTCACTTCTCTCAGTTACGACGCTGAGTAGTGTTGAATTTTTCACTGGGAGTCTTTCAATGACGTCGTCATCTATGTCATCTTCATCTTCTTCGCTGTACCGTCGTTGGATTAAATTCTCCATCACCATGTAATCGCATTCCTCTGCGCTACGCAAGTGTTCTTTTTCAAAGTTGATTGCGATTTCTGGGTTCGACATTTCTGAGGGGTTGCGCTTGCGGGCACCTGAAAACAGATTCTTGTTAATAAGAAAAAATTAATTTTATGTAAAATAACATTTTTGTTACTGTTATAATACCTATAACTTGGGATTTTATTTTAAAAGTATCTAGAAACCACCTATTGATGGAACGCTCGTCCTCAAATGCTGCAGAGAACTCCTCGAACAGAAGAGGTAGAAAATGAATTGTGCAGACTATACACTAAATATAACTAGGCACAAAATAGGTTCAAACAAATATTTTCTAGACGAGGTTAGGACACGTTGAAAGGCCATTTAATTGACCAAAAATAGCTCAAAAGGACAATTCTTGCGGCATTAAAAAAATAACCAAAAAATAAAGTGTGCTAAAGTTGTAGTAATTCTAAATAAGATAAGTAGCATAAGATTGGCGAAAAAAGTTGGTTCCTCTAGAGATAGCTCGATGCATTGAACTTAATAACTTAACCAGATCCTATTCATGAAAAGAAGATTACCATAATTTAAGTAAAAAGAAGAATATTGAAAAATAACGGTAATTAAATTAATATGCACAAAAACCATGGTGGGAATTATTTTTTCAATCAATCATGCATTTAATATTGTTAATAACATTTTTAAAAAAGAGCGATTCTGTATTCTTTTTTTCAAATAATAACTTTAATTTTTTGATTTCGTTTTTTTAAGTTTGTGAAATTATTTTCAAACTAAATAAAATAGAAATATTATTAGTTTACTTAATAAATCACATCCAAAAAACTGGGGTGTGTTGAGTTGTATCAAGAATACAGAATATGCGCTTTAGAACGGGTTAAGCAAAATACCCTCTACTTATATTGTACCAAGCAATATTTTACTACAGTTTTATCATCGTGTGTAAAAAATTATAACGTTATCATCGGATTTTAGGAATAATGTTCATTTTTGAATCTTGAAAACTAAATTATTTAATATCAGCGTTACCTCGATAACGTTTTTTGCAACTCGATTAAGGAACTTTGTATGAAAATTTCGAATTGACGTTATAGCGCCCTCTGTCTCGTACAAATTGATACATATTGAAAACGTTTTAAAATTTTCATGCTTTGATAATTCGTTATAATCAATCTTAGAATATTTTCTCAATCGATTAACTTTTTATAGATTTTATAACGAATTATTGTTAAACAATATTTATATCGTTGATATATGCTTTTATATTTATTTGCAAATCATACTGATGATTTGCAATTTGCTTTAAATTAGTTTCTGCATTTTGTAAAAAGTTATTTAATTGTTATATCCAGTTAATATATTACGATAGATTAAACGCACAACCCTGGAGAATATTATAGCCAGATTCACCGGTTAATTGAACTTTTTTTGTCTTTATTGGAATATAATCCTTTAAAATTTTCATTTAACTTTTAAAACCAGTCTTTACGAGTATCTATCCGCCCTCGAGTATACTCGAATTTATCTTTTGTACAAGGCAGCCTGTTTATCTCGTATTTTCATGAGTTCCGGAGGAAAAAACCAGGTCAAAAGACTAGATGTCCTGTAGCAAGAACACAGTTTAAAAATCAGTGTTATCGTTTGTCCAGCTGACCCCAGTCTCCGTGGAGCCAAAGTAGTTGTGGCTCGTGGTCATAGACAAACATTTTTAACCAGAAGTGCTACCAATTGGGTGTTTAACTAATTTTCAGATTCTATTTAAAACCTTATAAATAACAAGTACTATATGGATAATTAACAACACAATATGTTTTTTTAATTTTAGTTGCATACATAATTTTTACCAGCAATTTGTTAATTTTTATAATGTGCCTTTTGAATATTGCGCAATTGTTGAAATTACGTCACTGGTTGCGTAACTGAAGTTAGATATAAGCCGAATCGAAAATTCAACGAATTCACTCGACATCAAAGTTAAAATTGTTAAATGTCACTGTCAATAATGTCATTTCTTTGATTTTTGTTGAAGCGTGGGTTTTTGATTTTGCATTTATTTTTGATTTATTAATATTTTTTAGTTAGTATATAGTATTTTCTTTGTTTCTAAGTTAGTGTATTTGTGTTTTCCCGACTTTAAAATCATTATTCTATATTCTTCTTCTTCTTCGTCTTCGTTTTTCGAAACTAGTGATGGTCTTGGTCTGTTATGTTTCTTCTTTTTTAATCGTTTACCGTAAAGCAAATCAGTACCGTACCAGTGACGTATCTGTATTAAAAGTTGCATAAAATCTCAAATCTTTTCTTATTAGTTTTTATCTATTTTAAGCAAAAAAACATGGAATTATGTAGAAAGTAATTAAGTATGAGTAATTAGAAATACAAAACAAATGAGGTTAGATTTGGAGTTAAACACCTAATTTCATCAACCATCTGAAAATCCATCAGGATAAACGGTGAGATCCATCCAACTCACAGAAAACAAGCTCAGTTATCATTGTCATAAATTTTGTAAAGATACTCTTAAAACATAATTTTTTTCATCCTATTTAATTGTTTTTTTAAACATAGCCTTCAGCTATATTATTGTTTATTTACTTAAAAGCCCTCAACTCTTGTAAGTTTCATTTTATTATTAATAAATCCCATTATATTTTATTCGTGTTTGATTTCCTCAAGGTTGTTCTCAGGTAAATTGATACATATCAATTATTATATTTAAATATTTAATTTAAAGTTAATTATTTTCAGTGGCACAGATAATTTTTTTTTATTTGTTTTCACATATGTTTCTATTTTTAAATAAAAGAAAATTTCAAATGTGATGGGAATTAACTCAAAATATAGCCGATTCTCGCCCTGAAAGCTCTTCATTAGCTAGCCTAAGTAACTTGAAAACTGGCACTATTTCACTCTTAATTGTGACGAGCCAGAAATTAAAAATTAAACAACTTAAGCAAGTTTATCGTCACAAAATGTAGAATCTACGCGCAGTTATAAATTGTCAACTTTCAGTCTCCTCACCTGTGTTTTTTAGAGGTATAATTTATTTAAAAGCATTTTTAGACATTTCAATATGTGCCATATTTTTATAGCATTTATTATAGCAAACTATGTCATTATTTTAACAGGAATAAGGTGAACACCAATAACAGGAGTATCAGTATACATTTTTTATGTTGTTGTTTTGGACTTTTAACCTATTCTTTATTAATGTACACGTAGTATGAAATAATCTTATTAACATAATAAAGAAACCAGAAAAATGGGTTGGGTTGCAGGATTGAAACCCTTGAAGCATAAACATTATTAAAATCTAATGAATTTGTTATAGTTTAGGGGTTATTTTAAAATTCAAATATTCTAGAATTTTGACAAAACACTTACTACTGGGAATATCTATTCTATAGATCTAGGCTATTCTAAATTGCTAGACAAACAAAACGTGGATTTAAGTATGAGATTAAACTGATTCAGAAAAATCAATATTTGAAATTTTCATGATTCAAAAATAAATTGGAATATTAATTAAATTACACTTCATTGTAACCTTGACATAATACATAATAAAAAATTTATATCTTCTGGACCCCAATTTTTTAGAAAGTACACCAAATGGACTGAGGTATATATCTACAATTCTTACACAACTATCTTTCCTACATTTATATACCTGAGTAGAGACGATCCTGAATCAATTATTTTCAAGTCAATGGCTTGGTAGGTGTGGTACAATCGAATGGACGGCAAGATAATAAGAAACCAATGAAATTGATCATCGGTGTGGAGAATAAAGAAACAATTAATTCGATCTTTATTTGTTTGACAAATATGAAACATATTTGTTCATGCTTATTATCTTTATTATGTCTTTCTTATTGTTTTTGCAGTACAAGAGAAAGATTCCGGATCAATGATAAGTCTGTATGGCTTTTTTTCGTAATAACGAATCTGCCTGTTTAGTGCACTGGCTCTCCTTTTTAGTGCACTGGTTTTTCCTTTTTAATGCACTGGTTTCTCCTTTTTAGTGCACTGGTTTCTCCTTTTTAATGCACTGGTTCTCCTTTTTAATGCACTGGCACCTCCTTTTTAGTGCAATGGCATCTCCTTTTTAGTGCACTGGCTCTCCTTTTTAGTGCACTGGTTTCTCCTTTTTAGTGCACTGGTTTCTCCTTTTTAGTGCACTGGCATCCCCTTTTTAGTGCACTGGCATCTCCTTTTTAGTGCACTGGTTTCTCCTTTTTAATGCACTGGCACCTCCTTTTTAGTGCAATGGCATCTCCTTTTTAGTGCAATGGCATCTCCTTTTTAGTGCACTGGTTTTTCCTTTTTAGTGCACTGGTTTCTCCTTTTTAGTGCACTGGCATCCCCTTTTTAGTGCACTGGCATCTCCTTTTTAGTGCACTGGCATCTCCTTTTTAGTGCACTGGTTTCTCCTTTTTAATGCACTGGCACCTCCTTTTTAGTGCAATGGCATTTCCTTTTTAGTGCACTGGCATCTCCTTTTTAGTGCACGGGCATCTCCTTTTTAATGCAATGGTATCTCAGGTATCTCATAACAAGGCAAGAGTCATTCTATTCTGTTTTCCCTAGGAGGTCAGGTCGCCGAAGACGTTTTATATAAGCCTGAGTTTATATCGAAATGTTTTTTTTAACTTTTGCTTTAATACATCTTTAATGTTCTGTTGCAAAACCTTGGGCTTGCGCACTTGGATCCTATCTGTACCTTGGGATTTATTTACCACATTATTTCTATTGGGCTGTTTTCTAATTCTTTAGATTTTACTAGAACATAGCTTCTAGCACAATACCGTGCAGTGACATTAGGTTAAGTAGAATATCTAAAGTGGTTATGGAATGCAATTGAGCATGTTTCTTGGGACACTGCTCACCACTTGGTTTTTGTAGGTAATCTTGTTGGGATTAAAATAATTCTATATTATGTCATACTTTGGATGTTTCAGCTACAATGAACAAATACATTGGCTGTGCCAATTATTTAAATAGTTAAAATTAATTTCTGAATCAAATTTAATCTCTGCCAAATCTGACCAAACTTACTTGGGGGCGATTGTTCGGGTCTAGGTGGAGAAAGCAGCCCCTGTGACCGGGTCGGACTCAAAAGACCGCACACCGATTCCAATTCGTCAGTAATACTTGTAAATTCTGTATGCATGTGCATGAGTAAAGCTGAACGACTACCTACAGGCGGTATAACCTTAATTTTTGGTTCCGTAAACGTGACGGAGCGCTCTAAGGAAACTGTACTCGATGGTAAAGTTGTTGGAGGTTCCGAGGTCTCAGGTTCGGATTGAGTTTGCGAGAATTGCCGTTTGGGTAGTGAAGCTTTGGTAGGACATTCTTCACCTGAGAGGTAAGGGATTAGTTGTTTGCAGAAGCTCTCTATTGGCGTTACTAGCTTGTATTCATTTTAGAAAATAGGATTTTAGTTGGTTTAAGCCTTGCTCTATAATACAAACACGGCCTGCCTCCCACTTTGACCAATAGGAAGAATATTTGCAATTTGATCACGCGCTGATAAATAAACAAACGTTGGCCGCTTGGTTTTGGATGAAGTATAGTTACGATAACATTCGGGAGTTTTATGTGACTCGTCCTGTATGTTGTTTTATCAAAAACACAAACGTAGCAAAGTATCGAAAAATTTGATTAAATTTAATCCCAGTTTCTAAAATATCTAATAACCCTGAAGATTAGGTACATCTAGAGTTAAAAAAGCATCACATAAGCCTTTGAAGCATTTTGTTAAGCAATGTGATGTGCGCAAACATGAAAAATATGTAAATGATCCGTGATTTAAAGCCTTGGTTTGCAAAGGTACAGAAAAATAAAAGTTGCCCACGATAAATAATGAAAAAATTAGAATCCACTATTGTATTTAAATCAGTTTTAACTCTCTGATAGTAAAACTTTTTCAGGCTAATTTAAAATTTGCAAATAAAGTACTACCAAAACAAACTAATCTATGGTTAAATTTGAAATCAAAATATACATGTTTCGGTGAAAATGGAGAATCCGAAGGAAGAGTTTCCTTTTTTTGTTTATGTTGGTACCCATGAATAGTTGCATGAAATGAATGATCCACTGAGCCTTGAACATGCTTGAATCTTCTAACAGAAGTCAATAAACATCGAGAAATAACAGTAAACACGTTTACCATACCTAATTTCCTTAAAAAATGGCAGAAAGAGAGGCTTTTTGGTGTTAAAAAGGGTGGCCGCAGTTCGCATGCTAGTAGATGGATAATGGAAGCATTAGAAAAATAAAAAATCCCACACAATTATACATACATTTATATTAACTTATATTTACTTTTGTTAACTTATATTTCGGTTTTATTTTGAAAGTATTAAAGATAATTTAAACATAAAAGCATTGTTGAGATAAACATCACAACAATGCTTCTATTTTTAAAATTCTGATTATTATATTTGTGAGAAAATGATTGCTTCAACCTTGTGGTGGTAAATTATTATTTTTTCTATCAGTTGGTATGCTTTTACTTCACATAGTAGGTGTAATGTTGCTTACAATGGACCTTTCCATGAACTATGAGGGAACACTGTAATTAGACAGAATATGTGCTAATATTACTGAGAATTTTGTTTTTTGAATTCTCTGATAGCTAATTTTTCCATAATCAGAAAAAACATGTATTTGTGACGTCACGTTCATCGAAATTAGATTTGGCATCTGTTTAATTTTCAAAACAAATTAAACATATAAACTCAAATCAACAACATCGCATCTGTTTAATTTTCAAACCAAAGGAAACACAAACCCGTTCAACCTGACAACAGCGCTGAGACAGGAAGTCTCAACGAATATTTTTTTTCATTACGCTAGATTCGTCACGTCCACCCAAAACTCTTAACGACGTAATTAAATTAATTCTTGTCTTCTCAAGCGGGAGACAAAGAGACAGACATAAAAAACTTACATATCTAACAAATCGATTCGCCCACTAGATAACGAATATTTCTTTCTAGAACAAACGGACGGGGGGGGGGGGGGAGTGGGAAAGAAACTTTGAAAAGATACAGACTTCGCGAACTTTAAGTTCAGTGCTCATTTATCACTCTTACATACAACACCTAAAAATATTTTCTGAATGATGTGATCATTTTTAATTCTTTACTAATATGTGTTAGTGTTTGTTAAACACATATGTTAACTAATAATTTGTTCGTTGATTACTCAGTAAAGTAATGTATTGTTAAGTTGTTTGTGATGTATTTATTTATTTAACATTTAAATAAACCGTTAAATAAAAAGTGTTCGTTGTTTTTGTCAATGGAGTTGGGAAGATAAAAATACTACAGGAAATATACAGTCCATTTAGAAGATACGATGCAGTTTAAAAAGGCTATGTGCTTATCTCGGTAGTCCTGGTAAACTGGCACAACATAGGGTTGGTTCCAGAACCCTCAACAGCATCGTTGTACGAGTTGTGCACAATGGAACCTAGAATTGCAGTTACATCTGAATTGTAGGTTCGTTCGTTTGCTGCTCGGAGCAAAATATTGTAAATCTTTTTTCTCTCTTCAGGCCTCTTCCCTTGCAATTATCTTAGACGAGATAATAATATGAACAAGAAATTGTATGTAATGTTTAATGTTATTAAAAACAAAAACAAACGTTAACCTCAAATCTCATGCAACGTACAACTTTTATTACTCTGAGCATATACCTGACAGCTGTTGTTCCGTGAGAACTGTGTTTAGGATTTGCGGTGTTGCCAATGATCGTTCTTCATGAAAAGGTAGGCCCGTTCAGAAACTTCGAATGTTTTAGGTAAAGAAAACAGAATTCAATTATATATCAATGGTGTATATCAAGCAGTGAGTTTTATTTTTGGGGAGAACAGTGATGCGTGTTGCTGAACGTAGATTATGGAGGGCGGTATTTCCGATGAACGTGACGTCAAAGGGTACACTTTCAAAAGCGATATTTAAAATTTATTTTCATGAAAAATTGTATTTAACATTTCTATTTTTTTCCCTCACTTTTTGATGCCTTTCGACAATTTAACAAATCAAAAATTCCCAATTTGCATCAGGGTTGCGAAGTTTTTGACCGATTCAGGTCAAAGTGTCACTTTCTTCTTCGTCTAATGGTTGATATAGCTCAAATAAATTAAAATACCGGATCAAAGGTGTTGGAAAAATTAATTGATTTAACGGTAATCTGGACAATGGATATTTCCAAGTAAGATATTCCCAAGTAAGACTCTAATAATTAAGTAAAATTTGCTCAATCGACTTTTAGAACTTTGCATAATCCAATTTTTTCCATATTTGCGAGCGCTACACGTACCACCAAAGATGAAGGAAGCAAACTTTTACTCTCAAATGAAATAGATGTGTTCTACTGATAAATAATTCAATATTGCAGATCAAAGCAGTTAAGCGAATGGTCAGATCACCAAGTCAACAAAATTGAATTCACACACACACACATCAGATCTTATGAATGGTATATCTAGTGAAGAATAATTTACGTTAAAGATAAGTTTGAAGCATTTCATAAATTATAAAACTATAAAATACCTTTTAACCTAAAATGGTAACTAATTTTTTTATCTATCATCAGACATACCAAAACATAAAACAAATACAATTTTTTAGTATCATGATTAGTTAGATTTCCGAATATTTTATTCTAAAATGAGTTAATTTTTTAGTACAGCTAACTGAACACCATATTATTAGGATAAGTTAGCAGTTAGATTGTTTAAACCTTCTAGTAATTATTAAATGCTTCATTAACAACCTAAAAATGAAAGATAATTATACGGTTTTAAGAAGAAAGGAAATCGTTTTAGTAAAGCCACGATTATTAAATAAATTTCTTTTTAATGCTTACCGTTACCAGTTTCAGAACCTCTTCTTATGGTTCCTGTGGAGTCCCGCCTGGGTTTTTGAGCTACCCTCGACCGTAGGGCATCTAAGTTAATTCCTGATATGTCATCAATTATCACTTCTTCGTTTTTCTTATCACTGTCTGATGATGCTTTTGATTCAGTGCTCTTGGTCCTTTGACGCATTAGGTTCAATTGTTGTCTGCTACCTACGATTCCAATTCCATTTTTAAAGATCATTTTAAAAGGAGATGGAGAAAACTCTAAACTATAAATAACATGTTCGCGCTGAACTGTATTGCGTAATGTAGAAATTCACTAAAAAGGGATTTTTCGAAGGGTTATAGGAGGTTCAAAGTTTAAATGAAGATATCTAATTTAACTGATGAAGCACAACAATGCCGAAATCGGCCTGGGAATGCCCACAGTATGGTTTTCAACATGCATCTGGATCGACGTAATTCAATACCTGTGGGAGCAAGTACTCCTAGGAGTAGTTGTTTTAAGTCCAGATGCGTTGCAACCCACGATATATTTATATATCGGAAAAATATGTTGAGGATGTTTTTTAGGTGATGTTTTGTTTCATCTATTTGGTGTATAATAAAGAGAGACTCGGTTTTCCTCTGGTGTACGAATTATGCTGTATATTACTTCAGATCAAGCAGATTTTAAAATTTGTTCCAGAATGAATGATTTTGTGTTTTGTTTTAAATATTTCGCGCTAAAGTTATTTTATTGTGCTATAAATAAACATTTTGTGCAATTCCTGCCCGAGAACTGCATTGGGCGTGTACCGCTGCTACTATCCACTACTTCAGAGACGGATTAAACATCAGGTAAGCGCGTTTGAGACACGTTAACCTTTAATTTTTCTTTTAATTGTTGAATCAGCCCTTTTTATTTAATATAACATTCATTATATTACAAAATTCAATAAGAAATTTATTTATTTATGTATTTACTTTTGGACAGGTCTTGATATTTTTTGTTTGACTTCTATGTGAGCAACTTCTTTAAAAGTTACATTTGATTAATTAAATAAAAGCGAGTTGTTCAATGGTATAAAAAGAATTTCTTACCCGCCATAGAAATGTTGTCGATTTGTTCAGTTTCGTCATCTTCATCCGCGTATCTGTATTCGATATGTTGTCCATTGTCAAAAATGTAGGCGTCAGGTCTGACCTCCGTTAAAGATCTCACTATAGTCTTTTTTCTGATAGGTTGAGTAGGCAGTAACTGTCCGATAATCGTATTGTCTTCGGAAAGTTCACTCTGTTCGCTTATTGTCCTCTGTCTTAATCCTTGTTGAGCTGTTATCACAGTTTCTGCAGCAAACGGTTGACTTTGTATGAGTAATTGGCGTAATACTTCAATTTCGTTTGTTAATTCTTCCAGTTGTTCTGTGTATCTGCGTGTACGAACATCCAGATTCTGTAGAACGGTAGTCTGTAAGTTTTCTTTGGTAACGATATCTTCTACTTTCTGCGTTAAATGTTCTATACGTTCCGTCGTAATTTTTATCCTTTCTTCTGTAGATTGTTGAAGTTTATTTTCTTGTTCGGCAAAATAACCCTCTACACAATCTTCTTCGAAATCGTAGAGTCGTTCCATTTCGTCTTTATCTAAAAAAAGTTTAAGCCCGTTGTCGTAACTTTCTTCTACACCGTCCATCTTCCTGCGAAAATACTTAAAAAGTAAGTAAAGATGCGAAAAAAATATAAAAGGTGGAGGCAACAAAGGTTTCTGCTCGTATTCCATGACAACCGTGAATCTCTGGAACATCCAAACTTGATGAGCTATCGCGTTAACTTCGTTAAATATGTTGTTGAATACAGCGATGAGAAGATTGATTAGCAGAATGTTTGCAACCAATAGATAAATAGACATAATAACTGGTGATATCCATCTTCCAGTTACACATTCATCGTTATCACCACAAGGAGGGTCTATTTCACCAGCAAATACTTCCCCATACAACATGAAATAAGGTTCGAAAAATACCTAGAAACAAACATTAACTTTTGGTTTTGTTTTTTTATTAGAATATTACATACTTACATCCCTAGCTATCATCCAAGTAGGTTCTTGATCTGGATTTAAAATAGCTTGTCTAGAAACTCCAAAACTCATGAGAATTATTAGTAATAAAACAATGAAATAAATCATGTTTTTTACCATTTTACCCATCATTGTAACGAGCGGACCTGAAACAAATATTTGTGTTTTTAAACTCATCGGTAAAAAAATAGTCTGATGACAAAGATGAAAAAAAAGAAGTTTTTTACAATCAAATGCAAATTTATAAAAAGGATAAAAAAGCGATTAGAGTAAATCTGCCTTTGGAAAAAACTACATGATAATTTCTGTTGGTTTTTTTGCCAGAGACTTTGTTTTTGGTCAGAAATGTATGTCTAACTCGGACAAGCCTCCTGTTGGATTTTGAGGGGATAAGCAGGATGACGATAAAAGACAATTTCTAAGCGCTCTTGATGTATATTCCCCCTTGTTTACAGTAAAGTTGATGCTAGAGCGAATACCTAGATTTTGGGACATTTTACTCGTACTTGCTGAAAGCCATATATAAGTCATATCAATATACAAACGCAACTGACATACATCATTCAATACACTAACATAGACATCTCACTCTTTGTCAGAGTGATTGACAGGAGATCTTGTCATCTGTCAGTAGGTCTGGGCAAGAACCTTAAGGGGTTTCATTAACGCGTCCTAACTTCATATTTGCCCCTGCAAAAGGAGGCGTGACTAAATATAAATCTTTTCCAAATGTTGGCAACACATTTCATTCATAACGGTACTCACAATACTGAACGAATTATACAGGGTGACCCAGGGGTACGTGCATGCTCCATAACTTTTTTTCTATCCAAGCTATCGGTTTGATTTTTTTTAAACGATAAGACCGACAATGGGGCACATTCTAAAAATATTTCTATTTATATACAGGATGTCCCAAATAAGATACACAACTAAGTTCTGGTTTTTTAAATGAAAGTATATGGATGTGTCAAATTTTAAGACAGCGGCCTACTCGATTCCTTTTTTTTTTAATTAGACGCATACAATTATTGAAAGTATATGGATGTGTCAAATTTTAAGACAGCGGCCTACTCGATTCCTTTTTTTTCTCGAATAAACCGTCAACATTTCTTATTTTGCAATAAATCTCGCAAATTTTACAAAATAGACCCAACAAACCCTATATCAGCAAAAAGCTCTTAAAAAATGCCATGTAATGATGTAATAAAATATAGGGTGATGCGTTTGAAAAAGTCGAGTTATTGCTATTTGTAATTTGTAATTTTCAAAAAATCGTAGTAAGCGGTAGAACGTCGACTCCGAATTCGCCTACAACTCAGAAGATGCGCTGAAGCTTAAGGAATCGACTGTAAAAAAGTTGATTAAGTTATCTTGAACAGTTCTGAAGTTCTGAACTTTTTTGTGGATCTCTGCACGACGCTATTTTGACACATAAACTGACATAAGTCAAAAACTATTGCAGATAAGTCTAAGAAACCCGGGTGCGTTATATCGACAATTTAATGGCGAATCTAAAAATGTAACAAAAATGGGGGGTTGCCATTTAAAAAATCAGAACTTAGTTGTGTATCTTATTTGGGACATCCTGTATATAAATAGAAATATTTTTAGAATGTGCCCCATTGTCGGTCTTATCGTTTAAAAAAAAAATCAAACCGATAGCTTGAATAGAAAAAAAGTTATGGAGCATGCACGTACCCCTGGGTCACCCTGTATCATGGCGGCCACTATTTGAAACTAAGCTGAACTAAGAAATCAATAACAATGTTGGTAAAGTGGACATTATTTACCGCTTTTTGTTCAAATTTGTCAAATAATCGCATTTTTATAATTCCAACTAATCCCCTCAACTAAATTTTAATTACAAAAAATGAGTTTTTTTTGTGATAAAAGGTTTCCACTGAAACAATTTCTGGGATATGAGAAACCACACCCAGTTTCACCAAGGTAGTGAATGCTCTTATTTTTATTATGATTAATTTCGCTTTGTCTATAAAATTTTTGTAATTTTTCTATGACAATAAAGCATATTTTCTCTCTCTCTCTCTCTCTCTCTCTCTCTCTCTCTCTCTCTATCTCTCTCTTAAGGCGAGTGCAGATTGGTTGACGAAAGCTCTGATTTTTCTTTGTATTCTGTGAAGCAACTGCGCCATCAAACACCAGTAAGTCGCCCCGAAACGCCACTAAGTTATTAAGTTAAAGAAATATCTTACCTAGGTACTTGTTGACGCTGAGAATATTCAGTATCCTTAGATACCAGTAGATACAGTTGGTGCAATAAACCACTCTCCCAACTTGAAAAGTGTCACTTTGAAAACGCAGAATCATCCCAATCAAAAACATAAAAACTGCAGCCATGTCACAAGGATTCCACATATTCCATGACCACACGGCAAGTTTTTGATGAATTCCAACTGGTTCTGAGGAGATCAATTCTCGCATTTTTTCACATCCTAAAGATAGGATAAACGCAATGGAAAAATATTCTTGCCAAATGGGGTAGGTGTCCATTTTCACTAGGATGGTGAAACTTAAGAGTACTAAAAACGCAATGTATGCAATCTGTAACAAAAAATCATATTTTCACCAATAACCAAATAAATTTATGAGCCTACACTTACAGAATTTGACCAAAACTTGGTAATCGGAGCCGTATAAAATTCATATAACTTCTTTTTCATTCTCAATTCTCGTCCTTTGCTATATTGAGTTTTATATTTTGGATCTTCAAATTCCGGAAGAATTTTCCCATTTTCCTGAACAATAGTGTCTCTCGTTATAAAATTTTCAGTCAATAGTGCCTGTAAACAAAATGTCACAACAGAACGGATAAAACAACAATAGGAAACGATGCAGCAGAATAGGAGGTTACACTTATAAGCTGGAAAAGCAAAAAGAATACACAATCAATACAAACATACTATCAGAATTTTTATTTACTAGATATTCGATAAAATTGTTATCAAAATTCTAGATGTGGTAGAGTCCAATATATGCCGTATGTGCTTATAGTCCACACGGATATCGGTCAGTATGCGTAAACTGAGTGAGTCATGAATTTCCAGGGAGTCCGAGAAACTCATGAATAAATGTATGGAAGCAATTTTACGATGTTGCCATTTTACGTAGATATGTTTTGAAGTACATTTTCTAACCGATGTCGGTGTTGACTATACTATTTAGACTTTCTAAACCAAACAGTAGTGTTACCGGTTTTTCCATAAACATACTAACAACTCAGTGAGGGTACTTTATATTTTAATTTAATCATCTTTGAATTAGCCTTTAAAGTTTTCTGTTATGTATTATTATTATTCTTTTGTACCATAATTCAATAACACATACAGTCCACTAAAATAAATCTGATAGCACGTTGAAAGAAACAAGAAAGCTAAGCAAAAGGAGTATATAAACAACTGTAGAGGGGTGACATCGGACAACATTTAAGAAGAGACATTTGGGGAAGCTTTTGCTACCTTAACACCCTGTGGATTTGGCGACTTGGTCCGAATACTCAAACTTCTAGTACGCTTCTAAAAGAATAACAAATTACTATTAGCGATTTGTTGGTTATTTTTTTTTTTTATGAAAAGGGATATATCAAATAGCAGCAAATAAAGTCAAGCATATATCTACATTTTTAGCGCATAAACCTATCACCAAAAAATACAAAGTAACTTAAAATTAATATTCTAAAATGAAGTAATAGTGTAAAATTATTTGAGTACTTCAAATACATTATATATCTTATGAAATAGTTAAATTATTATACCTATAGAAGAGAACTTAATGGATAGAGTAGTCAAGTGGTTGGTGATGTATGACCTTACAATATTTCTGGTTCTACTTAAGCAAATACTTGGGTACAATAGTCGCAACTTATCTTGGAGGGGAGTATTGGATGCGAAAATTTTAAATAAGGGTAGTAAAAATAAAAGTTTTATAGTGTCGATATTCATTAAAATAGATTAGATTGAAATGGTACTGTGAACTCAAAATCTTTTCCACCTCCACCTTTGCAGTTTGCATTTAGAGTACCGTTTCCAGCTTAGACTTCTAAGTATTAGTTGTAACTGATCTAGCTGAATGTTCTTCGCTGTCTATCGCCAAGAGTCTTAGAGCTTCGGAGTATCAGAGTATATGTATTGTTGTTTCCAGTTCCTTGCGGCATAATGTACAAAGGGACTCTTTTGTTCATTTTAATCTTATTCAAGGGCGCCCATACGTATGGGCAAGGGAGGGCACTTGCCCACACCTGGATTTTTCCTATGCATACTAAAATTAGATTCCCATCCCAACCCTGGTAAATAAGCACGCCCATCCAAATCACATCCTAGTGCGTCTACTGCATTGTAAACAAACTCGATGTTGACTGCATATCCCGAGCAAAGCGCTATCGACCCGCTCGCGCATGCCAGCCGGGTGGACTGGTTTCATTAGAATATGGAATATTATACTGTGCACTGTTCTGTTGTGACATTTTGCGTGGGAGTGAGTATTTAAATGTTTTGTCGTTTATTTTGATGTATTTTTACATTGATTTAAAAAAACTCAACTTTGTTTTAATGTTTATATAAGTACAGTGACCGACAGTGGTGGTACTGCACTGTACAAATGTCAATAATTGTATATTTTCCTTCTTCAGAAAACCCTGCACCCCCCCAATTTTTCGCGGGGGCTACGCACCCCCTCTACCAATTCTTACCTATCACCCCGAACCCCACCGACTCTCTGCTTACACCTACATATTTTACTTTATAAATTTATACTTGCCCAGTCCTAGATTTTTACAGATGGGCGCCCTTGATCTTATTTACATTTTATTTGTATGTACTTCCTTATATTTTACAACTTTTACTTCATTTTAGAATATATTTTATACAGTGAAAAATTTGTAAGCTTTTTTATCGAATTGAAAGTTATAAGAAAATAAATTAATTAATTAAACGTGAGTGCAAAAATTGTGTTGTTAAAATAGAGTAGTGATGAGGAAAGTATGGTTAGGTGCAGTTTAGAGTGGATTATTTATTATAGTGTAGAAATATTAATTAATAATGAACCGATTCACATTTATTTCTTGGCATTTTTAAATGCCTCTCTAATCTTCTGTAGGGGATGAAAGTTTATTTCGTTTATCTTCTGCTCGCGTAGAAAGAAACAAGTGAATCGGTGAAATTATTGGATGCACGTGGAAAAAACTAGATTGCTCAAAAAACTGTGAAAATTATTGACTAAATGAGACGCAAAGCACTTATACTGTTTGCAAACCAAATGCTGCATAGCCACTTAATTTAATAATAAACTCAACAGCACCGGGCTTTGTCACTGTTTCCCAGCGCCACTTTAGCAACAGCACTGTTAATTAGAACCAGACAGTGAATGGTCGAGTGAGGAATCACACCTGGTATATGAAAATCAATTTTCAATTAATTAAAAATCAGAAAACAGCAGCGCTGTACGTACATTTGTCTCGACTATACAATATTATCAAAACAGTGCCGTCGATTCGTTAAAAATACTTGAAAAGGGGTCGCCTAAAGACAAATAATATTAAACGTAAAACAAAAAAAAAATGAGCACCTAAAGAATCCTATACGATTATTTTTTTGCCAAACAACTTTATTTTTGAAAAAAAAAATGTTTTTATCCAAAAACTTTAATATCTTGAAAACCGTTAGATTTGTTAATCTGACTCCTAAAAAGGTATACTTCCACAAAATTTCATCAAAATTAAATTATTTTTCAGGAAATTAAAAATAAAAAAGTAAAAAAAAATTTTTTTTGATAATTTATTGCATTTTTAGCGAAAATTTTGAGGTTATGGTAAAAAATGACTTACATAGAAGTTGTACATTTTTTCCCGATCTACAACTTTGCCATTGGATATTTTTTGTTAAAACGTCAAGTTTCGCCGAAAATCGCTAAATACCATTTTGCCCCCATTCTCACCCCCCTCAATTTAACCCCTCTTGGACGAATTTTTTTTACGTTCATTGTAAGCCTCTTTACCACTTTAATTTTTTTAATTAAACTTTTAAGTGGGAAAAAATTAAACTGATTTGTTTGTATCTTTTAACGAATCCCATCTATTTTCGAGCAATGTAAGGTACATACAAAAATCTAATTTTTATGGATGTGCACAAGTGTATATATATATATATATATATATATATATATATATATATATATATATATATATATATATATATATTTGGTGCTTAAATCTTGATACGTAGTCTTGCTTACTTTCGGATTATATAATTCAATATAATGTTTACGAACCACTTTAGTCTACAAAAATAACTAAATAATAAAATTTGCTATATCAGAGCACGTTTTTAGACATTTATTATAAAATATAAATAAAGTAGCTACCCCTCCAAGCTTCTCACGGGTATATTAATTTCCGTTCATAAATTCAACATGATACTCATTTCATTCATATTGAATAAATAAATAACCACGTCACTGGAATACAGAAGCTTCGTGAAACAACAAATTAAATCAAACTGACGAGACAAAAATGACAGAATATTTTACTTAGTATGTATCTAGTTTCCATCGCAAGCAGTCTACTCCGTTGTTAAAATGCAACGTAAATTCTCTGAAAAATTCTCAAATGCTCTCTGATCCAGCAAAAAATGTTTCTAAAATTCAATTTTCGTCAGTGTTCCTTAGTGCGGCAAAATTTAGTATGTGTTTAACTTTCAATCAGTTCACAGCTCCGTCAGTGCGACGTAATGATACAAGTTGACCTTCGAATAAGGCTCTTGTTTCGGGATATTGTATGCCCAAAATTCTCTGACAAATTCTACAAATGCCCCTTTTAGTGCAGCAAAAATATTTTAAATTTTAAATACAAATCATTTCTGAGCGGTTTGTAGTCAATGTTATTCTTCTTCTTTGAAAGCTGTTGCACACAAAGATTCAAACCGAATCTAAACACTAATGAAGTCTAGAGAGAAAACAAATAACACCAATGATGTTTCCGACTCTCCAGCACATAACGTACAACTGCCCATGCGAAAAACACGGCAATTCAAGATTTATTTCACACACTTCCAATGAATGACCCTGTGATCATTCACATACTGTTTGCATTCAAACGCTGCATACGCTCTTCTTCAGTCTCATTGACTCGACGATTATACATAACGGGTCAATTTTTTTTCAGTTCATTTTTATGATAATTTACTATTAATGGGTTATTTCTAAGTCGGGATTAAAGTTAATCATAAAAACGTGCTCTTGAAGGGTTAGTTAAATAACTTGCCAGAGTTTTACTTGGCTTGGCGCGACTTACATCGCCATCTTGATTTTTATCGGAATCCGATTTGTCATCATCTTCGTTCTCCAGTTCCATGTGCTCTTCGGTCGTTTGAGGCATAAGTTGTAATTCTTCTTTAGATTTAAATTCCAATTTGAAAATGTACGGCATACATATCAGGCCAATGATAACCTTAAAAAAAATCATTTTGAATGCATACTATTTGAAAAACCAAAAAGTCCTACCTTTATGTTTGTATTTTTTCTTGTACGTAATCCTCCCATCCAAAGATCAGCAAGGATAATTTGTGAACAAGGATGCGCCAAGAGAGCTCTGTGATTAGCAGTAACTGCAAGACTGAGGCACGTGTGTCCTGACCAATTTTGTAGCTCACACGTCAGAAGCTGTTGCGTTTGATCATCGTCTTGTCTATAGCAATAATCTAATACTTCTAAGGCTAAAAATAAATTAAAAAATGTTGTAAGAACTCTTTTCTGTAAATCTATTGGGAATTTTGTTTAAGGGTATGATGGTGGTCATATATAGAATGCAATTTCCACTCTAAATCCACATACTGCACTGTAGACTGAGATAAAAAAATAATACATTAGGATTCTTCTAAATCAAATATGATTAATAATAATATTGACACTTACCAATATTTTCAAATTCTTTTCCATAGGACCGCAATTCTTCATAAACTTCGGTCTCCATGTCATCTTCAGCAGCTTCATGAGCCATCGCTTTATACAACTTACATGCTACCAACGCTTTGGCTAAAGCTTCTTCACCATGTTGCCACATTAACAGCGCCATTTTGTGTCTTTTCATAAGTACTGCCCATATCTACAAACACAATACATATTTTCCTCCCTGTATTCGTAATATAAGCAACTGAAAAACGATAAACTTACAAGCAATTCGTTAAATGGATAATCAAATAGGCAAGGGCTAGCCCCTCCTGGTATACAACCAGGAATAAGGCCCATTGCTCCTAAATTTCTTCCTGACGTATGAGCCATGCTGTGTCCTTTGTTCATAATTTTAGCATAAATTGGTCTAAATTTTCTTCTAGTATAAAGAGCTCTGTAAAAATGGAAGAAAAGTACATCTGTAATAGCGGTAATAGATAAAAATTATAGCGAAGTGAATGTACACGTCAATAGTGAGACCGGCCATCACTTATGGAGCAGTAGTCTGGAGCAGCAGAACTAACCTGGTCAGTACAAAGGCAAATCTAGCGAAAATCCAAAGACTAGCCTGCGTATGCATAACAGGTGCAATGGAGGTAATCCTAAGCCTTACACCCCTACATATAGTAGTGGAGAGTATAGCGATAAGGACAACCTACAGAATGACCAGAGAAGGATCCACCAAACGCAAGTTTCGACTTCTTCCTGGGACCTGGGACATGCGCCAAGATGAGATAACAAAGAAGTTTAACTTCTTGAAAAAATTCAACACAAAGCTAAGTAACAAAAGCGAATGGGACAAAGACACCATCCCAAAACTTAAGAGAAGTGCCATTAAATGGTTCTAGAACAACAGAAGGAACGGGAATAGGAGTATATGGGCGACGAACTAACTATTCCGAAAGTCTAGGCAAATCTCAGAGCATTTTCCAAGCTGAAATTCACGCTATCGGAAAATGTGTGCAGTACAACATAGAAAGAAATTTTCGTAGACAAAAGATCATCATCATCAGCATATCAGACAGCTGTTACCCTCCTATGGGTTCCGGGACACACTGGAGTGGAGGGTAACGAAATAGTAGACGTACTCGCAAAAAAAGGGGCTGAAACACCATTTCTGGGACCTGAACCCTTCTGCGGAATAAGTACCACTACAATACTTGATGAACTTGGAAAAGAAGTAAATAACAAAAAATCCCAATAGTGGATAGGATTACAAGGAATGAGGCAGGCCAAGACACTACTGGGAAACTATAACCAGAAGAGATCAGACGACTGCATCAGCAAAAGTAAAAACCTCTATCCACATTGTCTCAGAATGCATAACACTGCAAAATTCAAGAGTAGGTAGGCTAGAGGGATTGTAAATCATTGAAAACGAGGAGGATCCTAACTCAACGTATACTAGGGGGAATCTAACTCCATGAAAACTAAGCCGGTTCTAACTCAACGGGCGGGTTCTAACTCAAGGAACATACGCGATGGTATGTAAACAAAAATCATGCGCAGTAGCCTTACCAAAAAGGCTTTAGCTAATATCTCTGCTATTATTGGTTCTATTTCAACGAGGAAAACGGTATAGTACTGTATGGGGTATACAGATTAAATACGTAAACAAAAATCATGCGCAGTAGGGAGGGGGCCTTAGCTAATATCGATACTTCGGAGAATCTCAAATAGAAGAGGGAGATCTACCTAACTTGAAGCCTACCGACATCCTGAACTTTTTGAAAGCAATGGGACTGGAGGAACTGCTCTAATCGTTCAGACATCCTTAACGAATGGGCAGCAGAAGGGGGCACAATAGATCTTATAGGTCGCAGTGTATCGAAACCCCCATCAACAGATAGAAAGATAGATAGATAGTGTGTGACAGTGGTGGAGCACTGGATGGTGTGTTCGAACACCACAAAACAAATAAAATAACAATTAATCAAAAATAGTTACCTGTAAGCACCACCCATTAATTTATTTATAACCAGTCCAATATCGTGTAGAGTATATATGTATCCCGGTGGTATATGAGGTCGTACGTCTCTGAGGATATACCCTAAAGTGTTACTAGGCCCCTGTTTGGTGTTATAAAGATTTTCCAGCCTTGGTATTGTTAAAAATTTTCTCATGCTCACTCCGTTTTCTAATAACAATTTCACGAAATCGCAACGATCGTGTTCCAAAGCTTTTATCATGGCGTCTTCTAGAGCTCCGTGCGGCCATTCTTGTCCGTAAACGAAAATTTCAGATCTAGCTATGTCGGCGCGATTCCAAGTTAAAGCAAGACTTAGTTGTTCGGTGGGAGAGAGGTGTTGCGATTTAAATAAAGCTGTTAAAATTATTTGGTCCAATTCTTGGGGTTTTTGGTCGTATTTGTCTGCTATTCGAAATACGGTTATCTGAAAAAAGGGCGTGTAAAGTTTCGTACTTATTTTTAAATAAACTGGGCTTTTAGTTAGGGTAAGTTATACGAAGAAGAGAGTGACATCTAGACCAGATTCTGCCGTTTTGACTTCTCTAATGAGCAGAAGTTTTTTGAGAGAATTTATTAGATTAAAACTTTATATTTTATTTGGGACACTCTGTATAACTAAATTTATTTAACTTACGATGAAAATGTCAAATAAGTAGGTACGAATTTTCATTACAAATATTTCGAAACAGAATTTAGTCAGAAATTCTTTGCAACGAATACTAAAATTCACTTGCAACATATTTTATTTTTTATTCTACCGGAAAACAAATATTAAATTTCATAAAACAAGCGGTCACGAGGGTACATTGTTCCCAGAAATAAATTGCTGAGGAGAGACTTTTGTCACTTGCGAATAGACATTTCGGCCATGATTAAAATTGAAAATAAAGTTCTGATTCCAGAAATTTGATCAAAACTACATTTTCGGGACGAAACAGTCAGTGAGAAACTCACCTTTGGCTTTAAGAAGCTACCAGGGGTTCTCAAACCGCGTTTTAAAATTTTTAGGGAAAGTGGTCACTCAACAAAGCCGGGCTTAAGGGCGCGTTTTACGGGCAATCATTTATTTTTCGTTTTTTTAGTCTTTTCCTTATTTGGATCAAAGTATTTTATTTCGTTTTGTGTGGTTCGTGCCGTGTTTCGCGGCAAATCGGTGGTTTGTTTACTAAGATCAGACTATCCCCGAGAATTTTGACACATCCCGCTAAGATTAAAGTAATTCGCGGTAGTATATACCGCGAGGACAACGCCCTCTAGGACAGATTGATCTTGGTAAAAAAACTAAGTAGCCTTAATACCGTCCGCTCAAAATTTTGGCAGACACGCAGCCGTAAAAAGAGAATCACGATAACTAAAATACAGGGTGGGTTATTACACTTCACAGAATATTTTGCTCTGCCCTATATTTCTCATAACCTGTTAGCGGTCCAATTAAAATGCTTAGTTGATGTCTAGTTTTGTTTTTCAAAGGGTTGCCTATAAACGCTTCGATTGTGACAAACGGGGTAAAGGAGGTTATCGTTTTTTGAGTTTTTTGCGACCCCGTACGAAATTTTTCTCACTAAAAGATATTAAAAAAAAATGTATTTCCCAAAATTTTTTTCTTTAAAACGTCCCGGAACATACTTTTTTTTAATTTTGAAATCTCTTTTTCGACAAAATGACAAGGAAGATTTGGCAACATGGCGGCCGGCTGTCATTTGACATAACCTTGTTTTTGTGTGTTTTGTGAGTTCGGGTTGAGTCTTGATAGGAGGCATGTGTTTATCAAATGATTTTCACAATTTGTACATGTAAGCAACAGAGAAATGTAAACTTATTAACAAAAAAATAAACACTATTCGTCCTAAATCTAGTGTTCAAATTAACGTTAAATAAAAGCTTCAGCAGGTCCTGCCAGTATTGAGATACAAATGTATCAGTATTTTATATAGTTCTACAGTTATTTTTAATTAAGTACTTAGATACTTAACACTGTCTTGAGGTGAGTAATGAATACATCTTTTTTTTAATTTGTCATTTGTTAGCAAGCTTGCAAGTTATAATTTATATAGTGAAAACAACTAGAGAAATCATGAAAACATTTTCATTAACTTAATAACTACTAGTGACTCTTTTTATCTATTTTTTTTAGGAAGTTATACACGATGATATTAAAAAAGTCGTTCTCAGATGAGCAATAACGAAAGTTTTTTGTTAATCAAAATAATAAGTTACTTTGCTACTGTAAAACATGAGAGCTGAGTACTCCAAGTTTTATTATTCCTAGACAAATGGTCCCAAATCATTTCAATTTTCGTACTAAGCCGTCATATCTGACTAAAATCCAATAGCAAATAGCAAATGATGAACATTTACCAAATATTAACAAGAACGTAAGTAATTTAGATTGTAGTATTGTCTTTTGCTCTTTCCGGAAAACAATATAATATATAATTCTCACTTTCACCTATAGTTATTTTTTAATACACAATTATTTTAGATCTTTTTGGAATTGATTCAATTGGCAGATGAAAAATAATAGGAGTAGCAATTTATTAAGTTAGTGGCATCGTTTCATACCAAGGGCAGAAATAAATGCATTTTTAAAGGAATTTAAGAAATCAAGAATTATTGTAAGTACCAATTGTTTACTGTCTTTTCTAACAAAACACCAAATCATTTATTAATTATTTTTTATTCATAAATATAAATAAATAAATGTGTAAAGTGACCTTTTTTTAACAATAAATTAAATATTGTCGATATAAATAGGCAACACATTATAAGAATATAATAGGTTGCCTATTTATTTATTTTCGTTTTATAAAAAAATAGAAGCCATAATTTAAAATTGTATTCCTATAAACGTGTAATTTATACATTTTCATTCATGCCTCTTTTAATTTCAGACTGATAGCTTGTACCGTTTTCAAACAAAATTGGGATTTCAAAAGCCTTGCATAATCGGCGATATACTTATAAAAACCTAGGATAGTAGACAAATTATAAATAAATAAATAAATAAAACATTTTTTTAGTTTTTATACATTATTAATTTTGTTTTTGGCATTTTAATACTTTCATTATCTTTTAAATTGGGCTCTAAGAATATTTTGACTTTGTAAAATGTGTTGCCTATGTTTTACACGAATTAAGGGCGAGCTGGAAAACATATAAGTCGTAGTTCTGTCACAATATAACGCTTTGATGGATATGTACTTTGGTTCTGTGATAGTTGCGTTGTTGCCATATTTAATATTTAGTTTAACAACTTAGATTTTAATAATAAATGTCAAACTTTTCCAGTTCTTAGATTTTTCAGTTAAAAATTATTAAATATTCGGGCCTTTTCAGTCGGATTGAATAGTTTTAAAAATAATAGTGATTTATTTTACGTATTTTTTTTTAATTTCAAAGAGATTTCTTGCATTAAATATGCTTTATTTATTAATAATTTTAGTAGTCCGTATACGCCCTAAATATCAGGTAATTTAGAATTTCACGCATTTTAAGCTTATAGTTTCAATATAAAAACAAATGTTCGTTTTCATTTCTTAGATTTTCAAGTTTTTGAAACATAAAAATTTTTTTCATGAGAAACCCAAAACACCCATTTAAAACGATACCCTCCTTTCTTTAGTACATGAGTGTCAATTACAAATAAGTAAATTAGTATGAATGACTGGTTAATACTATTAACTCACCAGATGTTTATTTTCTACACAGTGCATCAGCTCTGTAAATAGGCCTTCGGCTAATTCGGCTCCCACTTCGAATGCCCTTTGAATTGTTGCAATAATGTATTCTTTCATAGATTTAAGTACCGAGCATTCGTATCTGAAATATAATTTTGGTTTAGAAAAATATTTTTAGTAAAATAATTAATCACATAAATATTATAGGGAAAAAGAAACATTTTAATTTTTTGTCTCTATGAAACTTTCATTTGGTTAACATATAGTTACTTTGTAAAGTGTTAAAGTGGATGAGATTTGAAGAAGACTTTTAATTAAAAAATATTCAAAAAACCTTTTATGACTTTTAAACTTGATTTATTTATATCACTCAAAAACAAACATCAGAACAATAATAATTGTCATAGATACTCAAATACATATAGTACAAAAATTAAGCTATGAAACTTAACAGACAAGACGGGATTTGTGAAATGGTTTCAAATCCTTTCCTATAGGCTATAGGTGCAAAAGTGGACTGTATATTTGGAATAAAATTCACGATTCATTGTTTGTTTAATATCAACGAAATAAACTTTAACAGAGTTGACAATTCTACAACATTCAACAGTTTGCAATTACATATAATGCAACTGCTAAAAAAATAAGAACATGAATTTGGTTTAATTAATCGCAGCCTAATGATTTGTCTTTTGTAATTTGTTTATAAAATAAAATTGTAATTTGTTTCCATACACATCGCGTCTAAGGTGCTGACCTTCTGTAGGCTTTTTGCCTGGGTAAATAATATCCTTCAGTTTAAATAATATCCTTTTAATTAAATAAACAACATTAAACTTACTTGCACATGAAAGCAATAATGTCTGCCGCTCTGCCTGAACCATCACAAACGACTACAGGAACTGGAGGTTCGTCTGTGACGTATTCTAATACCGCTCTAATAGTGTTTGTACCTCCTTCTATTACTAAACATACTATTGGTATAGGACTTTGAGTAACTGAAAACAAAACATTGACTCAATCAGAAGTTGAAAACTATTTTCAACTGTAAGGAAAACAAAGTGTCTAAAAAGAATGTATCAAAAAGAAGTATGAAGTATCTATTTAGATATAAACAAACGATCTTATCAGTCGAATCTAGATGTTTGAAGCTGGACCCAGCACCAGTTAAAATTGTTGGATTATTTGGGCTGAATTGACTGGAGGTGGATTAATGATAAATGTCATAAAACAAGAGGATGTTGTTGGTTTATTTAATAAAAATGGTTAGGTCAACAGGAGGCTCGCATGTACTGTGCTTGATTCATTTTATGGTTGTAATATTCATCTGGCAACAATAACACAGACTGTTTGTGTGAAGGTACACAATACTGACTGTCTACTGTGTGCCTTCACACAAACAGTCTTTGTTATTGTTGCCAGATGAATATTACAACCATAAAATGAATCATGACCATGCGGTAGCCACTTTGCTGTTACAGGGGTGAAACGAAACACAACGCGCTAGGCAGTAACAGGGTTAAGCTTAAAATACCCCATATTGAGTTCCGTGAAGTACTTCATACTTACATGGATATAATCTCTGTTTAGATATGTGTTTTTCAAGTTTTCTTCTGAGTATGACTTCTGCGCCATATTTTCCTACAGTTCCGTTATCTACCAATAGAAAATAGGCATGTCGGTTATTTAAGGCTGCGTTTTTGGATCTGAAAACCAAAACCAAAGCTTCATTTAAAATCGAGCTTTATTTTTAGTTCTAATAAAACGATTATACAGAAGTGGAGGTATAATATTTTTGCTAGCATTGACTAGAAAAAAAAACCCATAATCAATTTGTCAATCTCACATTTTTCGATATTATATCAATATTTACAAGCATCGCTCATACAGGAACTTATCATTTAGACTTCTCTGTATAATTTTAACCCTGTCTAAACATTTGATTTATTTTAATTTGTGAGCATTATAGGGTAGTGAGTGATTTGTTAAAATTTATGAATTAATATTTGTTAATATCAAATATTTACACTAGTCTACAACGGTGTTTGGGGATATTGATACCTTACATTCTATGGTATTTTATTTATTTTCGATTCACATTAATTCCCGTTTTACTGTAACCTACTTGGAAGTCACTCATTCCTTAGAAAATAATATTGCAATATGTGTTGTATAAATATGACAATATATTACACTGTACCAAAATATTCCAAATGGTACGCCAGTGTATCATAGTATTGCCCCTTCACCCCCTCTCATTACCTCTCTAATACCAAACAAACACTACAGGATGCCGTATCTAGCGAAGCATATATGATCTAAGGGCTAAATATCCGATAGCAAACTACGATTTTTGAAGATTCATATGACATTTTGGTAAAATTTTACTATTGGGGCTCAGCCCCAATTTTGATGAGATATTTTTTTTAGACTAATTTGGGGTCGCTGATCACGAATCTGCGATCAGTTGCTTGCGGTCTCATTAAACAAAAAAGTTATGAATTTTTTAAGTGAAATAAATTGTCAACTTTTCTTTAATACTTACCAGAAAAATATGTATATAAGTAGGTTTATATAAATATATATTAAAACCAAAAGACTTAAGGTACATGATAGGTCAAGTCTGGTTAGATTAATGATGTACACAGTAATATTTCAGCTAAATATACTAAATTACAAAAGATAACCTAAAAATTCATACAGCAATTTGACGTACTGACATTTGGCAATACTAGGGTCACTTGAGTTGCGATTATCGTAAACTCTCGCTGTGGCTAGCGTCCCGTCCTTCCGGCACTCAATTTTTTTTCTCGTCTGTGATGAACGCATCTCTATTGCGTATTACTTGAAATTAATAGAATCTGGCTTATTCAGACGACAATTAGTTATTTCTCAATAAACAACATTGGTTATGAGGATTCCTCAATGTTAAATTTTTCCAAGAATTTTTTGTATGGAGATATCCGACCTGTCCCAAAATCAATAGGCGTCATCCTTGTATCATTTCAGTGGTCTCAACCCGATCGGTTCTATACGTATTTTTTCGCGTTTTTCAGGCCAAATAACGATGAATGGACGCAAAAAAAAATATTTTTTGGACTTTTTTTTTTTGCACGATTACATTACTTTTCCTCTATGATATAGCGGTGGGCGGAAAAGTAAAAATTTTACTCACAAATATCAATTATTATTCTTCTGACACAACAAAACAAATGTGTAACAGACAAAATTCAAATAACCAATACTCAAAATAGTAGCCTGAGCACTATTTTTAAAATCCAATATTCAATTATCTGTTCTTGCTTAAAAATGATCTTCTGAATAGGGCTATTGAAGAACTAATGGCAGTTGTGTTTCAACTTTCAATGTGCACCTGAATAGGAAACCGCCATGATTATTGGTTATTGAAAAATAACCAATATCCAATGGACGTCTGAATAAACCAGAATTTAACAGATCAGATCAGATAAGATAAGGTCAGGTGTGATCAGATTAACGATGTACAAAATAAGGTCAGATAAGGTCAGGTGTGCTCATATTAATGATGTACAAAATAATATAAGGTCAGGTAAGAGATAAGTTCAGGTGTGCTCATATTAATGAGGAACAAAATAATATGAGGTCAGGTAAGAGATAAGTTCAAGTGTGCTCATATTAATGATGTACAAAATAATATGAGGTCAGGTAAGAGATAAGTACAGGTGTGTTCATATTAATGAGGTACAAAATAATGAGGTCAGGTAAGAGATAAGGTCAGGTGTGCTCATATTAATGATGTACAAAATAATATGAGGTCAGGTAAAAGATAAGTTCAGGTGTGCTCAGATTAATGATGTGCAAAATAATGAGGTCAGGTAAAAGATAAGTTCAGGTGTGCTCATATTAATGAGGTACAAAGTAATATTTCAAGTAAATATATTTATTATGTTACGCAATGCGCATGCGTTTATTAGACGGGAAAAAATTGGAGTTCCGAGAGACGGGACCCTAGCCACAGCGAAAAATATGACAAGAGTTTACGTTCTGACCGCTATTCAGGTGACCATTTTACTTAAAAAAAATTCATAACTTTGTTGTTTGATGAGACCGCAGGAAACTGATTGCAGATTCGTGATCAGCGACCCAAAATTAGTCTAAAAAAAAATATCCCATCAAAATTAGGGCTGAGCCCCAATAGTAAAATTTTTCCCTGGTTTAATTTGTATCTCCCACCAATAATAATCTTTCGAGAATTCTAGTAAAAGGAAATGGAACCTCAGTATTATGCTCTGGAATTAGTTTTTGAAATTGGCAACGTCCATGGTACCAATTTAACGAATTAAAAACCCCAACATTGGTTCAACTGTTTATAAATTATGTAAATGTCAGAAAGTGTCTAAAAAGTAAAAAAAAAAAAATAAAATAAAATTTCCAGTACGAATTAAATCAACACCAATGGAGCAATACCGTTAGAACTTCTTATCGCGAATCAAAATCCACAAGAAATGTTATCAAAAACACTATGTAATATCTGCGCGAGAGGACTACATTGTAAATCATGCAACATTTTGAAAGCCAGTAGAGCAATCTGCAATGGTTCCTTACAGACAACATCACAGAATTTGTTGAGGTGCTACAGCAATACACCAAAAACTCCCGACCTCATTTATATACCACACGTGTTTAGATGGTTTAAAACCAAAGTTCAATTAAAGTATCTCCAAAAAACTTTGGATCCAGAATTTTCAGAAGGAGCTTTTATCTACGGGACAACAAAAGCAGTATGTAGAATAACTGAAATTATTCACGAAAACAGACCCGAAGAACTAGAGGATCTCATGACTGCAATTGCAAGACAAAAATTAAAGGAAGTAATGAAAACCAGACTGACCAAAACTCAAAAGGCGATTATAAAATTGAAACCAGAAGATATAAAACTTTTAGTACCGATTTCAGTAAATTTTCAATCAACTAATCCCGACGAAAAAGAATGTAAGATTAGAATGAGAGTTTTAGCTTTAAAATGGGTCAAACCGAAAATTGGATCAACGAGACTTGTTTTGGTGGCTATACAAACAGAATTTCAAAGGGATTACAAGGCCAAGATGGTATCAGATTGGACCATAAACGCTTTTGATATTTTAGAGTGCGTGTTTCTTACTACTTCTCCAAAAAATGTATGAAACATAAATTAATACAATTCCTTAGTAGAGTAGCGGTAATAGAAATAAGGGATGAATTACATTTATAGTTCATATTCTTATAAGCAAATTCGTAACTGCTATATTTTTCTACAAATTCTATTCTATACCTTTTATTGTAACAAAAAAATATTAAAAACATAAACCACAACAATAAAAAATGTTGTAAATTAAAAATTGCAATTTGTATTAAAAAATTCTGTATGCATGGACTGTAAAGGTATATCTTTCACCCTTCGACTCAGATCTTAAATCTATTACCGCTACTATAACAAATATACTTAACTTTTCTTAATGGTTTTTGCGGTTAAATAAAAAATAAACACTTTTTCTGAAACTTTTCGATTTATTTCAAAATCTAAATGCAAGAAAATTGCAAATAAAAATCAATTGCCGAATGTTTGTAAGCACATCACTTCAAAACGGTAGCACCTACCGAGCGGGGTAACATAAAATAAATAAAACAATTCAATAAAATAGAAATAAAAACTTTCACGCCACCACTGAGGCAAATATAGGAGAAATATTGTAACAAAGTACATGAGGCCACACTTTACGCGGGAAAAAGCAACAATAGGATTTCAGGACAACGCATACCTTAACTTCCCACGTAAAATTCGAAGCGTGAAGCGGTGACCTGATTCGTCAGAACGAATTAATTTCTAGAATAATCCACCCCCAAGCAATGGGCAAAGAGAAAGACAAAAAGCGTTTGTAACCGCATACTCAGAAAAAATATCATTTCTTTTTAGTCGTTATTCAACACTCGGTGTTATTTGTTTTTTCTCCGAATGGAAAGACAAAAAATATCATACATTACAAAGCATTGCAATAAATTATATAATTGTCATTTTATTCCACTGCATGGACGTAGGTACTGTAAAAGGAAGATTTGGTCTCGTTTTTTTCACTAGTACACCAGTGCAAGTCCCAGACAGAAGAGTGTATGTATTGTGGCGAAAAAATAAATAAAACAATTCAATAAAATAGAAATAAAAACTTTCACGCCACCACTGAGGCAAATAAGACGTAATACCGTTTCAAAAAATTCACCCTTAATGTGTTAGAAGGAGAAATATTGTAACAAAGTACATGAGGCCACACTTTACGCGGGAAAAAGCAACAATAGGATTTCAGGACAACGCATACCTTAACTTCCCACGTAAAATTCGAAGCGAGAAGCGGTGACCTGATTCGTCAGAACGAATTAATTTCTAGAATAATCCACCCCCAAGCAATGGGCAAAGAGAAAGACAAAAAGCGTTTGTAACCGCATACTCAGAAAAAATATCATTTCTTTTTAGTCGTTATTCAACACTCGGTGTTATTTGTTTTTTCTCCGAATGGAAAGACAAAAAATATCATACATTACAAAGCATTGCAATAAATTATTTAATTGTCATTTTATTCCACTGCATGGACGTAGGTACTGTAAAAGGAAGATTTGGTCTCGTTTTTTTCACTAGTACACCAGTGCAAGTCCCAGACAGAAGAGTGTATGTATTGTGACGAAAAAATAAATAAAACAATTCAATAAAATAGAAATAAAAACTTTCACGCCACCACTGAGGCAAATAAGACGTAATACCGTTTCAAAAAATTCACCCTTAATGTGTTAGAAGGAGAAATATTGTAACAAAGTACATGAGGCCACACTTTACGCGGGAAAAAGCAACCAATAGGATTTCAGGACAACGCATACCTTAACTTCCCACGTAAAATTCGAAGCGTGAAGCGGTGACCTGATTCGTCAGAACGAATTAATTTCTAGAATAATCCACCCCCAAGCAATGGGCAAAGAGAAAGACAAAAAGCGTTTGTAACCGCATACTCAGAAAAAATATCATTTCTTTTTAGTCGTTATTCAACACTCGGTGTTATTTGTTTTTTCTCCGAATGGAAAGACAAAAAATATCATACATTACAAAGCATTGCAATAAATTATTTAATTGTCATTTTATTCCACTGCATGGACGTAGGTACTGTAAAAGGAAGATTTGGTCTCGTTTTTTTCACTAGTACACCAGTGCAAGTCCCAGACAGAAGAGTGTATGTATTGTGACGAAAAAATAAATAAAACAATTCAATAAAATAGAAATAAAAACTTTCACGCCACCACTGAGGCAAATAAGACGTAATACCGTTTCAAAAAATTCACCCTTAATGTGTTAGAAGGAGAAATATTGTAACAAAGTACATGAGGCCACACTTTACGCGGGAAAAAGCAACCAATAGGATTTCAGGACAACGCATACCTTAACTTCCCACGTAAAATTCGAAGCGTGAAGCGGTGACCTGATTCGTCAGAACGAATTAATTTCTAGAATAATCCACCCCCAAGCAATGGGCAAAGAGAAAGACAAAAAGCGTTTGTAACCGCATACTCAGAAAAAATATCATTTCTTTTTAGTCGTTATTCAACACTCGGTGTTATTTGTTTTTTCTCCGAATGGAAAGACAAAAAATATCATACATTACAAAGCATTGCAATAAATTATTTAATTGTCATTTTATTCCACTGCATGGACGTAGGTACTGTAAAAGGAAGATTTGGTCTCGTTTTTTTCACTAGTACACCAGTGCAAGTCCCAGACAGAAGAGTGTATGTATTGTGACGAAAAAATAAATAAAACAATTCAATAAAATAGAAATAAAAACTTTCACGCCACCACTGAGGCAAATAAGACGTAATACCGTTTCAAAAAATTCACCCTTAATGTGTTAGAAGGAGAAATATTGTAACAAAGTACATGAGGCCACACTTTACGCGGGAAAAAGCAACCAATAGGATTTCAGGACAACGCATACCTTAACTTCCCACGTAAAATTCGAAGCGTGAAGCGGTGACCTGATTCGTCAGAACGAATTAATTTCTAGAATAATCCACCCCCAAGCAATGGGCAAAGAGAAAGACAAAAAGCGTTTGTAACCGCATACTCAGAAAAAATATCATTTCTTTTTAGTCGTTATTCAACACTCGGTGTTATTTGTTTTTTCTCCGAATGGAAAGACAAAAAATATCTTACATTACAAAGCCTTACAATAAATTACTTAATTGTGATTTTATTCCACTGCATGGACGTGGGTACTGTAAAAGGAAGATTTGGTCTCGTTTTCTTCATTAGTACACCAGTGCAAGTCCCATACTATTTTTGCATGTACCAGATGGAGCGCGGAAAGACTACCGGTAGAAGTGGAGCTGGGAACAAGGCTAATGGGGGAAAATCTGGTACAGACAATGATAGAGACAGAGATCAAGTGGAGGGGTTTTAGTCGGAGTTGCTTTGAACAGCGCTTTGGGGCCAAGAGGTTTCCCCTCAAAAAAAAAAAAGAAGTACACCAGTGCAAAGCCGATATGGGCAGCTACTAGTAAAATAAATACAGCAAAGTGTAGGCAGGGTCGTACGTAACAGAGTTGGGCCCTTTATTTTAGTCCCCTGTAAGCCATGTCATCAATCAAGTTTAAGCAAAGATAGCTCGTAAACGAGCAGGTCTCTTTACATAGACTGACGTATATTTAATTGACAACATGCATGGATTGCAACAGAGAGAGTAAATTTTCCCAAAATCTAGGTGATTCATGTTTCTATATGCGTAGAAGATTAAATATTCACAGGCACATAGTAAACCTAACCTAAAAAGCCATTCAGATTGTCTATCCTTTTACGGACCTTCACGAAGGTGCTCGCATCCAAACGATCAAAGTACTAGAGATAACCCCAATGGTATTTTCGAAATCCTAAACTGAAATGTTGATTATACAATATGTAACGAAAAACTCTAAATCAATCCGACACGATATATAACAAAAATGGGCGTATAAGTCCTTTTATTCTTACCTTGGTGATGATATGGAATGATATGGTACTTCTGTATGTTGCCCTATGAGATCTTGGTTATTTTCCACTATTCCCCATGGGGCTATTCCTAAAGTATTTACTCTACCCGTTCTTTGAGATCTTTCTAGCAACAGCGCATCTCCCACGTGCTTTGTGACACCTGAAAGAATAATTTTAGTATATGTCCTGATTTATAATGACTTCAGAGCAGTTAAATTATCTTGGAAAACGGCATCGATGCAGGTGGGGGTGAATTTACATGTGAAACCACTCCATTTATTTCAATACAAATTCACCCCCACCTGTATCATCGTGTGAAAACGTCCATTATCGAGAAAAATTAAAAAAAAAAGAATTACCATGGCTATACTGATTTTTTCTTAGATCAGTGACAAGTATTAGACGATCAGCGAGCCAGTCAATAAAGAGTAAAGATTTTAGAGCTATAATTTATTGGGGCTATAAAAATGTTTTAAAACAAGAATAATGTTTTAATTTTTAGTGACTCACGTACTTAAAGAACCAGTCTTTCATTGGTTTGAAGGGCAGACATAGGGACATGGAATATTCTATAACATTCTGTTTAATTTTCAAAACAAAGTAAACACAAGCCCATTTCAATCTGACAACAGCGCTGAGACACAGAAGTCTTAACGGATGTTTTAAATTACGCGAGACTTGTCACGTATGCCAATATCAACAGCGCAGAATTTTTTCTAGAAACATGTAAAACAACACGTACACCAACGCATCCCACGCTAACAATTCATTTCTAGAACAATCAGACGGGCGGGGATAAGCTTGAACGACTAAACTTCGCAAACTTTTAAACCAGTGCCTTATTATCACTCATACACACAACACCTAAAAATATTTTCTGAATGATGTGATCATTTTAATACGTTTACTAATAATTTGTTCGTTCATTACTTATTAAAGTAATCTATTGTTAAGTTGTTTGTGATTTATTTATTTATTTAACATTTTTAATAAACCGTTAAATAAAAGGTGTTTGTTGTTTTTGTTAATGGAGTTGGGAAGATAAAAAATACTACAGTTCATCTACAGTCCATATAAAATCTACAGTCCACTTAGAAGCTACGATACAGTTTAAAAAGGCTATGAGCATATCTCGGTAGTCCTGGTAAACTGGTACACCATAGGGTTAGTTCCAGAACCCTCAACACATTCCAAGAAATTAAAAAACGTCTTGGAATTGGCGCAAACAATCTGTTGAGGGTTCTGGAATAAACCCTATGTTGTGCCAGTTTCCCAGGACGGCCAACAATGTGTTACCGCCTTTTTAAACTGCATCGTGGTATTCTAAGTGGACTGTATTTCTTTGTCTTCCCCACTCCATAGACAAAAAACAACTAACACTTTTATTTAACGATTTATTTTAAGTTAAATAAATAAATAAATAAATAAACAACAACGTAACAAAGGATTACATTAACTGGTAATCAATGAACAAAGTATTATAAGTACCATATGTGCTTAACAAACACTAGCACATAGGTAAAAAACTAAAAAGACGGCATCAGTCAGAAAATATTTTTGTGTGTGTTCTGGTTGAGTGATGAATAGACACTGGAGGGTCCTAGCCTGATTCGCAGCTAGAGACACACTAACTTTAACTTTGAATATATAAAATGAACAATAAAGTGTACCGCCTGATTGCAGCTAAGTACCACTGTGATAAACGAAATATTTTTACGTTGAGCTGGTGTCAACGGAGGGTCTAACCTGATTCGCAGTTAGAGACGCACTGATTTAAGATTTGAATATAAAATGAACAATAAAGTGTACCGCCTGATTGCAGCTAAGTACCACTGTGATAAACGAAATATTTTTACGTTGAGCTGGTGTCAACGGAGGGTCTAACCTGATTCGCAGTTAGAGACGCACTAACTTTAACTTTGAATATATAAAATGAACAATAAAGTGTACCGCCTGATTGCAGCTAAGTACCACTGTGATAAACGAAATATTTTTACGTTGAGCTGGTGTCAACGGAGGGTCTAACCTGATTCGCAGTTAGAGACGCACTGATTTAAGATTTGAATATAAAATGAACAATAAAGTGTACCGCCTGATTGCAGCTAAGTACCACTGTGTAAAACGAAATATTTTTACGTTGAGCTGGTGTCAACGGAGGGTCTAACCTGATTCGCAGTTAGAGACGCACTGTTTTAATTCTCGAACCTCAGTCGCTTCAAAATCTTCCCCTCCGGATTGCGCAACACCTTCTCGAAAGATTCTTTAGCGTGAGCCGCGTAAACAAGTATGTAAAATTTTTTCTATTGTCTAGACAAGACGGTTAGATATATGGCGTGATATTTATTGTGAAATAGAGTAAAAAAACTTATTTTTTGATGATGCCGCTTCCTGGTTTGAATGCTGTTCGCAAATGTATTTTGGTGCGGCGTTGCCGGCTGAATGAGTTTATCTGTTTAATTGTTTGAAAATTAAACACAATCTTTGTTTATGTAAGCGATGCTCGCGTTGGTTGCCCAATTTACTGCCAAAAGCACGGAAAAAATGCACTCTAATGACATCGTGTCTTATACTCGCCATTTAGTTTAAAGTTAAAAATCCATAATAATTACCGACCTGTATTCGTTCCGCCAGTGAAAATCCACGCTCCCGTTGATCTGGCAGCTTTGAGAAGGCCCTTCCGGAGTACCTTTTTGAGTTTAGGTGGAAGTTCGAAGTTCGCTTTTCCACCTTGGATGGATATCAACAGTTTCGGTAATTCGAGGTTCCATTCTCGAGTTATCAACTGCATCAGGTGTTCCGGTTTGGTGTCATGAGACACTCTGATGTACTGGAACAAAAAAAAAAGATATTGTCATATATATTAAAACTACTTTGCTACTTTGTTTAAAATTTGAATGGGCACTTGAAGACCCAAAAATAAATTACAACATGCTTAGTAGATCATGTTGTTTAGGTGAGAGCACGATTGCTACTGATTTGTTCTAGAATAATTCGGTACGAATTCAAGCTTTTTGAATTTTTATTTAGTTTTGATTGAATCATTGTCCTTTTTGGCCAAAGAGGCAGAGTTATATTGATTTCTCAACAAGTATATATTATGTGAACCTCGGTTTATCATTGTATTTGTTCGCTGATTTATTTGCCGCCATTTCTTCCGGTCTCTTGTTTTCTCCTACCATCTTGTAACTTCTGTCCCGGTTAAGTCTTCTTCTACCTCTACCAACCATTTCGATCTGGGTCTTCCACGTCTTCTTTTTCCTCCTGGCTGCCATTGTGCCCTTTGTTACTATTTCTGGTCCTTGTCTCCATATATGTCCCAGCCACTTGAGCTTTAATTTTCTTAATTACATCTTCTCCATTCAGTTCTTCTAGTTCTTGATTCGTTCTCCTTCTATATTCCTCTCCGATCTTCACTGAACCCAGAATTATTATTATCTTTCGTTGGTTTATTCTTAACTTATCTTCTTCTATTTTCGTCATAGTGATCGTTTCTGCTGCATATATTGTTATGGGCCTTATTATTGTTCTGTATAGTCAATATTTGTCTTTTTCTTTTTCTGCTCGGTTTGTTGCCATTATTTTTCTTCGATCTCCGTTTCCGCTTTTTAAAAATCCTGTGGATTTGTGAATAGTGGCACCATCTATACGCCATCCTACGAATTTATTGGGTAACTGGGTAAATTAACTTATGCACAAATCACAGCAAGTATCAAAACTTTCGGTGAATGTGCAAGTTTGTCGGATAAAGATCGGGAAATTGTAAATTCCAAGTCAGATTCTCGTCAGGATATCATTAATAACATCCACTTCTATAAACTATTAATCTTTCCGAGAGCATCTGGGATCGTCCTATTATTTACTTTATATCCGGAAATGGAAACTTTAACAAAATAGGGATAGAAAAGTAGATGAAATCTTGCAATTTCATTTTATTTCCATTTCCTACAAAATCTTTTACAGCTGCTTCCAGTGATAAATAACTTGTTGTACTTGGAATTTCTTTTTCATAACTGAATTATGTCTTATTTAGAAAAGTGCGCCAAATAGAGTAGGCAGGATTTAATTTAAGTTTACTTAATAAATGAAAAAAGCCATAAGTCTCCAACTTTATTAAGACAAGATTAAATCCAAAGAAAGTTATAATCCAATTACTGCGAGCACACTTAAAGAAATACACCATGCAGAAATAAAATATCGCATAGAAATTCTAGTTCGGTCATACGGAGCGTGTAACAGGGCCAATGGGATACACTGTATGTAGAAATTCACAAAAATTAAGAAACATTTGAAATCATTTAATCATGAGTAGATAGCTTGGGAACCAAAATTTCACTGTAAAAACTTTGTAGAACTTTCTCAGAAATATGTCACTGTTAGTTCGAAAAACAAACTCATTAAACAAACGCAGTAAAAGCTGACACTTCCTGCAACGTAAAGAGTTTATACATAAAATGAATAAAATTGGCCCTAATACTGTGCCTTGCGGGATTCCCATCTGAACCTTCTCCGGCTTACTAATTTCATTTCTGATTTTCACATATTGAGTTCTATTTGCCAGATAACTCTCAAAAACATTTAACACAGTACCTCTCACTCCATTAATAATAATAATAATAATAATAATATTTATTGATCCTTGAAGACATTATACAAATGTATAGGACAGGTCATTGCAGCAACAATATATATATACCTATCTACGAATAGATAAAAGTACAAAACTATAGATAAAAATATAAGAAATAAGAAAAACAAATAAAATTGCAACATGCAAGGTGCAGTGTGCAGTCTATTGTGAATTCTAGTGTGATCATGGAAAATTTGGAAGTACCGCGTAAACGACAAAAAATCGGTCCTTTAACAGTTAATGAAAAAACATTAATATTTAATTGTTTTAAATCATTTACAGACAAACATTTATGTAAAAGTGTTGATGACACAGTGGAATTAGTTAGTAGTACCCTGAAATGAGTCGAAGCACACTATGGAAACTTTTAAAAGAAATAGGTTTTCTATGGAAAAAGCATTCCAGAAAGTCTATTTTAATAGAAAGAAGCGATATTGTAGTATGGAGAAGAAATTACCTAAGGACTATAAAAGAAATGAGAAACCAAAGAAGAAATATATTTTATTTAGATGAAACATGGATCAACGAGGGACATACACCAAATAAATTTTGGCAAGATGAAACTGTTACAAGTCGAAGACAGGCTTTTTTAAATATTTTATCTACTGGTTTAAATCCACCATCAGGAAAGGGGCGCAGACTGATAATAGTACACATCGGTAGTTTAAACGGTTTTGTTAAAGGTGGTTTATTGACTTTTGAATCTACTCGTACCGGTGACTACCATGAGGACATGAATGCTGATGTCTTTAAAGAGTGGTTCGAACAAATGATAGATCTTCTTCCTCAGAACTGTATAATAGTAATGGATAATGCAAGTTATCACTCGAGACTTACAGAAAAAATGCCCACAACCAAGTGGTTAAAAAAAGATTTACAGAATTGGCTAAATTCAAAGAATATTAAGTTCCATCCCGGTTCTGTGAGAAGAGAACTGTATCATTTGTGTTCCCTTCATAAAGAGAAATTAAAAAAATATGAAATTGATGAAATTGCAAAAAATCGTGGGATGACGGTGGTTAGATCATCACCATATCATTGCGAAGTAAACCCGATTGAACTGATATGGGCACAGATAAAGGGAGAAGTTTCAGGAAAAAATAATTCTTTTAAAATGAGTGATGTTAAACAGTTGTTTTTGGAGGCTGTAAATAATGTGAAGCCTGAAAACTGGGAAAAGGCAGTAAATCATACGATTAAAGAAGAAGAGAAAATGTGAAAGTTGGACAATATTACTGATGAAATGATCGAGCCACTCATTGTAAATATTGGTTGCGACAGTTCATCTTCTGATTTCGATTCTGATTTGGATTTGTAGGTAAGAAGTAGTTTTTATATTAAAATTATTATTTATGAACGTAACGTTGTTTAAAAGTCAAAGTTTAAACCCTTATACCTACATAGCCCGTTTGACACAATGTTCTTAACATACCTTGTGGAAAATTAAAATATTTTAGAAAAAATTGCACTTTTTTACCTTCAGCTGCTTAGAAGTTATAAGCAGGTTAATTAGGTGAAAATATAAGTGTACACCCGATATATTTATTATATTTATACAAAGGTTATTTCATACGAAAATACTCGAGGTATAACTTCACAAAATATTTTAACTGTCTACTAAAAGAAGTCGTACGCCTATGGATTACGAACGCTTTATTATTTTAATACTCTCTCATACATAAAAATAGACTATAGCTTACTATTTGTGTGACTTTTTTTTCGTTAGGTAAAGGAGAACGCCATAATATTGTAAATTAGGCTATAGCATTTATTCTGATATAAGGACTTTCGCATTTCCCACCAGTTTGCATTCGTTTAATATTTTATTACCGCTTCCAGTGCACTTTCTCAGAGACTTCCTAAACACGAAGCGCGGAAAATATTCTAATTACGGCGTTAAATTCACCGAAAAACTTCCAGAATAGTAAAAGCGAATAATTTATGAAAATATCAAAACTCGTAACGCGAAAACTTATTTTAAATGAGAGTGGTTAGAAAAATATTATGTATTTTTAACTAACTTTAAAATAGTCTCATTTAGTTGAAATAAATTCTTGGACTTGTCCTGGTTAGACGAAAGCTCTCAAGAGGCTTTTACTTGCTTTCAAGAAATTAGGAGTTTTGGTATAAGATAATTCCATTAGTGCACATTTTCTCTTGTAGATATATGCAAAGAGGTTTAATGCTAGAGTCAAAATATCGTAGTTGAAAGGCATCGTAGTGCTTTGATCTCAATATTACATGCAATGTAAATACTATTTTTAACTAAATTGTGGCGTATATAATATGTTGCAAAATAACAGACGATCGTTCCATAATAATTATGAAGGCGCACTAACTCATAGAAGCAAGACCTGCTCTGATACGACCTTTATTAAAGTTATTTAAATTCAAATGATTTGTGGGAATTTTGACAACCGTGTTGATAGGTAACAGGTGGGTGGGCAACCCTGTTGCCAGATGACAGACGACACATGACAGATAGCAAATGACAGTCAACATGACAGAATATTTTGCAATTTCACGGCAAAAAAAAAATCCTAATCTATTTCCTATCACAACTGTACTATTGTTGGAAAATGCATCATAAAAAATTAAATCATTCCTATTTGGAACAATTGTGCTGGAGTTATTAAATAGTATATCGACGAAAACGCATTTGGAATAATATTTTGTAATTTCTCGGCGTATTCGGCACCCGTAAAAGCTTCAAATTTGCTCGAATTCTAACTATATATAGCTGTACATACTATTCGACAGTTATTAAAAAGTTAGAAAATTGGGCGTTAGAATCATTTTCATAACTATGCATAGCACAACACCATTTTCTCGCGAACCACTTGAGGTAGAAAATTCTAGATTGTGTTAGAAAATAGTTAATAGTTAGAAAATACTGTAATATTTTCAGTTGATTGTGCCGAAACGGCTGTGTCATTTTAAAATACGTGGTTGTTTTCGATAAATCATAATCTTCAACTTATTGGCCGCCTCCCCCTCCACTTTTAAGCCACGCCCCTTCTGTCATGTTAACTGTCATCTGCCATCTGCTGTCTGTCATCTAGCAACAGGGTTGCCAACCCACCTGTTACCTGTCAACACTCACAGGGTCCCTTCCCACAAAACATTTGAATTTAAATAACTAAAAATAGTTAATAAATAGTTAGAAAATACTGTAATATTTTCGGCCGATTGTGCCGAAACGGCTGTGTCAGTTTAACATACGTAAAACAAACGACAACATCGTTGTTCCTGGACCACTCGAAATGCGAGGCATATTAATAAAATATTGTTTGGCTTACTGCAGGAAAATTCGAATAAAATACTCCGAAATGTACGAATTATTAATATCCATACTGTTTATGCATGAGATATAGATACGCTCAGGGCGATATACATTTAGCAGAAAATTGCACATTTAATATTTTTGCTGTAATTTGAACGCTCATCCTTATATGCCGGGATCTGAAATTCTCATTCAGCTATGAATCCTGCGATTCGAAGAGATTTTATTTGCCTAAAACAATTTAATTCCGCGGTCCATATCCTACAACAAACAAATCGAATAGAAAATTCTATCCGAGATATGAGGTTGAAAAATAACGTCAAAAATCCGTTAAGTCTACGTTTTATGATTTCACGTTCTTTTAAGCCATAAAACCACATTGAAATCATTTTTTAATAAACATTTCACGTAGATTTTTTCTCATTTTTTAATTTATACGGTTTCTGTAAAACTTCTTTAAATACTTTACGCATTTTACAACAGTTCCATTAAACTAACATAAAACAAACACCCAGACCTCTTTAAACTTTATAGTCATCATATAATAAAAAGGCTTTAAGCAAATAAAACCCTTGCGATCGGTAGAAATGTAGGTAAATAGGAATTTCCGGGTTGAGAATATTACTTAACCCAAACGAACGTCTCCGAGGATCAAATGACACGTTCAAGTGCTTCCTCGGGCTGCCACAGGGTATGAATTAATTCTTATTAACGACGTTAGCATTCGAGAGGGTCTTCTTGCTTGGGACTCGGTAGAGTGAGTTTCTCCGAATGATTAAAATTCGTTTAGAACACTATAACGTTTCGTTCATGTACTTATTAAAATTATAAAATCCACTACTAAAGAAGTATAACTTTTTTATCCTGTGGATTTTTGTGAAATTTGTTTTAAAAACATAATTTGCACGTAATGTTTATTGTAAATTTTTATTTAAATTAGCGCAGATTTATTTAAGAGACTGTCACCTGCACACTCCTCGGGATCTATCCGGGGTCGCTGTGAGAAGGGGTGTTGCTTTTACTCGATTTCATTTGTTTTTGTTATGCGGAGCGATGTGAACACTGGCCTGTCTTGACAGCGCGATATAATTTTTATAAATCACCAAGTCGTAGCTTACTAGATTGAAATTTGACAGTTTTTTAACGTAAATTTTTACAAATTCAAAAAAAATATTAATTTTTATATAAGTTTTAATTAACAACAAATTATTCTAGAAACTAAAAGAATAATTTTGATATAATTTTCACACTATTCCTACTTATATTAACTTTATAAAAATACTTTTTATGTTCGTTATTATTGAGTTCTTAAATTCCATAAAACTATTATTATTGCCTTTTTTCTCTGATTTATACTATTTCCTTTGAATTTTAACTAATTACGTTGATATATCATGATATTGAACATTCTCATAGTTATTATATTCGCAGACTTATCTGAGACTACATTACTTTGAATTTATCTATTCATTTCTTTGCTACATTTTAAGTAAATACCCTAAATCTGTTAGTAAAAATCTCTTATGGGCTTTCAATGTTTTGCTATGTGAAAGTTCATAGTTTCTTTTACAATTAATATGATAGAACTTGTTTAAAACATTGTTTTAGAATCATATTCTGTTCTGTGATTACTCAAAATATGACAAGTAGTGATTTTATTCATATTAATAAGATTTTGTATTTTCTTTTTGAGCTATTTATAGTTAACCATTACAATATATACGTTAACTATTGTTTTTATATAAAGAGTAAGGATCCAGGAAAAGAAGAGCCTTCTCAGGTAAATCAACTACATAACAGTTATTGCCAAATTGTAGCTGACAATGTATTGAGATTAACTGCACTCTCTCGCTCTCATACATCTATTAGCACTTCTGGAAATTAATTGTAATTTGCTTGTTTTGAATTCCTCGATCCTTATGTTCACGACATATTTTAATTTTTAATAAAACTTCACTCAAAGCTGCCTTTTATAAATCACAAATTCAAGGGTTGTATTTAAAAAAAAAGTATAAACCAGGACATTTTCAAAACTTTTGTTAGCGTTTGGTTAGTAACGTAATGAAAATTGATAAATCCATCCCTCTGGAATTCATTTTTAGTTATAAAAACGTTTTATATTCAGCCTGGCGAAGTTTACAACATAATATTGTTACAGTAATTGTATTTGGGTGTTTTTAAAACATGAAAGATGAAATAATAAGAGAGATAGTTTTTCGTATCTTGAATATAAGTGCATTTAATTTGATGTAAAAAAGAACTGCTAGTCTATAAAACAATAAAATCCTGACTTAAAGCATTTTCAATAGTAAGAAAAGTTTTTTTAAGTACACAAAAAAATCAAACGAAACAATCTAACCTACAAACGAATGTAGATTGATGAATCAAGAATTTTCGCTATGTTATATTGGCAACGTCATGAAGTGTTGCCAACCTTAAGCAGTTAATTTCCCTTGTTATCTTAAAAATACTGTATGGAGACAAATAATTACCGATGGTGGCGCCACTTTCCTCGATCAGCTGTTCAACGAAACGCGTAATTTTTGATAAATAGTACATTAAGTTATACTGAGTGAATGGTTTATTTATAGTATAATTTAAGACTTTTTGTGATTATTTGAGGTTTTTGATTTGGAAATTACCAGAATATACCTGTACATGTAAGTATTTAGACTCAATTGAACCTCTTTTTGGGTCGTTATTCTAAAATTGAGGTTATTTATTTAGCATATCTTACGTTTTTCAGAAAGTTATTGTTTACTTCTGTTTCTGTGTGCTTTTTTTTTGTGTTTCAGGATGAATATAGCCTAGAGATATTATCATCTTCACCTCTAGTAATATAGAATGATATTGGAAGGGAGCTAAATCATATGCCAAAGAAACATACAACAGTTTTCTGCTAATAAATTTTATTTCAATTTTTTCAGGATAATAATTGTAATTGTAAAAGTAATTTAAATAAAAAACGATTTCTAAGAACCTACTTTTGATTGATTTATGGTAAAATATATCCTATTCCTCGAGTTTCAAAATTATTTTTTTAAATCAATATCAAATTAAAATATAAGAAAATTAAGAAGTTTTTTTCTTGGCTTAAAACACTTCATATGATGTGACAAAGGTTTTATTTTACTGAATTTTACCTTTAGAAAAATGATAAGTTGAAATATCAGCAGTGATGTGCATAGCTAATTAGATTTTAAGTTTACATATATAAAAGTACAGTTTCGACAGTTTGTAAGGACAAGTTTACTTAGTTTATAGGCAACACTTTGCTGTCTTCTAACTAACCATCATTACTTGCACTACTTGGGTGCTATTTTGTTTGAAAGAATTCCTGCAAACATTTCAGTAGTAATCAAGAAATAATCTCAGAAATGCTAATCTTTATCTTACCTGATTTTGTAATATAATCTTCAGATTTAAAATTGATTACACTTTTGCCGGAATTTACGACGATCAACTTCCTCGATGACACCTTTTTTGTTGTTTCTTGGGTAGATCATAATGGAAGTGCAATTCCGGATTTTTAGATTTCCTAGAGGTATACCCATAAACGCAATAGTTTGTATTATTTTTATTGGGCATTTTTAACTTTTAACTAACAAATAACAGCAAAATACACGAAGCACAAAATCAAAACACAAGTTCGACAGCAGGTAAAGAAACAAAGTTACGCTTTTCGTGCAGTTCAAATTAATACCGCTGGTGTCGCTTCAAAGTTGTGCTCGTCTCAATACTGCTTATTATTAAAACATATTCTTTGATATAAGAGTAAATTTAGTAGACTTACTTGAGCTTTGGATGGGTGTGGACCGCCTTGGAATTCTAGTATCCCATAGGCATCTGTGGGACTTACAATTGTGCACCTGCTCGGATACCATAGCTCTCCCGGCTGCGGGGGCTGATTATCTGTTGCGAATTTATGTTGTTCCAATGTTCTTCCACAGCAGCATCTGCAACAAAAATTCCATAAATAATATATTCATCTGAAAAATAATATTTTCTTTATGTCTAATGAAATTCTTTGATTCCATCTAACGTATATAGTAAATTATTTCTATCGAAAAATATTGTATACAGTGTATTACAAAATTATTTATAAACTTCTGCTGAAGAGCCTGAAAATCAATCAATATTTACATGGGGTCAGTTTGGGTTTAGGAGTCATTGTTCAACGATTGATTGGGTAGATATTGTCACGAATCCCAAAATACATAAAATATTAATTTCCGAAAAAACGTTTAGGAATTTTATTTATTAAAATTATTTTAGTTTAAATTTATTATTATTATTTACTCAATAGAGAACAAAAAATATAAACATTTAATTAAACCAGGTCGTTGCAAAATTTCGCTGATGTGCAGAAACCCGAAAATCGATGTTAGATTGCCTAAAATATAGGGCAATCTATCGAAATTACGGATTCTGTCATGTCAGCGATTTTGGCCTAAAAACTATTCAGAGGGTCAGTCGGTAGTTAGCCGCAGGGCCAGTCGAGTGTTGGCCGCAGAGTCAATCAAGGGTTGATTAAAAGTTAAGTTCCTCTGGGGAAGTGTAAGAGTTCAGCATCCGAGCCAAAGTCTAAGTCAGGCCTTTAAAGGGAAAAAGCCGAGTGACAAGCCCCTATAGTCCCAGTATTTAGGTAAGATTTTATTGTTAGTTCTATTTAATCTATGTATATTTGAAGGGTGACCCAATAAAATTGTGTTTGTTTTGTACTTCTCTTGTTTTATTTCTTAGAGTGAGTGGTGGTATTAAAGCGTAATAACTGCTAAGTATTCGGGGAGAGACCTCCGTAACTTCGTAAAGGTCCAAAAGGCGTTTCGCCCTGAATACGTAGCAGCAACACGTAGGCCAATAATTGGACCGCGTGACAATATGATAACCGATATTATAGAAAAAGCATAAGAAATTATACTACAGCAGCGTTTTTAATGGATGTGACGCATACGTTTGATATAAAAATAAGAGGAAGAAGCATGCAATAAATAAAAGCAATGGTGGATGGTGGATCCTACATCAAACATTCAGAAAAGTAAGAGAATCATTTTATTGCAATGTGTCAAATACCATTAGCACGAGGTGGCAATCCTCCCTATTTAACTTGACATGATTCACGACGCCGGCGCCGCTTCCCATGTTTCGTGGGCGCACTTTTTTTAAGACACTGTTTCATTCTGGTTGTTTAATTTTCAGATAATTAAACATGTAAACTCATATTCGTTTATTCGTTCAACCGGCAACGCCGCACCAAAATACGTTGGCGAGCGGCGTCAAACCAGGAAGCGGTGTCGACAAAGATAATTTTTTGCTCTATTTCATAATGATGGTATCAAGCCGTAAATTTAACCGTCGCGTCTAGACAATAGAAAAAATCTTACACTTGTTTACGCGGCTCACGCTAAAGAATCTTTCGAGAAGGTGTTGCGCAATCCGGAAAGAAAGATTTTGAAGCGACGGAGGTTCGTCGAATTTAAACTCAGTGTGTGTTTGATCGTCAACCGATTCACTACTCCGTCAAGTGCGACGTAATGCAAGTTCCTTCGCATAAGGGCTTGTTAGGGATATTATATATCCAAAATTCTCTGACAAATTATTCATAATGCCTCCTAGTACGGCGAATCAGTGTGTTGCTAGCTGCGAACCAGGCTAGGACCCTCCAGTGTCTAATTATCACTCATGCAGAACACACGCAAATTAATATTTTCTGAATGATCTGGTCATTTCTTTAAATTAACTATAATACTTTGTTCACGATTACTAGTTTAATGTAATCTTTGTTACGTTGTTGTTTTTGTTCATTTATTTATTTAACAAGTCTAATAAATGGTTAAATAAAAGTGTCCATTGTTTTTGTTGGATGAAGTTGAGAAGGCAAACCTACTACAGCACATTTCTTCAATCTAAAAGTACAGTCCACTCGAAATTCGAACTACGATGCAGTTTAAAAAGGCGGTAACACATTGTTGGCCGTCCTGGGAAACTGGCACAACATAGGGCTTATTCCAGAACCCTCAACACTGGTTTTGTTGCCTATCGATGTCTAAATAACAGGGAGGTGACTTTACTGACACACTGTATAATAAAATACAAAATGATTCCTTCCACTGTTTGAATATAAAATTAGCAATTTACAAATAAAAATACCTCAAATTTTTCGTATTTTTTTGACACTATTTCTTTTCTAATTCTACTTTTTGCTTAAGGTTCAATCGGCGGGTAACGACATAACATACATAATCGTGTTTAACTGTTTGTAAAAACATTGATTGGGTGTAAAATATAATCGTCCAACTTCCAAAACAATCTAATCCACTTCTTTGATTGTAAACCTATTCATAACTTCGAGAACTCGTAACGAAATATCCCTAGAGAATTGTCGGAAATCTCGAAGAGGAGATAACAGAGGGAAATGCGGCGTCGGTACACCCCTGGGGAAACAGGTAATAACCCAATATTTTGTATCGATATTTCCAACCCAAACAGAATGGTAATAAAAGTTCGTCGAAAGTCATATTTATGTAGGCAAGAAGTTATAAGATGTCGGAAAAATCCCATTAAAAGTTTTGACCCGTACGGCCATTTCTATCTACCAAAATAAATATTACTTCTATGTATATTATAATGGTACGTGATTTTTCTTTTTATATTTATTATTAACTATTTTTTTATTTAATTTACCTTCTTCCGTAAATTTAGACAGAACGTGTTTTATAAATATTGTTATTGTAGTTGGGCGCCATCTGTCTTATTACATAGGAAATTATAGCCAATATCTATCTCAGGTTCTAGGGTTCTCTAAGAGGTTAGATTTTTATAAAATCAATCACAACGAACGCAATGAAAAATTATAAACATTTATTAAAGGAAAAAAAATTAACGATAAACTTTATCTGTACAGGAACAATTGTTTGGTGTAATACGGTAAGTGTAGTTTTTATAAAAATAATATTTGCAAGTGTGATACAAAATTTTCTTAAACTTCTTACCTTATCACTTTCTAACCTAACATAATTAAACTTTTATAAGGTTAGATTGTTTTCAATCTAACTTTATTATTATGGCCTTTTATAGTTTAAACTTTTTAAATATCGATATTTAGTAATTAAAATGGTACCTTTTATTCAATTTAAGCTTTTCCTTCTTATTTTAGTTGTTCAAAATAAAGCCACCTGTTAAGATTGTTGTTCTTCTTGAATTATTTTTATCTCTTATTCTCCTCACTTTTTCTCTGACAGGTAACAATTTTTTCTTTTAAATCGCGTTGCTTTGGGTTTTTCTTTTGTTTTTATGATACGGAGCGACGTGAACTCTTCAAAAGATTTTGGTAAAAAGCCCTACTTTGACACACGAAATGCTTTTTATAAAGTACAATGTCACAGCTTCCTAGATGAAAATTTGACATTTTTTTAACCTAAATTTTTACAAAATTAAAAAAATTATTGATTTTATTGCAAATTTTGACTAATAACATCTTATTCTATAGATTAAAAGAAAATTTTTGATATACTTCTTATATCATTTCGAATTATATTAACTTTGTACAAAGACACTTTTTGTTCGTCAGCATTGATTTTCTAAATATCATTAAACTTCATTATTGTTGTACTTTTTTGCTATATTTCTTTAATTTTATAAATCCTAAACTCTTTTTCGTTTAATTAACTATCGTTTCGTTTAACTTAAACTAATTATGTTGAATTCTTATTAGATTGAATTTTAAGGTTAACTTTTATAAGTAATATTTTCTTCCTGTCTAAGTTATACGTTAAAAAAAGGATTTATATTCAATACCATTACAATATATAGGAATCAAAAAGAAATTGTTACAAACTTCCTGAATATCCTACTGGAGATTTATAACGCAAATTTTTCACTTTTCCGTACAATTTTGAAGTTAAAGATCAAGATCAGATAAGAAAAATGCGTCAAATTGAGTAATTATAATTATAATAATTTTCAGCACAACTGAAAACTGAATCAGATTTAATGTTTATGTTAATAACAAAGTTTTAGTGATTCTTAGGCTCTTCCTTATACCTTATAATTACCCTAATTTAATATAGCTTACTTTAAACGCCCATTAAATAATATACCATCATCGATTAGTTTGTAGACAATTTTGCCAGCGCACTCTCCTCTGCTACGTCCTATATATTTTTATTCTTCTCATTTTATTAAAGCTCTCCCTACGCTTTAAGAATATTCAACCAAGAAAATTGCAAAGACAGCATAACGTCAGATCGCAATCTGTGCGGCAACAAGTCTTTTGAGGGAAAGAAAAAGTCAATTGCAGATTTCGCTTTTCATACTTTCCAAAACTCACCCGTTTTCTTTTAAAGCAGCTGCTTTGAAGGCGAACGTTATCTGTTTGCTTTAGTTAATGTATAGGGTAGTGGATTCAAAAGTCAGCAGGACAAGCAGATTTTTTAAGTCAATTTAAATATTTATATTTCTAAAATGTCCTTACTTCAGCCGTGTAAATATTAATTTGAATAATATATTTGAAATAATTGCTTATCTTAACTATAATTTTAATTTAAAATTGTCTGATTAAATATAATCCTTTTAACTCATACAGGGTCCTGCAACAGTGGCGCGGTGTTCCATATCTCTATTAGGAATAAAATATTTATATAATTGTATATAATTATTATTAACTTACTATATTATGTTTTATGTGATCACATAAATAAACATTTGGTACCTGTTTAAAAATTTTAAGGATCAGGAACTGGTTATTTTATAGCAGGAGCTGGTTTAAGGACACTAAGTAAGCTTTTTTATTCCATCATTAAGAACATCAAAAATTTTAAAAAATGGTAGAAGGCCAAAATGCACTTAAATTACAGAGTAAACAAAAAATACTAAAGAAAATTTGTTTATATCCTACCATTTTCATGGCCGATTATTATTGATCCACCCTGTATTCATACACTTTCACATTATTAATGAGGTGATACTGTTTTACTAAATTTTACTGGTACAAATTGGAAAATCCTATTTCGAATATAACAAAACCCATATATTATTTAAAAACGGTAATGTCAATACACTGTTTCAGAATATATCGAATGATTGAGAGTAAAATATTTTATTGCACAAAATTAACGTAAAATAAATAAAATCGTGTTGTTTGAACACATTTTTTTAAATGTATAGGTATGTTATGAATTAAAAAAATACTTCATAAAATATTAGTTTCTTATATTTTAAAAAAAAGGTGGAGGCTCTACATATTTTTTAGATGCATTCACCAAAATTTAAAATATGGCGCGATCAATCTATATCCGCGCATCCACCAACGAAATTTAATAAATTTGACGCTATTTTTGGTAGAAAAAGTAATGGTACATTCTACTGTTAAGGGGTTTATACGATATTTTTAGATGTGCTACCATCTATGATTAGAAGAGTGTATTGACAATTTTTAAAGCAAAAAATTCCTGATGTATTGGGGTTGCATACACAATTTGCATTGTGTGTTGCAAAGCTTTTATTTGACTGATTCTAGTCAAAATGTCACTCTCTTCTTTCGTATCCCTTTCAGCAAAAGTAAGCGTGACTAAATATAAATCTTTTCCAAACTTTGGCAACACAGCATAATATATTTACCAAAATAAATAAATAAATAAATCATTTGTGCATTCTTAGTAGCCAATGGCCATTGGCGTGCAGAGCATAAAAATTAGGTGACCAAAACCAACCAATGTTTAAATAGGTAGTGAATTGAGGTATAGAAACTGAATACAAAAATACACACCGCATTTTTACAAGCTTATATTTAACTTTTAACTTTAAAATATTTTATTTTCAAAATTTTACATTGTTTCACGAGGGGTAAACCGCGAGTTAAATCTTTGTACACTAATTGCTATGGTCTATTATTATGCATGAGAGAGTAATAAAACAGCATTTCTAATGCAAAACTTAGTACGGTCATTTTAAATATTTTTACGGAATAATCTAAATATTTCCTAAAATTGTCATAAATGTACCTGAGCTAATACAAGTTTTGCGTCTTTTATTGGTCTTTTATAACCATAAGCTGTACAGAACAATAGAAAAAGGTTTAGACAGGCCAAAAGCCCTGTGTATTAAGATTATTTTCAATAAGTACCTATTTGCCAATTTTGTTTTATTTTAATTCCAAGAATTTCTTACAGTAATCGAATTATAAGTAGATAAATCCCTTAGTAAGGAGGTCCAGTTGTGTATTCTTGACAGCTTACTAAATGTCGTTTAGTTGCAACATGCAAGGTGCAGTGTGCAGTCTATTGTGAATTCTAGTGTGATCATGGAAAATTTGCCAGTACCGCGTAAACGACAAAAAATCGGTCCTTTAACAGTTAATGAAAAAACATTCATATTTAATTGTTTTAAATCATTTACAGACAAACATTTATGTAAAAGTGTTGATGACACAGTGGAATTAGTTAGTAGTACGCTTGGTGTTGGGAAATCTACGATTTACAGAGTTGTTAAAGAAGAGAAATGTGGCGAGTTTCAAACAGCACGTAAATCTCCAGGAAAACCAAAATTTCAAATAGAAAATCATTTGAAAGAAAGACTTCGAAAGACTTCTTTAGAAAAGAATTTCCGACAGTAGACAAAGTTCTTGCCACGGTTCGGGATGATAAGGATTACCCTGAAATGAGTCGAAGCACACTATGGAAACTTTTAAAAGAAATAGGTTTTCTATGGAAAAAGCATTCCAGAAAGTCTATTTTAATAGAAAGAAGCGATATTGTAGTATGGAGAAGAAATTACCTAAGGACTATAAAAGAAATGAGAAACCAAAGAAAGAATATATTTTATTTAGATGAAACATGGATCAACGAGGGACATACACCAAATAAATTTTGGCAAGATGAATTTATCTACTGGTTTAAATCCACCATCAGGAAAGGGGCGCAGACTGATAATAGTACACATCGGTAGTTCAAACGGTTTTGTTAAAGGTGGTTTATTGACTTTTGAATCTACTCGTACCGGTGACTACCATGAGGACATGAATGCTGATGTCTTTAAAGAGTGGTTCGAACAAATGATAGATCTTCTTCCTCAGAACTGTATAATAGTAATGGATAATGCAAGTTATCACTCGAGACTTACAGGAAAAATGCCCACAACCAAGTGGTTAAAAAAAGATTTACAGAATTGGCTAAATTCAAAGAATATTAAGTTCCATCCCGGTTCTGTGAGAAGAGAACTGTATCATTTGTGTTCCCTTCATAAAGAGAAATTAAAAAAATATGAAATTGATGAAATTGCAAAAAATCGTGGGATGACGGTGGTTAGATATCATTGCGAAGTAAACCCGATTGAACTATGGGCACAGATAAAGGGAGAAGTTTCAAGAAAAAATAATTCTTTTAAAATGAGTGATGTTAAACAGTTGTTTTTGGAGGCTGTAAATAATGTGAAGCCTGAAAACTGGGAAAAGGCAGTAAATCATACGATTAAAGAAGAAAAGAAAATGTGGAAGTTGGACAATATTACTGATGAAATGATCGAGCCACTCATTGTAAATATTGGTTGCGATAGTTCATCTTCTGATTTCGATTCTGATTTGGATTTGTAGGTAAGAAGTAGTTTTTATATTAAAATTATTATTTATGAACGTAACGTTGTTTAAAAGTTAAAGTTTAAACCCTTATACCTACATAACCCGTTTGACACAATATTCTTAACATACCTTGTGGAAAAATAAAATATTTTAGAAAAAATTGCACTTTTTTACCTTCAGCTGCTTAGAAGTTATAAGCAGGTTAATTAGGTGAAAATATAAGTGTACACTCGATATATTTATTATATTTATACAAAGGTTATTTCATACGAAAATACTCGAGGTATAACTTCACAAAATATTTTAACTGTCTACTAAAAGAAGTGGGACGCCTATGGATTACGAACGCTTTATTATTTTAATACTCTCTCATACATAAAAATAGACTATAGTAATGGCTAGTGTTTTGGGCGATTCCAAATCCCCTGTATATTTGGAGACCCAAATTTTTTAGGCGACACCCTGTAGATGCCTCTGTTCCAACTTAGCGTAACCTAAGCTGGCAATAATGACGATGTGGACTGTAATTTCTTTTGGTTTTAAATATTTGAAATGAATACATAATTGTAGGAGTATAAAAACTATAATCCTAATTTAATTCTGAAATAAAAAAGCGATCTTTACTGTTTTGTGGTCTAGTAAAAAGTGGGTAAGTGATCAAAAAGGGTCTGGTTGGTTGGTATGTTTATAAGGAAGAAGTGGAAATTTTTTAATAATAATTATTAGGTAAACTTAAGAGGGAAGAGGAAAGAAAATGTTATATCTTTTGGTTTTACCAAGAATATGCTTGGAATATAAATATAACCAAATAATATGAATGAGTAAATTAAACACTTCTTCATCTGCTAATTACTATATTACTACTCAAATAATGACCATGTCATAGTGTCATGCGCAAGCGCACTGGTTCAGTATAAACTGTAGTACATGGTGTCCCAAATATATTACAGAAAATTACCAATTAAGTTAAAATTTTAAATACACATGCAAATATGCAAAAAAAAGTAAAATTTAAATTTTTTATTTATCTACTTAAACTTTACAATTTTTATCCACTAACTGTATAAACTACTATTTTTCGCTTGCATTTTTTGATATCGTTACTTTAAAATCTTTGGTCGATAGAAACGTATTGGAAGATATTCTTTTTGTTAATTGCATCGTGGCAGTAATTCCGGATCGAATAACCCTATTACGGATCATTCAAAAGAATATTCGAACTCGGCTCCTCTTAAATTATCTGTAATATCTCTGCAAGGGACGTTTTAGCGAACAAAAGGGCCGTTCGAAACCAATTAAGTTGGCAGTTTCGCATCTAGACATTAAACGAGAAAAGTATGTTAACTGTTGATTCAGTTTGGAGTTTCATCATTTATAATATATTCAAGCAGTATAGAGGCAAGTTACGGTATAATAAAAAAATATACAGGGTGAGTCACGCTAAACGGTTAACATTTTGATAATTTTGTTTATTCATGGGTAATAGCGACAATAGATAGATCTAATCCTAATATACATATAAAACTAGACTAAAAATTACATATAAATCTAAAAGTAGCATAAATAAATAAAAACCCTTACAATACATATACACATTTCAAATATAAAATATAAGTTTAAAATAATATACATCAAGTAATGGAATTAGTAAAATCTTAATTAAATTGAATTTTTAATAAAGTCCTTAAGTTTAATTTTAAAACAGTTTATTGTGGTTGATTCGCGCATAGATAAAGGGAGATCATTGAATTTTTTGAAACCTTTAAAGAATAAAGAATTCATAGTTTTTTGATATGTAGTTCTTGCAATGTAGACGCTATTTGTACATCTTGTATTATAATTATGGATATTATTGTTGAACGTAATATATTGTTGGAAGTATTCTGGTGCCATATGATTTACTATTTTAAATACTAAAATCTTTGTAAAATAGTACATTCTTTTCTCTACCGGAAACCAATTTAGAGTATTTAACATTGACGTAATTGGAGTAAGACGATTTGTTTTCAGTATTACTCTCATTCCTCGATTTTTGAAGTTTTTGTAGCATGTTTAATTTATTTAAGTTGAATAAGTATAATATAGATGCGCAATAATCAAAATGAGGCTGAATTATGGTATTATATACAGTAATTTTGGTTTCAGTTGATAAGTTTTGCGAAATTCTACTGAAGAAATAAAGTTTTTTAGATATTTTTTTATAAATATAGTTAAAGTGGCTATCGAAATTTAAGTAATTGTCTAGTTGAAATCCCAAATATTTTATATTAGAAACAACTTCAATGTGTTCATTATTATTGTTCAAATTTATGTTTTTACCGTTGATACTACTATATTTAAAGTATCATCAGCAAAAAGATTAATGAATTCACAATCAACAAAGAGTTCAATATCATTAATATATAAAATAAAAAGAAGAGGACCCAATACACTCCCTTGAGGAATTCCTATATCATTATTTATGTCACAGGATGTTTGGTCAGCAAAACGGACTCTCTGCTTGCGATTATTTAAATAGTTACTAACCCACTGCAATACTCTACCCCCAATACCATATTGCTTCAATTTTGATAACATAATTTGTCTGTCAATTGTCTCGAAAGCCCTTTTTAAGTCCAAAAATACTGCTACAACATATTTATTTTCAGATGTGCTGCCATCTATGATTAGAAGAGAGTATTGACAATTATTAAAAGCAAAAAATTCCCGGTGTATTGGGGTTGCATACACAATTTGCATTGTGTGTTGCAAAGCTTTTATTTGACTGATTCTAGTCAAAATGTCACTCTCTTCTTTCGTATCCCTTTCAGAGATTAATACAAAGTTAGAAAACGAGTAAGGAATTTAATTTATCAGATTCGACATCCTAAGACCGGTTTCTGCCTTTCGGCTTCGTCAGTTAGGCTTTTCGAATCCAATAAATAAAATTCCAAACTCGTACGAGTTTCATCAGCATTCATCAGCATTATTGGTATTGTTTATTTTTGGGATAGGTATAACTGTACTGATTTTTAATGAATTAGGAATTCTGCCAGTATCAAGTGACGTATTTACTAGATTTAATATGACGTGACCAATAGTTTCGAAAACTACTTTTAGCATTCTACAGTTTAAAATTTCGTGTAACGAGAATTTATTATCCAAATTGTTAATTATTTTTCGCAAATCATTCATAGATATATATAATATAACCTAAATACTACAGAACCAAAAACGGTATAGCAAGACACAATATAATGGCGCTAGAAAACAAGGAAATTAGACAAAATTATGAAGAAAAAATGACAGATAACTTAAAACAAATAGTAGAATCTCAAATCGAAGTCCAATAAAATATAGGGTCTTCCATAAGAAATTATGTAACTTTGATACGCCACATTTTTTTGGGACAACCTGTATACTTCAAAATAATCTTAAAATGTAGCCTTTATCAACCCACATACCCATGAATAAACAAAATTTTTAAAATATTAACCGTTTAGGACCGTCGCGTCTACCTGTATAAAACACGTTATTTTAAAAATAATATAGGACAAGAGCATTAAAAAGCATTTGTAAAACTTTAAAACACGTGAGTATATAAGTGAATATTGTTCCTGGATTTGTATTCCTTAAGGTGAAATAAATAAATTAAAATCACAATTCAAAAGAACTCATATTCTTTAGCTCCACGTCGTGTTTCTGTGTTTGAAAATGTAAAATTCTCGTTAAAACTTAGAATCGTTCGAATTCACGTTCTTACTTTTTGGTTCAAGCATCTAGAAATTCATTTAAATGAAGCCACGTCGTATTTGGTGCTTGTTTTACTTGTTTATAAAGATGAAAGAAAATTTTTCTTTTTGATGTAACACATTTTGATTCATTTCTTTACGCAATTACGTGCAAACCAGTCGCTTTGTGTTGACGAACGGCAATTTCAACATGCTTTAATTTTTTTTAGAAGGACTGTTATGCAGCGAAGTAGAGCAATTAATGTTTATTTTTTTCTGTATACTACGCAGCATGTTTTCTAACAAGTGCCATCATATCCGGACAAAAAAATCGACTTGTGTCAAAAGCTTTTGTTAAGAGAAAAATTTTAAGTCTATATCCTTTTTTCCTCTTCAAAAATGCAAAGAGAAATTTGAGTCCTGTGAATTATCTCGGGATTCTCCCGAATCTCTGCAGCTGCCATATTTATTCTGTCTCTTAACTGTTCTACGGAATTAATGGGAACACCACAAACTGTTTCATATGGCACCACAAAAAAAATGACAGGGATTTAAGTCTGGAGACCTGGGAAGCCAACTTGTAGGTCCATTCCCACCAATCCACCTCTAAGGGAAATGTTCAGTTAGAAACTGTCGTACACGTAAATCAAAGTGAGGAGGGGCACCGTCGATAAATACTACATCCATTATCTTATAGCGAGAGATACTTATTTAAAATGTTTAAAAATACTGTCTGAATACATTATTAACCCACTTATGTATATAATAAACAAATGTTTTGAAAATGGGATATGGCCAACATGCTTAGAGACATCTCTTGTTATACCAATATATAAGAAAGGTGATAAAGCTAAAGTATCTAATTATAGGCCGATTTCTCTCATCACACACATCTCTAAAATATTTGAAAATATATTAAAAAATAGACCCAACTCCTTCAGTAAAGAAAATAATGTAATATCAGAACGTCTGTTTGGATTTAAGGAGGGCAAATCAACAAAATACATAAAGCGTTAAATGAGAGCAAACTATGTCTTTGCGGTTTTCCTAGACTTAGCCAAAGCCTTCGATACAGAAAATCATAATATGCTCTTAGAATCTTTGGAAGATATTGGCATCAGAAATGAATGTCTTAAATTATTTAAAGGTTATTTATCTAACCGAAGCCAAGTTGCCACGAGTTATTCCCGTTTAAAGATTTTCCTCCGTGGGATTATGTAATCCGCTTTGGATGCCGGCTAACCACAGTGAAGTGGGGTGTGGATTGATATAAGTTGTTAACTAAAAAGAAAATGGGCGCCAGGAGATTGTTTTACCCTCATCCAAAATACAGTCAATTTAGTCACTCAACCTCCAGAATGGATCTAAATTGAGCCCACTAATAAAAAAAATAAACTAAGTCGCAACCAAAAATTTGCTTACTTTCGTTCGGGTCAAGACTATTTGTGACTATTAGTGATTGAACGAAAAGTAATTAATTACTCAATAACGGTTTAATAATTTCACTTACACAAACTGTACAGGTCACAAAAAAAATAAAAAGACAAAGGGATCCAAATGATCCCACTAAAATTTCGCTAGTTAAAAAAAAATTAAATTATTTAATTAATTAATTAAATTACGAATAATAGGGGGTGTTACACCGTCCGCGAGAGCTCTCAAGGTCGTTGGAATTGGGCGTAAAAAAAAAACCACTCGCCCCTATAAGTCGCTTACAAAATACCAAAAAAAAATTAGAGAAAATATATATAAATACTAATTTAGAGACCTGTAAAAATTACGAATTAACAAATAATGTCTATGAACCAATATAAAAAAAAGGAAAAACTTGCGGTTGTTCAAAATTAAATAGCGGCAACTTGCGGCTACTAACTCGTCAGGTCAGGTCAGCTCAACCCGGAAATCTGGTTGACGATCAGCCCAACACGAGAATCTGGACGTCTATCAGCCCAACACGAGAATCTGGACGTCAATCAGCCCAACACGAGAAGCTGGTAATCATCCGCCCAATACGAGAACCCTAAAATAATATACATTAAACCCCTAATCAAATACCCCTCGGCCCAGAAAGAAATTTACAAAAACATTTAAGTAACTCAACATACCCTTTATACAGTGAAGGGGAATTCTCGGCAACCTTTCCTGACAGATGCTTCCGTATAAGGTGAATCCTCGGAGAATCAATTCGTCTAACGTGGGAAGTACTATCCCTATAAAATTAACAGGCCTTACACACTTGCCAAATAACAGAAAACTCGACTTTCATGAAAAACGCCTTACCTGACAAAAATGGCGTCGTTACGAACGTGGCTCGGTTCGATACAAAATATCAATTCCTCTTCAAGAGAATCAGACCAGGGTAAACACACCAAATCAAATAGGCACCCTGCACGTCTAACAATACGGGAATCGCTCGTCTATCCCAATAAATGGTACGAAATAATCTTCATAAACACCGGGCGACTCCTCAAAATTTTGTCTAAACCACGTTATACTTATCACCCACAAGAAAGAAAAGACAAGGCCCGTCCCAAAATTTCCTTCGAAATCATTCTCGAACAAATCTCACCACGCAAGACCAGAAAGAGATTCACCTAATAATCGCCACGGGTCACTTAATACGACTTGCTATCTGACCACCAAATATCTCCACCAAATATCTGGTGGCTGGCTAACACAGCCGTTCAACACCTCAAAGTTAACAGAAGAAATGAACGAAGCGACAGATGGAAACATGACATCGATAAAATTAGACGTAAACAATCTATTTGTGCAATCTATTTTAATGTTCGAAATACTTTATATGTAGTCCAGGAAAGTTAGCATTTCACTGCGGAATTGGACAAAGAAGGCTCGATTTTGATGGGACAAAGTGCGTTCTCTTCGTAATTGAATATACATCAAAGTCTATAACGACTTATGCTCCGCTAATTTGTTTATTTATTGATAATCGATTATTATTAACAAATTAGCGTTTTAGGTTAGGAGGGTCCGATTTTGATGCGGTAAAGCTCATTTTCGTTGTTATTTTTTGTACTTTAACTGTAAGGGACCCCCTCCCCCTGCCCCTCGTCTCATGCACCGCTAATTTGTTTATTCATTGATAATCAATTGTTATGAACAAATTAGCGTATTTCGGCTATTGCAAGGAGTAGGAAAGGCCAATTTTGATGGGTAAGGCTCATTTTTCTTCCCATTAGTTGTACTTTACCTTTAGAACACTACCCCCGATCTTCACCCCCATTTCGGCCTTTGAGGGAGTCGTTGCAAGGCGTTTGACCGGTTCCCGTGGCATCAAACCATTTCCTGGAGAGATTATGGCAATACGACCCAGATTATGAAAGGTGTTCTTACCATCTGGAGTGTCGACGTTGAAATCCGAGTTGTCAACCACATATTGAATGGTAGTGCCGGGTGCAATTTCAAATGAAGACCGAAAAGTGACTGAGGTCTCATACAACCTTGCCTCGTTGTAGGAGGCGCAAAATCCTAGATCATTGCAAATATCAATGATTTTCTTGGTGCCGAATGTCCGATGAAGTGATACAGCTAGACCGATTTGTAAAGACGATAAAAAACCTCTGATAAGAATCCATAGTTTCTTGTCCTCCTTTCTTGTTGGTCATAATGATTTCCTGCAGAAGGAATCTCAAATTTTTCGGTATACAGTCACTGACGTTTGCAAAGAACTGCTGACTGGGTGGATAAAGTTCCTAGTTCCGGCCACAGGTGGCCAGTACAATTGCTAGATCTACTCTAGACAGCAGATATCACGATTTGTCGTTTATAACAGGCGGAACAAAAACCAATGAAGATCAGCGGGGTTCGAGGGAGTGGGGGGGAGGGGGGGGGCTGGGAGAGGTCTCTTACAGTTAAAGTACAAAAAATAACAAGGAAAATGAGCTTTACCGCGTCAAAATCGGCCCCCCCTAACCTAAAACGATATTTTGTTAATAATAATCGATTCTCGATAAATAAACAAATTAGCGGAGCATAAGTCGTTATAGACTTTGATGTACATTCAATTACGAAGAGAACGCACTTTGTCCCATCAAAATCGAGCCTTCTTTGTCCAATTCCGCAGTTCGCCCCTATTTTCGTCTAACTTTCCTGGACTAATGAAACTAACTAGCTCGTTCAAATGGATATAAACTGAGTCAAAAAATTGTGATATATGGTTCCTAACTAATATAATTCGATCCCTACAGTGGCTCACATCTACAAGGTATGAAAAACTAATGAATGTAGTAAGGTCTTAATGCCGAATTTAAACGTTACAAGTAGTTAAAATAGGTTACAAGTGATTCTAAAAATATTGAATATGGAGTTCCACAAGGTACAATCTTAGGACCCATATTATTTACTATTTACATGAATAATCTATTTTTATTACAAGAAACTGGCGATATTATAGAATTTGCCGATGATACCCATATTTTACAGCGACGCTAGTCAAAAATAAAGTTGAAACTGACCTTGCAAAGATAAAATGCTGGTTCGACAGCAAACTACTTACTATTAATTTCAACAAAACAGAATTTTTACACTTGACCCTTGACAATTAATGTTAATGGCTCAACATATGCCATAAATCCTGTAACGAAAGTAAAATATTTATTATTTGAAATGGAAAGACCACATAACATATGCCTCATTCCTTGTAGTCAGTCCTATTCAGTATTGGGATCTTTTGTTATTTACTTCTTTTCCAAGTTCATCAAGTATTGTACTGGTGCTTATTTCTCAGAAGGGTTCAGGTCCCAGACATGGTGCTCCTTTTTTTGCGAGTACGTATTGCCTAGTTCGTTTAGATTTTCTAGGCACTCCCAAACCATCTTGGAGTTGATTACGTGGGAGTTCAAGGCATTAATGGCTGCTTGGCTGTCTGACATGATCATGATCTCTTGTCTGCGAAAATTTCTTTCTATGTTGAACTGGACACATTGTCCGATGGCGTAGATTTCAGAATTTTTGGTTCCAGGCCCACATACTCCTATTCCTTCTGTTGTTCTAGAACCATCTGTGTACCCATTTCATGGCACTTCTCTTGAGTTTTGGGATGGTATCTTTGTCCCATTCGCTTTTGTTACTTAGCTTTGTGTTGAATTCTTTCACAAAGCTAAACTTCTTTGTCATCTCATCTCCCAGGTTTGGTGATTTCCAAGAAACTTGCGTTTGGTGGATCCTTCTCTGGTCTTTCTGTAGATTGCTATATTCTCCACTCTCCGCAATAATATATTTGTTCAATTCCTCAACAGTTTCAGTAAACATGCATATTTCTCTAACTAGGAAGTCTAATTGGTGCGTGAAATGCAGACAATAATTCCGAGTTTTCAGGCTAAGTACTTGACATATATTAGGATAAAGAGAGCGGATAAGTTGAAGACATAATGTGGGATTTATTGCTAGAATATTTTTGGATAACTTAATATTTATAATACATAACTATTTAAAATTTGATTTAAAGAGACAAATTGTTTTAAAGTGTTTAAACATTTTTTAATCAAACAACTTATTTGAACCCATGCCAACTTTAATACAATCTTTCACATTTATTTTTCTTTCTGTCCGTTACATTTTTGATGAATTTATCCCTGCTGTTAACGTGAAAAGAAAAGCGTGTAAGCGTGTAGGTGATAGAAACATTCACCGTTAAGCACTTTCCTCACTCGTATCAGTCAGTGAGTGCCAAACCACGTGTGTGTATGCATTAGAGTTGACAGAAAATAATTATTATATAAATAAGGAATTATTGAAATTGTAATACATATTGTAATACATTGGACAAACTAGATCATCAATAAACACTAGATTTAAGTAGCATTTAAGGTCTCCAAAGCGCCATCGCAAACAATAGAAAACCAATGGTTTAAATTACAAATATTTTTAGTTTTATCGCAACTAAAGTGGTGAGTATGGGAGATATTTTAAAAATAAAATAATTTGCTGATGTATTTCGTTAAAATTAACAACGCTATTTTATACTTGACCATTCCATTTCGTTAAAGCTGCGAGTGTAATAAAATGTCAGTTTCCAGGGTGATAAAAATATATCGCGGCGCAAATTATGGTACGTGAGGGTACAATATTAAATCGCAAAACCCTATTTTTGGCTTGGGATGTCTTTAATGTCGAATTTAATAATTTATTTTCGAAAACTCATTTTAGTAGACGACTCACTGCTATATATCTGGTAAAAATGAAGTTAATTGTCATCAAGGGTAGAAATGTACGGCTATGAAGCTGGTAATTAAATATAAAATATAAGGAGTGAAGGACTGACAGATAAAAAATGATTTAACTTTAGGCAAACAAAATTTGACATACATTTCATGAATTTTTAGAATAATAATGAATAAATCATAAGATGTATAACTAGAAGAGCATAGGAATATTCAATGTTAAGTTTATTAAGAATTCAGGGTATAAACTTGGTTTATAATTACTCGCTAGACATGGCATGCTGGACTTCTTCGAAACCCTAAAGTTATCAGCCTCTCCATCTTCAGCATCAAACTCCTACACTCTTATCTCACGAACAGAACAATCAGAGTCAAAGTGGGAAGCCTCACTGGTGCATTATGTGGTAAATGTCCTCCACCCACTCCCAACAACACCATCCAAGGACCCAACTCACCAAAGATGCCTTGGGAACCAGGATTATGATCACTGCCCAAGAAATCAAAGAAGAAACTCCCACAGCCAAACTTGCGGATTATCCAAGACGTCTAGGCCCTCCCGATGGAACTCTAAGACACTTTAGAAAACGCACCCCTATATTTAAGATAAACGTACTTAACCAACCATTGTAAATGATCCGGGTCTGGTTTTTTGTGGTTTTTTCTAGTCCATTACACACACATATGGATTAAAAAATTTCGGACAATATTCCACTGATTTCCAATTAAAAAAAGTGGTTAATTAAACGCGAAAAACAAATTATATCATGATGAATATTTAAACAGAGGAAATAGTATTAATGAAAAATCGGTTGAAATTTCAGATTATACATTTATGTAACAAATCTGTTGGGAAAATTACATCTGGTAATTATTGTCGAAGCGATTTCAGTACAATCATTTTAATGTAACGTGAATAAGTTTGTTAAATTATAAATTGGCTCAACATGAACCGAAATATTTATTTAATACCAAGAGAGAAGAGTAGATGCATAACAGTCAGTAAGAAATCACCGGAAGAAGACGGGAAAGCAAATACTGGAACTATATCAAAAAACTGGATAGGCAAGTAGCAAAAGAGGTTGAGGAAGACTGGAAAAGGGTTAGGATAGATATATATTAATATAGATCGGGATAAAAACTAGAAAACACAAGGAAATGGATAGTAGGGGGAAAGGGAAATAACAACAAAGAAAAGAAGAGAAGAAATCGAGGAATAAACAAACGGAGAACAGACGGACTCTCGGGAACCGAGGGCTGATATTTATCTGTCCTTAAACTCTCATATCAAGAAAACCAAAACGAGGCAAAAGATATTTGGAATGAAAAACAACTGACGTGTCGTCCTCTTTTATAGGTGGCTATGAAGCGGGGTCCAGAGGCTGGAAACCGTGAAAATCAGGACAGGACTCGTTTCTAGGTTGTCTGTTATCTACGGCGTTCAACTGTCAACTGTCTGAACACCAGAGATGACAGTAAATCCAATTATTTCGACTGCGGAAACTCTTGAGAACATGTACCTATGTATTTTATATTTGTATATTTCTTGACATATCGTCGTCTAAGCAGCAACACCGCATATCTCATTTTTGTGAAGTTTACAGGAGAGAAGAAAAACTGATTACTGGCTCAACCGGTTCTTATGGGACTGCGTTGAGTTGTTGGCGATTGAAGCGCTCCTGGTAGACACTAGAGGAAAACTGATGTTATCAGTAAAAAACGATATGCATAACTCAATTTGGCCAAAAAATGAAATATGCGGTGTTGCTGCTTAGACGACGATATATTATTTATGTTCAAGATACTGCTGGCACAGAAATAGTTATTAACAGAAAGTTTTCTACTTATATCTATAAAGGTGTTTTATTATTACCCATTAAAATTTAAAAGTAGATGCGCTCTAGACTAATAAAATACTGCAGATGATTTGATTGACAGAACATTCCACTTCTGCTTGAAAAACGGAAAACGAATAGGTACATTATTTCTCTATAAAGATCTTTTATTTGTATTTACTCTCCCGAAGCGTAGCTGGCTAACTGTAGACGTTCTCGAACAGCGAGAAAAATTGGTATGGATTATTTTAGAGTTACGACTATGAGCGAATACTGACAGTTGATCATAAATAAATAAACAAGAAGAAAATTTAAAAAAATATTTGATAACCGATAAAATTGCTTATATGTGTCGTAATAAAATGCATGCAACGTTGCTGTAGGTAAATATAGACTTAAGATTGCGTTGTATTTTTTTTTTCCAGTGCTCTACCACTGAGCCACCCATTCCCCCGATTGCGTTGTATTATAGGTAGAATAAATCTGCGAATACTGGAAGATGCAAGCAATATTTTTTTTGCATTGGAACTAATGTCTGGTTAAAAATTCAGTTGTATTTTTTCTCTTCTTCAAACCAACAGCTGGTTTTTCTATGCCTTTAGGCCTGCCTCTACATTTTTTGATAGAAGATAGAGCATCTTCTATCACTTGAGATTGAGCATTTTGGATATGAATATCCTTATCACTCATCTGTGTATTAAAAATTATATTTCCGTTTTCCCTATATTCATCAGAAAATGTTGCATTTACTGAAGTAGAAAAGGATGGTACACATCACATATTCACATAGGTTATGTTTCACCCATCTCCCGTCGCCAGCTAACCACAGGTGCGGTTCCCGATTGTTAGCAAATCAGGGTCCGCTAATTGCCCCTTCAATTTATATTTGCGGACCCCATTATTAAATTTTAGTTTTAAAATCTGCTGGATTATACCGCTCAAGCCTACGTATATAGTTGTTTCTGTTCATTAGAGTTAGTGATCGTCCATTATTTGTCGATACGCAATACTATAATTCCACACTTCTTGTTTGGCACATATTACTCGAAGGGTCATGTTGTATCACCTCATTCAGCACATTCAGCCATTCATCAACAATAATCCCAAGCATTTCCCATTCCTTGTCCAATAGTATATAATTCCGCACTTCTTGTTTGACACATATCACTTGAAGGTCATGTTGTATCACAAATAATGCCAAGCATTTTTATCCAAAACCTTTCCAGGATTTTAATATTTGAGTCAGTAGGAATACAGTCGCTTTAGACCACCCCCACTCCACTACTTTTAAGCCACGCCCCCTTTTGACACATGGCATCTGTCACTTGTCACCAGGGTTGCCAAAAATCTGTCAACAGGGTTGTCAACTTCTATTCTAACCTGACAACAGGACCAGATAAGTCTGCGGTTGAGAAGGGTCCCTAAATATTTGATATTTTTAGCATCGGATAGTTTCTGCTGATTTTGGATTCGATTGCTCTCATACGCCATCTTTTCAGCCATACTTGTATTCTATTTGGAATAGTTTGCAGTTGCTAATGTTGAATTTTTATGTATATAGCCTTGGAGGTAGCCACGGCATTGCACATAGTTATCTATGTTTGACTACGAAATGCCTATGATTTAAAAATTGTATGGTGTCTGGAAATATTGTCCAAATGTTATATGTTATATATACTTTTTTGAGCAAACTAAAAAACTTATAATTCCATCAAGCAAAATTTGTATCAAGACAATGTATTTTGTTAAAGTTGCCATATAAAAACATGTTCCGTAGAAAATTTAAAGCGCTATAATCCTGAAATGCAAATAAGAGCGCTTTGATGAGATATTCTAATGATGAATCCATTCAGATCTCGAATAGCTTTGCCTTGATATCAGGTTCAAAGTGCAAATTGAATTTGAAATACCTATCCAGAATAATTTTCATTTCAGGTAAAGGTCAAATGTTTTACTTTTTGTTAAACCACCACTTCTGAATATGAAATTGAATATTGTGACAGTAAACACTAAACATCAGAATATCAGATAATTTGGCTGAAAATTCACCGAGAATAATAATAATTTATTTACAAGAAAAAATAAAACATACAAATGTGAATAAATGTGATCTGATAGGGGAAGAACACCTGTTTCACTATCATTTCAGGTAAAGGTCAAATGTTTTACTTTTTGTTAAACCTCCTCTTCGGAAAATGAAATATTGTATGATAACGCGGACAAGAAGTTCCTTTTTCGGACTCGGAAGGTAATACTTCTCGTTCTTGCATCATAAACTATACTATTTTTACAGTAACATATTTTGAATTTTACATGTTGTTTAATTTTCAAACAAATTAAACATATAAACCCATTCAACCGGCAACATCGCACCAAACATTTACATTTGGAAACAGCGCTCAGAACAAATAGTTTTTTTTCTAGTTTTTTCCCATTACGCTACGGCCAATATTTACCGCGCAGAATCTATAACGAACTTTCTAGGCTTATGCTACAGGAGTCACGTCCGCCCTGAAATTCATAATGACGTAATTTGAGTTAATCTTTGTCTTCTCAAGCGGGAGAGAGAGACAGACATAAAAAACTTACATATCTAACAATCTTTCTAGAAACAATCGCGAGCCGGAAGGGATAAAAATTTGAAGCGACAAAATTTCGCAGATTTCAAATCAGTGTACATCGACGCTCCGGGGCAACAAGGCCTCGTCAAATCAGTGGGACTTAGCTGCAATCAAGCGGTCCATTTTATTTTAAAAATATTTCGTTTTCACAGTGGTACATTAGCTGCGTATCAGGCTGTCCACTTTATTGTTCATTTTATATTCAAATCTAAACTCAGTGCTTCGTAGTACAGCAAAAACAGTGTCTATCTATCACTCACTCAGACCACACGCAAAATATTTTCTGACTGATGCGGTTAGTTTTTTACCTATGTGCTAGTGTTTGTTAAGCACATAAGGTACTTATAATACTTTGTTCATTGATTACCAGTTAATGTAATCCTTTGTTACGTTGTTGTTTATTTATTTATTTATTTAACTTAAAATAAATCGTTAAATAAAGGTGTTAGTTGTTTTTGTCCATGGAGTGGGGAAGAAAAAGAAATACAGTCCACTTAGAAATACGATGCAGTTTAAAAAGGCGATAACACATTGGTCGTCCTGGGAAACTGGCACAACATAGGGTTTATTCCAGAACCCTCAACACATGTCTCAGCAAATTTATAATATTTACAGAGCACATAAAATTGATTGTTTCAATGTTGTTCGTTCTTTCTTACAAACTGTAATCTCTCGGGTTATCGCACTGGATCAACACGACAAATTTTCAATTTTCTTACAGCTTGTGTACAAACGAGGATTTTGTCGTTCAGTTGTTTTAGTTGTTTCGGTTCAGTTGTTTATTTTAAACGATAAACGATATCATTCTATAAAGATTGTAAAAAGGAACTAATGAATTTAAGTATTTTATTAGAAATTAAAACGTGACAGAACAGAGAGAAGTTGATTAAAATCTTTTGTTAACAGGTAAACGTTGAATCATTGCTTTTCGGATTGAAAAATAACTGAAACACATTTGCTAATATTTCCCTTAGAATCTCGAACTTGACGCCTGTTGAGGATATCTTAATTCTTTTCAATTTTGTTTCGTCTTTTTTTTATATCAATCCCGAGGATATCCCTCGAGAGTTATTCCATTCTCCAAGTTACCAACCCAACTAGTAGTTTTGCCCTCTTAAGTGTACACATTGTCTCCCTTTGGGAGCTGACCCTCTTCTAAGTGTCATCACTGAGATTTGACAGTAGGCCAGAGAAGGGTAAAACGATTTAAAGTTAATAAATTATTTGTGGAATCTCATAGATTCAATTTACACTAATACGAATGTACTTAAAATACATTTGGGCAGTCGACTAATGCCTACAATGTTTGTGAAATCTGTAATTGCAGTGTGTAATTTTAATCTGTAATGGTAGTATGTAATTGTAATCTGTAATTGTAGTATGTAATTGCACTCTGTAATTGTATTATAGTATGTAATTGTAATTTGTAATTTTCATTTGTAATGATAGAATGTAATTATAGTCTGTAATGGTAGTATGTAATTGAAATCTGTAATCGTAGAATGCAATTGCAGTCTGTAATTGTATTATGGTATGTAATTCTAATCTGTAATGGTAGTATGTAATTGTACTGGTAATCTGTAATTGCATTACAGTATGTAATTGCAATTAGTAATTTTCATTTGTAATGATAGAATGTAATTATAGTCTGTAATGGTAGTATGTAATTGTAATCTGTAATCGTAGAATGCAATTGCAGTCTGTAATTGTATTATGGTATGTAATTCTAATCTGTAATGGTAGTATGTAATTGTACTGGTAATCTGTAATTGCATTACAGTATGTAATTGCAATTTGTAATTTTCATTTGTAATGATAGAATGTAATTATAGTCTGTAATGGTAGTATGTAATTGTAATCTGTAATCGTAGAATGCAATTGCAGTCTGTAATTGTATTATGGTATGTAATTCTAATCTGTAATGGTAGTATGTAATTGTACTGGTAATCTGTAATTGCATTACAGTATGTAATTGCAATTAGTAATTTTCATTTGTAATGGTAGAATGTAATTATAGTCTGTAATGGTAGTATGTAATTGTAATCTGTAATCGTAGAATGCAATTGCAGTCTGTAATTGTATTATGGTATGTAATTCTAATCTGTAATGGTAGTATGTAATTGTACTGGTAATCTGTAATTGCATTACAGTATGTAATTGCAATTTGTAATTTTCATTTGTAATGATAGAATGTAATTATAGTCTGTAATGGTAGTATGTAATTGTAATCTGTAATCGTAGAATGCAATTGCAGTCTGTAATTGTATTATGGTATGTAATTCTAATCTGTAATGGTAGTATGTAATTGTACTGGTAATCTGTAATTGCATTACAGTGTGTAATTGCAATTAGTAATTTTCATTTGTAATGGTAGAATGTAATTATAGTCTGTAATGGTAGTATGTAATTGTAATCTGTAATCGTAGAATGCAATTGCAGTCTGTAATTGTATTATGGTATGTAATTCTAATCTGTAATGGTAGTATGTAATTGTACTGGTAATCTGTAATTGCATTACAGTATGTAATTGCAATTTGTAATTTTCATTTGTAATGATAGAATGTAATTATAGTCTGTAATGGTAGTATGTAATTGTAATCGTAGAATGCAATTGCAGTCTGTAATTGTATTATGGTATGTAATTCTAATCTGTAATGGTAGTATGTAATTGTACTGGTAATCTGTAATTGCATTACAGTATGTAATTGCAATTAGTAATTTTCATTTGTAATGGTAGAATGTAATTATAGTCTGTAATGGTAGTATGTAATTGCAGTCTGTAATCGTAGAATGCAATTGCAGTCTGTAATTGTAATTTGTAATTGTATTATGGTAAGTAATTCTAATCTGTAATGGTAGTATGTAATTGTACGGGTAATCTGTACTTGTATTACAGTATGTAATTGCAATTTGTAATGATAGAATGTAATTATAAAATAGAATTTTATACGATCATATTACTTGGCTATACGATTACGGTAACAATTATCTACATCAATGGGATAAATATATTAACCTTAAGAGTATTTCGTTTCACCTACATTTTATAAATATTGTTTCGTGCCATAAACAGAAAGCCGTGCACCTTCAGGGTGTAATAAGGTCAAGACGATATCGGTTATTTTTACAGTCATGTTCGGTAGCGAGTTCCTGTGATGGTTTCAGCTCGTAATATTATACACAGCATGATTTTCGTGTCATAGATGTTTGGTTTGGCAGTCGATGTTTATAAATTATTATTATTATTATTACACATTCAGGGTAGAGGAGTAGGCTCCTATTATGCCCAAAAATAAAAAAATAAACATTGTGGAAAAAAAAGAAATACCAATAATAGACATAAAAGAAAAAAACAACAAGTTTCACAAATACAAAATACATAAAAGTGAGAAAAATTAAGGTCAGAAACTGTTAAATATGTTGCACTGATCTAATCTGTTTGGTCTTGGTCTAAATTATTCCAGGTATAACAAATTCTGTTGGGTAAAAAGTTTTGTATTGATCTAGCTGTTAAATTTTCCTTCTTCAATTTGAACTGGTGTCCTCTAAGTGTTGTATCTGCGTTTAGGATGAAAGTTGTTTTTAGATCACCAAAATTATATTTTAGAATTCGGAAAGCTACAATTAGATCGCCTCGCGACTGACGTGGTTCAAATGTGGTAAGATTGGCCATGGTCACCCAGCTTCGCTCTTAATATTCAAATCTACATTTTTAAGCAGCCCAATGAGTATATACTTTAAGTATATTTATAACATGATGTTGAGGGCTCTGGAATAAGCCCTATGTTGTGCCAGTTTCCCAGGACGGCCAACAATGTGTTACCGCCTTTTTAAACTGCATCGTAGTTCGAATTTCGTGGACTGTACTTTTAGATTGAAGAAATGTGCTGTAGTAGGTTTGCCTTCTCAACTTCATCCAACAAAAACAATGGACACTTTTATTTAACCATTTATTAGACTTGTTAAATAAATAAATGAACAAAAACAACAACGTAACAAAGATTACATTAAACTAGTAATCGTGAACAAAGTATTATAGTTAATTTAAAGAAATGACCACATCATTCAGAAAATATTAATTTGCGTGTGTTCTGCATGAGTGATAATTAGACACTGGAGGGTCCTAGCCTGGTTCGCAGCTAGCAACACACTGATTCGCCGTACTAGGAGGCATTATGAATAATTTGTCAGAGAATTTTGGATATATAATATCCCTAACAAGCCCTTATGCGAAGGAACTTGCAATACGTCGCACTTGACGGAGTAGTGAATCGGTTGACGATCAAACACACACTAAAAGGTTCTGAATACATTGTTTTAGACAATGGAGCGGCTAGTCTGGTACGCGACTGAAAACACACTGAGTTTAAATTCGACGAACCTCCGTCGCTTCAAAATCTTTCTTTCCGGATTGCGCAACACCTTCTCGAAAGATTCTTTAACGTGAGCCGCGTAAACAAGATTTTTTCTATTGTCTAGACGTGACGGTTAAATTTACGGCTTAATACCATCATTAAAATAGAGCAAAAAATTATCTTTGATGAAACCGCTTCCTGGTTTGACGCCGCTCGCCAACGTATTTTGGTGCGGCGTTGCCGGTTAAACGAATAAACGAATATGAGTTTACATGTTTAATTATCTGAAAATTAAACACATGACAAATTATTAATTAATTCGCGAAAATCACGGAGTGGGTGACATCTGATAGGGAGATAAATAAAAAGTTGATTGGCGATTGGCTTGAAAGTAGGCGGGACAATTAAAAAAGCTGTCAGTGTTAAATAGAGTTATCACTATATAAGAAAAACTCTATGTTCAATTGATTTTATTATTTATTGATCTGTAGTGAAGGAAAATTATAGGTCTGATATTCATACTTGGGTAAAAACCTCCACAAAAACCTGTGACCAGACTCTCGACCTGTGGCAGATATTGATATCATATTTTTTCAAAAATTTTCAGTTACAAAAATAGTTCATTCGTACATTACATTACAATTTGTTCTTGGAAAATACAAAGTCACAATCAACCTTAAAATGTACTATGAAAATAGAGAATTTTAAATGTCTCTTTAAAGTTTCTTGTAAAATAATTAATTAAAATGGTTTAAAATATAAACAGTTAGAGTATATTAATTTTGGTAATAAAAGTAAAAATCGAAATTTTGTGGAAACTATTTAAATTCGACTTAAGAAAGAATGAAATTGAAATATATGTATCCCTTCTTTCACTGTATATTTAAATATCCATTTGAATTCGCCATATATATCTAGAGAAAAGCCCTGACATAAAAAAGTAGTTTTGGCGAACTGCTATTTGCGTCTGGCTCACTGAGCAAATCATTGAAATATTATGCAATTTGTCAAGGTGAAGTTCAATAGTGTACGATCGATACGCGTGAATGTAACTAAAGAAAATTGTATACCAGTTCCAGCATTTTTTTTTTAACGAATAATTGTTAATTTTTATTTATTTAGAATATACAGAGTGTCATGGAATATAGTGGCTACGTTTTCAAGTGATGGTTCAATTATCAACAGAAGAAAAAGTTTAGAAAGGACGATTATTATTATTTCAGATTTTCTGGGAAAAAACTAGCAATATCCTCGGGAAATACGACATTTTCTATCCTTTTTCACTAGTATTTTTTGGAGAAGAAACTAGAAAATCCTTTCTCATCCCTTTTTCCTTTATTTTGCTTTTTGTACATCCCCGTTGGGTAAATTTAGCATCACTGGATTTTGTCTAGATACTCGGATATCTGGTTACAGTTAGTTGGTTTATTATTCTTATTTGGAGTAAAAGTTTTTTATTTTACAAACCTTTTTATTACCTGCTTGGCTTGAGAAAACTTTTATTCACTCTTTGTAAGTTTACTTTGGCATTACCTGTCATAAAACTTTAATTTAATTGTTAACTAAAAAACTTTTATACCTGTGAAAGTGGTCAGTTACACTGAAAAAAACGAATCAAGAGAGTTTCCGGTTAAATCAATTCCTGTTGTTTAAACGCAATTATTCTTATTATAACAAGAAAAAAACTGTTCTGAGAACAATCTGTACTTGCAATCTAACAGGCCGATTCCAGTTAAAATTAGTCCAGTCGTATGAACAGGAAAAACGCTAAGTATAGCAGTAATAAGTTACTTTTAATTTAACAGGAATATATTCCTGTCACCTCTACGATCGTAGAACATTAATTTTAACAGAATTTCTGTAAATCCCACAATTCAATCCGGTACTCTGAGCAGTACGCGCCGACGCAGCAACTCGTAACCGACACCTGCCTAATCGGCAACACGCATTACGCTGTTCGTACGACCCCTGCCTATTCGGCAACCCGTATGCCCCGAAGACCCAACGATGCATCAACTGCGCTACGCCATGAGCCTCCGCGTTGCGTTCTTAGATGGCGACACAGAACAACAGGTTTATGATTACATAACGGACAAACACATCTATGGCCAGTCTTTATTCTTTACTATTTAATTAGGTTACTATTGAATAATATGAATTATTATTTGTAGACTAAATACTTTTATAAATAAATCTCTACAGTACTGTAATGTATGAATGAAAGATCTTTAATTCAACGAAAACTTCCTGTTACATCGACAGTTCCGATTAATTACTGGAAATTCCTGTAAAAACTGAAGTTCGAAGCTTCAAATACAACTATCTAGTTTGTTTATTAAACAGTAAATTCTTGTTAAATCGAAATTGCGGTTCCGGTAAAAGGAAGGTAGTTCGTTAGAATAACTGGAATATTCCTGTTAAATCAATGTAACGATTCTGTAAATAGTTACAGCATATTCCGGTTGTTTCTAGAGGAATTAAAAGACCGGAATCGTCACGTAAAAAAAAATATTCCTGCTGTCGCTCTAAAGGGGAAATTTCCAAATTCCTGTTGTATATACGAGTAAATTTCTTTGAGTGTACGTCAATTTAATCATTTAACAGGTGTTTTTCGATTAATTTGTTTGTCGGAATTTGATTTTAGCCTGTTTTATATCTTTATCATCCTTTGCAAGTGTCTTAGGGAATAATTAAATCTTGTTGCTATGCGGAAGAAATTACGTAGTTTGAGTATTTGTTCGTCTGTCTCACTAGTTATCGAATTTCTCTCTCCAACCAAGGGCGCCGTTACACAAGGGCAAGGGGGGGGGATTTTAGATTTATTAGTCGAAACGCGATAAACTTAAAGAATCCCGCAGCTTTTAAAGCAGAATTGGGTTTCAATCAATCTCGCTCAAACATGTTGAAAATATCAGTCATATCGTCCTTTCTCATTAAATGTCTCCATGGGCGCGATAAAAAATAATGAAAGGATTTTGAGATACCGACCGCCGAAGGTGGAGATTTTTTAAAACGTCGAAAATCTTATTTGGCCTATATTATACTGTATTTGAAAATCAAGAGAGAGTAAATTCCCAGAATAAAAGGTAATTCGGTATGCAAAACTATAGTACAGTACGTGCGGTAAAACTTCAATATTTGTAATGCATTCTAAATTGTTTTTGTTAATTTCAATACAAAATTTATTAAATTTCTTGGACTATCACATTATTTTATGATCTTTCATTGTTACTACAGTAGGCCTAAGAGGATTAACGTGCGTCATAGGCGTAACCAGAATAGAAAGGGATAATTGTTATTTAACGACCTCCGAATGGCAACAGCTTCTAATGACAGATATTTTGACTTAAATAGTTTCTAGAAATGCAGTTTGATTTTCGATAAACGTGACAAATAGTAGTGACTAAAAATGGAAGCAGTTTGTGAGTATACGCCAGTGAAAAAATTAAAACTAGACCATTTATCGCTCAATGAAAAGAGTGCTGTAGTGAATGTGTACCACTATTTTAAACATCAAAATCCCTCAAACACTATTGACAGTGTAGTTGAAACAACATCTAAGGCAATGGGATATGGAAAATCTACAATATATAGAGTTCTAAAGGAGGAAAAATCAGGTGGAGTAACCTCACCAAAGCCGAAACCAGGTAGACCAAAACTATTAAAAGTCAACGTGGACGAGTTTTTTAAAAATGCTATTCGTAAGCTTGTTCACTCATTTTTTATAAACAAGCAAATACCAACTTTAGATAAAGTTTTGCAAGCCATTACGAATGATGTTGATTTACCCACATTAAGCCGGGATAAACTATGGAAAGTGTTACATGAGTTAAACTTTAAATTTGAAAAAATGGGCAGACACTCAATGCTAATTGATTCTGAAGAAATTGTATGTTGGAGAAGACAGTACCTCAGAAGAATACAACAAGTTAAAGCTCAAAATAAAAACATTTATTATTTAGATGAAACATGGGTTAATGAAGGACATTGTGTAGGAAGAGTTTGGAAAGACAAAAATATAAAATCATCCCATCAAGCTTTTCTAGAAGGATATACTACTGGTTTTAAGGAACCTATAGGAAAAGGTAAAAGATTAATTATTTGTCATATAGGCAGTACAAACGGTTTTTTTGAGAATGGTTTACTCTTATTTGAATCAAAAAAAACCGTTGATTATCACGAAGAAATGAATGGAGACGTGTTTGAGGAATATTTTGAACAGATGATTCAATTCATACCAAAAGGATCGGTTATTGTAATGGACAATGCAAGTTACCACTCCAGATTACTTGAACCTTTACCAACCACTAAATGGAAAAAGGGTGAAATTGCAAAATGGTTATCTTCTAAAAATTTAGCCTTTGACAATACAATGCTGAGGGCAGAATTGTTAACTATTGCTAAAAAACATAAGCAAAATTATAAAAAATATAATATTGAGGAGATAGCCAAAAAACGAGAAATTGAAATCCTTCGTTTACCACCCTACCATTGTGAGCTGAATCCGATAGAATTAATATGGGCTCAAGTTAAAGGTTATGTTGCCAGAAATAACACTACTTTTAAATTATCAGATGTTAAAAATCTCTTCAATAAGGCAATATCTGAAGTAACAAGTGAAAATTGGCAAAAATGTATTAGACACGTTACAGAAATAGAAAAAAAAATGTGGGAGCTAGATAACATAATTGATATTACTATAGAGCCCATTGTAATTTCTCTAGAATCAGATGGTGAATCTTCTGACACAGAGTGCGAGAAACCATAACTTTAAAATTATTAATTTATGTACTTTAATTTTATTTTTAGATTTTTATTTTTTAAGATTTAATATTGTCGTATTTTTTGCATGTTGCTCGTCAAATTTTATCCTTGCGGTTGGTTTTTTTTTCTCATATACCTACTTAATTGTTTTTTTAGCTCCTCATATTAATTTATAAATAATTGTAATTATCTGTACATATTATATACATATTTTGTAAATAAACATATGCCTAAAACAAAATGCCTAAAATAATATTGACTTTTTCTTCATTTTACCCAAATTAAATTACTACTTACGAATTATGTTTATCTATCTAAAATTGGTAATCTAGGTATAAATAACTAAAACAAATTAAATATTTCTATTTCCATATTAATTTAATTTTGAAAACGCACGTCTATGGTTTACTGCCTTTAACACTGATAACTGCAAAACATTTCTGGGAATTTACTCTCTCTTGATTTTCAAATACAGTATAGTGCATTCTGTGAGTCGGAAAAATATACAAATATTTTAAGCACCATCTCTCCCCCCCCGTTTTCGAGGATGCTGAACATGATGGCGGTGGTTAAAATTCTTTTGGAGGTAACCCAACCCCCCAAACGGCCAAAAATAAGCCCTAAAATGGGGGGAATCGCGTATTCCGCATATTCCATTGGTAAAATATTCCCCACTCCCCGTTTTCGAGGATGCTGAACACGATGGCGTTATCCAAAATTATTTTTGACTTGACCCCACCCCTCAAACGGCCAAAAACCACCTCCACCACCGGCAAAATTTATCTTTCCCCTCGTTTTCGAGGATGCCTAACGCGATGGCGGTATCCAAAATTAGTTTAGACTTAACTCCACCCTTCAAACGGACAAAATCTACACCCAAAATGGGGGAATCTCCAATTCCCAGTCTTCTAGCGAACCGTTTTCGAGGATGCTGAACACGACGGAGGTATTTAAAATTATTTTCGACTTAGACACCCCCAAACGGCCAAAAATCACCCTCTACGGGATGAGATTTTTTTAATAAACAAGAGAAACCGCATCATCTGCCGTTTATGAGGATGTTGAGCACAATGGTGATGTTACATCTGTACACCGATTTGGCCATATCCCCCAAACGGCCAACAACAACCCTCTACAGGGTGATTTTTCGGCGTTTGAGGGGTCGGGTCAAGCCGAAAATAATTTTGGATACCGCCATCGCGTTCAGCATCCTCGAAAACGAGGGGAAAGATATATTTTGGGGGTGGTTTTTGACCGTTTGAGGGGTGAAGCCAAGTCAAAATTAATTTTGGATAACGCCATCCTTGAAAATTTTTTACCGATGGAATACGCGATTTCCCCCATTTTGGGGGTGATTTTTGAGCGAGATTGAGTGAAACTCAATTCCCCTTTAGAAACTGCGGGGTCCTCTGCTGGAGTATCAAATAACAGTTCGGTAGATTTCGCGGTCGCTCGTCGACCGTCGTGACCATGTGACTCGCAACAAACAGGATCTTCATTTCAATTTAATGCATTACTTTGATTTGAAAAAAATGTGCCCTCCTCTGACATTTTTTGTAGCGGCGCCCATGTCTCCAACGTAATGGGGTAAATTTATTTGGAAAGTTTTAAGAATGATATTTAAAAGCTCAGTGACGGCGGATATCTGCAGCTGCGTTTTGTTGAATTATTTTGTTTTAATCTTAATTACAGGTTGTCGCAGAAATTATGATCCTTATTATTGCATTAAAAAAGTGGATCAAATTAGCGTAATTTTAAAAGAACTTTTTAGATCCAAGACAAAAAAACCTTTTTGACGCCCCAGGTTTTTCATAAAATGTACGAACGCTATCTGCCTTATAAAGTGGATATAACGAAATATAAATTATCTTAACAACTTCTGCTCACCACACTACTATACGCCACCCGTTCCTTCATAAATTCAAAAGTTCAAATGTGACAAGGTGCGAAGCTCAAAAGGCCCTTTTGTGTAATGTCTCGAATAAGGCTTCAAGATGCGTCGCTGCCTCGTTCCAACATTAAAAGACGAAGATTTCCAACAGGATGAACATAATATCGTTGAGCTGAAATTGTTTCAAGGAACGTTTCTTTAAGGTTTATGAGACTGACATTAGTTACCTAGTGGTAAAAAAATCCAGAGTCGGTTAGTTCTCGAGGGAAATTATTATACAAACGATATTATTTATATTGAACTAGAAAAATGGTTTAAGATTGTATATTTGTTAGCGCTAGAGGTCGTCAAGTGTTTATCACTTGTTATCTCCTTTTGATCCGGTATTCTTGCTTCCTCTATATTCTTTTTTATAAATTGTGCCTATTTTTACCTTGGACGTGTCCTTACCATTTATCTCTATACTTTATATATACTTCACCATCTCGTAGTTTATTCGGCTTCGCCATTCTTTTTCTTCCATATTTTGATACAGTCCCTATTATTTTATTTATTATTATTATTATTTTATTATTGGCGGTGACTTTAATGCAAAAAATACCAACTGGGGATCTAGATTAACAACCACTAAAGGTAAAGAACTTTTAAAAGCAATGAAAGAATATAAGTGGAAAGCCTAGGTTTTGGCCAACCGATCCCAACAAGATTCCAGACCTAAGAGAATTGACAGACGACAGTAGTACTGATTATTCACTCTGGAAAGCTACTAAGAGATTGAAAAGACCCATAATGCGAATACCACCTGTCAGATTGGAAGATGGTAAATGGGCTAGAAATAATGAGCAAAAAGCAACAAGATTTGCAAATCATCTAGAAAAAATCTTTCAACCTCATGAAGATCAAGATGAAGAACCCACTCTGGAAGACCATCCACAGATTGATCAAGAAATAGAATTTACCTCTCCCAAAGAAGTAATTACCGAAATAAAAGAAAATATCAATCCGAAAAAACCTCCAGGTTTTGATTTAATTACTGGAGAAATTTTAAAACAATTACCCAAAAAAGCAATAATTAAACTAACTAACCTAATAAATGCTGCATTCAGACTGAAGTATGTACCCAAATTGCGGAAGTCATAATGATACCCAAGCCAGGGAAACCACCACATGAGGCATCGTCATACAGACCGATCTCATTACTGCCTATTATGTCGAAACTATTTGAGAAACTCCTACTAAAAAGACTAAAACAACTTATCGAAGAAAGAGAAATTATCCCTGATCACCAATTTGGATTTAGAAATAAGCACTCGACGATCGACCAAGTTCATGGAATAACCAACATTATAGAGAAATCATTAGAAGAGAAAAACATTTGTGCTACTATCTTTCTTGATGTAGCACAATCGTTTGATAAGTTTTGGCATGAAGGCTTAATACATAAGCTCAATCTTTTCCTTCCAAAACAATATACAGATATCCTCCATCCTGAAGGATCCATTCATATATATCGGAAAGATACTTTAGAATTAGGCAAGAAGAAGCCTATTCCGATTTTAAAGAAATTAAGGCTGGAGTACTACAAGGAAGTGTCCTAGGACCTGTCTTATACTTACTGTATACATGTGATATTCCAGAGTTTTAGCAGTAGGAAAGAGCAATGAAGAAGCAACCCACAAGCTGCAAACAGCTGTCCACCTTATCTATGACTGGACGAAGAGATGGAAAATTAAACATAATGAAACTAAATCACTCCACATTAAGCTTAAGTTTTATAAGCAGGTACTTAAGCCTGTATGGACCTATGGTATCCAACTATGGGGATGCACCAAAGCAAGTAACTTAGCAATCATCCAAAGATTTCAAAACAAAGCACTGACGAACATAGTAGATGCCCCTTGGTACATTCGCAATAGTGATCTCCATAGGGATTTGGAAATGGACACTGTTTACCGGATCATCAAGAAATTAGCCAAGAGTCATGAAGAAATATTTTATCATCATGTCAATGTCGAGGCTATCCAGCTCCTTGATAACACTGGGTTAGAAAGAAGACTTAAGAGGATCAAGCCCTTTGAGTTAGTTTAGTGTTTTTAGTGCAAAAGCAGAGCTTGTGTGTGCACGTTAAACTTTAGTGCAATCCATTCTACAAAACCTAAGGAACGCTGATGAGTATACCTTAGTTTTAAATTTCAAACTCTATTAGATTAAGTTAGAATTAAATTGCTCATTGGTCACTGTTAACCAGATTTTAATATACTAAATGGCTATATGGGTGTTTAATAATACAAAAAAAATATTAGAAAACGAGTAAGGAATTTAATTTATCAGACTCGACATCCTAAGACCGGTTTCTGGCTTTCGGCTTCGTCAGTTAGGCTTTTCGAATCCAATAAATAAAATTCCAAACTCGTACAAGTCAATAGCTATATCCGCTATAAGATAAAATTTTTAGATGTGCTGCCATCTATGAATTTTTTGCTTTTAGTAATTGTCAATACTCTCTTCTAATCATAGATGGCAGCACATCTAAAAAAAATATTATTATTATTAATTTAGTCATTATCCATATTGGATATAGTACTGCTAATAAATTCTGTTCTAGAAGTCTAGAACTGACCAAACCGCGTTAATGAAATCTCTCTGAAAATTGTCACATTTTAAAATTTATTTCATAAATCAATATTACTACCGTCCGTTCGTTCTACTCTCTTCCAGATTTGAATAATGAAATTCATTAACGTTTCTCTTTCATTTAATTTGCACCTGAAAACATTAATATTCTTGCACTAAAAAGTTTAATTACAGTTCAATCAGTCCAATTCAAGAGTAATTTGTTAATTAAACTTGTATGCTCTTGATTGGGTTAATTCGTAAAATTTAGTATGAAATATAAATTGATTTTCGATCAAGTGTATGTGGGCTTTAATTTGAACTTTAATTATGCGTACAAATAGGTGAAGTGCAGTTAAAACAGCACTTTAGTATCGTATTTTTTACCTTATGAATCATAAAAAAAGTTTTTATGTAAAATTCGACTTCTTACTCCTGTATTATACTAAAATCGCAATCGACACAGAGTAATAAATCAAAATTTTATGGGAGTTTTACAGCATAGGCCGCTCAAACAAAATCTGTGATTTTAAATAGCCGGTAGTTAAAAGGTGTGTTAAAATTAAGAATCTTGCCTGTACCGCCCGATTTTGTTGGACATAACAATAGACTATCCTTATTTTAATCCCTTTTAAGACTCTGATGAGTGTGTATTTGTTTGTATTAATAATTTTTTGTTACTATTTTAAACTTAAATAATTGTAATTTAAGCGCCGGGGTGCTTGTTTTAGGTGAGTCCCCTGCCACTCACCCCTAAAAAAATTTCTATCGAAGATCAGGAAACGTGAAAGTCTCTGAATCACTATATTCACTTGATGAGTCATTATTTACTGATATTATTAAAGATGGCACTGTAGTATCGACATCCAAGATTTTGTCCAGATTCCACATGTTTTCTTCTTCTTTTAACACATGCTCGATTGTCTTTTGCCAATTTTTCTTCGTAACAAGTGATATGGAGGTTTTTAACAATGCTTTAACTTAAATGTCATATTATGTCGACCTAGATATCTTTAAACTTGTGCCCATATCAGTTCAACAGAATTTAGTTGGCAGTAATAGGGAGGAAGACGGACAACATCAATACCATGTGTTCTTGCAAGTTCATCCACTATATAACGTACTGGAGGCTTATTTAATTTCACAATTTTTAGTAGTTCTATTTTTATTGATTTTTCTTTCATCTTTCTTCCATGAAGTATTTGAATTAGACGGGAATGGTAACTAGCATTATCCATTACTATAACTTAACCCTTTGGTAAATGTTCTATCATCTGCTGAAAATATTCTTCAAAAACATCAGCGTTCATATCTTCATGCTAGTCTACGGTTTATTTCGATTGAAATATTAAAGAACCACGTTTTGAAAACCCATCATCACTTCCAATATGAGTTTTTATTAGACGTCGTCCTTTACCGGAAGGAACCTTTAATCGTGTAGATAATCATTCCAAAAAAGCCTGTCGTGACGATTGAATGTTTGTGTCTTGCCACATTTTTCTAACTGTGTAACCTTCATTCATCCAGGTTTCGTCCAAATAAAATATTTTTCAACAATTTCCTCAGAATCAATAAGCGCTACTTTCCTTACTTTTGTTTTTCCCATTTTAGGAAAATACGGATCACTATTGATTTCGAAGGAAATTTCGGGCTTTTTTTTCTTTTCTTGTTGGGTGATAAAGTATAACGTGGTTTAGACAAAATTTTGAGGAATCGCCGGTATTTTATGAAAATTATTTCGTACCATTGATTGGGATAGACGAGCGATTCCCGTATTGTTAGACTTGCAGGGTGCCTATTTGATTTGGCGTGTTTACCCAGGTCTGATTCTCTTGAAGAGGAATTGATATTTTGTACCAAACCAAGCCACGTTCGTAACGACGCCATTTTTGTCAGGTAAGGCGTTTTTCATGAAAGTCGAGTATTATGTTATTTGGCAAGTGTGTAAGGCCTATTGATATTATAGGGATAGTACCTTCCACGGGAGACGATTTGATTCTCCGAGGATTCACCTTCCACAGAAGCATCTGTCAGGAAAGTTCCCGATTCGCCGAGAATTCCCTTTCACTGTATAAAAGGGTATGTTGAGATATTTAAATGTTTTTATTGTATAAACTGTTACAGTTTGTAAATTTCGTTCTGGGCCGAGGGGTATTCGATTAGGGGTTTAATGTATATTATTTTAGGGTTCTCGTGTTGGGCTGATTGTTATCCACATTCTCGTGTTGGGCTGATTGTTATCCACATTCTCGTGTTGGGCTGATTGTTATCCACATTCTCGTGTTGGGCAGATTGTTAACCACATTCTCGTATTGGGCTGACCTGACCTGACGAGTTAGTAGCTGCAAGTTGCCGCAATTTAATTTTTGAGTTTTTTAAAAGCGAGGGAGTTTTGGAACAACCGCAAGTTTTTCATAATTTTTTTTTTATGTTTGTTCATGTACATTTATTTGTTAATTAGTAATTTTTAAAGGTCTCTAAATTAATATTTTCATATATTTTCTCTAATTAAATTTTTTGGAATTTTGTAAGCGACTTATAGGGGCGAGTGGTATTTTTTTTACGCCCAATTCCAACGACCTTGAGAGCTCTCGCGGACGGTGTAACACCCCTATTGTTCGTAATCATTTAATTCATTTAATCATTTTTTTTAAACTAGCGCAATTTTCTTGCAATTTTATTGGGATCCCTTGGGTTCCTTTTTCTTTTTTTGACCTGTGTAAGTGGAAATATTAAACAGTTATTGAGTAATTAGTTAGTTTTCTTTCATTTACCAATAGTCACAAATAGTCTTGACCTAAGGTAAGCAAATTTTTGTTGCGACGTAGTTTATTTTTTTTTATTAGTGGGCTCAATTTAGATCCATTCAGGAGGTTGAGTGACTAAATTGACTGTATTTTGGATGAGAGTAAAACAATCTCCTGGCGCCCATTTTTCTTTTTAATTAATAACATTTATAAATCCACACCCCACTTCATTGTGGTTAGCCGGCATCCAAAGCGGATTAGATAATCACACGAAGGGATATCTTTAATCGAGAGTAACTCGTGGCATGGTATCTCTTTCTTAAAATAAAATTCGTGAACTTTTCTTCTTATTCCGCTTTTAATTTGTTCAGTAAATTCCACTTTTTTCTTACCTCCTGCATTTTTCTTTGGGGATTTAACAAATCCACTTTTTAATTCACTTATAACTTTATATAGCGTTGATTTGCTTACACCCACCATATTACTTGTCTTTTCAACAGTATCGTCAACAGAAATCACACTTTTTTATACGTTTCACAGGTTTAAACTTTGTACTTGAACCACGTTGCATTTTTCATTACTGTTAACCGAAAATTACCACAACGTCTTACTATAATAGATAATATAATCAAACAGGGTAGGTAATATTGGGAACTGATCAAGATAATAACTGCAACTGCCTATCTTATTTTCATACCAAATCCTTATAAGAGTATTAGTGATCCATCTGTATGTGTCTGTGCTGTGCCAAGAAGAATGTGGCTGGAGTTTTTTGGTAAAATGAAGGAGAGAATAGACAAGAAAACAGATACACTATATATCTTGCGCCTTAACCCAATTAACTTAATAACTTTGTTATAATTTTCCAGTAAACTACCATTAACTTCATAATTTGGGTTTTTTAATCATATGTTCAGCCTACGTGGGTATTCAACAAGGACTAATTTATCTGTAAAGTTGGGAAACTACGATACATTGCTGAAGTAGAAAAACTTCCTCCAAAAAAGGAACATGCAGATTATTTAGGGGAAACTCATGATATTTACACTAAATCGAGTATAAGATACCTATTAAGTGGTGTGTAAGGTTTGAAATTAAATTTGGGGATTCTCTAAGAGAATTGAGGGGCTAAAATAGCGGTTCTTAAGTTATTCAGTTACGAGCTTCAAGTAAACGAGGCGCGACCAAACAGCGTTACACTGAATATGTTAATTTTATCGAATATTCTTTATTACTAGGTATCGGGTCACCGTTCGTTGTTTGCGGAAGGTTAACGAATGATAACTACAGCTGGAGGTGGAAATTAATGTTAATATTCTTTATATTAGTAACATAAACATCTTAAAAATGTGTATTTATTTAATTTAAATAAAGGGTAATAAGGGTAATAATTTAATTGCTCTGTTCTATCACTTTGTATATATATATATATATATATATATATATATATATTATATATTGTAATGGTATTGAATATAAAGCCTCTTTTTAACGTATAACTTAGACAAGAAGAAAATTTTACTTATAAAAGTTAACCTTAAAATTCAACATAATTAGTTTAAATTAAACGAAAAAGAGTTTAGGATTAATAAAATTAAAGAAATATAGCAAAAAAGTACAACAATAATGAAGTCTAATGATATTTAGAAAATCAATGATGACGAACAAAAAGTGTCTTTGTACAAAGTTAATATAATTCGAAATGATATAAAAAGTATATCAAAAATTTTCTTTTAATCTATAGAATAAGATGTTATTAGTCAAAATTTGCAATAAAATCAATAATTTTTTTAATTTTGTAAAAATTTAGGTTAAAAAGTGTCAAATTTTTATCTAGTGAGCTATGACATTGTACTTTATAAAAAGCATTTCGTGTGTCAAAGTGAGGCTTTTGACCAAAATCTTTTGAAGAGTTCACATCGCCCCGTACAATAAAAACAAAAGAAAAACCCAAAGCAACGCGATAAAAAAGAACAATTTGTTACCTGTCAGAAAAAGTGAGGTTAATAAATGTTTATAATTCAAGAAGAACAACAATCTTAAAAGGTGGCTTTATCCAAAATTATCCATCCTATCCTGTGTTCCTGTTTGGACATCTCCAATCCCAGCTGTATTCCTGTATAAAAATATCCAGATCCAACTATATTCGGCATAAAAAAAATATCCATCCTGTTTCCTGATTTTGGTGTTATTTGGAAAAACGATTTTATAAAATCCCATATATTTTGAACAACTAAAATAAGAACGAAAAGCATAAATTGAATAAAAGGTACCATTTTAATTACTAAATATCGATATTTAAAAAGTTTAAACTATAAAAGGCCATATAAAGTTAGATTGAAAACAATCTAAACTTATAAAAGTTTAATTATGTTAGGTTAGAAGTTTAAGGAAATTTCATATCACACTTACAAATATTATTTTATAAAAACTACACTTACCGTATTACACCAAACAATTGTCCATGTACATATAAAGTTATCGTTAATTTTTTTTCCTTTAATAAATGTTTATAATTTTCATTACGTTCGTTGTCAATGATTTTATAAAAATCTAACCTCTTAGAGAACCCTAGAACCTGAGATAGATATTGGCTATAATTTCCTAGGTAATTAGACAGATGGCGCCCAACTACAATAACAAGATTTACAAAACACGTTCTGTCTAAATTTACGGAAGAAGGTAAATTAAATAAAAACTTTAATAATAAATATAAAAAGAAAAATCACATACCATTATAATATATATATATATATATATATATATATATATATATATATATATATATATATATATTCATCTTGCCGACGTTATCAGTCCATAGATATTGAACAGACAACCTAAGACCACCTCTATATAATGGCTTTTTTGCAATTTTAAAAGTTGAAATACAATAATAATGAGTTTACACTTACGAGCAACAAGAGAGGGGAAGACAAATCTCAAAAAAAAAATTATGACTATGTATAACCATACTTTCGAGGCCAGATACATTTAACTGTCATTTGACTCCAATATATACGAAATTTATATAAATTACCGACGTTATTAAACCATGCAGCGTTGCCTAATGTTTATAACTGTAACCTTGAAGCATTAGTGCGACTTGGGATTCACAAACGACTACTTATTAGTATTAGTATTTTGTATGAATTTGTAAATATGTTTCGTGGAAAGTTATTAGTGAATCAGCACTGTTCTCCCCAAATGAACAATGGCCAGTCTAACCGGTCAAATTTTATCGACAGCCCGTAAAATTTTTGAAAAAATTAAAACAAATCAAATTAGAAATTCTGAGCAGATGATTTACGGATTGGGACAAGTGGACGCCGCCAACTGGACGCGGGGACAAGTGGGCGCGAGGCCAACTGGGCGCCGCAGGTTAAACATTAAATAATATAGTATATAATTGTTTTTATATTTTGTTATGATATTCTAATTGGGGAAAATTCACTAAAATTTATTTTAATAAAATAGAATCTCAAAATACCAAATTATTTTTTTAAATAAAGTTAAAAATAATTTCGAAATTGATGTATACAAGGCATAGTTAAACCGACATACGTTAATATAAATCAGAAATTATTTTTTTAAATAAAGTAAAATATAATTTAGAAATTGATGTATACAAAGTATTTCATAGTTAAGTTGATTTATATACCACCAATACATTATTTTTTCAATTATTAGTGTATTTTTTTAGTTAAAATTGAATTTGGCTGATTGCATTGGTTTTCTTGTAAGTGCTTACATTTTTAGGAATATCAAAATATCTCGAAAACTAAAAAGCTTGTATAGGGAATACTTAAAAAAGTTTATCTTATTTTTAACGTATAATCTGTAAATGCAATAAAATATAGGGTCTTCCATAAGAAATAATATAACTTTGATACGTCACACTTTTTTGGAACAACCTGTATATTTCAAAATAATTTTAAAATGTAGCAGCGGATAAAGTTGTAACAGAAATTAAGAAGAGGGCTGAAGAAACGCAAGAAGCGAAATGTCAGGTTATCAACCATTGTACCCAAAATATTACAAGGCTTGTCAAGAAGTTCTTCCTAAACAAGATGCTCTAAAAAAATTAATCAGGAGAAAATGTAATGAGGTGAGTCAAGCGCCACCAAATCCTCTATCATTACTTTTATTGGAAATCCCTGACTCCTACAAAACTTTTGCCTCAGGGCCTGAGACGGTGGAGAACTTTTTATTGGCAACCAAGTGTGGTGTATATTAACGTATGTCGGTTTAACTATGAAATACCCTGTATAAATCAATTTCAAAATAATTTTTAACTTAATTTAAAAAAAATTTCTATACCATAACATTTTCCCCAATTAGAATATCATAACAAAATATAAAAACAATTATATACTATATTATTTAATGTTCAACCTGCGGCGCCCAGTTGGCCTCGCGCCCACTTGGCATCCAGATGAAAAAAAATTAGTTTTAGATTTTTTCAAAAGTAATATAAGACGTAAGACTGCTCCAAAAAAAGAAGAATGTTTTTTATTAAACAAAATTCGAATTTGTTCATAGAATCAGACTGGGTCAGAATCAAAACATTAGTTTACAATACCTATCGTTTAAAGTAAATTATATGTTTCATTTTTATTTTCTACTTTTTGTATTTTAATTTTACACCGTCAATGGTTTCTAGACAGACTTTTGTCTTTTTTATTTTTTAATAATAAAATATTCCAAAATAATTGTTTTTAATTCCTTATAGCCCAGTTGTCAGAGACTTTGAACTTGCACAAAATGTGATATCTATGAAACTTGGCACTTAGGTACTTGAAAGGGTGTAAAAAACGATAAAAAAATATTTGCTGCTCTAAAGTGTATGCAAAGTTCACAATTTCGAAAACAAAATCGAAAATTTGGTTTTTTCATAAGAGCTCGAAAACAAAAATAAAAATTTCGAAAAACTAATAGCACGTTACGAACTAAAATATCTGCGGATTTCCATCCTTCAGTCATAATTATAAATACTACGAGTATTAGGCCTTATTTTCATTGTAAGGTTAGATCCATATGGAAGAACATAACACATTATGATTAGAAATACTAATAAGGTGTCACGTTCTTTCAATAATTCATTTTGTCTACTATTTTAGGGAATCATAACGTCGGTTCATTATATTTTTCTTAATATACACATGTCTACAGTACTCAATAATAATTAAAATATGTTGAAACTAAAATAAAATTTCAGTTTACAATGTTGTCAATTTCTTGGTCTAGGATGGTCGGTTGGACATGCCAAAGTATACACAATATACAGCTGCTGATAGATATGCCCCCTACAGACCAAACCGGAGAACTAATTTGTATAAAAGGTCGAGTGTAACAGTCTTTTCAGACCAAAAAAAAAATTCGCAGATTTGTTCTAGGGGTATGGGGGGTCAAGAGGGGCACGAATAACGAGAGAAACGTTGTCAGACCATTTTCACGGTCTGACAACGTCACTTTTGGCATGAAAACGCGGTTAAACATGCGATTTTGGTTTGTATAAGCGGTTCTGTATTTGTTTTTCCCCTTCTCTGTAATATTTTTGCTATGGTGTTGTCCCAAGTTTCTTTCGGTCGGCCTCTGGCCCTTTTGTTAACCACCTTGGCCTCCCATATAGTCCCAGCTAGTCTCTTGCTATCCATCCGTTGTAAGTGTCCCCACCAACTTAGCTGCCTTTCCTCTATATAGTCTAAAATTGGTTTTGTCTTCAGTTCTTCTCTTATATCCGTATTCCTTATTCTATCTCGCCTTGTGATGCCTTTGAGAGCTCTTAGATATTTCATTTCTACTGCCTGGATTCTACTCCTACTACTAATAAAATAATAATGCCAAAATTAAGTAAACATTCTAAATAACCTACTTGGATTTCTTAGAAAATATTTTGCCAGCTCATCCTTTTGATCCAAAATTCGTCCGGATTCTGGGAAAAAAATTGGAGCTTCAACATTCCATCATTTGATATTTGAATAAGTTTTCTTTCATGTTTATTGGTATTTCAACATGTTGAAAGGAATCCTCTAAAAACGGATTCAGTATCTGTAACTGTCGTAACTGTTTTAAATTTCTTCGGGGAAATAATCACAGAGCTGTTATTTTAAATTGAGCAAAGTAACTTGCATGCCTGCAAAAACTTCTTCAAAATATAGTCTAAAATTGGTTTTGTCTTCAGTTCTTCTTATATCCGTATTCCTTATTCTATCTCGCCTTGTGATGCCTTTGACAGCTCTTAGATATTTCATATCTACTGCCTGGATTCTACTCCTTGTTTTTCTCTCCAGTACCCATGTTTCACTACCATATGTTAATACTGGTCTGAAGACTGTTTGAAATACTGTCATTTTGGTTTTTCTGGATAAATCTTGTTTTTAACATGTGGTACGTTTTTATGGCTTTTTCTGTTCACTTTGTTTGAACACAAAAAACAGACTGAACTAATTTCAACTTCCAATCTAGGGCCAGACACGTGAGAAGAAAGGCCTATTAAAAAAGATGGATTTACTGCTAGGTAGTTCAATTCTTTCCAATTCTACAAGTTAATTACCCCCATTTTTTCAATGACATTTAGGAAATCGACACATTAGTCTAAATTATTTTACGATTCGTATTGGAATAAGGCCGAAGAGGCAGCAAATATCAATTTCCCGCAGTGCCTTTTTATATCCTATTCCCGCCTTTTCGACAATTTTCTTTAACTCAAATATTTTCACTTTCGCCTTTTGTCTAGATGACGAAATGACGGTCTTTGTGTCTTATAAAAATCGCATTCTTAGATAAGATTCTTCCGTGGAGTAACTTTTACAAAAGCTTTTCGGATGAAAAGGATATAGGAGTGTAAAGGGGCTTTTATATTTTTGAAAGTAGCAGGTACTGAATTGGAATTGTAGAAAAGTCACTTTAGCTTCTCCCTTAGCAAAACCTTATGGTAAATATTAATGTCGGTGGAGTGATTTAACTTTTTTTTAACAATTTAAAACGTTCTCTTATTTCAGTAGATATTCGAAAAGAAAATGTTTAGATGGGAATATTTTATTAGCAACTTATTTGTTTTGCATGCTTTTCAGATAAAATATACTTTCAGAATACGTTTTGTTTTGCATTCGTAAGAAAACAATCGGTTTTTTAATGATTGAAAATGGATGAAACGTTTTTCATTGCCGGTAGAAAAAGAGGAGAGACTGTAGATATTGAGATAAACTCACTTGAGTAATTAAAATAAAAAAAAATTCACAAACAATCACCTAAATTTCCTACATTCTAAAGTAAGAACTGAAAAAAGATATGTTGTGTAAGTCTACCTAAGTAGTCGGGGCTTTAAACCAAAAACTTTGATTTTATTCTTAAAGGACCGGTTTCGGAATTATTGTTCCTCTTCAGTAAGAAGCAGGCTTAGTGACAGGATGTCGAGCTAGCTAAAGCTCGAATTTCTATCTCTAAAGAAATTCTGAAGATCGCGTTGAACCCACCAACTCTTAGTACAAACGGTTAAGTCGAGAAAGAGGAGGTGAGTGCAACGCCATCTCTTCACTTTTATAATAAAATCAAAGCTTGCAAAACTACAGAAAACTGTAACGGTGGTGGTATTTTTATGGTTCAAAAAATTCCACCACCGTTACATGTTGTGTAAGGGCAACTTTAAAGAACCGAAATTTTTTAGCCAGTCGAATGAGCTTTGTTCTAATTGGATACATTCATCAGATACGGTGTTAATTGAAATTAGAAAGTATTTATATTTTTATAATTTTAATCTCCGTTTCTCACAAAATTAAAAACTTTTTCTCAAAGCATCCTTAATTGCAACCTGACTTGTTAAATTCAGCGTTAATGAATAAGATTTCGTCTAAGAAGGTAATTTACTAAAAGATACTGAAAGGAAGTAAAATAATCATAAATTAAAAGGGTCTTTCACTTTATAAAATTGCAGGTATGTATAAAATTCCTTCTTAATTAAAAGAAAGCCTTTCTAAAAGCAAACCGTTCTGAATATTAATGATTTTTTTGGCTAAGTGTCCATAGAAAATGGGTAGGCAGAGTTCAGATTGTTTAATGCAATTAAAAATAGTTAATTTGAATAATTATAAATACAAAAGTCGAAAAAGCGCCAAGAGAGAATATTTAAAACTGGTGTTATATTACAAAGTATAAAAAATTGTTAAGTAAACGAATTACGTGTCAAAATGGTAACAATCAAAGAAATGGCCGATTTAATAGAAATTTTATTGCCAAAAACAATGAAAATTAGTGATGTCAATGGCAAGCGGCAAGTAGCTGAAATTTACGCGAGTTTAATTTGACCTAATAATAGTGGAGTGCCGTTAGTCTTAAAAAGTGAAAAACCTCGAACGAGAGTGGCAGTGAAGCGGTTTTGATAGAGTTTTATGCATTGTATTTCTAAAATGTAATACCAAAATGTCTATACAGGGTGTCCCATTAAGAATGGGACATAGAACAACCGCAGATTCTCCAATTCAAAATAAAAGGATTAAGGTTGATTAAGGGTTGAAGTTGAAAACTGAAAAATTATTAATGGCCATAATTTTTTTAATACACCGTATAATTTTACTCAAATCGGCACACTTGTTAATTATCATAAAATGCACCTAACAGTAAAAAAACAGTTCAGTACGCTCTACCAGTGGCGTACGGCAGGAGTAAGTAATGCTTGTACCCCTTCTAAATGTTACGCCGCTGTCTAAATTTTAATTTTGACTATAATTTTAATTTTTTTGATATTTTCTAAGTCAATAATGTACACTTGTTAGTTTGTTGTAAAGTCATTGTTTTTCGAGATATTCGCAGTTAAAGATAGATAGACATGTACTTTTTATTTATTTATTTAAATTTACGTCATAACTTCTGGTTTTTGCAGGATGGTGCGCCACAACCACAAGTAAAAATTTCATTACATTAGTTTTTAGTTTGTTTGGTTTTAAGACAAAATTGTAAAAATGAATATTATTAATAATAATACAAATAAAAAGTACATGTCTATCTATCTTTAACTGCGAATATCTCGAAAAACAATGACTTTACAACAAACTAACAAGTGTACATTATTGACTTAGAAAATATCAAAAAAATTAAAATTATAGTCAAAATTAAAATTTAGACAGCGGCGTAACATTTAGAAGGGGTACAAGCATTACTTACTCCTGCCGTACGCCACTGGTAGAGCGTACTGAACTGTTTTTTTTACTGTTAGGTGCATTTTATGATATTTAACAAGTGTGCCAATTTGAGTAAAATTACACCGACTTTATTACATTGCCGTTTGTCCGATTCAAATCGATACAATAACAACAAAGTTAAACGCTACGGCCCATCTGACAACGTTTCTGCGCATGATTTTCCTTTACGTACCTAATCTTCGCCCCATCTATATTACAATGCCGTCACGTTCAAATCGCATCACTAACAACGAAGTTAGACGTTACGGCCCATCTGGCAACCTCTCTGCGCATGATTTTCCTTTACGTACCTAATCTTCATCCCATCTATATTACAATGCAGTTTGTCACATTCAAATCAGACCAATAACAACGAAGTTAGACTCTACGGTCCTTCTGGCAACGTCTCTGCGCATGATTTTTCTTTACCTATCCAATCTTCAACCCCTCTATTCTACAATGCCGTTTGTCCCATTCAGATCGCACCCCTAACAACAAAGATAGACTCTACCGCCCTTCTGGCAACGTCTCTGCGCATGATTTTTCTTTACCTATCTAAACTTCAACCCCTCTATTCTACAATGCCGTTTGTCCCATTCAGATCGCACCCCTAACAACGAAGATACCCCTCACTACCCCTTGATGAAAAACTACCACTTTGAGCCCGTACCCGCATACCCCTACTACTTGATTAATTAAAAGTAACTGCAATAATTTTAATTATATTGATAACAAATATCATTATGTTTTTGGGGTTGGTAAATATTGATTAAAGGGAGAGAGGAACCAAAATAGTGGCCAGAAAAACTTTGTAATCAGGTATAATTCACACAAAAAACGTTATATCATGTCTGTAATATCGAGCAGAAACGAATAACTGGTCAGATCGACTTGAAATTTTTTGCAAATTGCTAGGAAAGGTGTCTAGTTCAGAAGTAGAAAACTTTGGTTAGTGGCGTATTGGTTGGGGGTGCATCAAAAAGTGAGGAAAAAAAAAAAAGAAAAAAACTTGCGCAATCGATAAATATTCTTTTTTTAATGAATTAATAGCGCGCAGAAAATTACGATTTTTTAATTTCTTTAAAAAAGATGTATTTTTTGCCCGTAACTTTTTTCGGCTGATAATATCGAGATGTACACTAATAGTATATTGTGTCACAAGGGCAGAAAATGATCTTTAGCTAGCTCGACATCCTGTCACTAAGCCTGCTTCTTACTGGTGAGGCACAATAATGCCGAAACCGGTCTAAGAATGGCAAGCTCCTTTAATAACAAAATCGAAGTTTTTGGTTTAAAGCCCCGACTTGGTCGGGCACCAAACCGCGTCTGGACTTTCGTAATTCAATACCTGGTGGGGCATATAGGCCAAGGAGTAGTTGTTGAAGTCCAGACGTTGCTGCAGTGGAGGACATTTTTAATGTCCGTGTTCTTGGGAGCTTGTGTGATTTTATTTCACATCCTTTGTACAGGAAAATATAACAAAAAAATGTTCAAGAGGTTTGATACGAAATAATAATATTATTTGATACCTATTTTATATTCACACCTAAATACACACTGGCACCCACATGATACATCCTTCATGTTATTCTTAGTTCTGAGGTAAACCAACCTATGCGGGTATGATAAGTAATAAACCTCAATAATTTATGTAATCATCAAACCGGATAATTTAATTTTCATAATTTATGGCTGTGCGCTTCGCGATGAAATCAAAAAAGCTCAATCAAAAGGATTCGGGATTCGATTTGACATTTAAATACGGATTTGTAAGTGCGTGGATGCAAACGGTCGATTGGAAACGTTTTAAGTGACCAGATATAACATCTGCAACCCTTTAAATTGAAAAATTTGTGAACTGAAAGCATCGAAATTGTTTTTCTGTCGAAGACGATTTCACAAACCTATTTTTGCGACAAAAATGATCCTTTTGAAATTCACAGTTATGTTGCTTTGTAATCGTATCCTGGATAGACTCTGTGCTAATCAAGGCCCCGATGTTTGAAATGTGTGAGTACAACTCGTCTGCGAGAATGTACCACGTGACCATCTCGAAATCGGTCAACGTTGCCAAATTTAAATTTAGACAGTTCAACAAAAAGTAGAGCAAAACATATATTTTAGTTCACTTGAAACCTTCGTACAAGAAGAAATAGAAGAAGTGATTAGGGGACAGACAGCCAAATTATTGGATTCAGACCAATTATAAGCTCTTTAGATCCGTTATGGAAATATTAATTCAAAATATAAAACATTTTTCAGAAAAATTATCAATTTTACAAAGGAAAACATTTATTTTTCAGTTATACGAATTTAAATTAAGAAAAAGCTTAATTTTCAATCGAAAAAATTAGTTTATACATTTTCAATTTATAATTTTATCCAGAGCTCATTTGTTAATTATCTAATGGTATATGTCTACGTAACTGCCTATCCTTAAAAATCAAAACTCACTTATTTTTCATCTAAACTTCAACATTATACATTTTCGTAAAGGGAAAGAGTTCACCTTTCAGATAGTATAAAAATATATAGGGTTTGTCGTTAAAAAAATCGACGTTGTTTGCATTTTAAAAAGACCGCTTTTTTAAAACACCCTATATAAGATTTTACTAAATAAACATTTATACTGAAAAAAACTTTATATAAAAAAAGAAACTGTTCAGTGAAAACCGCACCTTCCTATCGTTTCTGAGTTCCGAGATATTTGCAGTTAAAATGGATCAGAAACTTCTTCAAAAATAAAGGTACTTTATTCCTGAGTAAATTTCATATTTTTTGGCAAATCTCGTATACGACTGAAAAAATTTGATATGAGATAGTTGCATTTTAGGTTTTTAAATAAAAAACTGTTATAAAAGTTTTTTTAATATAATAATAATATAAGAGTATTTTTTTGTATGAACTTTCGGTTACCTGTTTTGATATCTGAAATTTCATCAGAATTGATCATAAAAGTATATTACAGGAAATCTTTGAATATGTTGGCAATAAAGTACATTCAAATCTGTTTAGGATTATAATAAATAGGACCTTTTGAAATTTGTTTTAGGGTAAATCGGCATTAGTCTAGGCTTAACATGGCTTATCTGTATACACGGAAATTAGTACAATAAAAATAGTCCTGGTTTCCCCTACTTTAAGGGAAAGAAATCTGTAAATTCTCTTTTCCAATAAATATTTTATTTATTCCTAAAACAAATAGTGTTTAGTGAAGTTCGCAGCCAATATAAATATATTTTTTTGTGTTTACCAATATTTTTCCAGTTTTGTAGATTCAGTCTGGTAAGTTTTAATATATTTTTTATTTGGTGTTTGTTTTTCAAATAGAACTTTTTCATTTTATAGATTTTATTAATTTTAAATATTATATAATTATTCTTTTTATGATATATATAATAAAATACAAACTACAAATCACATACCAAACTATTCATATCAAAGATATAGGTTATAATTAATATAAATTTGAATGAACACTTAACCAGCGTTGCCAAACTGCGGGGAATCTCAAGATGATTGGGGATTTATTGGGGATTGGCATTATGCGGGGAAAATGCCGGGATTTTGAAATCTCATCGTTAAACAATATAATAAATAATCATGCAGGAATTGGAATTAAAATTAAAATAAAAAAAACAGTTCAGATTGGGCATAGAACTCAAGACCATTTGTACAGCAGCAAATCATTTGTCCATTGTACCTACTTTTGTTATAATAAATCATATTATAATCGGGTAAGTTCGTTCATCTCCGCGCGGTGCGAACGCGAACCATAGAGAAAACCTTTCTGTGATTCCCTTAGTTTTAGACGCTTCTAGTTTGCTAGCTTTGCGTTAGATAAGTTGATTCTGTATTCTGTCGCGAAATAACGATACGATTTTGTGCAAATATGGATAAATGGTTAATAAAAGGTCAAAACAAAGAAGATAATCCTAAGGTAAGGTACTTAACCTATTGATCAGATTTTTGTCCCCAAATTTTGGAAATTTGACTTGGGATATTGGGGAATATGATAAAATGGCATCGGCAACACTGCACTTAACGCCTTCACGGCACTATTGCGCATGTTTCCTCTCTTACTAAACTCAACTCTACTGGTACAACCCAGTAGAGCACTTCTATGCGAACTTGTAGATGATTTCTCTTGGTTTCAAACATACCGATTTTGTGACGCTGAGAGAGTGAGGAGTGATCACGTGGTACATTCTCGCACACGAATTGAAAATTTACAAACTAACCTTTTCGATTGAAAATTAGGCTTGTTCTTAATTTAAATTCGTATAAATTTGAAAATTAAATATTTTGCTTTTAAAAAATTACTACTTTAATACACAAAAAAAAAAGTTTTCATCAGAGGTTTCATAAAAAAATTATTTTTGCAAGAGATAAAAATTAAAAACGAAAAACATGGTTTTATCGTATTTGTATTCTCTTTTCTAAAGGCTGATGTTTTAAAACAAATTGTTATTGATGTTTATTAGTACATCAAGAAACGGTAATTTTTTTATGTTTTCAATTTCAATTATAATTTTAATGTTATAACTTGTCTACTTTTTTCTCATAAGATTAAGAGACAGCAACATTTGGAAATTTCTTTTTTGTGTTTTAAATAACCTGTAATTTTGCCAAGACAAAACATTGAATTTTCGATTTTATATTAAAAAAAATATAATTATTGTACTTTTTTTAAACAATATATATTGTTAATTGTTATTTAATTAAATTATTAATTATTATAAACTAACTTTTTTTTCGATTGAAAATTAGACTTTTTCTTCGTATAACTGAAGAATAGATATTTTGCTTTGAAAAATTGTCATTTTAATTTTTGATAATTTTTCTAAAAAATGTTTTTTATTTTTAATAAAAGAATTAATATTTCCATAACGGATCTAAAGAGCTTATAATTGGTCTGAATCCAATAATTTGGCTGTCTGTCTTAATCACTTCTTCTATTTCTTCTTGTACGAAGGTTTCAAGTGAACTAAAATATATGTTTTGCTCTTCTTTTTGTTGAACTGTCTAAATTTAAATTTGGCAACGTTGACCGATTTCGAGATGGTCACGTGGTACATTCTCGCAGACGAGTTGTACTCACATATTTCAAACATCGGGGCCCAGATGTTTTTCGGCTGTCATTGGTAATTTGGGTGAATATTACGTCAAGAAAGTAGCAATCTAAATAAGTTACAAATTAGTTTCAATGTTACAGGGTGTTTCATAACGCCTTGCCAGATCAAAGTTTTTAATGGAACGCCCTATGTATTTTAACATTTTTAAAATCTCCTCAATGAGCTGATTTCAACAATATATCACACTTACTATCTAAGGTAAAGTGTAAAGGATCTACAGCTACTCAAGAATCACTTTTTTGTAAATTCTGGTGGCTGCTGTAGCTGTAAGATTAACTTATTAAAAAATAAGTAAAAGGTAACAATTAATTATTAATTGTTTGGCAGCTGTTTTAGATTTGTTGATTTTGTCATCTTACAAGCTCAAGTGAGATCACCCTGTAAGTATGATTTTTTAGCCTGCCTCCAATTAATATAACCGTGCAATATAATCTAATACAATGTGTAAAAATATTACTAAGACCTATTGATAAAAATTGATATTTTTACAATTTAATCGTTAAATTTCTCGAAAACAAGCCATAGGATACAATTTTACATATTACAATTTTGAATCTACATTATATCCAATATTCAGAAACTTTTGACGGTGACTTTTTTTATCGATATTTCAGGCTATTTCTGCATATTAAAAATACATACTTTGAACAAAAAGGCCTGTTGAAACATGAATCGCTCTGTAAGGAAATATATTTCGATTTTGCTTATTACGTATGTATTTTGACTACATATATCCGCCAGAAACTTTTAAAAATATTTAACAGGGACTTTTTGGTACACATTTTAAAATTTCGGGAGCCATAGGATTGGGCCCATGGACACTATTGATCAGGACATGAAGTACTATCACATATCAAAAATTCAGTCAATTTGACGGTGCTCCCGTTTCCACAAGAATGGTGCGGGGTCCTTTGACAACAAATAATTGATTCTTAGGAAAATTGTTGCCTTTAACCCAAATAAATTTTTAGTGATTGTATGATACATAATTTATTACTTATCTAGGTAAGTAAGTGCGTTTATTAAAGATAAATTAAATAATAGATTATGGCGCTGTTCCATTCTGAGTTGCAGTTAAATAATTGCAATCTCGCAAAATACCCCTTAACTTTAAACATTAAAATTCCCTAGGTAAATTCCTAGACTATAAAATTATGAAGCTAAATATAAACAGTTGGTAGGTAATTACCACAATGTCAAGAACTTGATTTATTTACGGTGTGTGATAATGGTAGCCTTGGGTTATTTGTACTGTTAAAGCCGCGTTGCTACTGTTTCAACAAGATTGCATCAAATTCAACAGTATACAGGATATGTGGGGACTTACCATACTTACCTTCTTTAATATTTGCTATTTTTCTTTAAATTTTGCAAAATTTTACCCGCATTTATACACAGCAAGAGATATAAAAGCTTAATTGCTATACCAGGAGGACTTATATCACTACAATTGTTAAGAATAATTTACAGTAACATATTTTCTTGGATTCATTTATCAGTTTTGCTGAAAGATACTAGCACTCACGCGCACCTGTTTGGGCCAAAAGACATTAATTAAAAATAGTTGTAAATTGTAAATGTTTAATTGAGATCTACGAAGAAATCTTGAATTTATGCATACACACATTGACAAACCAATCGACTTACACATTTATATTTCTAAAAATTTTCGCCATTTACAAATATTTTTCGTAAAAAATAAACATGTATGCACATAGTAAAATGGCAATCAAAACACACTGACTAAAACGATATAGGTTGAGTTCTTATTTTCACATAAATTCGGCTTTTAATCCTCACCATTATCGAATTAAACAAATTCTCAAGCGTGAAACTTGTTATGTATCAGGGTTTATCAGCTTTGCAGGATAGACAGCCCAACTATAAGAACGTTCCCACGAGATTAGGATGGAGGAGTAGGATTTGAAATATAATGCAGACGATACATTTTCAGTAATTGTTGGTTACGTTGCAGAGATTCAAGTTTTTCTCGATTAGAATTAGGACTTATTTTCTTATCTGTAGTAGTCAGGATTTTGGCAAGAGTTTATTATGGTTAATTGGAGATATTTCCTAAAAGTCATTGCAATTGAAAATTGTAAAATAAAATATTAATTGTAGAGACCGTCACACTTTTCTGTTTAATAATAAATTTAAATGTTATAATGTATAAACCTGTTATAAAGAACATTCATTATATTACTTATACAGTGGGTCCATAAAGTCACCCCCCTTCCTAACAAAGTTTATTCATAACAAAGAAATAACAACTTTGTTTCATAACGTTTCCGAGAAATGAGAAATTTCTATTTCAACTACATCCACATCTTTTCTCGTAACTTGCAAACTAATCAGAGCTCATTGCAGCGTTGGTTAGTCGAAATATGATTAATTAATTTAAAACCCTGTTTTCTTTTGGTTTTCGTAAAACAATAACTAGAAGTTTTTTTTAGAAATTCAAGCCTTAAAGGCAAATGTTTTTGCGTTGCGGCCGGATTCATTATACGGAGATTTACTTTTATAGGGATTAATTATCCATTCGTTTTTTCTAAAGCTAGAATATTTTTACAAAAAACAAATAGAACGCTGTATTAATTATTATTTTCTCTCCTTACATCCCTTTCTAAGGTGCCATCCACAAGAAAACAAACGCAAGAAGGGGGAAGAGGGGAGTAATTGGCTAGCGTAATATGTCGAGAAGGAGGGAGGGACTTAGAACACTCTGGAAAATGTTCTTTAAAAATTCTTACAGACCCCGTTTATTTCAAAATTCAACCAAAGGTCGCTATAAATATTTATAATAAATTTTTTTTGTTACTTATGAATCGCACTGTGTAGATTTGATATAAATTAGAAGGCATTCTATTTTCTATTTCTGTAAATATTCAATACCTTTAGTAGAAAACCATTCATTCCAATTACACAAATTGCATTATTTGTATTTATTTGATCGTATCTTCTAGCAATCGCACGAAGGCTGATTGATGAATAAGAATGAACAAATTTTTTTTATTGTTACAATTTCTACAATTTTTATTTTTGTTAGTAGTAAAAAGGTATATTTGACTTTAAGTTAAAAAGTATAAAATATTGACAATTTTGGGTTAGTCACTAGTTCTTTACCAGAATGTTTTGATTTGTAGTTTGGAAATTGACGTTTCGCCACCGGCTTCTTCAGGAGTAAGAAATCCGATACTTAAATAACACAGCCAGACACAACGGGATGGTAACTCTGAGGCGAAATTCGTTTAATTAAAACTGCGAGAGACAGGATTATGAGCTACGGAATTGTCAGGTGCTTTGATAAACGCGAGAAACGGGTTCCTTTTTCTCTATTGAATTTATTCGAGTAATTCTGGATCTCTATAGACTCCCTTATCTCGCTAATAGTAATAGTAAAGGTTTTTGGACAGCAGTCAACAAAATTTTATCTTGAAAACTTTGACCTGTTTAAAAATTCTTCTTTGAAAATTAAAATTTAAAAAAAGAACTTTTTGACAACACTGCATTTATAAATTAAAATGTTTTTTCTATTTTCCACAGCTGCAGAGAGGCACATAAATTTTTTATACCTCAATTGAGAAAGATATTTGAGTCACTTTGCGAGTGAATATGAATATTTTATGATTGTGTTCCAGATGTTAAAACTTGAACCATAAAAAAATGTTTATTAGGCAGTTCGGTATTTTTTTTATATAAAAGTTTGAGATTTCCAGTGCAAAGAAAATTGTTTTCATTACTTTACAAAAAGTCGCTTTTGTCTTATCGCTAACAAATGCAATTAACGACCCTAATCAAGAATGAAAATTTATTAAGTTATAATGAGTTAAAACGGAACAAAACATAGTGAAATTATTATTATTAGATCAGCTTAAACACGCGTAAATGTCAGGTACTGATAACATTTAAAATTTACATCAAACTGTATAACGTATTATATTTATGTATTCAGGGTGTTTGCTAATTCATAGCCGATATATGAACGTATATAAAAACAATTTTTTTAGAATGGCAAGCGTCAAGCTGAAATTTTTAGATCAAATCAAACCGCTTGAATGTTTTAAACAATTTTTATATATTTTTAAATCTAAACTTTATTCAAAACCGTTAAAATCTCAATTTTCAAGTCATGTCTCTTAATGTCAATCAAAACTGAGCCTTATTTATATGTGTCCCAAACGATACTACCTACAACAAGAAATTTGCATGAGTTTAAATTGACAGACTAATAAAAAAACGTAGCAGTCTTTCTGACGTCAACATTTTTATCGCCTGATAAAGACTGTTACGGACGACCCCAAAATATCATCTTCCAACAATTAGCTCGCCAAAATAAATAGAGAAAAATAGGAAGATTAAGACCCCTAAGGGTAAGTCCCTATCGCCCAGAGAGTGGGCGTAAGACAATACGAAAAGTTAGAAAAAATGATTTTAAAATAAAGTTAAAATATCAAAGATGAAAAAAAAATTGTATATTGTTACTTACCGCTAGTTAGACAAATCGTTCCGTGCGAAACGAAATGTAAAACACCTAATTTTTTGTCTTTGTATAAGTTTTAATTTATTTTGTAAGTAACTTTCTTAAAAGATTAATTTTACCTTCTGACGTAATCTTAGCCAGAACGTGTTTATTTTTGTGGGGCGGCCTCTTTCAATTCAGCCGGAAGCATAAAAACCTTGAACCTTAGTCGTGCTTCTGTAAATTGACTGTAAAGTTATACATTCAATAATAACGACTCAGTTAGAAGAATATGTGTGCATTTATTTACAATCAAAAACAGAAATCAAAATTTGCTATTGCAGTGTGAAATATTTAAACAGAAGAAAGTAAGTGTAACGTTTATTATTATTATTATCTTTCAAATTTTTATAATTGTTATTTATTATGTAAAATTCTTTCTTACGTTATTCTGTTTTTATTATTATAAATTAAAAATATAGGTTAAATTAGTTGAGTACTCTGGCCTTATTTTTTATTTTAAAGTTTTAAATATCGATATTTAAGAAAATGAAAAGGTACCTTTAATACTTTCTGAATTCTTTTAGCAAACTTTAGTTGCTTATTTGCAAATAGACGCTGTGGTCCAAATGATTCTACCAGGTTTCAATCAGGAATAAGGGATTATGTTCTACAGGATACATTATCAACTGGATACACATTCAGGAAAAATTGCAGGAACTGGATTTACTTCAGGAAAGGATGATGAAATGTTGATTGGAAAGTCTATTTTAATTAAATTCCAAAATATTCAGATGAAAAATTAATTCTAACCTCACTTTAGAAATTGACAGGTAAATTTCTACAATTATTTCATCGATCTATAATGGCTTTGACATAGATTTTCATTTGTTTACGTTACAAGCATTGATGTGGACACTTCGGAGGTTTTTAAGCAAAAGCACAGCTTGATCGCGAAATTTGGTTTTTATGAACTTATATCTCACAGCTTTCTAGATCGGAATTTGACGTAAAATTCTTAAATAAATTATTATAATATAAAAAAAAATTACTTTTATACATCTTTTAACCATTACCAAATCATTCCTTAGATAAAAAGAATGATTTTGGTGTAAATTATTTGCTATTTTGACTAATATTAAAAATACATGAAGGTTTTTCTGTTTTCGTTATTATTGAAGTTATAATTCTGTTAAACTCTATTATTATTTTTTATTTTACAATAATATTATGATTTTAGCAATTCCCACGCTTTGTTTTCTAATTTTCATTGACTTTCCCCTAAATTTAGATTAATGATTCGTTTAAATTTGAATATTTCATTTTGAGGTTATGTGGAAAATTTCTTTTTCACATAGTGTTTAAAATAATAACTTTTACTTAGATGTGACGATTGCAGACTTGTCTGAGACTATTCAGTTTTGATTTTTACTATTGTATTATTTGCCAAAATATTTGTAATCGTCTTAAAATCGTCGATGAAAGCTGCTTATGGAGTTACTGCGTTAATATTAACCTTCAGAAATCTAACATTTTATGAATTAATTGCTACTTCAAGATTGGTTTGAAATTATATTTAATTAAACACGTTCTGTCTAATGTTGGTTCAGATTAAAATAAATGATTATTTAATGTATCCCTACACCGAAAGGTAGAAGGGAAGTTTATATAAGTGTAATAAAAAAAGATCTCACCCAGTTACAATTTACTCTGTATACTAAATAATGCAATATCAAAAAACTTGTGAACTTTGATGTTTTTGTTCCCGGCATCTGTAAGAAATCTTCAACTGAACTAGGGATCTTTCTACTTTAATTTTCATTTCCGCGAAAAGCGTTGACTCGTTAAAATTTCAGGAAGTTGCGGAAATGCGGTCAGTTATTCGCTCGAATGACCTATTTTGGCAGTTGGTCACACCACTGGCAACGCCATTACAGATCGTTCCCATCAAGTCGTTTCCAGAAATGAATGTTACAGTAGGTTTTAAATCATTGAGTTTCCCATTCGGGGGAATTCGGGATTATGTTAATTGCATAAAGATAAATACAGTATGTTGTATGGTATTTTCACGGGAACCAATCTGAAGCTTTCTCAAGGGTCTTTATCACTTGTGTGAATTAATGATTCAACACGTATTATTTTTAAATAAATGTATCAGATCAAATTGAGGCGTAAGTGTAGAATAAGTCAAGTGACGAACGTGTCTTCTCATATTCTCTTCATTATTTATTACCACGGGATGCGGAAATATTTGATGAAATAGACGCTTTTGTTGTTAAAAGGTTCGATTTGTTTGATCGGGTATCCGCTTTGAAATTTGATCACCTAATATATCAGTTTATTTAAAACTATAAGAACTTTACAGCCTACTTTAGAAAAATGAAACAAGATGCAGGATCGCAAACGAAAACAAAACTATATTTCAGCAAAGCTAAGCAAAAAGTAGCGAGTTCAATTCACTATTTATAATTGTTAATTTTACGTTTGACGAAATCGTCGCGTGCTCTTTATGATGAAACATAGTCAGTAGAAGATCGACTGAGATAACAGATTTGTTTAATTTTCAGACAATTAAACATATAAACTCATTCAACCGGCAACGCCGCACCAAAATACATTTGCAAACAGCACTCAGACACGAAGCATCAACAAATAGTTTTTTTTTCTAGTTTTTTTTCCCATTACGCTACGGCTGACACGTAGGCCAATATTAACCGCGCAGAATCTATAACGAACTTTCTAGGCTTATGCTACAGGTGTCACGTCCGCCCTGAAATTCATAATGACGTAATTTGAGTTAATCTTTGTCTTCTCAAGCGGGAGAGAGAGACAGACATAAAAAACTTACATACCTAACAATCTTTCTAGAAACAATCGCGGACCGGAAGGGGAGATTTTGAAGCGACTGAGCTTCGTGTCTACCTATCACTCACTCAGACCACACAAAAAATATTTTCTGACTGATGCGGTCTTTTTAGTTTTCTACCTATGTGCTAGTGGTTGTTAAGCACATATGGTACTTATAATAATTTGTTCATTGATTACCAGTTAATGTAATCCTTTGTTACGTTGTTGTTATTTATTTATTTATTGAACTTAAAATAAACCGTTAAATAACAGTGTTAGTTGTTTTTGTCCATGGAGTTGGGAAGATAAAGATATACAGTCCATTTTAAGAATACCACGATGCAGTTTAAAAAGGCGATGATAACACATCGGTCGTCCTGGGAAACTGGCACAATAGGGTTTATTCCAGAACCCTCAACAAGATTTAATATTTTAAAAATTAAGGCATAGTTTTGACTTGTTTGATACGTTAGTGCATTTTAACTGTGGAAGACTTCTATGAACTTTATTTTTCGCGGTTCAAATCTGTGAATCAGCCTCTACTTAGCAGAAATGATAGATAAGTTTGATCAGCGTAAATTTCATTGTTCATCACGAGTCAGAGTCCTCATTCCCAATTCCACGTAGATAGTTACGAGTTACTAGATAGTTCAACACCAAGAAAATTATTGTTCAAACCTCGTAAGTGAACAATTATTTATGTTAGGCTGTTGTGAGTCGACATGGTGGTAAATATTAAATTGCGTGGAAATTTACTTTCCTTCGGGAAATCAAAGGCGTCCGTTTTATTGCAATACAATACGCCGAAATAATATTTGCATACGAAACAAGAGTCGTTATTATCTGATTACACAGTTAAAGCAGGAATGTGCTGAAGTAAATACGAGGCATTTTCGTAATTATATAAACCTAAAAGCAGCTATATGATAATTGTTTCTGGTGTGGCTTTGTCTCCAATCAATAGCTATTACTCCAAAAGGACAACGCGTTAATAGACGGTCCCAGGAGTAGGGATGTTTGTTTATAGAAAGAACAATTGACCTATGCAATATTAGTGGATAACAATTGGACCCTTTTTTTATATAGTCGCACATTATATCTTCGAATGTAATTTTGATTCAGAACACAGATATCGTTTGTGCATATAATATGTTTAGTAGCCAGAAAATCTGGATTCGAATAAGAAATAGATAGATAAATGGCTGGAAATTGACAAAAGTTATCAAAGGTATTGAATCAGTCAGAAAGACAATCATTAGAAGTTAATTTGTGAAGGCAAACAATTGGCATATAGATGAGAAAGAAGAACAGATATTTATTTAAAGAAACAAGTATAATAGGAATTCATTTCGGAAGCTCATTGTGGTTTGTATTTTAATTTCTCTCTCTTTCCACTGGATTAAAACCACTTAGTTGTTAAAAAAGTTTTTTTATTGACGTTTCGGCTTTCCAGATCGAAAGCCGTTATCAAAATGACATAAAATAAATAAATTTACTAGAAACAGAACACTTGATAATCTTGCAAAAATATGACATCAACATAGTATATATAGAATAAGATTTTGAGATTGAAGATGTCAAAATCTGTTTCAATCATATTTTTGTGACGTTTCTGGGAACGAATTTTTGAAAGGATAGCGCATTTGCATATTATAAGAGAATTTATACTTCGTCATAAATGAAGTTTTCTTATTAATATTATCATAAGAAAAAACCAGATAAAAACTTATGATACTATCCCGATATAGAGGGTATCCTTTTTGCAATTAACTCTTTTTGTAAAATAGGTATCCAAATTTTTGAAATATCAACCGAACAATTAGAAACACATTCGTTATTATTTAAGCATATCAATGCTGCTTCTTTAACTTTGCGGTTATAATTATTCGGTTCTTTTAATAATCTAGTTGAAAAATTCCATTGTATTTTATGACCAGAATCCCATGCGTGTTCACATATTTTGGATTTTTCGAATTGTTTATTTTTAATGTACGATTGGTGTTCATTAAGTCTAATATGAAAAGGTCTAGATGTTTCTCCTATATAAAATTTATTACATTCGCATGGAATTTTGTAAATACAATTTTTTGTGTTTTGAATTTCATTAAAAGGTTTTGTATTTACTATTAAAGATTTTAATGTATTATTAGTTTGAAAAACTGTTTTTAAATTAAATTTATTGCCAATCCTTCTAATTTTTTCGGATAATTTTGGAATATAAGGAATTTTTACTATATTTGAAGGAATTATTGGGGGGTTTAAATGTTGATCTTTAGTTTAGTTTTGATGTCTCGGTTCACGATTTATAAATTTACTTGGGTAGTTGTTCTTAATCAAGACAGATTTAACAAGTGATAATTCATTATTTAAGATATTGTCATTTGAACAAATTGTTTTTGCTCTATCGGAAAGAGCTTTTTAAATATCTATCCGTTATCAGGAAATACTAATTCCTTTATCAAAAATTCAAAACATTTTTTAGAAAAATTATCAAAAATCAAAATTACAAATTCAGATATAATGGTTAGTTTTGATGTAGTCAGTTTATTTCCAAATGTTCCTGTCGATAAAACTCTTAATCTTGTGAGAAAAAAGTTGACAAGTGATAATACATTAATAAATAGAACTAAATTAAGCGTCTCAGCAATTCTAGAATTATTGGAACTATGTATTAAAACTACATATTTTCAATTAAATAGTGATTTTTATCAGCAAAATTTTGGCATGGCAATGGGTTCTCCTTTATCACCAAAATTGTGTGATATTTTCATGGAGAATTTTGAAATGGAAATTGTAAACAAACAAAATTTAAGACCTTCTGTCTGGTTTAGATATGTAGATGATATCTTTGCAATTTGGCAACACGATAGGGAAAATATTGATACATTTTTATATACTATTAATAATTCGGAACCTACTATTAAATTTACAATTGAAATTGAAAATAATAAAAAATTACCGTTTCTTGATGTACTAATACACAATAACAACAATTGTTTTGATACATCAGTTTTTAGAAAAGAAACACATACAAATAGATATCTAAATTTTAATTCAAACCACTCAATTTGTGTTAAACGAGGTATTGTCAAATCTCTTTCCGATAGAGCAAAAACAATTTGTTCAAATGACAATATCTTAAATAATGAATTATCACTTGTTAAATCTGTCTTGATTAAGAACAACTACCCAAGTAAATTTATAAATCGTGAACTTTACCGAGACATCAAAACTAAAGATCAAAATTTAAACCCCCCAATAATTCCTTCAAATATAGTAAAAATTCCTTATATTCCAAAATTATCCGAAAAAATTAGAAGGATTGGCAATAAATTTAATTTAAAAACAGTTTTTCAAACTAATAATACATTAAAATCTTTAATAGTAAATACAAAACCTTTTAATGAAATTCAAAACACAAAAAATTGTATTTACAAAATTCCATGCGAATGTAATAAATTTTATATAGGAGAAACATCTAGACCTTTTCATATTAGACTTAATGAACACCAATCGTACATTAAAAATAAACAATTCGAAAAATCCAAAATATGTGAACACGCATGGGATTCTGGTCATAAAATACAATGGAATTTTTCAACTAGATTATTAAAAGAACCGAATAATTATAACCGCAAAGTTAAAGAAGCAGCATTGATATGCTTAAATAATAACGAATGTGTTTCTAATTGTTCGGTTGATATTTCAAAAATTTGGATACCTATTTTACAAAAAGAGTTAATTGCAAAAAGGATACCCTCTATATCGGGATAGTATCATAAGTTTTTTATCTGGTTTTTTCTTATGATAATATTAATAAGAAAACTTCATTTATGACGAAGTATAAATTCTCTTATAATATGCAAATGCGCTATCCTTCTTTCAAAAAATTCGTTCCCAGAAACGTCACAAAAATATGATTGAAACAGATTTTGACATCTTCAATCTCAAAATCTTATTCTATGTATACTATGTTGATGTCATATTTTTGCAAGATTATCAAGTGTTCTGTTTCTAGTAAATTTATTTATTTTATGTCATTTTGATAACGGCTTTCGATCTGGAAAGCCGAAACGTCAATAAAAAAACTTTTTTAACAACTAAGTGGTTTTAATCCAGTGGAAAGAGAGAGAAATTATAATAGGAATGACAGAGTTCCAAAGGATACGATGTATAGGATATATGATGAGGAAGTTAAATTAAAAAGGACTAAATGAAATTCAAGAAAGTATTTTCAACTGGTTAAACACAAAAAAAAACTGAGATTAATTCAATGTACATACTTCATCGTGGAAAAATTCTATAATCTGACAACAGCTTCTTTTGCATTCAAAAGTTCTCATGCAACCTCTAATGGCCTCTGCTTTCCGCATCATATCATAATTTTCACTCACTCTTTTTTACGTTATTGTTCTCGCCAGATGCTTGTCAGATATTTTTGTTCGGATTTTGCTCCGCATTGTCTTTCCCACATTTAAGGGGTTTAACATTCAATTTTATTTAAAAAAAAATCTATTTTATTTAATTAAAAATTAAGATTAAAATATTTGGATGTTTGAGTAAATTTTCTTTATTCGAGGAAATTTTTTGTTGTTGGTCTCTTTAATCTAAGATTCCAACACTGTCTTCTACAGTCTAATAATTTTCAATTGGCTGCAGCTGTTGTTGACGTTTATCAACTGCTTGTCACAGAAGTTAGTTAAATGCATTAAAAGTTGCCTAGTTTCTGGGGATTTCACCCTTTTAGGGCAACATCTACTGACGCTTGATGTTCGCGGTGGACAGGCCCCGTTTCCGGGACGGGCAACAGCAGCGTGTAGGGCACACGTCCCGTCAACAGAAGATCGCTCAGCTCACTCTATTTATCACTATATAAGAGAAACTCTATGTTCAAATGATTTTATTATTTATTGATCTGCAGTGAAGGAAAATTATAGGTCTGATATTCATATTTGGGTAAAAACCTCCACAAAAACCAGACTCTCGACGTGTGGCAGATATTGATATCATATTTTTTCAAAAATTTTCAGTTACAAAAATGGCAAAAGTGGCAATTTAATTCAAAGCTTAAAGAAAATAAAAAATAAAACTCTGTAGCCCCGAAGTATTTCATTTATAAACTGCATAAATTATGCATGTATTGCTTCCAGTTAGAGAGTTGGTAATCCTCCATTGCCTGCAGTTGCTCTTTTTTATACAAGAGATCATTGGATGGCAAATTAAAATTTTTCTGCTTCGACAAACTTCATTGCCGAACAGATTAAACCGTTTGTAATTATTTATATTAAACCCGGAGCATCGCTATGTGCATTTCAAATTAGAATTTGTCGTGTAACTCTGCAGTGTAATCGTAATGGATATTGTACGAGATTCGGTCACACGTGTTAATAACAATACAGTCGGGCGTTCTCAACTGTACTGAAAAGGATATCATTTCTGTATAGGAGTTGGTACGTCCGGTAATTTAAATTCGATGCTAACTATGAAAACAGTAATTAATAAGTTTCAAGTGTATGGGGCACTACGAAAGCAGATGAATCGAGACCAAACGGAACAGGGGGATTGTTTACTAAAGAATATAATGTAAAATACAACGGCAGCTCTTCCGTATGGTGTCAAAGGATCGTGGTTCAAAAAAAAAATATAAATAGCCTTACATATGAGAAAAAACATAGGTTCTGAAAACAAATGTAAATGTTGACGGTATCGTAATAAAAGTAATACAAAAGAAAAATATAGAAATGACAAGTAGGTAAGTACAACATTATTGATGTTACTGAATATACATACGGTGATTATACAGTGAATCAAATAAACAAACATTTTATTTTTGTTTTTTTTTAAAGAATTCCTTTGACCAACAATTTCTGAGTACTACAGAGTAAGGTACATCATACATTTTAAAATTAATTAGAAATATCTGTAGCTCTAGAAAGAAACGTTTTACTGTTTAAATAAACAGTTTTATTGATATCAAAGAAGCATCTTCAGATGTTAATAAAATATGCGCAACTTCCATAATGCGACAGAAACTATTGATAAGGAGGTTCATTTTATAAATTAAAAAAAGTTTTTGAAGCAGTTTGGAGACATACTAAAACTATATATAAGACACACTTCTCCAAATAATGTAAGAAAATATGAATTAGAATTAAAACTTAATTAATTAAAAATATTAACCCTTTTTCCCCCAGCACTCATTTTAACATACTTCATTTTTGATCCTTTTGTAACCTATTGAAAGGTACTTAAATTTTATTATTGGGTAATTTAATAACCTCTAGGCTTTTTCAACTTTTTATATTCATATTTGCAGCGGATAAAGAGAAAATGAGAAAAAGGAGAACAATAATTCCATTCTACGTACCAATTAGTCAACCATCTAACCCGAATAAAAAATTTGATTAATCATGCGAGATTGTACGAAAAATTCAAACACAAATAAACGACTCGAATCTGCTGGTTGGCATCGGCGAAAATGAATTGTACGCGTAACTTTTCCGTACCTGCGATAATTAATTTTGGTCACTGGTTTTTAAAAATTGTGAAGGTAAAGTTTATCCCCGAATGTTCCTTCTTCGTATCAGTTAAACAGCTCGTTTTGAATGGTCGTCTTTTATTAATTATTTTCATGTTAGGATAGTTGGTTGATTTTTTTTTGTAACTTCTAATTTAAAACATTCGTCAATAATATGTTTGATTTTATCAAGGAGGATAGCAGGTTTAAGATGAAAGAAAACAAACTTCTCGCTTTTCTTAAACCACCGACGTTTCGATCTTTCTCAAGGCTACAAATACAGCCTTGAGTAAGATTTGAAATACGTCGTCGCACATATTTCTTATATTTTGTGCTGATCGACTTCTACTCGTTCAAAACACACTGTTAATCCTATGTTCCGTTAAATTTTTTCCACATCTGCATATAAAATACACATAAAAATCCGCATTACGAATTTGATACCTCCTTAATTAAAAATAACCAACTTAAATTCGATCTTTACTACCAAATCATCAATTCGGGTTCAGAGAACACCACTTCACGATTCAACAAGTACATAGAATTATAAATGAAATATCTAAATGCCTCGAAGAAAAAAAACTATGTAACGCCGTTTTCCTTGACGTATCACAGGCATTTGATAAGGTGTGGCACAGAGGCTTACTGTTCAAATTAAAAAATTCACTGTCACAAAACTACTACCTCCTTCTCAAGTCATACCTGTCTAACAGAAATTATTCTGTTAAGTTCTCAAATCAATATTCCAACCTCTTCCCTATCAAATCCGGAGTACCTCAGGGTAGTGTACTAGGACCACTGCTATTCCTAATTTTCACTGCCGATATACCTGAAACAAATAATACAATCCTTGCTTCCTTTGCCGACGACGTCGCTGCAATATCCATAGACGAAGATCCTGTAATAGCCACTGAGAATTTACAAAACCATCTCGACTTACTGAACAACTGGTATGCTGGTCGACTAAAAAGAGTGTGACAAATTTACTCTTGGATCGTTCAAGAACAGCAAAGCGTTCAACTTTGACATTTAGCCGCTCTCGTTCAGAAACTTGAGTCAAATTAATCAGAGTGCGCTCTTTTTTACCCATTTTGGACTGGGTAAAAAAGAGTAAACTTGACAGAACGCAAAGTTTCTCACAACTCACAAGTCGTTTGCATATTGTTTTATGGTTTGTTGTTTTTTTTTATTGGAGAAAGGCGTACAATTTACAATTTATAAAACATGGTCATTCTGTTAAAAAATACTATACAGTATAAGTACTCGTAGTATTTGAGTAGGCATCCTACCCCTCTAGAATGAAAATCTGATGTACCCACATGAATTTTCTATAAAGTTATCAAATATATAGTTTGTGTTTACAACATGAATTAAAGACAGGGCCGTCGAGAGAAAATCTAGGCCCGGGCGGAATCACAGAAAATTTTTTTACAGATAAAGCCAAGTAAATTAATAGCTAAACATAATAGAAAAATAACTAAACAAAATATAGGATTAACACTGGAGCAGCGATATCTGCTGTTATAATTAAAACATACAATTTAATTGGTGTTTCTGTATGTGCAACTCAAAAAAGTCTATGGGTATGTGTAATTTAAGCGAGACCATTATGTAACTAAATTTTCTTCAAATACAAAATTTAAATGTTCCATTTCAACAAAATTGAGACCACATTTTAGTGAGGAGATCGTTTTAAGACTACATAATACTGGTGTAAAATATTTAACCTTAAAAATTATTGTATTTTGACGTTTACCTTCGTTAACATTTACTTTTGTCTTTTGTACCTGTTCAGAAATTTTGGGCAAATAATAATTACTCTAGATGAACCTGGACAATCGGTCTAAGAAAATTACTCTACTCTCGTGTAAATTCATCTGAACGCGCTCAAGATGCCGAACAAAAGTTAACCAAACGAAATCCGTACAGGTAACATTTACTTTGAAGCACGAAGTATGTCCAGCAGTAATGTTAAATAACGTGCGAATACCAGTAGCAACAGAAGCTAAATATCTGGGCCTTCACCTCGACCAAACACTTACATGGAGAAAACACATAGAAGCCAAACGAAGACAACTCGACTTAAAATTCCGCAAGATGAACTGGCGCTTGGTAGAAAATCCAAGCTTTCTACCAACAACAAAATACTGCTTTACAAAGCCATACTGAAACCGATATGGACTTATGGACTCCAACTCTGGGGTTGTGCAAAACCATCTTCTGACAACATCATCCAACGATTTGAATCAAAAACCCTAAGAACAATTGTAGACGCCCCATGGTATGTGAGTAACCAGACCCTTCATAATGACCTGAGGATTCCACTTGTTAAAAATGAAATAGAAAGAATAGCTGAAAGTTATAAAATCAGATGGCAGACCATGAAAACGAACTGATCGACCAACTCTATAACAATGGTCCAAACACAAGACGACTCAATAGGTTATGGCCCCAAGATTTCCTGCAACAATAAAATAATCCAGAATGAGAATCATTAATGAATGTTTCTCTGGCAAGCCTACTACACGCATCATATTTACTTAATACTCTTTTCATAGATGTAGATTGTAAATGAGCAGTTATTGTCAATAAAAAAAAAAAATTCGATCTTCTAACCTTTTTACTCATCTTTTCTTGTTTCGACTTTAAAGAATCTGTAATAAATAATTTATGAGGATATAAAACTATCTAAAAGTCGACGAGGCAGCAAATCGAAAGAAAGTGGGATGGTATGATTAATGAATATGCAATGGGAACCGATTTTTTTTGTCAGGAAAAGGCAGACATTCAACGAATAGATGCGAAATTAAAACGACGATAAAACAAAACGTTCCTTTGAAAATGATTAGTTTTATTTTGTTTTATACATAGAATAAAACTCCGTTAATTCTTGAAAATTAATGTTTAATTTGTATAGTCTTAATTTATAATAAATACTGTGTGTATGTACAAAAGTTGACAATATCTGTCACAATTAAAACAGTGATGATATGAAGTGTTTTGAATTTTGTATTTCTCTCTAGAAGACAGGAACTGTCAAATCAATGACACATGGCGGACAGCTTTTTTTCGGTACAATTTAAAAGACTCAAATAAAAAAGTTGAACTTTTGAACTTTAACGCTATACCAACGAAGTTAGACCTTTCTGGCAACTCCGCTGTGCATGTTTTTTTGCATACATTTTTAGTCTGCACCCCACTTCAGAAACAGTATAGTAGAACCCACTTGTTTATGAGAATGAAAAAACATTATAAAAACACAAAGGATACCGCCAATAGAAGGAATGCTGATGAATCTGGACATTTTTGAGCAGTTTAATGTCGAAAACACATAAAAATAAAATAATATTTTGGCTATTAGCACCACTGTGCAAAGATTCAATAACCAACTTAGCTGGATATCGTTATAGGGGAAAATGGCGTATAATTATTTAATATGAATTTACATTTTAATTTCTATAACGCATATTAGATTTGAATAGAGGTTGATATCTTCATTTTTTGATCTCTTGTGAGATTAACAAACGTTACTAATTAAAATTTTGTCTTAAATTAATTTAACTAAACTGTGGGGTGTCAGGTTACACTCATAAGAGGCGCCAATGGAAGTGTGGTTATAGTTTTTACATTTTCAATTGCAGAAACAAAATATTTTCTTTACTAAAAAGTAAAAGGCCAGATTTAAGAATTTCTAAAAGCACAACACAGCGTTGGATATCGAAAATTGGATTTAAATATCAAACTATCAACAAGAGGACTGTAATAATGGAAAGCCAGAGGATCATAAAATGGAGGATACAATATTTGGAAAAAATTAAGGCATCTCGAAATAGTAACAGAAAAATATACTATTTAGATGAAACGTGGTTCGATACGCCAAAGAAAGGATGGTCTGACGGAACAAGAAGATGTTCAGTAAATGTTCCTTGTAACAAGGGAACTCGACTTACAATTCTTCACTGTGGATCGGACTCAGGGTGGGTACAAAATTGCCTCAAACTCTCTGAAAAAAATTTGGAAGATTGTAATTTAGATTACCACAAAAATATGTCTGGAGAAAGTTTTGAAGATTGGTTTGAAAATCAGCTGTTAAACAATATTGAAGAGAATAGCATCATAGTGATGGATAATGCTTCATATCATTCCCGCTTAATAGAAAAAGTTCCCAATACCAACTCAAATAAGTCTGAGATTCAGGAATTTTTAAGAAATCATGAACTTTATTTCGAAGAAAATTATACAAAAAAACAATTGCTTCAAGTATTAGGCACACAATCATTTGAAAAAAAATTCTTTATTGATGAAATGGCATCAAAAAGGGGCCACGAGGTATTGCGCCTTCCGCCCTATTTTTGTGTATTTAACCCCTTAGAATTAATTTGGGGACAACTTAAAAAAAGAATAAGGCGTCATAACGTGTTTCCCAAATTTGACGGGTTGGTTGTAAATTTGGTAAAAGAAGAAATTAACAAAATTTCAGCTGATGATTGGCAGAAAAAAATCAAACATGTCATCAAAGAAGAAAATTCTTATGTAACGAGTCCGACCCAATTTATTATCAATGTTGATGACAGTGAATCCGATGGTGAGGATTGAGATAGGGTGGGTAAGCTTAATTAATTTATAATATTTACGACTTTATTCGCTGTGTTTTTAGAATTTTAGAATTAAAATTTGAGACAAAATTTTAATTAGTAACGTTTGTTAATCTCACAAGAGATCAAAAAATGAAGATATCAACCTCTATTCAAATCTAATATGCGTTATAGAAATTAAAATGTAAATTCATATTAAATAATTATACGCCATTCTCCCCTATAACGATATCCAGCTAAGTTGGTTATTGAATCTTTACACAGTGGTCCTATAGCCAAAATATTATTTTATTTTTATGTATATGGACAGTGTATAGTGTTTTCGACATTAAACTGCTCAAAAATGTCCACGTTTTTTCATTCTCATAAACAAGTGGGTTCTACTATACCGTTTGCCCCATTCAAATCGACGCAATAACAACGAAGTTAGAGACTAAGGACTTGACAACGTCACTGCGCATGTTTTTTGTTTACTTTAATTAATAAATATATCCAAGTTAGAAAAAAAAAATCAATTACCTCTCCCAATATCAAAACGGATGTTTTATAGTTATCAGTGAAAAGGTTTTTTTTCTGTATATTTTCTACTTTGACATGCCTTCCAGAATATTGCAGACACACGCTAATTGACTACTGTTTTCATTGTTTATGCGTTTGTATCAGCTTCAAAGGCCGTATTTCTCGTTGAATTCAAATATTAATCCTTTTTCGAGCTTTCTGTTTATCCATCTCCGTTCTGACATTAACCTTCAATATGCAGAGTAATTCATTATAATTGTGAGAGCGATTCTGCTCGCTATTTTGATAAATCAGCAATGCGTACATTTTATGCATTGCGCTTGTAAAGTTAATCTTTCAGAACCAGGATAAGCGCTGTTTTAATAATAGTTTGCAACTGAAATTATTGAATTTTATTGTGTTCTTATTTTGAAAAGTCAACATCAAATATGTAAGAATTATTGTTTTCTGTTTTCCAAGTTCATATACCGATGGTTCAGCTCATAGATTGTTTACGTTTATCTTGGAAAATGAGATATTTTGTTTGGCTAAAATAATTGCACATCTACGTCCACACTAATTTTCGTAACTCTTCGAGGTATGGTAAGTTGCCTATGTTATAAACCACTGTGGTTATCTAGGTGCAAATCGAAGACGTTAGATGATACAAAATAGTAAGCTGATCCCAGTCTATTCCTGATCTCTTTAGATATTGCCAGCCTTCGACAAGGTGTGGCATGAAAAACTGATAGATAAATTAAATAAAATACATCCCAGGCACTAGACATCTCGGACAACATGCGCTTTCACATTAGGCAGCACGACAACGGCAACGATGCCGGTGGGGTTGAATTTACATTGAAATAAATGGAGTGCTTTCACATTAGACGACATGCCGTGCTGGTATCGTCCCCGGCAGCCGTCTTCCCACTCGTGTCGTCCCGATTTTTGAAACAAGATGTTTAGTAAAACAATAAATAAATAAAACTGATTAGTTCAATTCAGTGTTTTAACATGGCTTTTAAGTTTGATAGTTACCTTAATTGAACTGCTTGAAAAAAATTGCTGTATTGAAAAATAATATGAAAATAATAATAATAGAACATTAACTAATAGGCCCGCCCCCATTTCCTTAATCTAATTTTGTTTTAGTTTTTTTGCCTTAAGTTCTTTTATGTAGTTGTCTATTCTTGTGTTTTCCTAAATTTTCTTAAAAATATAAATAAATTCGTTCATTTTTAATGTTCTATTTTCTTTTCTTTAAATTTAAAAAGATCAAGATTTTTTTTCTTTAGAAATGAACTTCTGAGAATTCTAAAAAATCACAATAGCGATGAATCATTAAAGAAATATTATACAGGGCGATGTTTTAGTATTATTCAAAACAGCTGTGGTGGAACTAGTAATTAAAAATTAAATTTTTGTACAAAAAAATAAGAAATTGGGTAATCGTGGGGGCAAAAAATTGTCTATTTCTGTACTTTGTAAAATCCTTATTAGAGTTTTCAAAAACCATATACAGGGTGAAATGTTTTATATGAACAAAACGAACTAATTTTTTAATACCGGACCTGATTTTTTCTAGCCTCGGTTAATTAGATGGTAGTAGTTTTGCCAAAATATGAGATCGTTCAAAGGTAATGACCAAAAAATATTTCAGTCAAAATTCACAACCCTCATATATTATTAAACAATGGGAGCAGACACTTTTTAATGGTCATTTGATATTCCCCATAGGGGCTTCAATACAGTTCCTCATAACTCACCCAGTATATCAGGAAGAGAGTTCTAAATTTTTAGTGCAGATGTATATACGTATTGATAGATTTCTTGACAACATTTTTCTCTTAATATTTTTTTTTTATTATTTTCATATAATTTTTCAACAGAGGGATTTTTCAAACCAGTTCAATTAAGGTAACAACATCAAACTTAAACGCCATTTTAAAACACATGAAGGAACTGAAATGAACTAATCAGGTTTATTTAGTTATTGTTTTTACTAATTATTTTCAAAAATCGGGACGACACCAGTGGCCAGAATGCTCCTTGCCGGGGTGCCGTCTGCCGGGACGACAGTTTTTATTGGTAGGTACTTAGTAGGTACTTAACAACGTCGTAAAGCAATTTCGGACCAATAAACCTTATAATAGATTCTTAATAACTTTTATTGGGGTTTATTCTGCTATTTTGAATTACGTGCTAATCGAATATTTAGAAAAATGTTTATATTTAGGTAATACATCTCACCCTCGTTTTAATCATTACCCCCTTCAGTCTGGATGATTAGTACAGGTAGGCGCAAATCTCATACAGCGAAATCTGATTAGTTTAATTCAGTTCCTTCGTGTTCTAAGATGGCTTTTGAGTTCGATATTGTTATATTAATTGAGCTAGTTGAAAAAAATACATGTATTTGGGATAAAAGTAATGAAAACAATAAAAATAAAATATTAAGAGAAAAGTGTTGGCAAGAAATGCATGAATATTTGATTAATGAATTTGATCAACTGTCAGTTGCAGAAAAGAAAAAAAAAGGTTATTATTTGTAATTTGCCCAGTTGCCAGAGCCAAAGGACCTCGGGGTCCTTTAGACCAAAAGTTTAACCAATTACCTGAATCTATAAAAAAATGTACCATTCTTAATAATTTTAAAATGTTACTTAAAGAACATATCAAAAACTTATAATTTATGTTGTTGTCTAAATTTTAGAATGTTTTTGTTTAAAATTCTTTTTTAATTTTAGTTTGTTCAATGTTAGTTTGTTAAATTTAAATTAATCGACATTCGACTTGTAGTATCATTTTTCTTTATACCATCGTGTAAGCTGCTCAATATATAATCAAATGTATTTTTGGTCATCCGAAAGTAATTAAAAAATTTAATTTCGTTGCTACACAATTTTTCAAATAGAGTATAATAACTACATCAAAACTGCCTAAGTTTTTGCCTTCTACGTCGTCGAATATGTAGTAAATATATTTTATTATAATCCGCCATGCTATACTACGATCAACAAAGTGAAATAAAAATCATTGTTGGTGTCGTGTCGTCGTCGTGTCGGATGTCGTGTCGTCAAGTGTGAAAACGCTCATGTCGTGTCGGTGTCGTGTCGTCGTCGTGTCGTTGTCGTGTCGCTAAATGTGAAAGCAGCCATTGAAGAAGCCAAAATGAAGAAAGCAGTGTTGGGATATTGAATGCGGATAACCAGTTTGTTTTTCTTTTTTGTATTGTTATTTTGTTTCTGGAATTGTAAACAATACCCTTGTCAACTTAAATATTCTCCCACTTGTTTAATTACATGCAACACTGAGAGTTAAAGCAACCTATTTCAGAATATTCTATAAACATAAACATGTAGTCAAAGTCCTCGGTAAACTCGGCTTAAAAATCGAATTTTGGGTAACCACTACTCCCGAAACTTAACCCAAAATCAACATATCCTATCTTCAATCTCCATTAACTTAATTAAACTTTCACCAAATCTCATTATTAATTCATCTTTTGAACAGTAAACTGTTGCAAAGCAATGATGATCAATCAATGGTTATACTTTCAGTAAAGATACATGTGTATTTGAAGACCCTCAATTATAATTGTTAAACTATCTATAGTATTTATTTAATCCTTACAATTCAGAAGTGGGATAAAACTTAGTGCCCTTAACAAGTAAAAAGTTTAGTTGTGCAAAACTTTTGCAAAAAGCAGTGAGAGTGATTAGTTAGTACCATGGGAAAGAATAAAAAAACGTCCAAGCGTTCAAGGAGGACCTCGTCGACTTCATCATGCTCGAGTTCCTCAACAGCTACCAGAGCAGAGTAACGTAAAAGAATACGGCGCTTGGAGAAAAAGATAAGTAAACTTACTGCATGTACTGTTAATGTTCCAACTTTAAATGTAGCTGTAAATGAAACTATTAACACCGATTTTTAATCCTAGTACAGCTTCCTTAAGTATGTTAGAGTGGACATATAAAGTTGAACTGATGATTTATCATAAATGGGATGATTTAACGAAAATGGTACGATTTTGTACGGCTAACATGTCATACATGGGGCGAAATAAAAACATTATTATTAGAGAGTTTCCCGCATAAGGCGAAATTTGGTCAGCTGCTTGTAGAAGCTGCAAATTACGTGCCGAAAATTAATCAAAATTTGGTCGATTATTGCTTCGAAAAAGTTGCAAAATTAAACAAATTAAATCTTTCAATGCCGGACGAGTATGTACTTGACAGTGTTATCGAAGGGTTAGGTGATAACACTCTTTCCTTGTAAGCCAGGATAGAAAATTGTAAAACCGTGGGAGAATTGGCACAGTCAGTGCTGCTGTAGCTGGACGCTCCACCCTTACAAAAAAAATCGTAAAATTATAGAATAATGTGGGATTATGAGGATGTTTTTTTGATCGACTTAATGTCCTTCATCCTCCAAAACTTCCACAGCTCTTCTCTAAACTCTCTAGTTATCAATAATTTTTTAAAGAATCCATATAGACCATACATACAAAATTTTCTAAAGGTGTTTCTAAAGTTTAATTTCTCGATTCACTGCGCTGAAAAATAGCTTAAAAAATCAGTCTCATGCATAAGCATGAATAGACATAATTTATCTCATACAGAGTTAAAAATAATTTTGTTTCCGCTTCGAACTTCGTGCTGATGAGGGTAATCAAAAATTGAAATAAATATTAAATTTATTAGAACTTCAAACAACTTTTAAATTTCTCAGATATTCTCGTTGTTCATTGTTTTGAAATTGAATACCATCAATATACCACATAAAACTTTGTAACTTTGTTGGCTGTAATAAAACTTTTGACTTTTATTTATCATCAATATACAGGGTATCATATCTATTGGGACAGAGTAACCGCAAGTTATTTGGATAAAATATGCCTTTAAAAATGTTGCTGTGGAGGAAGACACAGAGTATTTTTTTCGTTTCTTTTAGAGACTAATTTTGAATCGGTTTCGAGTTACAGTGATATTCATTTTTAATTCTACAATTATAGAGTGATCTAAAAATAAATATCTACTTATTTCTTTAGCAACCTGTTAATGCGAAATTAAGTTAATTTACAAAACAATTACTTGTACGCGTCATTGCATATTTTTACTAAATTTACAAAATTTATTTTTTGCCAATTCATTACTTTTCTAAAGAGAAAATTGTCCACCTGTAACGTTTAAATTCGGCATTAAGACCTTACTACATTAATTAGTTTTTCATACCTTGTAGATGTGAGCCACTGTCGGGATCGGATTATATTATTTAGGAACCATATATCACATAAGACAGCCTCAAGTTTGAGACTCACTTTATATCCATTTGTACGAGCTAGTTAGTTTCGTATAAAGTATTTCGAAAATTAACATAGATTGTTTACGTCTAATTTTATCGATGTCAGGTTTCGATCTGTCGCTTCGTTCATTTCTTCTGTTAACTTTGAGGTGTTGAACGGCTGTGTTAGCCAGCCACCAGATATTTCATTGGTCAGATAGCAAGTCGTATTAAGTGACCCGTGGCGATTATTAGGTGAATCTCTTTTTGGTCTTGCGTGGTGAGATTGGTTCGAGAATGATTTCGAAGGAAATTTTGGGACGGGCCTTGTCTTTCTTTCTTGTGGGTGATAAGTATAACGTGGTTTAGACAAAATTTTGAGGAGTCGCCCGGTGTTTATGAAGATTATTTCGTACCATTGATTGGGATAGACGAGCGATTCCCGTATTGTTAGACGTGCAGGGTGCCTATTTGATTTGGTGTGTTTACCCTGGTCTGAATCTCGTGAAGAGGAATTGATATTTTGTGCCGAACCACGCCACGTTCGTAACGACGCCATTTTTGTCAGGTAAGGCGTTTTTCATGAAAGTCGAGTTTTATGTTATCTGGCAAGTATGTAAGGCCTGTTAATATTATAGGGGTAGTATCATCCACGTTAGACGATCTGATTCTCCGAGGATTCACCTTATACGGAAGCATCTGTCAGGAAAGTTTGCCGAGAATTCCCCTTCACTGTATAAAGGGTATGTTGAGTTATTTAAATGTTTTTATTGTATAAACTGTTAGGCAGATAACCCATTGGAGCGACACGACGCACGCGGCAAGCCGCGCGCGATTTTGAAAGCGCGACTTTTGCATAGGCGGCAAGCCGCGGCTCGATATATAATTTATTACTTAGTATTTAGTGTTAGCAACGTCAATACCGTTTGCACCCATTGTTCAAACACAACCTCTCTCTGTGAGTCGCGCTCAAATAATCGCGTGTATGGGTTATGCTCCATATGAATCTATAGTAACGCTGGTCGCGCGCGACGGAAAAGTCGCGGGTTGTCGCTGCCAGTAATTTTGTCGCGCGCGACTACGCTACTTTGTCGCATCAATGGGTTTTGCGCCATACATTTATACATCAATTGTTGTCGCATGCGACTTCTCGCGACATGCCGCGCGCGGCGTGTCGCGCTAATGAGTTATCTGCCTTAGAGTTTGTAAATTTCTTTCTGGGCCGAGGGGTATTTGATTAGGGGTTTAATGTATATTATTTTAGGGTTCTCGTGTTGGGCTGATTGACGTCCAGATTCTCGTGTTGGGCGGATAGGCGTCCAGTTTCTCGTACTGGGCGATTGTGAACCACATTCTCGTGTTGGGCTGATAGACGTCCAGATTCTCGTGTTGGGCTGATTGTCAACCAGATTTCCGGGTTGAGCTGACCTGACCTGACGAGTTAGTAGCCGCAAGTTGCCGCTATTTAATTTTGAACAACCGCAAGTTTTTCCTTTCTTTTTATATATTGGTTCATAGACATTATTTGTTAATTCGTAAATTTTTACAGGTCTCTAAATTAGTATTTATATATATTTTCTCTAATTTTTATTTGGTACTTTGTAAGCGACTTATAGGGGCGAGTGGTATTTTATTTTACGCCCAATACCAACGACTTTGAGAGCTCTCGCGGACGGTGTAACACCCCTATTATTCGTCATTTAATTAATTAATTGAATAATTTAATTTTTTTTTAACTAGCGAAACTTTAGTGGGATCATTTGGATTCCTTTGTCTTTTTATTTTTTTTTGTGTGACCTGTACAGTTTGTGTAAGTGAAATTATTAAACCGATATTGAGTAATTAATTACTTTTCTTTCAATCACTAATAGTCACAAATAGTCTTGACCCGAACGAAGGTAAGCAAATTTTTGGTTGCGACGTAGTTTATTTTTTTTTATTAGTGGGCTCAATTTAGATCCATTCTGGAGGTTGAGTGACTGGCGCCCATTTTCTTTTCAGTTAACACCTTATATCAATCCACACCCCACTTCACTGTGGTTAGCCGGCATCCAAAGCGGATTACATAATCCCACGGAGGAAAATCTTTAAACGAGAATCATTCGTGGCACACCAAAGGACCACGCTCCATTTTAATGTAAAAAACGTCAATTTTCTGAAACGTTGGTATGTTATCAAACTCGATGCACTGACAAAAAGTGTCCATTGGCCCAAACCAATCCTATGGCTAGGCCATACCAACGATTCAGAAAATTTGGTACCGGGACGTTTCTTACATTTAAATGGTGCGGGGTCCTTTGAAAAAATGATAACATTTTTGTTTTATGACAATATTTTATTTTATATTTTAATATTACATCACCGATTATCGCAAGACCTTGTAGAAGTTGTTTCATTTAATTTAGAAATACCCCTGAAATCTCTTAAATGAGCTATAAATAAATTACGAATCTGCATAAAACAAGATGGTAATTTGAAAAAAAGATTTAAGCTCGTTTTTCATCATTCTGCAGCGAAATTTAATTAAAATAAAAAACATATTTATTTTATTAAATGCGTCTATTTTAAACATCGTAAAATATAAAAAAGTAATTCGCAATAAAAATAAAATTGTGGGTTAGGAACACTTTTATAAATTATTTAAAAATTCTTGACCTAAAATTATTTTCTGAATCTACCAATCCATGTGTCAGTATAGTTTCTTGAGTCATGTAGGATAAGAGACGGTGCAATATTGACTATAATACTTACATACTTACACTCTAATGCTTACAAGGCAATCTATTACGGAAACGTCAGCTTAAACATCAATATTTTCACCGTTACACTTCTTATAGAATAAGGTTTATATAAGATGAGTCATTACGAATGTGTCACTGAAATATTGGAGATTACTTGGCAGAAATTGTAACGATGACAAGGATGACAGCAGGAATCATGGCGATATATAAAATAAAATCCTTTAAAAGCAGTTATTTCAACGAAATTCTGCTTTAAGAGAAAAGGATAGAAACATCACTGAATATATTGAAGGAATATTCAAAATAAATAACATACAATATTCTAATTAATAAGCAAGATAGATATTAAGTAAGGTAAATAATAGTTATTTATGGTACTAGTGTATTATGTTGACTATTTCACTCATCTTCGAATTTTCACAAAATCTGACCAATCACAACCCAAAGACAGCTGGTATTATCGCGATAATACCAGTTGTCTTTCAATCCTGATTGGTCTATCAGCGTGGTATTTTCACGGCGTAACCATGGATACGAATTGCAAAACAAAATTTGACATTTTGAAAAAAAATAATTACAGCTACAGACGTCAAAATGAGACCTTTTACTTTGTTTGTGAAATAATCTAATAAAATTCCACGTGATTAAATTCATCTCATAAGTCTGTCTCTTATTTCATAACTCAACTGACTAGCTTGAAGAAAACACCACTCGTCCTGCGGACATTTTGGTCAAAGCAGGTTGTTTGTTTGGTTGCCACGGGCATGATACATTGTTAGCAAATATTTAAATAATTTTGACACTTGTCAGTTTTCCTTTCAGAAAAGGGAAGCTTTTTTGAAGAAAAAAAGTATAGAAAATGGAGGAAACCGATGAAAATTACTGTTCGAAATCGAACATTTTTACCTACGCCCATGGCAACAAGGGAAATAAAATAACCAAACCTCACGCATAGCAACAGTACAGCACACATCGTGAATCAAGGCCATCGCGCAGATAATCAACGCGGAAGTAACTCACCGACGAGATAAACATCAATGTTAGAAGCCGCCTTTATCGGCTGCCGCCTTTACATGCTCCGCGACACATTGGCGAGACTGCAAGTTGCATACAAAAAAAGCACAACAATAACGCCGAAAATACATACCCGTGATTGGCCGCGGAAGGATCTCGTCTGTCGACACGAGCACAGTAGATACAGTAGTTCCACTTAGCGTCGGCACCTTTGATGTTGGTGTCCAGCAGTTTCATTTTTTATATTCGCACTGGTATTGACACTATTGACAGTAATGACATTTCTCCCCGCCACGATCCCTAACAATGCTCGTATATACACTGCTCGATATATCAATTATTGATATAAACTGCTCGCTAAAATTCAGTCTATGCAAATAAGGTTGGAAACATGGAAAAGTAGTAAAAATTAATTATGCAGTTTTCGATGAGGTAAAATTCATTTAATCGAGATAAAAAAAATGTTTGGTGATTCTTACGTATTTTTGTCTCCTGAACACGAGTCTCAAATAAATCAAATCAAACCAGTAGAACTTCTATCTCCGTAGAAACAGGTCGCATCATTAGACTGTTTCTTACGTAATAAATTCATCAATTTTAACTTATATGAATTGCATACTATTACATACGCACTCGTATTCACAGTCAGTTATTTTTTGAGCAATTACAAACACAGTTTTGAATTTTGTTATATTCTATGTTTGTTGTAAAGTGTTTTGTTTTACGTTATCGTTAATATATAAAATCCAAGTACTCAGAGTATAATTTCGCTATAACCTATATATATACAGCCCACATCAATTTCTCAGCCAACTTAAATCTACAATAAGTTGGGACAGGCACATCTAAAGGGTGTGGCCTAATAAGTTTGGGTCTCCAAATTTGACATTATTTGGAACTTCCCAAAACAATTACGTTCTTGAGGATATCCTTACCGAAGCGGAAGAAGCAGCGATGCAGATTTTGCCAGAAAAGTCCCGAGATGCTTACGACAAGGAGTTCAAAATGTTTGGGTCTTGGATGAATTCACGGAAGATAAAAGGTATCGATGAAAATGTTATATTGACTTATTTTTTACATTTGCAAAAAAAATTAGCCACATAGTCGCTATGGACCAAATACTCGATGGCAAACTAACGAGCTTTTTGAAAAGCAAATCACAGGGATACAAACCAAAGAAGTCCAAGACATTAGAACGACCTGAAATAGAGAAATTTTTGAACGAAGCTCCCGACAACGAGTACCTGTTGATGAAAGTGGTGATGAATAGATGCGATGAATTGGTCAATTTGAAAATAGAAAACATTCAAGAAATCGAGAAGTCTCATCATACTTGAAGAAGCCAGTGTGTGGGAATAAATACGTTGTCGAAGATACCTTAAAGAATTGCAATGTTTTTGAAATTGGAGTAACCAGCGTTCTACATCGGTCACTGCCTAAGAAGGTCTTCGGCGACTCTTTTGGCCAATGCGGGAGCTAACATGACTACTTTGAAGCATCACGGAGTATGGAAGTCCTCGACCGTAGCAGAAGGATACCTAGAAGAATCGGTACACAACAAAATACAAATTGCAGAAAAATTACAAGGTTCTAATGCGTCGGCGTCTTCCAGCACTATCAGCAGCTGTACTGATATGGGAGCGAACGAATTTTACAATGACAAATTCGAATAAACCGTTAGCGTTTTCCTTTAATTTCAATATCAATATGAATTCTGGTTGTAATAGTAATAAATAAATATGAACGTGAGTTATAATCCATAACTCACTAGTGAATTATGAATTATAACACACTAGTGTGTTATTTGATAGTTTACTTGCCTAAAATGACATTAATAATGACAGTCATAACTGTCATGTGTTGGATAAAAATATATTCCTATTTCTTTTGCATCGATTCGAATGTTTATTGTTTGACAATGGGACTTCGCCAAATCGTTTCCACTGTACACAGATAAATTGAATTGTAGAACTAAATCAATCATGTAACGAAACAGAAATTCAATTGAAGGAGTATACAAACAAATTAAATACCACTCTAGTTCACTTTTCAAAGTAATTAAATTGCTCAACTTCCTCGAAGAAAAGATTATTCTCAACGTGTGTCTTTACACTGGAAATTACTTCAGTCAGTGGTGTACGACAACATCCCGCCAAATCTAAGACTAACATCAGTTTTTTTAAATTTTTCCAACAAAAAACGTTTCATTGTATCGCGAAATAAATTGTTGGTCCTTATAACTTCGGAAGCTGTTTCGTTCAAGTTGACAAGAAAAACAAGACGTCTGTCGATTCCTGTATTCCTCATGATCTACCCATTACCTTTCTAAAAGGAAATATATCCTTTTCATCGTCGCGCGACTTGGGGCTCATTCCTTTGAACGAACAAATTCATAGTCCCTAGAGAAACACCTCTTCAAAGATACTACCTCATGCTAAATTTAACCAGATGATGATGACAGCGTTCTGTTCAGTGCGATACGATTGGAATAAAATTTGAAGTTGAATTATTTATTTGTGGAATCTTCCTCAGAATTAAACGCGACAACTTTTTTCAAATATATTTTGTGTATGCCATAATTTAGTCAATTCTCACAGACGAAATTCTTTTTTGATTCATCAACTGTGTCTTTGTTTATTTGAGAAGAATCTACACAGTTTAGTACATATAAAAAAACATTTTTAAAGCCACATTTCGTCATCTTATAAAGACTATTTCACTCATCTTTGAATTTTCACAAAATCTGACCTAACATAAACCAAAGACAGCTGGTATTATCGCGATAACCATGGATACGAATTGCAAAACAAAATTTGACATTTTGAAAAAAATAATTACAGCTACAGACGTCAAAATGAGACCTTTTACTTTGTATAATTACAGCTACAGACGTCAAAATGAGACCTTTTACTTTGTTTGTGAAATAGAAACTCCTGCGGACTCGTGGTGTTTTTAAGCAACTCAGTTTCGTCATGAAATGAATCGACAGACTTATCGCGAAAATTCAATCACTTGTGGTATTACTATTGATAATACCTCAGCGGACATTTCCGAAGCTGTGGTATTTGTTTTAACTCTAACTTTGTGAATTAAAGAGTTATCTAGGTTATTCAGATAAGCCTTTGTCAGTCAATTAGTAGAAGAGGAATATGCGAGTTCTTTACATAATATATTGTTACTTACAGTTCGATCTGTTCGTTACTTTTATTTGTGGATCGTGAAACAAATCGAGAGAAATACTCAACTTATATTTAATTTTATTTTAGCTTTGATTTGTTTAATTTAAGTTTAATTTCTAGTAAGCACAAATTAATTATCAATTTTATTTCCTTTTTTTTTTTATTATTATTAAAAATTCTATTAATTGGTTATTTGTTTGTTTATATCCCTTCGTGATCTTTAGTAGAATGTTGTTGAGCGCCACCTACCTATTGGTAGGAAAATCTTGAAACCTTAACCTCCAGCCGTGTTTCAATAAATTAACTGTGAAAACTTTTAAATCGATAATAACGTAATAAATCGTTAAATATAGAAATCTTTATTAACAATCAAAATAAAATAACTAGAAAAATGTGGTTGTACGTAAAGGTTATTGCGAAAGTTTGTTTGAACGGAAAAAGGTAAGTGTATGTTTTTTTTTAATTGTTTACGAAGTTGATAATAATACTACTTTTATTATAATTATACTCTTACCTTGTTCTAAGCTACATTTATTTGTCTGTTGAAGTGAAATCTAACCTTACTTAAATTAAATTATTATTGGCCTTGTTTAATTTTATAGACGTCTTTATGCTCTTTTAAATATCGATATTTAATATTAAATGATTGGTACCTTTATCTCTTTATTAACGAATCATGAATTTTTTTAGCTACTTCTGTTATTTTCTTTCCAATCTTCAATAATGACGGATATGATATTCTTCAAAATCAATCAGGATAACACAGGATAAATTACCGGATACTGTGGGATGGGAATGACTAACAGGATTTGGATTCTCCTTCAGGAGCAAAGGCAGGAATCAATGATTGGAGTCCTTTTCTTATTAACTTCCTTTTCTTTTTGTGTTATTTTCAATCTAACCTCACTTAAACTTGACAGGTAAAATTTTTTTTTACTTTGTGTTAATCGCACCAGTTTTTACTTGAGGATTCTTTTGTTTTTATGAAGAGGTCTGATGTGGACAGGTCAAGAGTCTTTTTGCAAAAGCTGAGTTTGACAGCGAAATTTGGTTTTTATAAACGAGCATTTCACAGCCAACTCGATTTAAATTTGACAGAATTTTTACATTTATTATTAAATTAAAAATTATTGATTTTTATACACTTCTTAACCATTAAAACATGATTCTCTAGATAAACAGAATGATTTTGATATAAATTATTTGCTATTTCTACTTATATTAATGTTACATGACAACTTTTTATTTCATCATTATCGATTTCTTATAATTGTGTAAAACCTTATTATTACTGCCTTTTCTACTGTAATATTATAATTTTAAAAGCCCCGACACTTAATTTTTTCTATTTATTGAATTCCCCTTGAATTTAAATTGACCATATTGATAAATTGAGACATTGCATTTTTAGGTTAGATCTAAAATTTATTTCTCTTGTAACAATTAAAATAACAATGTTCTCATTGTTGTAGTGATTGCAGACTTATCTGAGATTGTTCTACTTTAACTTTTTCTCTTTAGATCTTTGCTAAGTTAATTATAAATATGCTAAAATTATTGATAAACATCGCTTATGGGATTTCCCTGTTAAATTTTGATATCTAAAATTTTATATTTTATTATGTAATTTCCACCCTAAAATTTGTTTCAAACTTTGTTTTCTACTTTACATTCTGATTAAGATTATTTGAGTTAAATTAAATAGTTATTCATTGATTTTGATTAATTTATTTGTGCTTTTATATTTAATATAAGTTTTGTATTCTCTTCTCCACATTAGTCAACCGTTACAATATTTTACATGTTCTAAGTTTGAAGTAACAGGTTTCTAGTAATAAAATTATCCCCGATTAAATAGGTATACATTGTTGATATACCCCTCATGTAACCACCCTGTATAACAAACACTTCAAGTTCGAATTCCTTTGGATAGGTTTGAAAACCACAGGAACGTTTCGTGTTCGTGCAACGTTTGTCTTAATGGAGAGATGGCTGGATCGATGTGATCCTGAGTACGTCGTGTCTAATACATTGCAGTAATCAAATAACTTAATGCCTACCGCTGAAACGGTTTTGTGTATAATGACTAAATTAGTCGAGCTACATTTATTGCCAATTATTTGGGTGATGCTACAATTATTTTCAATTATCGCGGCAAACTACGGTGTTCCACATTTCCAAGAATGAGTATGTGAAAATAACAAAAGCTAGACACGCCAGAAATTTCGGTCAGAATGAAAAAGACGGGAGACAAACGCGATCCAGACAAAAACTGGACAATCAGGAGATTGCACGTAGCGCCTGAAATATTTGGAAGCACGACGGGTTGGAAACCGATAAATTAAATGTAAGAGGACTTGAATTAGATGAAAAGGTCGCGAAGTTGCCATTCTGTTAAAACAGATATCTCATCGAGTATGTAGAAAGATTAAATAAACAGTGCAAGTCGCGTACAGAAGAATCTAAGCCTTCTTCTTTCAAGAGGAAATTTTGCAATGCATAACAAACATTTGTGGAAAACAAGATCCAAATCCAGAATGGGAATACATTAGAAAAATGAGGACGCCGACTGACCAGAACAAATTAAGACTTGACTGGGTAAAAAGGAGCCAGACTTGTAAAAAGAGGGTCAGGGAGAAAATATCACCTAAGGTGTACTACAACAGCTGAGCTGCTCCGTCTGAGCAAAGATCAGGTGAGAGGGATAACATGGTCTACAAGACATGTCATAAAGACAGGAATGAACAAAAGACAAACAAACAAATAACAAATTTTTGTGTTTCTGAGTCTATTTCATTCATTAAAACTTTAAGGTAAATGTATTATATTTTACTTAGGACTTTTATTTGGATTTTTTGTAACCAGAAAACTTTGTTTGATTGTTCGTTTGGATCTTGCAGAACAGGCGGTAGGGGTTGACAAGTATCACCGTTAAACTTTACAGAATTATCTAAATTAATAGAAAATAAGGAAAAATGAAAAGGGCAGTACAAGTACTTTCTAGATTTTAAAATTGTATAACAACCTTGACAGCAATATTGATTGATGTTTATTGTTTTAAGTTTCAGACTAAATTAATTATATACAATTATTTAAAAAAAATTAATTGATTACAGAACATTATCAACTTTTTTCAAGAAAATTAAATATTATATGGAACGAATAAGATGCTCCAGAAAAATAACAGTTATACTTCTTGTGGAACTACAGTTTTTTGCTTTTATTCTAAAAGACTTCCAGTCTCCAGAACACTTTATGACATTTCCGCATTTTCCAGGTCGACTAACAAAGTTCAGTAGAAAAACTAATTAATTAGTCAGTAGGTCATCTTTGCGATTATAAAAATAAACCTGGAACCTTCACGTTTTAACTCGGAAAGTTAGGTAAAGATAAGGAACAAACAAAAAGTTCTGAGTATGCCGATGAAGTTATAGGAAACTTTTGTTTGGTCCAATCAAGATCTGCTTAGAATCTCAGTGGAATGTATAAAACAACGTTTTTTTGACACGGTTATTAAAATTCCAATCTAACAGAAAATCAGAATCTCTCTTATTTAAATAAAGTACGCGTCATACAATATGTTTTTATAAAGTAAAATGATTTCACAGATATTTTTTTAAAATAAATTAATAATAACAAAGTGTAAATCAAGTTGGCTAAGCTGAATAAATAAAAAATCCCTGTCATAAAATAATGTCTGGGAGATAAAAAGTGTTTTTATGAATTTGTTAAAAAAATTTGGGATACATACGTATTCTAGTATTGTTTGAAGAGATTTTTAAAAAGTGTCTGACCTCATTTATAATCTAGCAAAAATATTAAATTAATTTTTTTCCCGTAAAAAAAATGTTGCCGAAAACAACATTTACAAGGTGACTTTTTGTATATTCACTGGAAGAATTGATTCTTATTTCAACGCATTTCCTGTAGCAAATTTTTTTCTGGGATAAAATAGAATTTTGGAGGCGCATTCTGAAAAAGACGTGACATGTTCAACCACATTTAATACCTGAAATTCTTAGGTTTATGGTTTAGACATGTGAAGATTTCCATAAATATTTCATGACATATTTTTTATAATGTAGAGCTCATGAGCGAATTCTGCATTCCGCTTTCCTGTTTCTCGGAAATCGCAAGGGACCAAGGAGCACATTGTTTTTAAATTTCTTTTTCTACTAGCATGAAAGAATCCTTAAAACGTAAACCGAGAAATATTTTAGATATACGGTTGGAGAAATAGCCTAGTCAAATGGTGTTCAAAAGTGCCTGTTTCGAAACATGAGAGCGGTAGAAAAATTTTCAACGGAATTATATGTTTTTTGGGCTGCTGAAACGAATCGGAAGTTTCCTGCCTCGTAGCAGGACCGGAACAAGCCCAAAAACGCAAAAAACCTCGAAATTTTCGGAGTTTTTCCGGTATTCCGATCATTTCTTGCAAACGACACATAGTACGGAAAATATCACGATATCCAAAGTCGAATGACGTCATTAACATCCCAACCTCAAAATTTATAAGGTCGCCATCGTCATTCCAAAAAAACCAATTTTTACCAAATTTTTTGAAAACTGCAATATACTCACAGAGTGTGATTAAAAAACAGCTACTCTATGTGAAAAACTGGTAAAATAAAAGTTGTAAAGCATCAAATTTTGAGTTCTTTCCTTTAAATTTGGATCAATATATAAGCATATACTGATCGTTTCTCCATTATCCCTCTATTTATTTGACCAATATGAAGGGGTCCAATAATAACAAGTCTGCGCCTGTCAATATGAACCCCCCCCCCCGCTCTCAAACTCCTCTTCCCATCCCTTAATTGAAGTACCAACCTCCCTCCCTCTCTCAAACCTCCTTCGCGATAAGTCGAAAAAAGCCGAATAAGTCGAAAAAAGCCGAAAAACGTCGAATAAGTCGAAAAAAGCCGAATAAGTCGAAAAAAGCCGAATAAGCCGAAAAAAGCCGAATAAGTCGAAAAAAGTCGAAAAAAGCCGAATAAGTCGAAAAAATAAAAAAAAAAGAAAAATAAAATTTAAAAAAATCCGAATAAGTCGAAAAAAACCAAAAAAGCCGAAAAACGTCGAATAAGTCGAAAAAAGCCGAAAAAAGTCAAAAAAGCAGAAAAAAATTAAAAAAAAAAATAAAAAAAAAACCGAAAAACATCGAATAAGTCGAAAAAAGCCGAAATAAGCCGAAAATAGCCGAATAAGTCGAAAAAAGTCGAATAAGTCGAAAAAAGCCGAAAAACGTCGAATAAGTCGAAAAAAGCCGAAAATAGCCGAATAAGTCGAAAAAAGCCGAATAAGTCGAAAAAACCCGAAAATAGCCGAATAAGTCGAAAAAAGCCGAAATAAGCCGAAAATTGCCGAATAAGTCGAAAAAAGCCGAATAAAGCGGAATAAGTCGAAAAAAGTCGAAAAAAGCCGAAAAACGTCGAATAAGTCGAAAAAAGCCGAAAAAGCCGAAAATAGCCGAATAAGTCGAAAAAAGCCGAATAAGTCGAAAAAAGCCGAAAAAAGCCGAATAAGTCGAAAAAAGAAAAAAAAAAAAAATAAAAAAAAAGAAAAATAAAATTTAAAAAAATCCGAATAAGTCGAAAAAAGCCGAAAAACGTCGAATAAGTCGAAAAAGGCCGAAAAAAGTCAAAAAAGCAGAAAAAAATAAAAAAAAAATTAAAAAAAAAAATAAAAAAAAAAACCGAAAAACATCGAATAAGTCGAAAAAAGCCGAAAAAAGCCGACAAAGCCGAAAATAGCCGCATAAGTCGAAAAAAGCCGAAAAAAGTCGAAAAAAGTCGAAAAAAGTCGACAAAAACCGAAAATAGCCAAATAAGTCGAAAAATGCCGAAAATAGCCGAATAAGTCGAAAAAAGCCGAAAATAACCGAATAAGTCGAAGAAAGCCGAAAAAAGCCGAAAAAACCGAATAAGTTGAAAAAAGCCGAATAAGTTGAAAAAAGCCGAATAAGTCAAAAAAAGCCGAACAAAGCCGAAAACAGCCGAAAATAGCCGAATAAGTCGAAAAAGCCGATAAAAACTGAAAAAAGGCGAATAAGTCGAAAAGAGCCGAAAATAGCCGAAAAACGTCGAAAAAAGCCGAAAAAAAAATAAAAAAAAAGAAAAAAATTAAAAGTTAATTAATAATAAGTTAATTCCCCTCCTTTTTTGTAAGCCTGACTTATTATGTAGATGTAATAAGAAGTAATTAGTACCCATTTACAAAAAAATATTATTTATTACATTTAGATTTACAAGATAAAAGAAGTAATTTTTCAATATATATTGGAGGAAAAAGTACATTTTATTTTACTCTCCTTCGTTTGGCTGGGACTATGGAAGGTCCGAGCGGACACCATAGATTTGTGGGAATCACATCCAAAAAGAAATGGTTGGACTTGTTTTCAAAATTACTTTATGAACTAATAATACTTAATAACAATCAGAAAATGTTAAAAAAAAGAGAATAAAAGGCGTGAAACAAAAAAAAAAGTATGTTTTTGAATCGAAACAAATCTAAAACATAAAATTTGGAACGGTAAAAGACTTTGAGAAAGTTAGAATTATTGCATAGTATAATATTTATAATAGTAATTTCATTTAAATATTTTAGCAAAATTATTCTCCTTCATTGGCTCTATCTCAAACCAAATCTCTTTTTTATTCACTTAATCTAGCTTTGCGATATTCTGAATATAGAACTTTATTAAAATTTGATAAATTGCTTCCGTCTCGAATTCAAGAATTTCATTTGGAATTCCAATAAAAACTGCGAGCTGACATAGAAAATGCAACTCTTCTGTTCCATTCAAATTCATAGATCAATCTTGTATCATCCTCGATAAATCCGCACAATAACTCAACACTTCAAAATAAAAAAAAATGTTTCGCAAGGGCAATCATTGGAAGTGTGTGGAATAAATCTTGATTTGCCATGTTTTTCGCATGGGCAGTTGCACGTTGTGTGCTCGAGAGTTGGCAAGGAAAGATATTGCAATAAATTATGGTGTAAATTATTTTATTTCATAGACTGAGCAGTTTGCAGCAACCGCAGCCATTTTTGAGTATCGGGTTGCCTTAATTAAATAATAAGAATTGTTCGAAATCGAACATTTTTAACTACGCCCATGGCAGCAAGAGAAATAAAATAACCGATCCTCGCGCATAGCAACAGTGTAAGCACACATAGTAAATCAAGGCCAGAGCACAGCTAAGAACCCGGAAGTAATTAATAGTCCATATAAACATCAATAGTTAAAAACCGCCTTATCGGCTACCTCTTTATCGGCTGCCGCCTTTAGATGCTCCGCGGCCAGGGGCAAGATTGGCAGTTGCATAAAAAAAAGGATATCAATAGCGCCGAAAACACGTACCCGTGATTGGCCAAGGAAGAATATCGGCGGACCACACGCGACTAGAATAAATTAAATCAAATCAGTAGAACTTCTATCTCCGGGGAAACAGGTCGCACTCAGACTGTTTCTTACGTAATAAATCCCTCAATCTCAACTTATATAAATTACATACTACTACATACGCACTTGCGTTTCACAGTTCATAAATTTTTGAGCAATTGCAAACATAGTTTTGAGTTTGTTATATTCTTTGTTTTTTTTTTGTAAAGTGTTTTTGTTTACGTTATCGTTAATACACAAAATCCAAGTACTCAGAGTATAATTTCACTACAACCTAAATACGTATACAGTCCACATCAAAACTCTCTGCCAACTTAATCTACAATAAGTTGGGACAGGCACATCTACAGGGTATGGCCTAATAAGTTTGGGTCTCCAAATTTGACATTATTTGGAACTTCCCAAAACAAGAATGATTATTATTAAAACGTTACCCCAAATTGCGTTCCTGATACTCCTGAACGGCTATAATTAAGAGTCACAGAGTGGGAAACGCGGTTACAGATATTTGTTTTCATTCACTGCTTGGTCTCTTGAATTGTAATTAAGTCTTTAATTGCACCGACCTTAATTTGTGTGTTTTACCAAGCCGCTCTGTAACGCGTGACATAAACTCGCGTGCTTGAAAAATTCGATATGAAAAACGTATATCAAATCTTTGTTTTGCTTCGTGGGAATTTTTTTTGTAGCCCTAAATGGTAATGTTTTGAATTATGTCTGTTTAATTTTCAGATAATTAAACATTCGTTTATTCGTACAACCGGCAACGCCGCACCAAATACGTTGGCGAGCGGCATCAAACCAGGAAGCGGGTTCATCAAAGAGAATTTTTTGCTCTATTTTAAGGATGGGATTAAGCCGTAAATTTAACCGTCGAGTCTAGACAATAGAAAAAATCTTACACTTGTTTACGCGGCTCACGTTAAAGAATCTTTCGAGAAGGTGTTGCGCAATCCGAGAAAAAGAAAGAGCTTGAAGCGACGGAGGTTCGTCGAATTTAAACTCAGTGGGTTGCTAGCTGCGAACCAGGCTAGGACCCTCCAGTGTCTAATTATCACTCATGCAGAACACACGCAAATTAATATTTTCTGAATGATGTGGTCATTTCTTTAAATTAACTATAATACTTTGTTCACGATTACTAGTTTAATGTAATCTTTGTTACGTTGTTGTTTTTGTTCATTTATTTATTTAACAAGTCTAATAAATGGTTAAATAAAAGTGTCCATGGTTTTTATTGGATGAAGTTGAGAAGGAAACCCTACTACAGCACATTTCTTCAATCTAAAAGTACAGTCCACGAAATTCGAAATACGATGCAGTTTAAAAAGGCGGTAACACATTGTTGGCCGTCCTGGGAAACTGGCACAACATAGGGCTTATTCCAGAGCCCTCAACAATGTCGATTACACGTTTTTTATTATTATAGTTCTGTTTTTTACGCTGGTTCATCTTTATACATTCATATTTAATTACCACTAACAATAATTGCCAAAATGTCTTACCTTAATGGATCTTTTATATGGCGGATGTATCTCGAACACTCCCGTTTGTGAAAAGTTGCCTCTATCCAACTCCTTGCTGGAGCCTGCAACAAAATAGATTCATTAAAAATCGTAAAATAAAAATCTTAAAAAAATCGCTTGACAAGGGCCAAACTTATTTTAAATATCCGCATTCTTGAAAAATTCTTAGCAAAATGTGGGTGGGCGAAAAAATTTAGGGTAAATTATAAGTAAATTGTGGCTGAAATATGAATCCTTATATAGAAATTGATTTTTGGTCTGATGAATATTCTCACGTAAATAGAGATAATTATTATCAATTTAGTTGAAGTTTAATCTGTTTTGTGCATTTATATAAAATAAAATTATAGGATTAAAATGTTTTAGAATGTTTTTATGTTTCGGACCACTTGGAGATATAGACTTGTTTAATTTATTTATTATAAAATTGTAATTATTATTATTTGCTTATGTAAGTTATTAAATTAAATCAATATTTATTTAGGGTTCTTACTGATCTAATTATTATCATTTTGCATTTTAATTTAATATATTGAACTCATTTAATCCTAGTTCTCGGTAGGCTGCTAGACAAAGTTGTGAAACTGTTTTCGTAATATCAACTAACTATGCCCTGCCAAATGACATTCTGTTCCTGCTCCTAAGAAGTCAAACTATGCAAGGGACGAAAGAAAGAAAATATAATGAAGACGCCGTTAAGCCTCATAACCTTAGAGCGGTATAGCTGATAAGACGATACACCCATAGACACTCAAATAACCTCATTTCCGTGAAGATAAAATTAATCTATATGTTCCTTTAAGAAATAAGTAACAACTAGATGACGAAGTGAAATTGCTTAATCATAATATCCAACAAGCAGCTTGGGAAACTATACCTGCTATTAATATAAGGACGGTAGGAAACAACTATCCTAGAGAAATAAGGGAACTAATCTGTAAAAAAAGAAAGCTTAGAAGAAAATGGCAACAAACTAGAGCCCCACAAGATAAAACTATACTCAAAGACTCAAAAGAGAAATACAACAAATTAAAGAAGAATCGATTAGTATTTACATAAGAGAATTGACAGACGACAGTAGTACTGATTATTCATTCACTCTGGAAAGCTACTAAGAGATTGAAAAGACCCATAATGCGAATACCACCTGTCAGATTGGAAGATGGTAAATGGGCTAGAAATAATGAGCAAAAAGCAACAAGATTTGCAAATCATCTAGAAAAAATATTTCAACCTCATGAAGAATGAAGAATCCACTCTGGCAGAACATCCACAGATTGATCAAGAAATAGAATTTACCTCTCCCAAAGAAGTAATTACCGAAATAAAAGAAAATATCAATACGAAAAAAGCCCCAGGTTTTGACTTAATTACTGGAGAAATTTTAAAACAATTACCCAAAAAAGCAAAACTAACCTAATAAATGCTGCCTTCAGACTCAAGTATGTACCCAGCCTTTGGAAAATTGCGGAAGTCATAATGATACCCAAGCCAGGGAAACCACCACATGAGGCATCGTCATACAGACTGATCTCATTAGATACTGCCTGTTATGTCGAAACTATTTGAGAAACTCCTACTCAAACGACTAAAACCACTTATCGAAGAAAGAGAAATTATCCCTGATCATCAATTTGGATTTAGAAATAAGCATTCGACGATCGACCAAGTTCATAGAATATAAAAAAATAGAAATTATAGAGAAATCATTAGAAGAGAAAAACATTTATGTTACTATCTTTCTTGATGTAGCACAAGCCTTTGATAAGGTTTGGCATGAAGACTTAATACATAAGCTCAAGCTTTTCCTTCCAAAATAATATACAGATATTCTCCATTCATATATATCGAAAAGATACTTTAGAATTAGGCATGAAGAAGCCAATCTTAAAGAAATTAAGGCTGGAGTATCACAAGGAAGTGTCCTAGGACCTGTCCTATACTTACTGTACACATGTGATATTCCAGAGTTAGAAAACAATACCATAGCCACCTTCGCCGACGACACTGCCATTCTAGCAGTAGGAACGAGCAATGAAGAAGCGACCCACAAGCTGCAAACAGCCGTCCACCTTATCTATGACTGGACGAAGAGATGGAAAATTAAACTTAATGAAACTAAATCACTCCACATTAACTTTACAAACAAAATGATATTTTATTCCAGTCAGAATATTCAAACACAGCAAAATACTTTCAAACCCAAGCTCTGAGGAACATAGTAGATGCCCCTTGGTACATTCGCAATAGTGACCTCCAAGAGGATCTGGAAATAGACAGACTATCAAGAAATTAGCCAAGAGTCATGAAGAAAGACTTCATCATCATGTCAATGTCGAGGCTATCCAGCTCCTTGACAATACTGGCTTAAAAAGAAGACTTAAGAGGATCAAGCCCTTTGAGTCAGTTTAGTGTTTTTAGTGCAAAAGCGGAGCTTGTGTGTGCACGTTAAAGTATAGTGCAATTCATTCTACAGAACCTAAGGAACGCTGATGAGTTTTCTCTATTAGATTAAGTTAGAATTAAATTGCTCATTGGTCACTGTTGACCAGATTGTAATATACTAAAAAAGCTGTACTGATTTAACCAATCAATCAAGCCACATCAAATATGGTAAAAGTTTTTAAATATAATTGCATCCATAAAACTTTTAATCAAAATTTGTTGTCATCACACCCTGTATGTCCAACATTTCTGCTGAAATAATTGTTATGTCTTTTATTCTTAAAAAATTATATTACATCAAGTGATATCGAAAAAATAATAATAATAATAATGATAAAGTAAATTTACATTTTCAATACAGCTGTAGGTTCCTTTTCCCTGCAAAAACATCGATCTGTACTACATTCCTTTTTTTAAGTCGAGCAATAAGTTAGGATTAGTTTCAAATATCCCCATCTACCTCTATATATGCCATTCAAATACTCTCGACTACTCCCGTCTTTGTGAAATATGATTGGCAATTTAAATTCTCACAACCAAAGTTATAATGTCAATTTATTTATCTTTACAAATTGTTTTATTTCAAGCCTCTTTTGCGTGATGAATGACAGTTAGTTCTGGTAAAATTTAGGACCAGATTACTGAAGTATTTTCAGAAAAATTTCTATAAGAATTCTACAATTTTTTTTGATATGTTTCGCAGCAAGGTTTCCTGAGCTTGTATGATACCAGTGGCGGATCTAGGGAGTTTTTCAGGGGGGGGGGCATCTGTTAATGGAAATTTGTAACCAAAGTGATTAAGTGATAAAAATTTGTGATGGGAGTCTTTGTATAACGTGTGTTTTCTTCTTGTTGAAAACCAATCAAAAGGTTTACTTGGATATCCAGACTCTAGCCGTTGAACCAATATCAACTATTCAGCCAGTGTTGAGGCTAACTTCATATATTAAAATTATTTCTAAAAACATAGTGAACCACCACTCTGTGCACAGTTTAGAAAAATGGAATTTCTCTATTAAACGGGATAATATCAAAAATCTATGACTGTAAAAAACAATTTCAGGTTGCTTCGTTTGGAGTGTAAAACAATAAATGTCTCATAAATAACTAAATGGCGACAACAAACTACGGGACTAATTGATGAGGATGAAAGTCATTTAAACCCTTTACAAACCCGCATACCCGTTTTTTAGGTTCATTTTGATTGCGTCTGGAATATTTGAAGCATCTGGTGCGAGCACAAGTTACCTCATTATGTAATAATGGAATGTCGTTTTGTATCATTATCCTACGGACGGCTAACAGAAGATTAAAGTTCTGCAGCCCGGGCACCAATTTACAGAGGCGGAATTGCAATAGGTATCGGGTGGTGCAATAAGAGTGACTGTCGGACATATTTCGGTAACCATTTATAGTGCAGCTTTGGGAAGAAAGTTCGATGACTAAAGTGACCACGGCAAAAATCTGGAAAGGATTTAGAGAACCGTAACATGATCGCCAGATGGCGTAAGTGACCACCTAAAGGTAAAATACTTATTTTATCCAAAATTTGTCAAGCCAGGCCAAGTTAAGGTTTTCTAAAATTTCTTTGAAATTGCAAAAATGAAAAAAAAAATTATTTCTCGAGAGGCAGTAGAGATAGGGTCTAAATTTTTTGTGAATAAAAGGGTAATAACGAGTACTTTTAAGTGCCAGAGGGTGGGGGTGGTGGGACAAGTAGGGGCGGGAGATATGGGGGGAAACAAATATTATTGAAACGCTTGTAACTTCTGTATCGCAACCAGCCAGGGCTCAAATTGTTCACTTTTTATGCAGTAATAGTATATTCTTCAACGAGTGTAGAATGATGGCTATTATTCACGCGGATGAAGTTTTGGAATCATCCAAGTGAATAATAGCCATTCTACACAAGTAAAAGACTATACTTTCTCCACGACTATGTATAAAAAAATCTTTCATTGGGAATCGAACCTCGATCGCCCGCGAAAGAGTCAAGTATCTCTACCAGCTTTCGACCACATTTATTTATGAAAATTTTAAGAACTCAATTTTTAGTAGAAGCCTTTACATTTTTAAATGAAATTATAACATTATTAGGAATAATAATAGAAATAACATAAATATAGGTACTTAATTTAGACTCATTCTTTTGCAAAATTTCTCCATACCATAAATGTTTCATAAATCTTATTATAGTCTTGCTTTGATCTCTCCGGTAGCAAATTCATTGTGGATAATTGAGCAATTTGTTTAATTTCGGGAGGCGTACATATTAACTCTTCACTATCGCTACTGTTGTCCATTTTGTTCTCTATATATACGTAAAATTATGTTTATATGATTATTTTGACTTTTCAAACGACGCGCTGTCAGAAGCGATTTCCGTAGTTAGGTATTTGACGTTTTAAAAGAGACGATTTGATTTATTCATTTTAGCGTGATTTCTGATAATCATAGAATGTGATTGGTTAACGAAAGTGAATTTTTTTTTCATTCTTCACTGGCGTGAAGAATTTATGCCATTATTCAGCTATACTGTATTTGAAAATCAAGAGAGAGTAAATTCCCAGAATAAAAAGTAATTCGGTATGCAAAACTATAGTACAGTACGTGCGGTAAAACTTCAATATTTGTAATGCATTCTAAATTGTTTTTGTTAATTTCAATACAAAATTTATTAAATTTCTTGGACTATCACATTATTTTATGATCTTTCATTGTTACTACAGTAGGCCTAAGAGGATTAACGTGCGTCATAGGCGTAACCAGAATAGAAAGGGATAATTGTTATTTAACGACCTCCGAATGGCAACAGCTTCTAATGACAGATATTTTGACTTAAATAGTTTCTAGAAATGCAGTTATTTGATTTTCGATAAACGTGACAAATAGTAGTGACTAAAAATGGAAGCAGTTTGTGAGTATACGCCAGTGAAAAAATTAAAACTAGACCATTTATCGCTCAATGAAAAGAGTGCTGTAGTGAATGTGTACCACTATTTTAAACATCAAAATCCCTCAAACACTATTGACAGTGTAGTTGAAACAACATCTAAGGCAATGGGATATGGAAAATCTACAATATATAGAGTTCTAAAGGAGGAAAAATCAGGTGGAGTAACCTCACCAAAGCCGAAACCAGGTAGACCAAAACTATTAAAAGTCAACGTGGACGAGTTTTTTAAAAATGCTATTCGTAAGCTTGTTCACTCATTTTTTGTAAACAAGCAAATACCAACTTTAGATAAAGTTTTGCAAGCCATTACGAATGATGTTGATTTACCCACAATAAGCCGGGATAAACTATGGAAAGTGTTACATGAGTTAAACTTTAAATTTGAAAAAATGGGCAGACACTCAATGCTAATTGATTCTGAAGAAATTGTATGTTGGAGAAGACAGTACCTCAGAAGAATACAACAAGTTAAAGCTCAAAATAAAAACATTTATTATTTAGATGAAACATGGGTTAATGAAGGACATTGTGTAGGAAGAGTTTGGAAAGACAAAAATATAAAATCATCCCATCAAGCTTTTCTAGAAGGATATACTACTGGTTTTAAGGAACCTATAGGAAAAGGTAAAAGATTAATTATTTGTCATATAGGCAGTACAAACGGTTTTTTTGAGAATGGTTTACTCTTATTTGAATAAAAAAAAACCGTTGATTATCACGAAGAAATGAATGGAGACGTGTTTGAGGAATATTTTGAACAGATGATTCAATTCATACCAAAAGGATCGGTTATTGTAATGGACAATGCAAGTTACCACTCCAGATTACTTGAACCTTTACCAACCACTAAATGGAAAAAGGGTGAAATTGCAAAATGGTTATCTTCTAAAAATTTAGCCTTTGACAATACAATGCTGAGGGCAGAATTGTTAACTATTGCTAAAAAACATAAGCAAAATTATAAAAAATATAATATTGAGGAGATAGCCAAAAAACGAGAAATTGAAATCCTTCGTTTACCACCCTACCATTGTGAGCTGAATCCGATAGAATTAATATGGGCTCAAGTTAAAGGTTATGTTGCCAGAAATAACACTACTTTTAAATTATCAGATGTTAAAAATCTCTTCAATAAGGCAATATCTGAAGTAACAAGTGAAAATTGGCAAAAATGTATTAGACACGTTACAGAAATAGAAAAAAAAATGTGGGAGCTAGATAACATAATTGATATTACTATAGAGCCCATTGTAATTTCTCTAGAATCAGATGGTGAATCTTCTGACACAGAGTGCGAGGAACCATAACTTTAAAATTATTAATTTATGTACTTTAATTTTATTTTTAGATTTTTATTTTTTAAGATTTAATATTGTCGTATTTTTTGCATGTTGCTCGTCAAATTTTATCCTTGCGGTTGGTTTTTTTTTCTCATATACCTACTTAATTGTTTTTTTAGCTCCTCATATTAATTTATAAATAATTGTAATTATCTGTACATATTATATACATATTTTGTAAATAAACATATGCCTAAAACAAAATGCCTAAAATAATATTGACTTTTTCTTCATTTTACCCAAATTAAATTACTACTTACGAATTATGTTTATCTATCTAAAATTGGTAATCTAGGTATAAATAACTAAAACAAATTAAATATTTCTATTTCCATATTAATTTAATTTTGAAAACGCACGTCTATGGTTTACTGCCTTTAACACTGATAACTGCAAAACATTTCTGGGAATTTACTCTCTCTTGATTTTCAAATACAGTATAAATATGTAACAATAATTTGTGCATTATTATATAGTCGTGGAGAAATAAAATTCTGTATTTTTCCTTAGGTATTAACAACATCGACAACAGCAGTCTGTAATTCTTATATTTTAAGGATTTTTGAGCAATTGTGAGATACATATACTGACAGACTCTCCAATAAAATAGACTGCCTATGAATGTGTTATTAGGTTACATCTAACTCTATGATTAGCACGGAGAAAAAAATATATTTTAATTTAAATAAATCAAAACTAGTCCGCCACTGTAGCTATCAGGATGGGTCATAATCCGGACTGTACAGAAATGATATGGGATTTGACACGCGTGCTTTTAGAAACCATTGATCTATGCATATGGAATGCAAATTAATTTACAACTTTGTGGTTACAAGTGGTAGATTACAGGACAATAAACAAACTGGTTTTACATAAATATACATTCTGGGATGATCTTGACAGATAAGGTCAGTGCATTAATATTTGGAATATAAGCAATAATAATTTTGGTTAGTGTTGTTATTAATATTGTTTTAGAATGAAGCAGCTTCGAATTTTTTATGTAAAATGCTAAAATATTGATAGAACGTTTTTGAATTAATAGTAAAAACCCATACAGAATGCACAAAGTATTCCAAAATAACAATGTGGATTCTTGGAGTCCTAACAGTAGTAAAGGTAAAAGAAATTTCAGTAAGAGTAGAGCGATTCAGAAAGTTCTAGATTGAATTGTTTTGTGTATAATCACGTGCTTGGAAACTGATTTGACGCAGCCAATCAAAACAAAATAAAGCGACTATTCACCTTGGTGGTAAATATTCGGCTATTTGATCATCGTCCTCAATATTCACCTGAAGGACGGTATCCAACAATAACGAAGCCGCCCGTAAATTTCAAATTTTTCAAATAAAACCTATACTAATGGTATTATAAAATTGCTTATAGCTAATAAATTATCGATCTTTAGTAGCAAATACACAAATCCAACTGATTTCGCACTTTTTCTGAAACTATAAATATATTCATTCATTCCTTCTATGTAATACCGTCCATTTTACGACAAGCATAGTAGGCGCGCGTCATCTGAATTTTGACAGTTTGCCATTAAAGTTTATTACAGAATTAAATTGGACACATTTTGTTAAAAAGTATTAACAATGAGTAGATTCGGAAGTAAAAATCTTCAAGAAATTGATAATATAATTAAATTAAACGTACCTGCCAAGACAGTAAAGAGCAAAACTAGTATAATTTATACGTACGTACAGAATTTTTTGTGACTCGGGAAATAATCTTATTAAATATAACGCGACCTTGACAAATTAGCTACTATTTTTATTGCTACTAAATTTCTCGTATATTTTACAATTTGTCTCGACAATTTTGGCATTAATAATCAAAGAATAACTCCCTCGAGCTAAAAGCTCTCGGGAGTTATTCAGATTATTAATGCCAAAATTAAGTCTCGACGAATTGATCCTAAAATAAACTCGAAATATAGATACAATAAAAATAGTCGGCTATTTGTCAAGGTCTTGGGATATTACTGTCGACTATTTCCCTCGTCTTAATTTCCACCAATCACAAACGCGCAATTTTGAATTACAAATGGTTTCTAGATGAAAAAACTGTATGACAGCTCCTCTCAGTAGTTTTTTTGCAGCAAAACTTGATAACTGTTGTCACCAAAAATTACAATACCTTTGATAACAAGTAATTATGGTCTACTAGGACACCAAAAAACGACGGTAAACAATTTTTCTGATTTTATGTTGGATGATTTGATACGTCCACAGATTGGTTTTATTTATAGTTAGTTAATTTTCCACTTTGTGCTTGATAGTAAGTGCATGTCTCTCATTTTAGGATTTATTGATATGACCTTGGCAAGTACTTTTTTTTTGGTAAAGTGGGTTTTACTAAATGTTGTATTATTTAAGAAAAATCTATATGTTACATAACTAACCTATTTTGAACCCTTTATCGCAGCTTTTTATAAAAAAATCACGAAATTTCTGGGGAGAACAAAAAATCTTTCTTAACCTTTACCAACCGCTGTAGAGATTAGATTTCCATTAAAACAAAAAACCCTTGACTGCCTTCTGAAATTAATTATTTTCGTAATTCATCTGAAAATAAATAAAACTTGTTATCCGCCTTTCCATACCTGCGAGAGCCCGAAAACAAACAATGGTTACATAAGAAACTTGTTTTTCGAGTTAACATCCATCCAATTTGCTCATGCCGCATGTTTTTTTATCGCAGAGGTTTCCACACTTTTTCCATTATGCTCCGAAAATTTATTAAAATATTCCAGATGTTATTTATAGGGATTGTCAATGAACTTAATTCCAACGAACGTAAGTGGAAGAATATCTGTCGCCTGGCATCCTTAAATCCGTCCCCATCAGCGACGCCTATCGTCGCGACGAGCTGATTTAAACCTGACAGATGGTTTTTAGAATTAGATTATTGGCTACAGGGCGTACCGAAAGGCAGCCAACTACTTTAATTCTTTGAAATTTCCGATCCGCGTGTCATTTTCTGACTATAAAAGAACCTTGTCTACTATTTTCATTTGTCTTCTCTACTTGTATAACATAGTGAGGGGGTGGGAAGTTTTTCATATGTCGACATTTCGAGTGATAATATGTTTATTTATTTAATTACACCACCCCACGGCAAAGCCAATTAGTGGGTGGGAGAAGCATGTAAATACAAAATAATAAGAATAATATTGTTACTTACCGTCTATTTTTCAAATCGTTCTCTTGTGAAGCAAAATGTGAAATACTTTTATTCAATATATTAATTTAACTTTAATTTATCTGAAATTTTAATTTTATCCTTGTAAGTAACTTATTAAAAATTATTAATTTTATTATTGGATTTAATAAATTAATTCTAGACTCTAATTTGTTAATTTTTTCTAATTTTATTAAGTTAATTTTTTGTTTGTTACCTTCCGACGTAATCTTAGTCAGAACGTAATTAACTTCTGTTGGGCGCCGCCTACTCGGTCAGTAGAGAAATGAGGGTCTCTTAAATCTCAGCCGAGCTTCTGAAATTGGCCGCAAAATTATAAAAATCGATAATAACGACTTTTATGTACGATTGACCAATAAAACGCTGTTTATAGAACAGTTTTGCATCAATAAAGTAATTGCCAACGTCACTGACAAGTTGCAAGACAACTCATTTGATATGTTTAAAAAATAAACATCTACTTGTCATCGCAACTGCTGTCAGCCAAAATCTTATCAAATTTTAATTTTTTCAATTTATTATTATTTTTTAATTGCAATCGAACATAAAATCATGTATTTTATAGCCTCTCTCGCAAGCTCGCTCGGCTATAAAATTATTCGTTCAATAAAGCCCTTGTTTATGTACTTGTAATATAAATAGCTATTATACGACGAATTTTTTTTGCGAAATGTAAGATAAACTTTTTTCTCCATTTGTATAAAACTTTTTGGGACACACTGTATATTGTTTTGTGTTTTTTATTTTTAATTCTGATTGTCTGTTAGTAGCGAACGTTATGTAAAATCGTGAAAAATAAAAAAACTAAAAAGAAGTTACATCCTCATAAAAATACAGAAAGCCAATTAAGGGAGTCTGTATAAAACAGAAAATCAATTTCGAAACTCTTTTTAGGAGTTCGTAACATCCAGAGTGATTAAAACACGGGAAATACGGTAATACGGTCGTTGAAACATAAAAGTGGATCAGATACATGTGTGTATGCATCAGTTAGTGATCCTTATGTTAAAGTTAATTCAACATTCAACTGGTAATGGCAATTAAATGAATGGAAATTTTATTTTCAACGCCAACCTACTAATCCTAAAATCTAAATAAACAGTAAAGTAAATCTAAAGCTAATAAAAAATAAACAAATGTATCTAATAGGAAGCATGTGTAGTTCAATATAAGATCTTAAATGAATCATGATGATGATGATATATGCCAAATTAAAATTTATATTTTTTAATAATTTTTTTTTTCTTAATCATAAAGAATATGGATTTAATAAAAAAGTATTTAAATAAAGTGGTTCTTCTCTCAATAAGTCACATATAGATGGTGCCATTTTTGACAAATCCATATAAGTTTTAGAAACTATTAACCTTCAAATAATAGTTCACAAGCAACGGTGGGTTTAGTGGTGCTTCTTTTGTAATTTTCAAAATTATCTATTGCTTTTTAACGACAGGTTTGTGGTTAGGAATATCTCATTTCAAGATTTTCCCGAACACATGCATATATAGCTAATATGTACGACTGAGGCATGTTTTTCTAAACTGCGCTTGTACCGTTTTCTGTCTGGGATACGTCTGTAATCCAGACAAGTCAATTTCTGTACTCGAAAAAATTTGTGGAAATTAAGTGTATCTGAATATCTTTTAGCATCTCTATTTCCCTTAATTTGCAGAGGAGGAAGCATGGAAGACTAGATAAGTGCGATCCCTACTGCCGCCTGATCTGCTTCCATTATCTTCCATCCCCATTTTTTCAGACCTGATCCCAGATACCTTTTAGTACTGCTGAATAGCAGCACGGGTTCTCCGGGACATTAAACGCGTACAGAAGGAAGGGCATGCAAGGTGAAGACATAAAATGGCTTTAGGATTAAGAAGATCCTTCTGCATGTCCATAATGAGGCAGTGGTCTTCTGGATCTATCTTTTTTAGTTTTTACCGTTTTATTTAAAGGAGATGTAAAAAGGAGTAGTTCGATTTTAGAAGGATTGACCGTTGATTCTTGTCCTATATTATATCAAGCATCATCTGAGTGAGGTTACTGATTAAGAGATGTAGTAATCACGCGGTTTATTTTACTATTATGGGCAGAAATCCGTGCTGAATGGAATCAAAAATCTTGATTGACAAATGCTACTGCTGTTTTATAGTTTTTCTAGTTTGATATGAATGTTGTGAGAAGTTTACACATATTTCCATTAGCCTATCCTGCAGCTTCAGCAGAAAAGACGTTAAAATGAGAGGAAGGAAGTTGATTTGTATCCAAATGGTCGTTAATATGTGGTACACCTACTAGATGAATAAGAGTATGTGTATTCTTGTGTGGTGCAAAGGTTTGATTTGCCCAGTTAACTTGTTCCATAGAGACACCTATTAATTGTGGCCATTCTCACATCCATAATTGAGGTTATGTGAGGAGTTCTGCACGGTTTCGTAATGCTAGTACTTATGATGCTTCTTTTTCAGGGCAGGTGTATGTAACAATCAGAATATTTAGGAAGTGGCTGGTTGATTTTCAATATTTTCTTTTGTAATTTATTACGTAACCGATTATTTTCAAAATGTGTAATAAAAATAGATAAAAGTACTGAAGTATGTTTTAACAATGTGCCAAAAACCAAAACATGGAATACGAAAATTATTTAAAAAAGTATTACTATTATTAGAGGTTAGATAACTACTATATATTTAAAAATTAATTAGACAATACATATACTTATTCTTGTAAATCTATATCTACAGCAAAGTTCTAAGGGAGTATATATTTTAAGGAAAAATTGTAAAAACTTACAGATGATGTGAAATCGTTTGCCACTGGCCATAAAAATGTCGATAGAGATGTCACTAGAGAGTCAAAAATGCCATGTCGCCGCTGAAAATTCCCAGAAATGACATGTGTTAGATAAAGAAGACCTGTTCCATTTTTACACTTTTTTTACAGTAAGCAGAACTTGCGATTAATGTTAGTATGTAAGGCAAGAAGCTGGTAAAAGATGTTATAATGTTGTTAAGATATTTACCTCTTTACTGAAGATGAGTCAAATGGTTTTACACTGGTTAGTTATATTCCATATTTGTATCTAGAAGTCCCCTTAATGTTTACATTTTAAAAATATATTTTACAGAAAAGATATTATTGTTTTATGTTTATAATATAATTTATATTCATATCGTCATTCATGTTTGGTTTTTTATTATTTTTCAGCAAATAATTTGCATTTTTGCAAGTATACTAGGGAGCTATTATACTTGAATTATTCAAGTAACACAAATTCAGGATTCTCACTTCCTGCATATAGTGAATAACGGACATCATAGCGCATTTCGAGGAATGCAATTTCCTTTATTTTAATAATCCTAATGGCCGATTTCATCGAGAAAACAAGTGATCGATCAAAAACGTTCCCTTAAGAATAATTCAGTTTAATAAATCTTAATCTACGAGTCCAAACCAACAATCAACTAATCAAAACGATTATAATCAAGCAACAATGTTTTTTTTCTGAACTATTTGGTAACTGATGGAGATATTCATCGTTCTAATGTTGGTAAAATTTATTTATTATACTGTTAACAGGGACATTTATTACGAGTGGTATTTGTTTTTGTTTTATTTGAAACTGTTTTGGTTTGAAAAAAAAAAAGGTTTCTGAACTGTATTTTATGTTTCTCAACAGGATTCTTGATTTTTCGAGGGAAAGAAATTACAGCGAGGAAGAGATTGCTGTATTATTAGCTTTAAATTATAGAAAAATTAAATTCAAATCACGCAATACCCACAAAATTAATTAAATAAAACGTTTCTGCGAAACTATTAACTATGGTAATTTTCACAAAATATACTATGTGACATTCATTTTATATTATATATGCCCTAAGTGGACATTGTAAAATTATTCGCAGAATAATGTATGTGAAAAATTACTGGTTTACAGAATTCATTCTGTGAATGAAAATACACGGGTTTAATTATGTGAATACCCCTCTACTTGGAGTCTGCACTATTGGATTTCAATTTTTAGAACTCGGTGTCTCAAACAGTGTTGCCGATTGCGTGTATTTTACCCGAAATGCGGGAATTTCAGACCATTTTGCGGGTGAAATAATAAATTGGATAAAATCGGGGATTTTGACTTTGGCTCTTAAGCACCATAAGTCAAGAACAAGAATTATGAACGATCGGTAATTGGCTTCATGAAATAAACGGGTTATACATAGCTGGTCATCCTTTGGTTCTCTCTATCTCTTTCTAGATCACGGAAATAAAAAGAGAGATAACCAAAACAACATTAGCCAAGTTAAAACACAGTTATTTGTAAGACATATATTAATAAAATTATCATCTAGTGGTGTAAATGCGGATATTTTCGCTTGTTCGTAGGGATATTTTGATTGACGAGTCCGGCAACACTGGTCTCAAAGTTAGGCAAATTAGTTGAAGGTAACGCGAGATTAAAACGCAGTAATATTGTTTTTCTCCATAACCTAAGTAATATTTATTTTTGTTCCAAGCAGTTTTGTGGTGTGAGTTGACCAGAAATCGAAGTTAAGTACCTACTTATTCTTTTAATATTATATTTGCATGTAAATTATGTAGTTTATTTTTTCTTCCAGGATATAGTTGCCATAGAAAGAGGAGAATTACCTCGCACTCCAACAATTGTTGAAGTATGTGGGAAATAATTCCAGCGAGCGGATGACGATACAAATCAGTCATCAGATGGTTGAGTTAGGGACTACATTAGGTCTAGTACTAGAATTTCACCAGGCCCTGATCGAAGCTTGCAATAACAACGTGGTCACGTTAGCTTGGATCAAAGGTCATGGAAAATCAAAAGGCAACCGTGCAGCTGACTCTCTAGCTAAGAAAGCAGCCTCCCAAAAACTTTTGGGACCTGGCACTTTCATAAGCTTATCGGCATCAGCTGTGGCTGACCTACTGAAGAAACACTCCCTTGACAAGTTTAAGGGTAGATGGGACGACGAAACAGGTTGCAAGCTAGCCAAGGAACTATTACAGTACCCGAACAGCGAAACAGCCAAAAAATACATGACTATGAACAGACAGAACCTGCGCACAGCCACAGGTATCCTGACTGGCCACTGTCATCTACGAAAACACCTCTACAGGATGGGGTTATCTGACACTCCACTGTGTAGAGGATGTGAACAGGAAGACGAGACTGTCAAACACATTCTTTGCGAATGCCCGACACTCTCACAAATGAGATATTTTCTTTTCGGCGAGCGGTGGCTAACACATGCCAACATGAGGGAGCTACGTCATCGCCTACTTTAAACAAGTAGGCTGGCTGACGAGCTAGAAGGAAGGCTCAACCTCAGAAGGACGCACAATGGGCCAAATGTGGCCTACGTGCTGTGGGGTGACCCACCCTTCTAGATTTACAGATACAGATAGGGACTAAGAGATAAGCACGTTCGTAGACGACAATATTTACGTAGGGCATTCTGTCGAAGATTTTAGGAAGATTCAGTTGTGTTTTATAAGAATTTATACGAGTATTATTAGTGGAAATTAAAGTGTTGTCTATGAAAAACTATTGATTATTATTAAATATTAAAAATAAGTCTTACAAGTAGGTGAGTATTATTCCATTGTATGAAATTGTAGTTTTTCTAGTGTCCACAACAAATGTTGTGTCACTAATGCTATCAATATTTTCTCGGTTAGAAACCAGCTATGACACTTTATTTTGTATATATAAATAAATAAATGATAATGGGTACCTACAACTATGGAATTCATACAGAGAATGTTCCTTAAGATTCAAGAAAAGTGTCAGCCGTTAAAAAAAGGTTTTCAATTTCATTAAGAAGTTAGCGGCTATGTGAATCATGTATTCACATTAGTGTATTGGTATTTTTCATATAATAAATATACCTATTCTGAATAAAATTATCTCTTTATATTATGTGTTTGAATGTCACTGTGAATTCACACCAAATAATTACCAAGTAAGTTCACAGATTAATGAAGAAATCACACTAATCATTTCGTAAGATTCGTAAGAATCTAGTGAGTTTCCATAGAATTTTTACAGAATTCATTTGTACATAAATACCTGTATTTTCACATGATTTTACGTTGGCCTCATGTGATTTTACATAAACTTTTTTATTATTGCATATAGATTTTCAAGAAACGGTATTTTAATGATTTCTTCTTGAGTATGGTTTGCAGAAGACGTTATTTGGACTGTAGACCTTCGATTTTAAATAAATTGCATAAAAAATAATCAAACGGGGTCAAATCCAGAGAACTGGAAGGTTACCGACAAGTTATTGAAAAAAAGTTGATTTCGCTGAAAAATCTAAAGTTCCATTTTGTAGAAACCAACGTTGTTATTCATTTTCAGAATAAAATACCTCGTTTTACAGAAAATAGTCCTTGTATACAACAAATATCAATAAATGTCGGTGTGACAAACCCAGTCACTAGATAGCGCCATTTATTGCAGGTATAATTTTAGATACCATACACCATTTGTATGGGTTGAATCATACGCAATTCAACCACAATTTAAATCCAATATTAATTGGCCAAATGTCCATCGAAAACTTTGTTAAACTAACCTGTTTTAGATGTGCTGCCATCTATGATTATAAGGGAGTATTGACAATTACTAAAAGCAAAAAATTCTCGGTGTATTGGGGTTGCATACACAATTTGCATTGTGTGTTGCAAACATTTTATTTGACTGATTCTAGTCAAAATGTCACTCTCTTCTTTCGTATCCCTTTCAGAGATTAATACAAATATAGCTATAGCTATTGACTTGTACGAGTTTGGAATTTTATTTATTGGATTCGAAAAGCCTAACTGACGAAGCCGAAAGGCAGAAACCGGTCTTAGGATGTTTTAATTGACTTTAAAAATACTACAGCAGGAAAATATTAATTAAGAAAATATTTCAAAACTATAAATGGGAAATTTGAAACAAAACTTAATTAAGCTATTGAAATCTATCTTACCGGGAATTAATTGCGACATAAAATAACATCCCATTCCTGCTCAAGTCGTCCAATTTCGACAATTAAAAGTTAACACTCGCCGGTTTCTTTTCAATTGGCACAACGAAACATTCAATTAAGGATAATGAAAGAGCGAGCGACCTCAGAAATTGAATTAAAGTAGAAATAAGACGTCAGTTTAGAAGTTTAGCAGTGCTGGTGATAGGAGTAAAGTTCAAAAAACAAAATATATTTGACTATGGAGTTTCAAATATCAAAAATCCGCCCATGAAATGTCACAAAAATTGAAATATCTGGAAAAAAATGGGTTCAGTAAACATTCGTCGTCTGTTTCAAAAATAGCATGTTATTAGGTGTAAAACTCAAAAAAAATACAATCCAAAATTTTGGGAAAATTGGAAACACATTTTCCGTGATATAAAATTTTTTCACCCTTGCTCCAACGAGGGGTACATGTCAATTTTTCTGGAGTGTTTTTTTGATTAAAACTTTTATTTTTTACATCGGTATTTGATTTAAAAATAGGGAAATCCTATTTAATTACGTCGACTATACAACTAATAAATTTACACATACCGCTGAGACTATCAAGATCCTTATTGGAGTAACAAAGGACCTCTTAACGTTCACTGCGGACATGAACATGTTGCATCGACCCGTCCTTGCAAGCTTCCGTGATAAGGAAACAAGAAAAGATCTGAATGCAAAGCTACAGGCTGATAATGAAAGTAATAAAAATATTTAAATTTTTACGTAGTTTTAGAAAACATTTAAAAGTATATTTTCCTACGACTGCATCTGAAAATGGAGTTTTTCGCACACTACAAATTAGTTCTTTATATTTACCTATAACAACAATTGCGATTGTTGAGCTGCATAGTAACCCATAGTAACCGATATTCCTTTTTTATTTGTTGACTAGAAACGTCAAAGAAGCGTTTTTTCCATAGAATAAGTTTTAAAAATGTGTGATTCTGCCGAAATTTTGAAAAAAGCGACCCTAATTAGTGATGAGCTGCTGCCAAACTAATCCAATCATCGATATGAAGCTGCCTTTGAACAATTTATGAGATGGAGATCCGCAAACAACTAAGTGTTCGACATTTTCAATGCTCAAGGCAATAAATAAATACTAAGGAGAACATAAATTTGAGAAAATACAAGAAACTTCAAGCGTTCCTTAAACGAAAATCAGAAAATTATTTGCCGAAGAAGTCTGCGATCCTGACAGAGGATGATTTAAGCCAGTTCCTGCAGACAGCACCCGACGAGACATTTTTACTTGCTAAAGTAAGCATAAGAAAAAAATCATTTAATACAACATATTTCACTATAACATGAGTAGGCTCGCCGTAATCAACAGTAATTTTTTTCTTTATTTTTAGGCAGTGGTAGCAGTTGGACTATCTGGAGCCTGTAGAAGGGAGGAACTGTGCTACTTAAAAATGGAGGACATGACAGACTTCAACGGTGCAATGCTGATCAAACTTACGAATACAAAAACGAAGATTCCTAGATCTTTTACAGTTTCTGGAGGCCTGTATACCATCCTGAAGAAATACTCCGCTCTACGCCCTCCAAGTTTAAAGGCGTTTTTTTTAAACTACCAAAAAGGAAAATGCACCAATCAAAATGTAGGCATTAATAAAATAGGCAGCATGGCAAAAGAAATTGCTAAATTTTTATCACTGGAAAATCCGGAATGCTATACGGGTCACTGGTTCAGGCGATCTTCTGCTACAATTTTTGTAAATTCTGGATCAGATTTACTAGCCCTTAAGAGACATGGAGGATGGAGGTCAAGCGCTGTGACCGAAGGCTACGTTGATGATTCAATTAAAAATAAAATTATTTCTGTTCAAAAGGAGATCAAAAATCCTGCCATTCCTGGAACGAATCTAACAGGCTGTAGCAACTTTACAATTAACATTACGAATTAGATTTAATTTTGATGTTCATACTTTGGTTTCTAATTAATAAAAGTTACGTAGGTATTTGGTTGCTTTATTTTGCAGTTGTGGGAAAAGCATTGTAAAAAAATCTAGTCTAAGAGCTGGAGCCAAAAAACTCTTTGATCTTTGATATGGACAAACTCGGTTAAAACTCATTGTATTACTAAACAGGATTACATATCCGAGCTCTCCGACACTTTCAGTGGTGCAGGACTTAAACGCAAACTATCGATGATACGTGTGATTTTTTTATTAGCTAAGTATTCGCAAGTGAAATTAATTGTAATGAAATATATAATTCAATTCAACAAAACTGGGGTAAGTTAATTATTACATTAATACACATAAAAATGTTAATTTTCAGATAAAAAATTGAATTTGTACGAGTTTTTATCGATAAAATACGTATGCATATGATAAACGTGAATGGCGCGAGGCTCGGGGGCGCGTCTATAAAATCCCATTTTACTACCTTATGCACCAACGTAGCTGTCGGAGATTTTCACACATGATTTATTATATAATGAGAAACCAGTAGTCAATTTCTCCGACATATCAGTTGTGATTTGTTTTTTTTTTAATTTTTGGCAACTTCACCCCTGTCAGCCACCAAGTTTGCACCACCGTAGCTGTCGGAGAGTTGGAATATATAATAAGTAGCTTATAATCTTCCATCCTAAAAAAAAATCACACGTATCATCGATAGTTTGCGTTTAAGTCCTGCACCACTGAAAGTGTCGGAGAGCTCGGATATGTAATCCTGTTTAGTAATACAATGAGTTTTAACCGAGTTTGTCCATATCAAAGATCAAAGAGTTTTTCGGCTCCAGCTCTCCTACTAATCGTTTGAAAACCTTTTTTCACACTCCCTCGACAACAAACTGTCTCGCCGTACGAAAAAAGTCGTTTTCAAAACTTGTTGTTTAAATAACTATTTTGTAATAACAATTTTGGCTTTATCACTGCATACTATCTAAACTCGATTGAGACGTCAAAAAAAATTTTGTATAATTTATATCGTCTTACTCTCATAATGTTCCGAGTTCAGATTTTTTTATTAGTTTAGGGAGCTTGAAAATACCTGCGCTCGACTGTAGGAGCCATAAAATATAAGGAAATTGACGCGCTGGAAAATAATCCACTGAATTTAGCAGAATGATATTTCAAATTCGTATTTATTCGAAAACTCCCACAACCGTAGTTTTCCCATTGGTGTATAATAACGCTAATGAACATACGTGATACTGACTGTAAACTTTCGATTAGTTTGTAAGTTTTTCATGCATGCAAGTACAATTTTGTAACGTTGAATATTGAATAAACTAATAATTCGAAACTTGATATAGTAACTACCCAATTTGGAGTGCTTTGGTTTTGATACAAGTACGAACTTTGTCTAGAATTCTAATTAAAATTGTCTGCATTGTTATTAAGTGGTATAGTCGAACTCAATCCTTTATGGGAATGAAAAAACAGCAAAGGATTACCGCTAATAGAACAAATGCTCATGAATCTTGACATTTTTGAGCATTTTAAAGTCGAAAACGCGGTACACTGTCCATATACATAAAAATAAAATAATATTTTGGCTATTAGGACCACTGTGCAAAGATTCAATAACCAAGTTAGCTGGATATCGTTATAGGGGAGAATGGCGTATGATTATTAATTATGAATTTACTTTTAATTTCTATAACGCATATTAGATTTGTGGTTATAGTTTTTACATTTTCAATTGCAGAAACAAAATTCTCAGATGTGCAGACAGGTTACTTTGGCGGCTTGTAGATGTGCCGACAAGTGGCTTTGTCGGTATTAGCGGCTTGTAGATGTGCCGACAAGTGTCTTTGTCGGTATTAGCGGCATGTAGATGTGCCGACAAGTGACTTTGTCGGTATTAGCGGCATGTAGATGTGCCGACAAGTGTCTTTGTCGGTATTAGCGGCATGTAGATGTGCCGACAAGTGGCTTTGTCGGTATTAGCGGCAGGTAGATGTGCCGACAAGTGGCTTTGTCGGTATTAGCGACTTGTATAAAGCGGGATCATTTTGTTCTGCAATTAAAGTAGGAAGTAGGAAGTTAGACAAATATTGTCTTCAGTAGTGAGGACTAGGAAAATATTCATACAGTGATACACTGTGCTTGTGTTCGCACTTGATTTTTGATTTAGTGAATAGTAGGTGGTAGGTGATTCGTGGCGTTAGTTTATTTCAATTAATATTATTCTTGGCTTCCGTGTATATACATACTTTTTTTTATTTTAAAACATTGTTACAGTGTACTTCTTATTTATTTATTCGGTGTCAATTTCAATATGTTTCGTCCTTGGGAAAATACAGTTTTTTTTAAGTGGATCTAAAGAATCGGAACAATCACTAAATGATATTCCAATGGATTATGTGGTATCAGGTTGTAGTCCCAAAGATTTCTGGCATCAAAAAGGGGCCACGAGGTATTGCGCCTTCCGCCCTATTTTTGTGTATTTAACCCCATAGAATTAATTTGGGGACAACTTAAAAAAAGAATAAGGCGTCATAACGTGTTTCCCAAATTTGATGGGTTGATAGCAAATTTGGTAAAAGAAGAAATTAACAAAATTTCAGCTGATGATTGGCAGAAAAAAATCAAACATGTCATCAAAAAAGAAAATTCTTATATAACGAGTCCGATCAAATTTGCTTAATTAATTTATAATATTTATGACTTTATTCACAGTGTTTTTAATTTTAGAATTAAAATTTGAGACAAAATTTTAATTAGCAACGTTTCTGAATCTCACAAGAGTTCAGAAAATGAAGCTATAGGCCAGGTGGAGTGGTCAACCTCTATTCAAATCTAATATGCGTTATAGAAATTAAAATGTAAATTCATATTAAAGAAAGTTAATCAATATAGAAATTTTACGCAAATTACCCCTAACGATCTCCAGTAACTTGGTTTTTGAATCTTTGCACAGTGGTCCTAATAGACAAAATATCATTTTATTTTTATGTATATGGACAGTGTACGGTGTTTTCGACATTAAAATACTCAAGAATGTCCAGATCAATTGGCGGTATCCTTTGCAGTTTTTATAGCGTTTTTTCTTTCTCATAAAGCGGTGGGTTCTACTATAACTAAGAAATGTTTAGAAAATGATCTATACAGGGTCCTGCAACAGTGGCGCGGTGTTCCATAAGAAGCGCCAAAAAAGTCCTACAAATTTCATCAAGTATTCCCCATGGTTAAGTTCACTAGTTCTTAAAACAGCTCTTTTTTTAGAAAAATATCAAGTAATCATATTTCTGCGCTATAATCTCAATGAACGACTTTTTTCACGGCATGCTAGATTATATTACCCACCAATTTATGTAAAATATCTCCAAATTATATTAAATCTAGCAATAACTCAGAAATACGTAACTTTAGGTATAGAGAAAGTTAATACAGCCCGAAAGAGAAGAAGAAACTGATTCAGGCGAGATAATAAAATTTGAAATCAATAACTTAACAACTAAGCCGGAAATTAAAGCACATGTGCGTTTTTCAAATTTTTTTATAAAAATCTCAAATATCTCGGAATCTGTTAAACTTAGACCTGTAGTATGTTAATAATTTTTTGTTCAAAATTTGTTACTAAATCCAAAAATAAAAAGAAAAATGGTACATGTCATTTGAAATAACAAAGTTGATGTCTATTTCCGGTATAACAGGAAGTAATCGGAAGTTGAAAAATATTTTCATTGAATAGATCGTACTGACAAAGCCCCGTAACCCAATTTTCAAATTTCAAATATCTATACTTCCCTATATATGGATAATGGGCCACCTACGTGACACACCCTGTATATATAAGGTGCTTCTTCTTCAATAAATTTAGATGCCAAAATTACCCGAATAGAAATATTCAATTCTGCCACTCTACCAAAACTCAGTAGAATAAAGAAAAGAAAGTAATCAATCCAGTCAGTAGAACTAGATAAGGACATTAAAGTTAATCTTTTCGAAATTCTTGATTTGAACGGAGATCTGAGGTTGTAATAAAATGGATTCATACGCTTGACGAGTTTATTTAATACAGCTACGCTGAGAAAATAAATGAAAAACCTCGAAACGAAAGATCTTAAGTACTGAATCATTTTTTTTTATAAAATTAACATAGGGGAGACCTGGGCAGATTGTCACAATTTTCATAATGTGCTGTTTTTATCTATTTAAATTATTTATTTGTCGTTTTCTTCATTAGTACACCCAATAAAATTATTGATTGATAATTTTCTGTGTTAAATATTTTGATTCTAAGTAAAACGAACGATTTTCAAATAAATCTTTGTTTCCTTTCGAGAAAAGTTTCTTTTATGAACTTGTCCAGTTGTTAAGTTGGCAATAACAAAAATTGACGGTTAGATATTGATCCCTACAGTTCCAGTAAACTTTTATACTGTTCAATAAATTATTTCTAACTCTGTAAATCTTAAAAATAGTAGAGATTCTGCAGATATAGTGTAAATAAATTTAGTAAAAGGTGGAAGTTACCTATATTAGTAATAATATCCTACTATGCTAAAAGTATCCGTTTTTGAGAAAAACATTTAAGAAACTGTATAAAAAAGACATAATCTACCAGAAATTCAAATTTTACACTGATCCTTCTATTACAAGCCTTTGGGAAAAACAAGAATAAAGCTGTAGGGTAAAGGCAATATCGATTTATGCAAAAAAAAACTGAATAAATATAACCAAACTATTATCCTTTAGAAAACAGGTTTGGTATTTCGAGAAGTTCTGCGCTTTGAAATAAAAAAAAGTAGATTTGTAAGGGATATAGAACTGAATACGACACCCGGGAAAAGACAATGTGTTAAATGACCTTTTATAGTCAACCCGGAATTCACAATTCAAATCCACTAGTTGACCCCGTTTCAGGACCGGCAGTCCAAGTGAAATGTTCCGTTTTAGTTCAAACCAACATTCGCAAAAATAAAAAAAATATGCAACTCTTTCAGTCATCTAAATTATTTATTAGATTCTGGAGGGCTTCACAATATTTGACGGATATTTTATCTTTGTATTGTGAACATTTAAAGGAATCAAAAACAAATTAATGCGAACATTTACCACCTTAATTTTATAAAGTTCATACATAGTAGACCAGGCAAATTAGATTTAGAGTCAATAATAATTTTCTGCAGGGTTTTTATGATTGGAAGTGGTAAAGGGGCTTACAATGAACGTAAAAAAAATTCGTCCAACAAGAGGGGTGCTAAAGGGTTAATTTTTTTTTATGTATTTATTGCATTTTACAATCTACTCATAACAAATACAAAATAATTAGTAAATCTGCTATGGGAAGGTGACTTGGGCAGGTTCCATCCAGTGATGGATATCTGGATTTTTATCTATCGAGATCTTCTGGCCATAATCTTCTTAGTCTTCTTTCGACGAGTTGATTGAAGAGTTCATTAATTAGCTGCTTACTATATTCTGTATTTGTTGGCATTGGGCCTAATCACTTCTGTTACATATGGGTTGTTCAAGTCATTGTGTAATGTCTGATTTGAGACGGTTACCGTCCTGAGTATTTTTGATTGGCATGCTTGAATTATTTTTATATTACTTGGTTTACTGTATCCCCATAGTTCTATCCCGTATGTCCAGATAGGTTTCAATATGGCATTGTATATGATTATTTTGTTTTCCATGGATAGTTGGGATCTTTTGTTTATCAACCAGCTCATATTTTTCATTTTAGATCTAATTGGCGTTTTTTGGTTTGTATATGTGTCCTCCATGTTAGTTTCTGATCCAGGTGAAGACCAAGAAGGTACTTCACTTCGGTTTTGGTCGGTATAAGCGTGTTATTTATGGACAAACGTCTCGTCATGTTATGCGAGCAGACTTGGTTGGATTCACTTTAATTTTCCATTTTTCTAGCCAGTTTTGAAGTAGGTTAAGGTGGTTTTGTAGTTTCTCTAGTTGCAATTGTTGTGTCATTTGTTAGTGGTACGTCGGCTGTGTATATTAGGTAGAGAATTGGCCCTAGGACACTACCTTGGGGGACACCTGCTCTTATAGGTTGGTAAGAAGAGAACTCGTCGTCGATTTTGACTTGAAAGTAGCGTTTACTGAGATATGATTTTATAATGAGATACAGTTGGTCAGGCAAGTGCTCTTTTAGTTTGTATAATAATCCTTGGTGCCACACTTTGTCAAATGCTTGTTGTACGTCAAGGAAGGCTGAGGTACACATTATCTTCCCTTCAATGCTTTCTTTGATTTTGTTGACAATCCTATCACACTGTTGGAAAAGGGTTAATCTGAGGGGGGTTAAAAGAGGGGAAAAATGGTATTTTGTGATTTTCTGCGTAACTTGACGTCTTATCAAAAAATATGTAATTGTAAAAATGTATCATTTCTTTTCTTAGGGTACCGGTCCTGTGCCCTTTCAGATTACACATGGCACCGGCAGTGGAATCCAAAAGGATTTTTCAGGATAACACGTACTCTCAAACATGGAGAATCATAAAAAATTTATAAGTGATGCATTATAACATGTACGTCCTTGAATAAATCGCCTGTGGGAGTCGTGAAGTAGGCATTCAATTAATACTTAATTTTAAAATATACCAGGGGATTCAAACGTGTAACATTTAAAAATGAATGGGGCAAAAGTTGGGGAATGTATCTTGTCAGTTCTACCTATCTATCTATTGATGGAGGTGTCGATACACTGCGACCTGTAAGATCCATTGTGCCCCCTTCTGCTGCCCAATCGTTAAGGATGTCTCAACGATTAGAGCAGTTCCTCCAGTCCTATTGGTTTCAAAAAGTTCAGGATGTCGGTAGGCTTCAGGTTAGGTAGATCTCTCTCTTCTATTTGATATTCTCCGACGTATCGTACCATTGGATTTTCCACGGTTATGCATTCTGGGAGAATGTGGATAGAGGTTTCGTCCTCTTCCTCGCAAAATCTGCATTCTTCTTCCTCTACTAATCCGAGATACTAGACACCGCGGGCTGGGGTATGAAGACAAAATACTTCTGGCGAGATCATCATCATCATTAAGTAGCCTCTCTTGTCCACTGCAAGACATAGGCCTCCCTCAACGATTTCCATCTGGAACGGCCTTGCACTTCATTTATCCAGTTGTTTGATACTCGCTTAAGATCGTCGGTCCACCGGGTTGGAGGACGTCCTCTGTTTCTATAAGCATCCTGTCTAGGTCGCCATTCAATAATGTTCTTCGTCCATCTGGCATCTCCCTGTATTGCCACGTGGCCAGCCCAACTCCATTTGAGATTTGTAATTCTTTCCACTACATCTGTGATTTTAGTTCTTTGTCGAATTATATTGTTCGTTACCCTGTCTCTCAAGATCAAACCTAGCATAGAGCGCTCCATAGCGCATTCAGCGATTCGAAGTCTCTCAATTGATTTTTTGGTGAGAGTAAGGGGTTCTGTGCCATAAGTCATGACAGGGAGTACACATTGATTAAACTTTTCTTTTAAGGCAGGTTGGAATGTCTGATTTAAATATGTACCGCAGTTTTCCATATGCGGCCCACGCTAAGGTAATTCGTCGGGTACTCTTACATGTTTGGTTGTCGCAACCAATTCTTATCTCATGCCCTAGGTATTTGTAGGATGTTACTTGTTCGATTAGCTTTCCATCTACTTCAATGTTTTGGTAAGTTACCAGGTTTGTCATAAATTGGATTTTGGATGTGTTAATCTTTAATCCAGCCTGGGCAGATGTAGTTGTTAGTTTCGCAGGCATTTCCTGGGGAGATATTTACAGCTTAAAGTGGATAAGGACCGAAATAAAAAGCACTTGGTGTACAACGAACCAAATATTTATAGAAAAATGTATAATATCCATATAAATCTACTGCAATTTTTAGATGTGCTACTATCTATGGTAAGAAGAGAGTATTGACATTAAATTTTGACTGAATCTAGTCAAGATGTCACTCTCTTCTTTTTTATCCCTTTCAGAGATTAATACAAAGTGAGTAAACCAGTAAGGAATTTTAATTTATTAGATTCGACATCCTAAGACCGGTTTCTGTCTTTCGACTTCATCAGTTAGGCTGTTCGAATCCAATAAATAAAATTCCAAACTCGTACAAGTCAATAGCTATATCCGCTATAAGATAACATTTTTAGATGTGCTACCATCTATGGTAAGAAGAGAGTATTGACATTAAATTTTGACTGAATCTAGTCAAGATGTCACTCTCTTCTTTTTTATCCCATTCAGAGATTAATACAAAGTGAGTAAACCAGTAAAAAGAAGAGAGTGACATCTTGACTAGATTCAGTCAAAATTTAATGACAATACTCTCTTCTTACCATAGATGGTAGCACATCTAAAAATGTTATCTTATAGCGGATATAGCTATTGACTTGTACGAGTTTGGAATTTTATTTATTGGATTCGAAAAGCCTAACTGATGAAGTCGAAAGACAGAAACCGGTCTTAGGATGTCGAATCTAATAAATTAAAATTCCTAACTGGTTTACTCGCTTTGTATTAATCTCTGAAAGGGATAAAAAAGAAGAGAGTGACATCTTGACTAGATTCAGTCAAAATTTAATGTCAATACTCTCTTCTTACCATAGATGGTAGCACATCTAAAAATGTTATCCTATAGCGGATATAGCTATTGACTTGTACGAGTTTGGAATTTTATTTATTGGATTCGAAAAGCCTAACTGATGAAGTCGAAAGACAGAAACCGGTCTTAGGATGTCGAATCTAATAAATTAAAATTCCTAACTGGTTTACTCGCTTTGTATTAATCTCTGAAAGGGATAAAAAAGAAGAGAGTGACATCTTGACTAGATTCAGTCAAAATTTAATGTCAATACTCTCTTCTTACCATAGATGGTAGCACATCTAAAAATGTTATCCTATAGCGGATATAGCTATTGACTTGTACGAGTTTGGAATTTTATTTATTGGATTCGAAAAGCCTAACTGATGAAGTCGAAAGACAGAAACCGGTCTTAGGATGTCGAATCTAATAAATTAAAATTCCTAACTGGTTTACTCGCTTTGTATTAATCTCTGAAAGGGATAAAAAAGAAGAGAGTGACATCTTGACTAGATTCAGTCAAAATTTAATGTCAATACTCTCTTCTTACCATAGATGGTAGCACATCTAAAAATGTTATCCTATAGCGGATATAGCTATTGACTTGTACGAGTTTGGAATTTTATTTATTGGATTCGAAAAGCCTAACTGATGAAGTCGAAAGACAGAAACCGGTCTTAGGATGTCGAATCTAATAAATTAAAATTCCTTACTGGTTTACTCAAATCTACTGCAAGTTAAAAAACTATTTAAATAAACAAATACCTTTTGAATTTTGGCCGTTTTTTAACATGCCCTTTTAGACTAAAAAAGATAAACCCGTAACTCCATTTTGCGATGAAAGAGCGCGTTAAAATATGTATGTATTCGCCGTAGCAGAAATCTGATTTTTATTGCAATTACGCCACTATACGTGCAGTGACCAACAATACATCGTTAAACAACATATAAGACGAAAATTAAAGGACTACAGTTCTAAATTAATCATTGTAATAATGAAGTTAAGGGCCAACAAGCATAAAATTAATGTCGCTTTCGAGATCGTAAGCTGAAACTTCTAGGAACTTCAACGAACTATATGAGATAAAAGTTATGTAATATTTCACAACAAAGTTCATTTATCTACGTACTCATATCAATTACAAGGACTTATTCTAGACAGAGTAAATATTTACAATAGAACAATGCTCACGGTTTATAAGAATAAATAAAATATCGACGTAAGGTTATCAAGATAGTTAATTATAAAACTTTTTGGGAAACTGTATTTATTTTGTAAATTTTTTCTAGATAAATTTTGTTAAGTTCGGTTTTACTTATAAAGGAATCATAAACCAACAAGAGTTTACTTAAATTGTTTAGTTGAAAAGTACAATAAATTATTTTTATTAAAATAAATGTGAAGCAATTGTTTCAAATAAAAAATTTCCCTAAACTGGAAAAACAGAAAAAATAAACAAAAACAACCTAACTCATCCACTGTTGCCATATTTCAACAAATTTTAGAGAAACTAGAAAAAAGGGATATAAATGGATATCCAAATTAGAATATAGTGATCAATAAGCTACCTCTGAAGTTAAAAATGGCTAATAACCTTAGAATTTTAGAACGGAACCCAAATCGGTTGTTACAGCAACAACAAAACCTGCAAACAGTCTTAAATATACAACAAATTGATTGAAAATTACAGCAATAAACTGCCCATTAAGATATAATAGCAGAAAGTAGTATAGTATATAGAAAACACAAGGCGATCTAGGCTAACAACTAAAGGTAAATTTTTTTTACTAGCATATCAACAGAGAAGCCAACATATTGGTCCACTGATACTAGGAAAATCCCTGATCTTATAGAATTCAGAAGTAGCTGGGATATGAAAAAGTTTACAAAATACTGAAGGCGAAATTCCAATTGATTGCAAAAAATTGCATTGTTTTTGAACTTTATTTTTGTATTTTTTTCAACTTATTGATTTGCTTATTTTTTCTCATAAAGTTACTTTTTGAAAATTACTCATATCAAGGTATTTTTTCATTTACTACCTAAAAAGACAATTTCTATATTACAATTTTAGATTAAATTTTTAATATTTATATTAATAATAATGGCCTCAAACACAGAATAAAGTATAGATAATAAAATAATAAAAAATTACAAACAGTAAAAAAAAGTGACTGGACAGTATTAGAAAAAAAAGTAGAGACAAAAAGGATGGTATTAGACAGAAACTGCCACTTAGTGTAAGTGAACTAATTTGCCATGATAAATGTTATCTAAGAGAATCAAGCATAAATATCGCGACAAACGTAAAAAAATTGGAAAAAAATGAAAATCGATTTTTTTATTTTTCCCTAAATTGGGCACTTTAAATAAAGAAATAAAATGTTGGATTTTCTTAGACAAAAGTACACACAAAATCCTTCTTTTTAAGATATAAAATTTTTCTCTACTATTGTTTTTCCAAAAATGGCGGCAAATTCAAGTTTTTTTCGAAAAATGCCGATTTTGGCTGGACAAATATATTTTTTTTAAAATTTTTACCGTATCTTCCCGACATAAAAATACATATTTTCTCCAATTTTTAAGGAAATTCAAGGAATCTTTGGTTATTTATTGCGAATTCGTTTTTTGAGGTTAGGATAGATTTTTTGGCACCTATCTCGCGAAGCTCCAGTTCAAATTTATTGACAAATTTTTTACAAGCTTCTCTTTATGTATAAATTCAAAAAACTTAAAAAAAAATTGACTTAGCTCTGACATCCATTTTCAGAATATTTTCGTCTAATTTCACTCCACTAATGACAATATTTTAAATAAGGAATGATCACTTGTTAAATATGTCTTAATTAAGAACAACTACGTTTATTATACAATTTATTACAGTGTAATGAAGCTATCGGCTAATAATAAATAAACAATACTTTTGAAATTAAAACCCATTGATAACATACAAACAAAAATAAGCAACTGAAGATAAATGTGACCCAATTAAGTTTCTTTATAAAAGAAACTATTAACAGTGGCATGTTGTTACTGATAAAGTAATGAATGGAATCTTAAGAAATAGAAATACCTCATTCTAAATATCTATTTATATATATTTTAATATGTATTGGTAGTCAAAATTTGTTGGTTTAAAATATTGGTAATAATGGTCGGAAAAAATGCTAAGATTTTTGAATTTTAACGGGTTAGTTGAGTGCCCTTGTGGTAATAGAAAAAAAATACTTTTTATTATGAAAATTTGTTTAGGTTTATTACGTACAGTCGATACGCTATCAAGAGCTTATCTCTTAAATATATTTGCACTAATGTGTTATTATGTTAACCTCAAAATATAATGGTTGACTAAAAACAAAGTAAATTTTTTTAAAAATTTCCTACAGATATATTCGAAAACCTTGTAAATACACTTTCCGAGTGTGGCGCGTACAATATTTTTTGTGCAGCCATCAATAATTTGACAATAATATCTTTAAACGGTTTAGAAACTTGTAATAATACACAAAGTGCATCAAAACGTCAAAAACATCTACTGACAGATGGCTACGGTATTGTCATGGCAACTGTGATATTTAACATACCCATTTCATAAGATCTCGGGAAAGTAGGTACTTTGCCGAGCAGTTATGTCAATTTTCGATCTATACCGGCAACGACGCACTTTCCGAGCTAAAAAATGATCGGAAAAACGCATTTTCTAAAGTGGTGGTACAAAAACAACAATACCTTTTAACTCGAAACTCCTCGTAACAATATTTTAAAGAATTCTCCTTTATATGTCATGATATCTACCTGTAATTCGGTAAATGAAGTAGATTTATTTTGAGTAAACCAGTAAGGAATTTTAATTTATTAGATTCGACATCCTAAGACCGGTTTCTGTCTTTCGACTTCATCAGTTAGGCTTTTCGAATCCAATAAATAAAATTCCAAACTCGTACAAGTCAATAGCTATATCCGCTATAAGATAACATTTTTAGATGTGCTACCATCTATGGTAAGAAGAGAGTATTGACATTAAATTTTGACTGAATCTAGTCAAGATGTCACTCTCTTCTTTTTTATCCCTTTCAGAGATTAATACAAAGTGAGTAAACCAGTAAGGAATTTTAATTTATTAGATTCGACATCCTAAGACCGGTTTCTGTCTTTCGACTTCATCAGTTAGGCTTTTCGAATCCAATAAATAAAATTCCAAACTCGTACAAGTCAATAGCTATATCCGCTATAAGATAACATTTTTAGATGTGCTACCATCTATGGTAAGAAGAGAGTATTGACATTAAATTTTGACTGAATCTAGTCAAGATGTCACTCTCTTCTTTTTTATCCCTTTCAGAGATTCGAAAAGCCTAACTGATGAAGTCGAAAGACAGAAACCGGTCTTAGGATGTCGAATCTAATAAATTAAAATTCCTTACTGGTTTACTCACTTTGTATTAATCTCTGAAAGGGATAAAAAAGAAGAGAGTGACATCTTGACTAGATTCAGTCAAAATTTAATGTCAATACTCTCTTCTTACCATAGATGGTAGCACATCTAAAAATAGATTTATTTTGTTGCAACTTGTTGAGTATTAAAAATCATTTTCTTAGTTAGTAAGTAAACCTATATATATATATGATGTTATTATTTTTATTTTTATATTGTTTGTAAATTCAATTCCGTTCTGTAGTTCCTATTATATAAATGGATTATCTGTAGAATAGTGTAGTAAATAAATAAATAAATAAATGTACGTAATAAATTAATCGGTACCTCATCTTTATCTTTTTTCTTGCGGTTTTTACTCCAAAACACTATGGGATTGAGTTCCTGAAAACTTCCGTGTATCCTTTGGGATAGAGTAATAATATCAGACTTTTTAAGTGTCATATTTAAATTTCACAACACAATAACTGAATAACTTAACAGTACGTACAAGGAAACTGAAAACTTTTCTGTCGATGAGCAGTAAATAAGACTGCCTGATTGTTTTAATTCTAAATAAAATGTATCAAAGCTACTAGGTGGCCACACACTTAAACTTAAAGCCGATCACAAATATTAAACAAAATAAATGCATATATTTAGTTACTGTATCCTTCTTTGGTACTGTTTTAAAACCCGTTACTATAATTCTTAATATTAATTTAGAGAATATTCGTTTAATATTTGATTAAAAGAGAGTGAGAACCAGCTATAACGTCCTGGAATTATCTGCTTGTTTCATCTATCTGATTTAAGGTGTGGATCATAGCTTATTCGTAATGAAGCTTTAAGATTATCGTATCTTGTCAGTTTTACCCTATCAGGTTAATATTACATCAAGAATAATGAAACAGCTAACGTGTGACATGTTAAAATATTGGACAAGGAGGAAAGAAACAATAAATGCTGACATAAATCATTTTTTTTTATAAATAATACTTCGAAAAATCAGAAAAGGAATTTAGATGCAAAGTTACACAAGGATATTAGCGTAAATAAATAAATCAATACAGTAAATTTTTAATTATCATTCATCAGGTACACTGAAAAAATATTTGTACGTAAAATCAATAAAGTATCGTCGTCAATTTTTTGGACATTAATGCTATGATTCAGTGATTGGGAGAATAATTTCACGTCATAAAACAATTAACTAGTACATTAAAGGTACCTTCACATAATTAGCGAAATTATGGGCAGGGCCCTAGGCAGTGTTGGCAAATGGGCCAAAGACTGTGGTCTGAATGCCAACCCGGCAAAGACGGAGCTAATGTTATTTACGACCAAAACTAAGATCCCAGCTTTCACAAAACCGAGTTTGGAAGGTGTCGTGCTGGATCTATCCCCTAGTTTGAGATATCTGGGAGTAATCCTAGATTCCAAGCTAAATTGGAAACTAAACGTTGAAGAAAGAGTTCGTAAGGCCTGTATAGCCTTATACTCTACAAATAAGATGGTAGGTAGGAAATGGGGATTAAAACCACGCATGGCCTTGTGGATGTACACTGCTATTGTACGCCCCATTCTTACATACGGTTCAATAGTATGGTGGCCGGCCCTTGGGAGAGAATATATCCGCACCAAGCTTGGTAGGGTTCAGAGGAGTGCATGCGTGTGCATAACGGGGGCGCTGAGATCAACGCCACGGGATGCTCTGGATGCTCTCCTCTTTCTCCTCCCAACCGACCTTCACATTAAATACATAACTACCTGTAGCGCGGTCAGGCTCAAAGAAAACGGGCACTGGCCAGCAAAACCCTATGGACATAGCAATATTCTCAGCTCGGAGGTGAGGCAGATGCTGCCCGCGTCCACTGATTACACCATTCCCAAGCTGTGTCTTGGCAAGAATTTCAGAGTCAAGATACCTGCTAGGGGTGAGTGGAAAAATAACAATCTACTGAGTGGGGTAGACACGGTGATCTACACTGACGGTTCAAAGATGGACTGCGGTGTAGGTGCAGGTATTTACTCAGAATCACCCCAAATTAGTCAATCATTTAGACTACCAGATAAATCTAGCGTATTTCAAGCAGAGATGCTAGCGATCTGGCGTGCATGCCAAGCGGTGAGACACGATCCGTCTCCGAAACACAATGTGGTGATAGCTACGGACAGCCAAGCCGCCATTTTGGCCCTCAATGCTACTACCATATCATCGAAACTAGCTAGCAAATGCTCAGAGGAGCTTGCGTTAATTAGCAACCTATACATCGTGACGTTACTCTGGGTTCCTGGCCATAGGAATATACCTGGGAACGAATGCGCTGATGAATTAGCAAGGAGAGGCGCAGCCATGGACGTGACAATGTCTGAACAGGTTGAACCCCCAATTAATACGGTTAAACGAGATATTTATCTACACTTCCTAGCCTTAGCCGACGCTAGGTGGAAAGCCTTAACAACGTGCAAGACGGCCAGGCAAACATGGCCCTCGTACGTCAAAAGCAAAACGGATAACTTTCTGAAGCTTTCGAGGAAGGACATAGCTAGGGCTACGGCTGTTTACACGGGACACTGGCCAATTGGAGAGCATGCTTCTCGGCTTGGTATTCCGTTTAATCGGTCGTGTCGTAGCTGTGGAGATCCCAGCGAAGGAGAGACAATTACGCACTACATTTGCAAGTGCTCAGCGCTGGCCAGGGCCAGGAATTGCTCTCTCGGGAATTACCTCCTTAATGAACTCACCGATCTATCTAGTAAGTGGCCTACGGAAACAGTACATTTCCTGAACACCACGGGATGGATCTAAACAACCAAATAAAGCTCAGGTTCGCGCGATCGTGGTAGCAAAACGGTGCTAAAGCGCTAATTGGGGTTCGGAACAGTTGGCCGGAGCCCGCCACTTGAACCAACCAACCAACCAACATTAAAACAATAACAGAAAAATCGTTAAGCAATAAACGCAAAACATCAAAAACTAATTAATTGTATCCTTAATATAATACAAATATTAATCAAATCAATGTTTTGCGATTACAAATCTATGTACTTTACCATTAAAACCATAAAAACTTTTTATAAATCCAACAACTACAAATTTTGAAAATTAATTAACGGTTTTCATTGTTTTGATGAACACTAAACGTTAAATCTATGAATGCCACCATTGACTGCTTAAAAACGCGCCAAAATAGTGTTAGGTACCTAATCTCTACGAACATTAATATTACGAACAACTAGCGTAGATGTTAAACTCTTCGCGCCGCGCCCATAGCAGTGAAACCACATGCAGGGGTTAGGTGTTCCGATACAGTTTGTGTTTTGTGGACAGTAAAATAATAATTATTGTGCCAAATTAGTTAACTCTGGACTGGAGATCGACAAACAAGATTCTCCCACCAAAAAAAATATGGATACCTTTTCGTTCTTTCATAAATTCTGCAATAAGGGACCCCAAAAGGGCACGGAATATTTTGTTAGAATTTTTTTTAGGTTAAAAAAATATAAAAAAAAGTATGAACAAGATCCTTGTGTAGTTTTTTCCCCAAGTCTCCACAAATTCCACGAAAACTAGGAATTCTTAAGCTGGTCCATAAGAATTTAGTTTCTGTCGCCTCACAAGCTGATAACGTTGAGTCGGGTGCCGACACGTGACCTTCAACGAACCAAAATTTGCGGGAATATTAATTTATGAGTAAACAAGATTCTCCCACCAAAAAAAATGTGGATAGTTTTTCGTTTTTTCATAAATTCTGCAATAAGGGACCCCAAAAGGGCACAGAATATTTTCTTACAATTTTTATTAGGTTAAAAAAATATAAAAAAAAGTATGAACAAGATCCGTGTAATGTACAGAAATTATAGATGTATACTTTTCATTGTTTTTAAAAATATTTGCGATCATAAATCTATGCTCATATTTTATTGATTTTACGTACAAAAATCGTAACTTAAGGATTAAGAAAATTTACGTACGAACGTTTGTTGTATTAATTATATCTGTCATTGGCTGAAAATTAATGTTGAAGTCCATTGATTTGATGTACTTTTTTATTAATTACAAGTACTTTTTTCGTTCAGTGTAAAAAACAATGTAAATTTCTGCCTTAATCTCACAAGAATGTGCATATTAGCAGGATAGTAGAATGACTTGCAAATGTAGCGCCAGGCTTCCAAGTTTTTTCTTCCAAAATCTTTTTTTTTTCATGACTTGCAATTCATTCTGGGTTAAGTTTTATGCTATTACAAATTTCCCGTAAAACGCTATACAAAACGAAATGAGACGTGTGACATGGGTTTAGAGAGACTGACATCTCCATTTGTTCCATGCTTTGGTTGTGCGAAATTCTTTTTCGGGGATATGAAGAGATAATGAGTATTAACGGTGAGATAATTCGAACTCGCTTTGAATTTTAATGAATAGACCTACAACTGGCTGGTGAAGGCTCGGCGTAGCAAACGACAAAGGAGAAGCTAGAAGTTGTGCTAATTATTAAATGGATGGAAAGGTGAAGTAGCAACTGCTAATTGTTTGTTTATGTGATTCAACCGTGGGAGGCCAAGAGTGAAACTCAAAAGAATAAAGCGCATATCCCGCAATCTCTCTCTGTAATAATTTATGGAAGTTGCAGAGAGAACTAGTATATTGGGCTTTGCAGGATTTACATTTCAATGTATTTAATTTACGAAATAGTCTGGAAATTAACTTTGTGGTTACGTAGGTATATCTAACAAACGCATAATTTCCTGCACAAATTGAATTATATAACTTTACACAAAGGTTACTCGAGCTATTTATTAATATACGAGGGTAGTCGCAGAAGTATCTGACCTAACAAAAAAAAAACAAAAAATTTGGGGCTTATTCTCATAGTCTCTTTTAGCTTGATACACTTTTTTTTTCTCTCTCTCTCGCAAGCTCGATCGGCCATAAATCGATTCGTTCAATAAAGCCCTTGCAATATAAATAGCTATTATAAAAAATGACACCATTTCTGACCCAATCAAGTAGTCTATGATCAGCTATTCTACGGTTTATTGCCTGTTATAAATACGTAAGTCTGTTATCATGAAAGCATTAATAAACGTTGGATAAGGATGAAAATACACAACGAATAACGTCGTCAGATTTTAACTCAGTATCGGCAGAGGCGACAGATTGATCGTTAGCGAGAAATAACGAGAAATAAATTGGAAATGATATTTACATCACTATTTTAGAAATATCTAGGAAATTTAAAGCGTTATCGTTATCGAAGTTTATCGTTAACGAGTTGATGATTATTGCGCAACGTTTGAATATTTTGCGGTTGGTTTGATGGCAGGAAGTTACTATTAAAACGTGTTCCGGTTAAATTATTTCGAAGTGTGCAAAAGTTGTGTCTATCTTTAGGATGAATAACAAATATATTTAGGTTGTTTTTATCACCATAAACCATAACGAAAACCAAAGTTATATGTTTAAAAGTTCACCTTCAATGACATGGCGTGTCGTCAAAAAATAATAAAAATTTACTATTGAAACAGATCACTGGATAATGTCACCAATACATTTTGATATCTTAATAATTTTTATGTAATCGTCAATTTTTTGAAAAACACCTGATATACAGGGTGATTCATTAGTGCGATAAAGTCCAATATCTTCTAAATCATTAAAGGTATAAAAACAAAATTTTGAAAGATTGTAGCCAGCCTTAAGGCTCATATTTTAAAATTAGTTGCAATTGTACAGGGTGTTCCAGAACACCGTGCCAGATCAAAGGTACATTTTTTTAAATGGGACACCCTGTATATTACTTTAAATTTGAATTCTCCTTGACTTCGCAATTGCAACAATATGAAGTTGTAATAAGTTATACAGGGTATTTTAAAAGTTCTGACCACTTTTTCATGAGAATCGTAATGAGTTCAACGCTCTGTATCCTTTAAACAAAACAAATGCAAATTAATCTTTTACATTCATACGACTCTGATGGTCGTCTAGTTTATTAATTCACTAGACCTCCTTCCATATTTTGAAAACCGTATACAGGGCGAGTCCAAACTCGAATACATCATTTTCACACCATTTTTAAATGGATCACCCTGTATTTTATGTCGGCAACTGAAAGCTATTTTACTATACTTTAAGTTTTATTGAGTATTCCCTATACCCAAATGAAATAGTTTTTGAGATATTTCAAATTTATTATTAAAAATTGTACTTCCATTAAAAACGACTTTAAAAACCACCTAAGTAGGATTATTATTATTATTATTATTATTATAAATTAATAAACAATCATATCTAAAATTATTTTTTTTTCTGGGGTTATGTTAAAGACCAGGTGTACAAAGTACCTGTCACTACACGAGATGATATGAAAGAGAGAATAAGGCAAGGCTTTTCGAAGTGTTAATGTGCAAATGCTTTTAAACGTAAGTCGATCTTTTGACGACCGTCTTCAACACTGCATCGATGTAGAGGGTGGTCTCTTTGAGCATCTTTTATAATTTTAGATATGATTGTTTATTAATTTATAAGTTAATTGATGTAAATAAATTCTGTATACTTAGGTGGTTTTTAAAGTCGTTTTTAATGGAAGTACAATTTTTAATAATAAATTTGAAATATCTCAAAAACTATTTCATTTGGGTATAGGGAATACTCAATAAAACTTAAAGTATAGTAAAATAGCTTTCAGTTGCCGACATAAAATACAGGGTGACCCATTTAAAAATGGTGTGAAAATGATGTATTCGAGTTTGGACTCGCCCTGTATACGGTTTTCAAAATATGGAAGGAGGTCTACTGAATTATTAAACTAGACGACTATCACAGTCGTATGAATGTAAAAGATTAATTTGCATTTGTGTTGTTTAAAGGATACAGAGCGTTGAACTCATTACGATTCTCATGAAAAAGTGGTCAGAACTTTTTAAATACCCTGTATAACTTATTACAACTTCATATTGTTGCAATTGCGAAGTCAAGCAGAATTCAAATTTAAAGTAATATACAGGGTGTCCCATTTAAAAACATGAACCTTTGATCTGGCGCGGTCTTCTGGAACACCCTGTATAATTGCAACTAATTTTAAAATATGAGCCTTAAGGCTGGCTACAATCTTTCAAAATTTTGTTTTTATACCTTTAATGGTTTAGAAGATATTGGCCTTTATCGCACTAATGAATCACCCTGTATAGGCCAGTAGATATAGACAATCAATTAACGTTAATTCCAAAAATTTTGAAACTTCTATGGTATATTAGTGCATTAATGAAAACAAACTATAAAATTTTGCAAAAGTCTGAGATGAACGGAACATTGTTTAAATCAAAAAAAAACCGTTTTATTTTTTTATTTTTACACCGAAAATTGCAAAAGTTCTGCAAACGAGGAATATCGTTAGTAATAATGTTTTACAACATGCATTAAGTTTGCAACCTTTCAACAGCTACGGAACCTTGGTTTTTTCTCATTTGTATAAGTTTTTTATCGTAATTTGTTTAAAAAAATTATTATGCAAATTTGGTAAGTAAACGGAAAAAAAATGTAACATATACTGGTACATTTGCAACCATTTCTGAAAAACGGATCATTTATTTATCAAACCTTTTTTCTCGGCGCGGCCATTTTCAATACACACAAATTCATCTCCAGTCGCGAACAACACTTTTATACATGTAGGAAATTGAACGCCAACTAAGATCATCCACTAAATCATTACTAGAAAAACCCCCGCAGCCGAAAAATAATATTTTACCACAATATTTTAAATAATGAATTATCACTTGTTAAATCTGCCTTGATTAAGAATAACTACCCAAATAAATTTATAAATCGTGAACTTTACCGAGACATTAAAAATAAAGAACAAAATTTAAATCCCCCAACAGTTCATTCAAATATAGTAAAAATTTTCCAAAAAAAATTAGAAGGATTGGCAATAAATTTAATTTAAAAACAGTTTTTCAAATTAATAATACATACAAGTATTTAATAGTAAATACAAAACCTTTTAATGAAATTCAAAATACAAAAAATTGTATTTACAAAATTCCATACGAATGTAATAAATTCTATATAGGAGAAACATCTAAACCTTTTCATGTTAGATTTAATGAACACCAATCATACATTAAAAATAAACAATTCGAAAAATCGAAAATATGTGAACATGCATGGGATTTTGGTCATAAAATACAATGGAATTCTTCAACTAGATTATTAAAAGAATCTAATAATTATAACCGTAAAGTTAAAGAAGCAGCATTGATATGCTTAAATAATAACGAATGTGTTTCTAATTGTTCGGTTGATATTTAAAAAATTTGGATGCCTATTTTACAAAAAGAGTAATTTGCAAAAAGAATAGCCTCTATACCGGGGTAGTATCATAAGTTTTTTATCTGATTTTTTTTATGATAATATTAAGAAAACTTATAATATGCAAATGCGCTATTCTTTTTTAAAATTCGTTCCAAGAAACGTCACAAAAATATGATGGAAACAGTTTTTGACATCTTCAATTTCAAAATCTTTCTCCGTGTCCTATGTTTCTGTCATATTTTTGTAATATTATCAAGTGTTCTGTTTCTATAGTAAATTTTTTATTATATATTTTGTTATGTCATTTCGAAAACGACTGTCGATTAAGGAAACCGAAACGTCAAAATTAAAAAACTTTTTAACAAAATAAGTGGTTTTAATATCCATAAAGTAGAGTATTTGAACTACAAAAATAGTACCAATGACTTCACACGGCTGTCAGGAAGGGCGGGGAACTTTCAAAAAAATGTCGCAGCAAACTGACTATGGTAGGTTGTTTCTGGACCTGTGGGCAATCAATTGCCGCCACCCGTGAAATCGAAACTGTTCCTTTTTTCAAAATGTGGCCAAAAACTGTTTTTATTCACTCCTACCAGCAGATCTCGTGTTTCAAGTGATTTTCATACTCTTTTATGCCCAGATTTGCATAAAATATTAGCATAAAATATATTACAAGTATCCATTGTCCTTCGGCACTCACCCAGTCACCAAATGAAATGAACCCGACAAGGGATCAAGCGGTTGTGAGGTACTTTACTACTTTACGCCCTCGTTGCGTAATGTAGGATGCATTGCTTTCTATGAGGTACCAGGAAGTAAATTCTATTAGGGTTTAATAAATTCGAAGTCTGATGATTAATTTGAAAAGAAATATTTATTGGTTAAATGACAAATTTTCATACTACAAGAAATGCCGGAAGGGGAAGTGAGCATGAGAAAATTAATAATGACTTTTTAACCCAAAATTCGATTGAAAAAATACACAAAAATCTTCAGTACAAAAACTAGATTTTACTTCAATCCTTTGTATAGAAGCAGTCAATTTTCTATATATGTGTTGATGAAAACTCGACAACTGCTTTGCATAACCGCGTTATATATCTAGAATCTTCCAAACAGTTGATTTTATGTCGATCCCAGAATTTTAGGAACTCCCGATGAATTGATTCACCCGCTTGTTCGGACCACAATCCAAGACCATCATTATCCACGAATTCTTTTCTCATTTGCACATTAAAATTTTTTTTTCGTATTTTGTGTACTATAAGAACAAAAGGTGATCTACTCAATGAAAATGTTTCTGAATTAATTATCCAACTTGGAATTCACTCCACCTGATAAAATTTATTTCCCGACAATTTCATAGAAAGCAACGAATACTACATTACGCAACGAGGGCGTAAGGTCCCTCACACCCGCTTGATCCCTTGTCGGGTTCATTTAATTTGGTGACTGGGTGAGTGCCGAAGGACAATGGATACTTGTAATATATTTTATGCTAATATTTTATGCAAATCTGGGCATAAAAGAGTATGAAAATCACTTGAAACACGAGATCTGCTGGTAGGAGTGAATAAAAACAGTTTTTTTGGCCACATTTTGAAAAAAGGAACAGTTTCGAGTTCACGGGTGGTGGCAATTGATTGCCCACGGGTCCAGAAACAACCTCCCATAGTCAGTTTGCTGCGACATTTTTTTGAAAGTTCCCCGCCCTTCCTGACAGCCGTGTTCACAATAATTAAAAAGCACTTACAGAATATTTATCAATAAAACTAATCATGCGAATTTGATTTTGAATGTCACAAATATTATAATATATTAGTATGATAACGTTGGATGGATAAACAAATTTAAAAAATAAAATAAAAATGGTGACATTTGACAGTCAATATGTACACACATTTGAAGAAGTGGAAATGATGTAGAAAAGTATTTCCAATTTTTCGGTGATATCCAATGACAGCTATATAAATAGCTCTATTATAATAGATGAAAATTTTGAATACCTACGTCCAGTATCAAGTGTTCTGTTTCTATAGTAAATTATATTTTGTTATGTGGTTTTATTTCCATTAGAAGAGAAATTATATAACAAGGAAACCACTATGAACTACAGAAATGAATTTTTTATCCCAAACGAAATATGATATACGCTACTTAATCACCCTATAGAAGTATAAAATACACTTAAAACAAATGGGATATACCACGACCAATAAAATAAATATTTCGTTAGCAGTGACGCAATAAATTAGTGGACTTGACCCAGAATGTTCGTTAATTTAAAATGAAAGCAGATCAAAAACAAGTGTCAAAGTTGTTTTTTTTAAATCAACATTTATAGTTTAATGACAATGAAAAATTAATCCACTAATTGAGATGATATTGATGATTGAGATGATATTTTCAAATTTTCGGTTTGATTTAATATTTTATAAAATGTACAGACATTAAAATTAATCTATGGAACAAACTACCAAAGCCTGAAGGGCTCGTCTGTAAGTTACAGTACAATGGGGTTGTGCAATCAATACCCTGTATATCATTTTTATCTTACCTTTTTTTAATTTACACAGACTAGATGCGACGAGAATAGTTCCTACATTTTCAAATATTTATCTGCGCAATCGTCAAATCAATTTTATGATAATTTTATTAAATGTAATGAAGTATGTGTGTGTTAGGACTTTAGAGTAAAAAAAAAAAACAATTTTCTTAAGAAAATACAATGAAATGAAATTTTATAAAACAACTTATTTAGATGAAACATCTATTATTGACAAGGGGGTCAGATGAAACACTTGGCAAGATGGGGTTCGACGTTCGACTTTATAAGATATATTATTTTGAATGATGTCATTAAACTTGACCTGATTTTAACGAGTACAGACAAAAATTTGTAGACTGAAAAACGCAAATTGAGTTTTTAGCAAAAACTTCCGAAATTTATATCCCAGCGATAGATTTATCAAAATCGGATGTAATTACTTTTACGACTTAACTATAAAACAACTTTTTTTATGATTCGCCAGACCCAGTTCATTAGTAAAAGAGAGATAATTAAGTTTTTATCTGGCAAGCTTCCAAATTTTGTGGGATAGTAGTTAGGTGATATCTTTATGAATAAAAATTACTTAATTGAATTTCGGACTAGAATAATTGGAAAGTATTAGAGCTGACGAACGAATATGTAATTTTATTTTTTTTGTGTGTGTTTTCGTTGGGAATTCATGTCCTAAAATCTCTTTGATTTCTTGCTTTTTTTTTTCGGCAATTATAGATATACTTTGGTATATCTGTATACCTATACATTTATCGCTGTATGTTATACAGGGTGGTCCTTAAGTAATTGTACATAGATGTATGGTAGATTCCTCACTTTAAAATATTACGATTTGAACCAATTTGCTTTAATAAAATGTTGCTAATAAGGAATATACAGGGTTGGTACCAGATTCTGATTTCTCGTGCCCAAAAACCACCAGTTCCAAATTTTTAAAACGCTAAAGTTATTGCAAAAAATAAATCTTAAAATTTAACCTTTAACACCCTGTATATTCCTTATTAGCAACATATTATTAGAGCAAATTCTATGTACAATTATTTAAGGACCACCCTGTATATTGTGGAATATATGACTTTATTTCATTTAGTTAGTTTTAGGAAAGAGAAATCATGTAATTAGGTCCTTATGGCCCTGTGTGTATTTCTTCTAAATAAATAAATATTTTATATACAGGGTACGTAAAAAACGTTTTAGGGTTTACAATTAAAAATTTAATGTTTAAAAATCATTTAACAAAATTTTAATTATTTTAGTTTTAAGTTATACATTTTTTTAATACCAAATGATTTGACTGTCTTTCAGTGTAGGTAACCAATTTTTATATTTAACTGACTACAAGATTCCCACACTTTTATGGGAGTTTATATACTCTTTTTCTTCTTTTTAATTTTTATATTGCCAATTTTCCGAAACAAATAAAATTTTATTGAATTTATTGAATGAAGTTGTTTACAGTTACGATATATTTTCATTAATTTCAATCAGTTTGTTTACTTTCAATGAAGCAGAATTACCATATGTTCAATTACTATTACTACCACTACAAAACAAAAATAGAAAAACTAATGAGATGACATGAAACATCAATAAAAGAAAACGTCTGTTAAATAAGCAGAAATCAAAACATTATTATACCCACTTAGCATCTTTTAATTTGGTAGGTACAGTAAACTTGATTTTAGATTATATGAATTAATGATCAAACAAATTTTAAAATTGGAAATTTGAAATAAAATACCCTTTATAACTCTACCAGCTTGTATTTAAGCAGCCAAAATGCATATCAAGTGTCATGTTACTTTTTTTTAACATAATATTGGTGAGAAGTGCCTATATTATGAAGTATTTGTCGTTTTGAATCTTTATAACTGTATCATATATATTTAACCCTATTAAATTATGAATAGCCACATGTTTCAAAACTTCCTGTACTTCCCACTCGGTATTTCGAAGTGAATTAATATTAAATAAAATTTAAAAATATTTAACTACCCATGCCGTTTTTCTGGAGAGTTGAACAGAACTGTTAAATTTATCTTTCTGCTTATTTAAACAAAAACTATATTCCATCATGCACATATAAAATGAGAGCACTACAGTTGCACGGTTGCCAACATGACCAAACAAAACATAAAAAAAACGGAGCACTAGTGAGACATTTAACTTACTTTTACTCTGGGTTTATCCAGATAAGCGTACGAATGCTGAAACAGGAGAGAACATAAATATCTGTGAATAAAACTGTAAGATACAAAAATTCGATTAATATTAGAGACATTTTGGGCGGTACATGAATAATAATAATAATTAGGTTTTAGATTTTTAGCTTGATATTAGAAAAACCTTTGATTTAATTTTATAACGTAGACCTTCTACATTTTAAATTCTAAACTAAAGTTTAGCTGGTTAAGAGACAGCTTACCACTTTGATCAATATTTACAATATAAATTAACAATACACTTTTGAAATTATATAGTCAGACAACCTTATGCGAATTGATTCACCAAACAAAGTAAAAAGGCCTAAGGCAGGTTGTCGTTAGCTAAGCTTTAGAAAAAAATTGTAAAGAAGCGAATTGGAAACATCTGCAAGCGGTGCTTGAAGATCATGTGTTTCAAAATGTAGTTAATTTTAGTTTAAGAATTTATACAACGCCTGAAAATGACATAACTGTCCGCCACTGCTTACTGGCGCGACTTATTGATACCGCTGGGAGTAAATCAACCTGTATATTGTTATTAAACAATAAGATAGATCACATGCATTCAGTATACAAAAGCCCGGCTTCCAAAATATGTATACGTGCTTTTAAATAATGCTGATTCAATTCAATAATACAATAATGCTATTTGATACGACACCTGTTTAAATATTAAAAATTTTGAACGTACGTCATTTTTTAGGGATCTATCATAATTTCCCTGTTTAGATCTAATAATCATACTAATAGAGCCATTTTCTATTTAATCCCTACTAATTTTTGCAACCATTATTGCAAAAACAGATAAATTTACTGTAAGTTAAAAGTTAATTGGGTAACATAACCTATAATTAGAATCGTTTATTTTCAAAATGCGACAACATACAATTACATGCATGAAAAAAAAATAATACGGATTAACTACTCTTTCCTCACTGCACATGTGCCTCAAAAAATTACGGACGTAGGTAAATTGAGGACCAAAAGCAATTATAACTTTGGGTTGATCCCACTACCTGAAATATGCTCGGTAAATTGGGGACCAAGATGCATGCATAATAAGAAAACCAATTCATATATTCTCACCATGAAAAAATCTTCACCGATGGCTCTAAAACCAAAGAAGGCGTAGGATGTGCAGTATATTATCCATCCAAAAATATAAGTGTTTCCTACAAACTTCCCAACTTTACTTCTATTTTTAATGTTAAGTTAATAGCTATTAAATTAGCAATAGAAATTTGTATAAATCAAGATGAAAACTGGTTTGTCATATTTAGTGACTCCAAAAGTGCAATTGAAAAGCTTAAAAGAAACCAATTGGACTCAAATTCTAATCACATACTTTTAGATATTCTACAGTTATACAGTGAAGCCCAAAATAAAGGAAAAATGATTTTCATATCATGGGTAAAAGCCCACATTGGGATAATAGGGAACGAAAAAGTAGATATCCTGGCCAAGGAGGCAGTCCGAAACATAAAAAAATTCCAGTTTCCGACATTATGTCGACTTTAAAATTCCAAATGGTAAAACAATGGCAACAAAAATTCTATGAATCTTCTTCTGGAAAATTTTTTAAAAGCATTCAACCGAAAATCTCCCCTTCCGGTCCGGTATGTAAGTTTTTTATGTCTGTCTCTCTCTCTCCCGCTTGAGAAGACAAAGATTAACTCAAATTACGTCATTATGAATTTCAGGGCGGACGTGACACCTGTAGCATAAGCCTAGAAAGTTCGTTATAGATTCTGCGCGGTAAATATTGGCCTACGTGTCAGCCGTAGCGTAATGGGAAAAAAAACTATTTGTTGATGCTTCGTGTCTGAGTGCTGTTTGCAAATGTATTTTGGTGCGGCGTTGCCGGTTGCGACGTTGCCGGTTGAATGAGTTTATATGTTTAATTGTCTGAAAATTAAACAAGGTCCTTTATTAGAACAATTAGCCGAATACGGAGCAATCACGGCTTGTACCCCGCCCATAAATTTAAAATAGGTCTAGTAGATAATGATAGATGTAGTTGTGATGAAATAGCCGATTTACAACATATATTTTTAGAATGTCCGTTAAATTCCAATGAAATAAATTTGCTTTACCAACATTTGATTCTTGAAAAAGTTCAATTACCAATAAATCTACAAATTCTGTTGACCCTGGATAATTTAAATATTTATAACAAATTACACAAATTTTGTAAAAATACTAATATAAAAATGTGAGTAGCGTTGCTACCCCAACTATTATAATTGTAAGCCTTAAGTGGAAAAAAAAAAACAAAAAAAATAAATAAATAATCGTTAAAACTTCTATGAACAAAACATAAAATATTGACAAAAAAAAATACATATATATATATAGGCAGTAAACCAGTAAGGAATTTTAATTTATTAGATTCGACATTCTAAGACCGGTTTCTGTCTTTCGACTTCATCAGTTAGGCTTTTCGAATCCAATAAATAAAAATTCCAAACTCGTACAAGTCAATAGCTATATCCGCTATAAGATAACATTTTTAGATGTGCTACCATCTATGGTAAGAAGAGAGTATTGACATTAAATTTTGACTGAATCTAGTCAAGATGTCACTCTCTTCTTTTTTATCCCTTTCAGAGATTAATACAAAGTGAGTAAACCAGTAAGGAATTTTAATTTATTAGATTCGACATCCTAAGACCGGTTTCTGTCTTTCGACTTCATCAGTTAGGCTTTTCGAATCCAATAAATAAAAATTCCAAACTCGTACAATTTTTATTTATTGGATTCGAAAAGCCTAACTGATGAAGTCGAAAGACAGAAACCGGTCTTAGGATGTCGAATCTAATAAATTAAAATTCCTTACTGGTTTACTCACTTTGTATTAATCTCTGAAAGGGATAAAAAAGAAGAGAGTGACATCTTGACTAGATTCAGTCAAAATTTAATGTCAATACTCTCTTCTTACCATAGATGGTAGCACATCTAAAAATGTTATCTTATAGCGGATATAGCTATTGACTTGTATGAGTTTGGAATTTTTACCATAGATGGTAGCACATCTAAAAATGTTATCTTATAGCGGATATAGCTATTGACTTGTACGAGTTTGGAATTTTATTTATTGGATTCGAAAAGCCTAACTGATGAAGTCGAAAGACAGAAACCGGTCTTAGGATGTCGAATCTAATAAATTAAAATTCCTTACTGGTTTACTCACTTTGTATTAATCTCTGAAAGGGATAAAAAAGAAGAGAGTGACATCTTGACTAGATTCAGTCAAAATTTAATGTCAATACTCTCTTCTTACCATAGATGGTAGCACATCTAAAAATGTACTTAAGTATTTAGCCCAAATGCTTAATCCCATTTACGGTCCTCAATTTACCTGTCATATTTGTTGTCCCTTTGTAAGCAGGTAATTGTTCTTTGAGCAAAAACTCTTATTAAATTTTATTATTTCATGTTTCCCTCAAAATGAGAAACATTTTCAAATGGTCTTTTAAGGTACACCTTTGGCTTCAAGTATCCCGATAAAAAGAAGTCTAGAGGGGTTAGGTCCGGCGACCTTGCGGGACAAGAAAAGTCCAAAATTTGTTTTTACTTTAAATTTATGAATAAATTATTAGAACGCCAGAATTGGACGTAAACTTAGATAAAATAAAGAGCTATTGTTTTTCATAGCCTACAAAATTTTTATTCTCAGTAATTTTATCTCCAGCCTCGTATTTTTCTTGGAGCAAATTGACTGTTTTTTCCACACTCGCTTCTTTTATCGCTTTTCCGGATAATAAATGCCCATTCAGTAAGTTTTTCATTACGCGTGTTTTCTTCTTGGGTTCAATACAAAATTCGGTGAGTTGTTTTCACACGTACTTTGTGAACTATGAAGCATTTTTTCTATAGAACCTTCTTTTTCAAGGGAAATTTGTAACTTATGTGTAACTTTCCCTTTCGATTTTATGGGTTTATGTACTCAATACTTATTCGTTATTCCAGTATTTTATAGATTAGATTTATAGATTTTTTTTCATTAGTTAGCAATACATGGTGTTGTAAAAATCTTAAAAAATAATATCTAATTTTCTGATATTTATATCATTATACAGGGTGTAACAAAAATGTAGGTCATAAATTGAACTACATATTCTGGGGTCAAAAATAATTCGTTTGAACATAACTTATCTTAATGCAAATGTGCACACAAAAAAGTTACAGCCCTTGGAAAGTACAAAATGAAAATCGAATTTTTCATGAACTGTTAAACATTTTGTAATGAAAATGGATATATGGCTTTCTTATAGTAAGAGCGTCTTTTTCATATAAAACCACGAAATCTGTACAGCCCATAAAAATTTTAGGGGGGTTTTGAACCCCTAAAACCCTCCAAACTTTTCTATGCGTTACAATTAAATTAGTATTCTGACACCATTGGTTTAATACATGATTTTTGAAATTTTTTTGCTTCTTAGCACTTTTTCGAAAAGTCAGTTTTTATCGAGATAAGGCCTTTTTTCAATTTATGACCTACCTTTTTGTTACACCCTGTATACTTTGCGTTGATTGCTGGTAAATTTGCACGTAATAAAAAAACTTAAGCTCGTACCAAATCAGAGAACAATCCCTAAAATCTATTATATCATTCGACAACACTAAACTAAGTTTCAAAGTTATTAAATCATTATAAGAGATCAAAAAAAGTTGGTGTGATCCAGATCACTAGCGACTCGGCTCTTTAGAGTTCCAAACTTCAATTCCACTCGACATCGACTATAGGATGGAAGAGTTTTAATGAGAGTTTAATTGGACCTAAGGACGATATTTGGGTCGAATTTTCGGTGGCCCTAATGATGTTAGAGGCGAAAACTTTCATCAATTATTACAGGTGGGGGCGTTGGTGTTATAATTGTGATTTTATTGAACGGAAGAAATTGCGATTCCTGTTAAATTTATTTTGTTGACACATTTATTCTTTCATTTTCGTTTATTGATGTTTTACAACTTTTAACTGAACACTCGGGATTATTAAATTTTAATTCGTGTATTTTATTATAAACTAAAAAAAACATTGAAATCTTCATTTACTGAGATACACGATATTAAAGCATGAATAATATTAAAATAAAAAATTCATTCACAATTCCAAAGTTATAATCGTATCCGTAATTAATTTATACATAGAGGTCAACAAGTTAAGATAGGTCAGTCAAAGATAGATCAGATAAGTTGATTTATACAGTGTATGTATAATACAAAGTTAGAAAACGAGTAAGGAATTTAATTTATCAGATTCGACATCCTAAGACCGGTTTCTGCCTTTCGGCTTCGTTAGTTAGGCTTTTCGAATCCAATAAATAAAATTCCAAACTCGTACAAGTCAGTAGCTATATCCGCTATAAGATAAAATTTTTAGATGTGCTGCCATCTATGATTAGAAGAGAGTATTGACAATTATTAAAAGCAAAAAATTCCCGGTGTATTGGGGTTGCATACACAATTTGCATTGTGTGTTGCAAAGCTTTTATTTGACTGATTCTAGTCAAAATGTCACTCTCGTCTTTCGTATCCCTTTCAGAGATATGTATGTATAGTTACAGTGTACGACAAAAGTTCGGAATCAAGCAAGTTTAGGTCAGAAGATTTCAAATTTTGAAGTTACCATATTTTTATAAAAGGCGGCGTCAGGAATTCTGGGAAGGGTAGTAGAAGAAATAATTCTAACCTTTAACGCAAACCTCTGAATCATTAAGTTTACATATATTCAATTTAAAAGAAATTGTACTTTAGCATATGAAACAAACAAAAAATCATTCGGCTCGACAAAGATATCAAAGCAAAAAGTACTACACTCAAAGAAATTTACCCGTATATACAACAGGAATTCCTGTTTTTTAGATTCTATGGCTCAAATTACATACGACAGTGTTGCCAATTTTTTTATTGTTCAATAAAAAAATTCAAATTTCCAAATTTTTTTTTTTAGCACAGGAGGCCTTTTTCTGGTCAAAATCTATTCCAATTGACATCAGTAATTTATAGTAATAGACTTTTTATCGATATGATCAATAACAACTCCTACAGCGGGAATTTAAATTTTCTAAATTCATTTTTAACGAATAAATCGTTTTTTTCAAATGGTACCTACCGAGGGCCATCTTGTCATTCGATAGAGAATTTAATTACCAATTCAACGATGTACATTATGTACCACTTCCTTTTTGTTCAAACCTAAATATGATCGTTTATTGAATTTTTACAATACCTATTTCGTACCATGCCGTCGAATTCCAATTCGTTAAGGTTTGATGAAATTAAAGATAGCCATGGAATAACAATACGTGTTTAATATCACGTCAAAAATCAAATATCAATTTTACTTGTCATCTCGTTTTGTTAATAATGGTACGAAATAGGTATTGTAAAAATTCAATAAACGATCATATTTAGGTTTGAACAAAAAGGAAGTGGTACATAATGTATATCGTTGAATTGGTAATTAAATTCTCTATCGAATGACAAGATGGCCCTCGGTAGGTACCATTTGAAAAAAACGAGTTATTCGTTAAAAATGAATTTAGAAAATTTAAATTCCCGCTGTAGAATTTGTTATTGATCATATGATGAAAAATCTATTACTATGAATTACTGATGTCAATTAGAATAGATTTTGACCAGATAAAGGCCTCCTGTGCTAAAAAAAAATTTGAAAATTTGAATTTTTTTATTGAAAAATAAAAAATTTGTCAACACTGTCGTATGTAATTTGAGCCATAGATTCTAAAAAACATCAAATATACAGGGTGTTCCATTTAAAAAATCGAAGTTGGTGACATTTCTGGCAAAACCGGAAGTCCGCCATTTTGTTTTTAAACGACTGTCAATCCAAAATTGTGTCTTATATCTATGTTCCAAATTTTATTCAAATCGGTTGAAAAATGACCGAGATATAGGCATGGCCCTAGTCTCATTGTCACCCGGTATAGGGGTTTATATAGTAGGGTAGGCCGAAAAAACCTTTTTTTTATTTTGAAGTTGTAATAGCGCGGGAAACTTGCGAATCAGATGTTTTCGTAATGTAATAGTTTGTAACGTCTTCAAATAGAGCCTAAAAACATTGTGTTTTAATTTGGTTTAAATCAGTTAAAAAATATTGAGCCGCTTATCTCACTGTATAATTTCCCTAGAGTACCTCAGAATTCCACTAGCCTAGGAGAAAACTAGAGAAAAACTTGTGATTTCTGGACGGTTCTATTTTTGGGCAAGAAAGCTTATATATTTTCGTATTTTGAGTTCCTGAATTCATATCTGACTTACAAAATGTTCCACAGTACTTCAGAATTTCCCTAGCCTAGGGAAAAACGTAGAAAATTGTGCAAGGAAGTTGTCAAAAATTTCTTAGGTAACTTTAAAAGCGACGACTATAAGAAAATAGTGAAAAACATGTTGCGAAAATTTCAAGAACAAGGTTGCCTCATGAGCATAAAATTATATTTCCTTCATTCCCATATCGAACACTTCCCTGAAAATCTTGGTGATTCCAGTGAGGAACAAGGAGAATGTTTCCATCAAGATATCAAAGAAATGGAGCGACATTACCAGGGACGATGGGATGAACACATGATGACAGATTGTTGCTGGTTGTTGAAGAGGGATGTTGCAGGTGAAAGCAAAAAAAGAAAATATATAAATAGTGGAATTTTCCGTAGGCTATGGCAATTGTGAGGAGTTGCATGAAAATGTTGATGACAAAAATGAACACGGCACCTCAGAAGACGGAAAGATATCAGCTTTTCCGTACGAAAAAGGCCTCCATGAAACTTCAATTTTTGCACAATTTTCTACGTTTTTCCCTAGGCTAGGGAAATTCTGAAGTACTGTGGAACATTTTGTACGTCAGATACGAATTCAGGAACTCAAAATACGAAAATATATAAGCTTCCTGGGTACAAAAATAGAACCTTCCAGAAATCACAAGTTTTGCTCAGCTTAACACTTTTTCCCCTAGGCTAGTGGAATTCTGAGGTACTCTAGAGAAATTCTACAGCGAGATTAGAACTAAGCCACTCGAGATACGTGAAAACATTATCGTTTTTCGTAGATCGAAATTGCTTTCACAGATACTGAAATTTCTAAGATTTCATGCATTTCCCCTAGGCTAGGGGAAAACTGGGGGGTCCAGGGGAAATTCTGAGACCAAAAATGAAGTTTTTTCATATTTTGTCAAACTTTAGGGCCTATGCGCGAATGGAAGATGTCAACCGATTTTAATAATTTTTTTTCTTTTTTTTAGTCTACATGATTCGCAAGTTTCCCGCGCTATTACAACTTCGAAATAAAAAAAAAGGTTTTTTCGGCCCACCCTATTATATAGGCCTAATTCCTGTTGTATATTCTGGTAAATTTCTTAGTGTGTTTTATTTAAAAAGAAAAATACTAAAAACGTGACGTACTGCAACAACATGAATTTAAATATTAACGTCAATTATCATTCTAATTCAATGAAATACTAATTTGTTTTCTGACCGATTGGTTCACAGACACTGATTGATTTAAATTTTCAAGGACAATCAAATTGATTTCCCCTCGATTTTGATACGTCAATGTTTGGTCAAAAGAATCAAAAATAAATAAAATGTTATAAAATGAATAACATTGTCCAAACTTTTGAAACCTAGACTGAATCGAATTTTTTTTTTTTTGAATAATGATAAATATGGTAATTGTTGAGAGCCAGTTCAACAATAAATTTTAAAACTCGTGGTTACGGGGAATTCTATACTAATCTACGAATTGTCTGACGTAATTTTTTTTTGTTCATTTTGTTTCCTATTGTTTACTAATAATTAAAATTCGCCGTAATGCATAAATTTATCATAATTTAGTTTTTACGACATGGGTTTCCCTCAAATAGGCAAAACAACTTTATTATTGCAAGTGTTATTCCTTTTTTAATGTACGGTTGGTGCCTGAAGCAGAAAGGTGAAGAGGTTAAACATTAAACAAAAAGTAGATTGCGCATAAAACGGCTTATTTAGTTAAACAATCTGTACCCTATATCTGAAAGAATGTTCAGAGTAAAACAAGAGGAGCAAAACAAATATTGTACGTAATACGTCCCAAAAGTGCTTTTACTGGACTCGCAGGCTTGCAGGACTCGCCTGCGACTCGCCCTGCAATTTTTGTATTTTTTTCCACTTTGTGTGAAATTTCCTCTTCTCTTTGATAACTTTTATGGTACCGATGTTGAACCACTGAATGTATTTAGATTTATTTTTATGGTGCTTAGGAACATGTTTGGTTATACTACTACGTAAGGTATTGTAAAACTTCTGAAAACTCTCATCTGGAATTAGGTTTGAAAACTCCTTTGTCCAGTCGAATGACTGTAACTCAGTTTTTATAGAATTATAATCAGCACGACTGTAATTAAATTATTACAGAATAAGACATCTGGAAAATCTAGTACAAACTCTAAGGTGGTGTGATGATTGATTATCCAGGGAGACAAAAGAAATATTATTAAAAATATAAAAGCGAATTCGAAAACTCTACGGCGCGAGGCGTTCGGGAAAAAACTAAAGTATCTTTACCTAAAATGTACGCAAAAAAAGCATTTTAAAGAGGAGACTCTAAGCTTTCTCAGGAAGCCATTAGTTTTTATTTTTTTTTTGTTTTCTCATAGAAAGTTTGAAGAGGAGACTCTAAGCTTTCTCATAAAACTGAACTCAAATATTATAAAGTAGCTATTTTTGATACATTGCAACCATAAAAATACATTTTTTTGAGATGATGTCATTGTTTATTGTTTAAATATTTGTAACTGTACTTTTTAACCAAAAAAACGTCTGCGTCAAAGCATCTTATGTTATTTTCCACTTGCTAGATGAAGTTTGTTCATGTCAAAACATTATTGTTTTAATGTTAAAAATAAGGTAATGTTAATCCAAATAACCTTACTTTTGGTAATAATAACGTCGTAAATATCTAACTGTAATTAATATGTGACTTGTTTTTTAATTGGGCGTTAATTTTTATTTACTTTTATAAACAATATAAACATTTAATTTCAAATCTTTTTTACGACCTTTTGAATGATGATTGTGGTATTGTTTTTTTGGGGTTTAGGTCTTGGATCAAAGAAAACAATATTTCTTAAAAGTCAACGTTTCGTCAATTTATTTTGACATCTTCAGGGCACTGTAGGATGAAAGTGGCGTTACAGATTATAAATAAAAATAAGGAAAAATACAGTTAACCACAGAAAAGACCTGGAGAACTTAAACATCGCGTATTTCAATCTGATATCAAGAATTAAAACAAAAACTAATATTTTCTATATTAACAATGTTTATTGTTTCTATTTCCCTTGCTTTTTCAAGCAGCGTACAATCCTGGCATTTTATCAGTTCCACTCTGAATTTACAACAGGTGGGCATTGTTTTATTCATCACCGCTAGTTTAATACGGAAAACTCTTCTTTTGTAAGTGGAAATAGTGTTTTTCTTCAATAAGAAGATCCAAAAAGTAATAAGTGATGAAATTGTTTTATATATGTATTTTTCCTTCTTTTTATTTATAATTTCTGATACCCCTTTCATCTTACAGAGCCCTGAAGATGTCAAAATAAATTGACGAAACGTTGGCTTTTAAGAAATATTGTTTTCTTTAATCCAAGACCTAAAACTCAAAAAACAAAACCACAGTCATCAAAATTTAATGGTTTTCTCTATCAACTATATGCCCAATGGGATTTTTGTAGTTTTAGGACCCAAAAAAACTCGTTATGATTGTAAAATTACAGTTAAAATTTCCATAAAGCCCTGATTGATTGACATTTTATTGTATGGGCGATCTATTGTATCTCCACAAATGACCAAATCATTGTCAGTCGACAATAGAGACTAAACAACTTTTTGTATAACTTAATGCCTTCTGCCCTGTAGTTGTTCGATATCAGTTCAAAAAGTTTTGGAATTGAACTTCGGTAAAGGGATAATCGGAGGGGAATAAGCGCTTTCGGTTGAATGAAAAAAGTTGACGAAATTGGTTTTTTCATTGAGATTAGTCAAGCAAGGCAAATATTGGTAAATAACCGTTTGGAAAATATACAGTAAGAGGAAAATGTAAGAAATTTGTAGTTAATATGCTGAAATATGTGGTAATTCCACGCAATTTTTAAAAAAAGAAAAAAGTTTTGGTGAGAACAATAAAGACAATCAAAACTTATTTTACAAGGTATTAAAAACAACAAAAACAAAAATACAGCACTTAAAAAACAACAAATACTATTAGAAAATACGGCAAAAATGGCAAGGAGTAAAGCATATTCTTAAGAATTACTGGGATCATTAGGAATGATTGATTAAAAGAAGAAAATAATGAAATAGAAGAACATTTACCAAGGAGAATTGTAACAGCATGTAGCCTAGTCAAATTATATGTTTTTTTGGGGTGGTGAACACGAATCTGAAGTTTGCTGCCTCGTAGCAGGACCGGTTCAGGTCGAAAAACGCAAAAAACTTCGAAATTTTCAGAGTTTTTCCGGTTTTCAACTTTGAATACCGCGACATTTTCCGTATGATACGTCGTTTGCAAGACATGAGCGGAAAATCGCAAAACTTCCGAGGTTTTTTGCGTTTTTCGGCCTTAGCTGGTCCTGCTATGAGGCAGTAAACTTCAGATTCGTGTTCAGCACCCTAAAAAACACATAATTCCGTTGAAAAAATTTCTACCATTTGACACCATTTGACTAGGCAGATGTAACATCGGAAACGGTTTATGCTAATAAATTTTTTATGGTGCTATTAAAATGCGCTTTTATTACATATTGGTGTATATACTGAAAGTGCATTTATTTAAAATTCCTTTGTTAATAATTGCCCGTGTTAAAGATTAAGAGCAATAAATGTTATCAATAATTTTAACTCCTTCTAACAGACTTAAGTGCCTTAGTGTACTAGTTAAGTAGTTAAGTACAATCTTTCTGCTGGATAATATTAATAATAATATACGCCCTTCAATAATAAAACCACTTTTTCTAATAAAACCAAATTGAGTGATAAACATTGGAAGTTGCTGCTGACAGAAAGATACTTTCAAACTAAATATAACTCTATCGTCTCAAATTACTAGGAAATAAAAGCAGGTGTACCACAAGAGAGTGTGCTAGGACCACTGCTTTTCTTAATATACATCTTAGATTTACAAGCAACTACTACTACGACTATAGCAACATTTGCGGATGATACCGCCTCAATATCAATTGACAGCAACCCAATAATCGCTTTACAGAACTTACATCATCTAGACGTCCTACAAAATCAAAATTAACGAAATCAGTCCAAGTGACATTCACTACTAAACCGATCTTCCTACACAACACACAAATTCCAGTGATACTGAAGTGAAATGCTTAGGATTCTATCTTGACCAAAAACCACACAGTGGGCTGGATACAAAAAAAAAACGGCAAAACCCAAAAAAACTTTTATAAACTGTATTGCATACAATAGATGTCCCTGCACACCCCATGCCACACTAAAACCGGTTTGTAGCCTTCAGGTATTCAGCTGACTGAACCTAACCTTTCTTGAGGGAGGTTCGAAGTGATTTCCATTTTTGTTTTTCTAGATTATTATTCAAAATTTGGATTTAAAATATTCGCAGCACACAAATATCAAATTTTGATGATAGAAGTTGCTTGTGAGTAGTGTAAAGGAATACTTCCGGTTCGCCATGTTGTTTTTTCGAAAATTAAATTTCAAATTTGAAATCAGCGAGTTCAAAAACATAAGACGCTTCCTAATTTTTGCGTGCGCGCCCTGGTTTTGTTGTTTTTTGGCAGCATCCAGCCCACTGTGCACCCGCAAATTAACTTAAAATTAAGAGAGATGTCATGGTTAATAAAGTATTATTGTACAGGGTGTCCCAAATTAGTGAGTTTTGCAGGGTATCTCGTAAACTAGAAGAGATAGAAGAAAAGCAGTTAAGATGTTATGACTTCTTTTTTTGTTAAAGTAACGATATCCTAATTAAATCTTTAGTAACTCCCTGGAGTTGGAAGATACAGGGCGATTATTGAAAACTGTCGAAAACTACAAGGTACTATAACTTCTTAATTAAGAAAAATATAAAAAAACGTTATAAAAACTTTTGATAGATATAATATTTAAGAGTTCAGTGGCGCACAGATTATTTTTTTAGGGGGCTCACTAAGGAAATATAATGCAAACTTATGTTTTTTAAAATGGGACACCCTGTATATTTTGACGTTTTTCGTTTCCTTTTTTAATTCTCATTCACCTGATATGACATATTATATATCTATTTTCAATGGTTGGAGCTACAGTGCAAATAAACCAGTTATGGATGTTATCAGGTGAAACACCCTTAAAAAATTGAACACTCAGTAACTAAATTTAACATTTTATTGTAAGGATACTGATGTGTGACAATTTTATTTATCAAAATTATAATTAATAAAAAATAAAACCAGATTAAAAAAATAAAAACAATAAACTTATGAAACAACAAGAAACATTGTAACAACTAATCTACCTACAACTAATTTTATTAGAATGTAAAAATTACATTAAAACGTCAAAATATACAGGGTGTCCCATTTAAAAAAACATAAGTTTGCATTATATTTCCTTAGTGAGCCCCCTAAAAAAAATAATCTGCGCGCCACTGAACTCTTTAATATTATATCTATCAAAAGTTTTTATAACGTTTTTTTATATTTTTCTTAATTAAGAAGTTGTAGTACCTTGTAGTTTTCGACAGTTTTCAATAATCGCCCTGTATCTTTCAACTGCAGGGAGTTACTAAAGATTTAATTAGGCTATCGTTACTTTAACAAAAAAAGAAGTCATAACATCTTAACTGCTTTTCTTCTATCTCTTCTAGTTTACGAGATACCCTGCAAAACGCACCAATTTGGGACACCCTGTACAAAACTATCAAACTCGAAAATTATTCAAAGAATACAGTCTAAAATCCTAAGCTTTATCACCGATGCACCCTGGTAATTAGTGTAAACTTCGGCAAAGCCAGTTATGACCTTGGTGTTCATTTTGACAGATGGCTTACAAATCGCCAGAAAGAAAAGTAATAAACAATAAGGGGTTGTTTCTAAATACGCTTGTTAACAATTTAATTAAATTTTAACCTCATCAACGTCGAAAAAAAAATCATGACTAGTGTTTATATTTTTAATTAATTAATTCAGATTAGAAAAGATAAAATAAAGTTATTAATCTTATGAGCTAAAACAATTATTCTAGAATTTTAAACCACCCGATAGCTTTAGGGATAATCTCAGGAACGTTTTCCCTTTAGGAATTCCGCATATTTTATTATTCTTTCAAGCAACCGCATAGCAGAAGGATTAATATAAAGTTGGAAATGGAATAGGTATGAAATCCTTCCAAAGCAGTAATTTATTTTAAATAGCTGTGAAGAGTTTATTATTTTCGTTAAAAGTTTAAATGAGAAAATTTCCATTTTTATCTTAGAAATTTTTAATACTACTGTTCCAGGAAGATTTATTTCAAATATTTTTTTATTAATTTTAGGTTAGAAAAATCGCAAATAAGAAAATTATATAATGCAAAGTATAATAGTGGTAAACCAGCATATCTACTATTATTTCCGTTGATATAATGAAATTTGTGATAGTTAGACATTAGAAATCTAATTCTCACAGATCAATTCGTCATAAATAAAAAACTGGAATAATTTTTAACATCTAAAGGTACTTTCATCATTATCACTGTCACTTTCGCTAGTTACATTGATAATTGTAGACTCAATTTTATCTCTAATTATTTCTGAGTAATTAACCCAACGATTCGGCATGAGTCGATTTTGTTTTTAAATTTAATTAATAACAAAGTTTCCAAAGTGTTCCTCGAAATTTCTGCTTCAAGATTATTTTAACATCAACACCGAAAACATTAAAAACAACAGACGAGCGCTACGCGAAGTGTACGGGTTTTTAATTTCTACCGGTTGACATTGGCAGCCTTGAACGCATTTTCAAGGCTGCCAACTGTGTAGAAGACGAGTATCGAATTTCTCATGACCTTACATAACAGCAATATATACCTACGTAGATTTTCTTTCTTGAATTGAGCTTATGGATCGGTGAATATGCAATCTTTCCCACGTAATCAAGACAGCACGACGAATGTTGTTTACGTAAATAGACAAGAAAGTGTTAAATTACTTGAAACGTTTTCAGGACGAGCGCGCGTCATAGAAACTCACGAATCATGTCACATGGTTTAAGTTTAACGCTAGGATTACTGAGGGAGGTTAAAATGACTTGTTTGTAAATGAAAATAGACAAGCGCCAAAAGTAACTTTGATGCTTTAGAGCGTCAATGATGTCAACTTATGACCGATTGCGGAAAATATCAACTTTCCAGTTAGATTTGAATGAGCAAAAGCCGATACTTTGGAAAGTAATAATAGTAGAATTTTACGAGTGACGAAAGTAACATTTTTTGAAGCGAGAGAACAGTTTACCAGCCGAGGCTGGTAATGTTCGCGAGTTTCACAAAATGTTTTCGACGAGTGAAACACTATACTTTGTCTACAACTCCGTTTATATCATAATAACAAGCTAACGAATGTGTTTTATAACTGGAATGCATTTTTTTCATTTTTATTAAACTTATTAAACAAAAAAATAAAAGTCTAAAACAAATATATCTTGCTGCCTGGCCTTATCTAAAATACCTACGCAAGCAGCACAGTTTCCGAAAATGAATGTACGTGATTATGAACTCTCCAATCCATGAATTTTGCTTATATTTCTTCATATCTCTTTAGATTTTACCGGTAATAAATCCAAAGAGGTTTCCTCAGCTTGATTTCCTATTTGTGATGGTGTTTGAAAAATCAAAATCATTTTGCGAATCATAAATCATGATAACTTAAAAAACTAGCAATGCAAATTGACAAGTCTAAATAGATAACGAGGAACGTCAAACTAATGAAAACAGGCAACTAGATATAATTTTTGCGCTTATAGGGGCGCTTAAAGTAAGCGACAGTTGTTTAAACAGCAGGAATGGTGTTAGTTGTGATTTATAATAAAAAAAACGCACTAAAGGTAAGATTTATTTGAGTACCACATGATTTTTTTTCTATAAAGTATGGTAATTAATAGAAGCGACCAAAAATCTTAAATTGTGTTTAAATAAATCCTGTCTAAAACCCTTAATCTTCATTGGTGCTTTTGTTGTTGATCTCAGAACGCAATTGTAGGTAAACGTTGACATATTTCTAAAAGATTGTTTTAATATGCAATTTTTTAAAATTTTCTTTTATAATATAGCTATTATAACACTAAAAGTAGTGCTATAATAGGCCATAACGCGCATATTATAGCACGCCTTTTCACAGTTGGTAGCATAATTTCCTACATGTCAAATCAGCTATCGGTTGACTCTAAATTTGCCTCTGAATGACTGTCAAGTATAAATGTCTAAACGTATAAAGGTAAAAAATACATAATCTAACTACAAAGAAATTAAGAATCATTTTTTACATATTTATAAAAATAATAACTTCATCTTACTGTTAATAGTACAATTGTTGTACACATTATAATTAATAGTTACATTAAAGGTATCTCTAGAATTAATTATAAGACCAGCAGGATTAGAATTAGAAGTTTCTTGAGCATTGATCATTGTTGTAGAGATTTCATTTTCGTTTTGTAATGAAATATCAGCAATATCGGGAATTAAATTACCTATACTATTTTCCGCAATTTTTCGAATTTTTGGTGGCGTACACGACATTTCATCACTCATTTTCACATAGGTTTTACAAACTTTAAAATACAAGAAATGAAAAAATGAAAATTCTAACTTGAAATGACTGTCAAGTATAAATGTCAAATCATTGTTACCAACTGCTACAACTATTTTACTATTAAAAGCAGGAAATATTTTTAATTATATAATAAAAATAAGCGAAAATTTTAAAAAATAGCGTAAAGAACTCGTTTCATAATCTGTTTATTGTATTCGTTCGTTATAACAGCAACGAAAGATGTACTTCCAGCTACACCAAGGAAAACAAAAGTGACAGTGATTATACCTCATTTCTTAACAGCGATTCTTCTCCACCTCTAACACCAATGAGCTCTGACATTCTTGACAATACAAGTGAAAAGCTAGCGGAAAATCTTCCTAGAAAATGGAATTAATATTCCAAGGGAGCATACAGAAATAAATTCCTGTACACCAGGGGTGAAAACTACTGAAGAAAGAAACCGAAAAATTTCTGCCTCAGGCGGGAATCGAACCCACGTCTCCAGCATTCCGTGCTGATGCCCTAACCGCTAGACCGAGGCATGTAATCCGGCGATGATCTAGCTGGTTAAGAGGAGATATATTAGGGATGTCCTTTCTAATTCAGATCTTTCACGGTTTCTTTCTTTAGCCACTTTTTCAGGATGTCAAGGTTTTCCCCAAACTTTGTTGTGATTAAACCCCTGCACCTGGGAGTGGTGTTTTCTAATACGACGTGGGGGTCGCAATGTGAAAGTACAAGTGAAAAACTAGCGGAAAATCTTCCTAGAAAATGGAATTAAAATTTCAAGGGAACATACAGAAATAAATTGCTATACACCAGGGGTGAAAACTACTGAAGAAATTTTTTGGTTTCTTTCTTCAGTAGTTTTCACCCCTGGTGTACAGAAATTTATTTCTGTATGCTCCCTTGAAATTGTTGACAATACTAATCGCCATATTAATTCAAGTAATTTGAAATAGGGAGTAAAATAAAATATATTTATTCAATTTGTCATATATTAATTATTTCAGCTTTTGAAACAACAGTGTTGACAGACAACTTTATCAGAATTATTAGCAGTGGTAGAGCAGAACTCGTTGATCTTAAGTCAGATAAAGCTCCAACTAAACCGTCAAATGGAACTCCGACAAACAACCAACCATCATTACATGTTTTAATGCCAATTACTTAAAGTAAAGCGTAGTTTAAGCTACTGCCAAGTACCGAATCAACAATGTGCTGTTTGATCTAGATGTAGGAAAGCCCATCCAACACTTACATGAAACTGCGACTTCAAAATATAGATAGACTTCCGCAATTCTTGGAAATGGAACCTATCTCAACTTAAACTGATGATGACGCAAAAAGTAGGGACCAATTTGTAAAAAATATACTGTTAAACTTGGTTTGATGTAAATTTGTACTTGCTTTAGTATAATTCCAATTAATGCTTCATACACTTTTGAAACAAACAATAATATAGTTGACGCAAATATTTTAAAATCGCAACTTACCAAAAAAGTTAAAGCCAATTTTTTTCTAACGGGTGTATTATTCCTAAATGAAAGTATAACTTTCCGTATTAAATAATCAGTATACTTGAAAAATGGTTTAAAGCTGTAAAAATATAACAAAGTTTACCAGCTTCTATTACCAATACTCATAGAGAAATATAAAATATTATCACTTTTAAGCTATACTTTTTTTTAAATGCTTAAATCTACCCTTAAAGTTTTCCCATGGGTTACAAAGTTTGGTAGGATAAAAATAAGGTTCCGACGTCTCTAATACGTAAAAAGTACATTCCTTAAAGTATTTGAAAACTCACATAGCAAGTACGTTTCGATGGATTTCTGCCGTATATCGGTTTTTTTTTATACACCTTGAGTCAATATTTTATTTCAAAATTTTCCACGATTAGAATAAATCGTTATTATGAAAAATTTATGTTCATAATGTTCAAGGTGATTAATAACCACTTGTGCAACTTTGAATAAATTCTCGGATTTATAAGGATTTAATGTTTATCTCAAATAACTTTTTACATGATTAAAAAATATTTTTAATATTTTTGTAAGCGAGATAATTTACTATTTTTGTGGGAGATAACAATTAAAAACAAAAAATTTGATTTTCTTGATAATTTTAAGGTTATGTTGAAAAATGATAAATAAATAAAGTTTTAGATTTTTTAATTATCTACAACTTTTACATTAAACTTTTTTCGATAGGATGCATAAAAAACCAATAGGTATTTAAAATCGGTTTGGCCATGGTCTATTAGTTCGAAAAGTAATGTAGAAATACAAAAGAAGTGACAAAATTTTGACGTTACTGGTAGTATCAAACGAAACAAAATTTGTTTGATTTTTAAAATCTAGTTATGATTCACAACCCGACCATTATCGGTTGAGATAAAATTACGCATATCACGAGGATAATAACCAATGTCAATGACACAATAAATAAAAATGTCGTTTCCGCAGTGAAATTCACAAAATTCCTTTGTCAATGTATAAATATGTTTATATACTATTTGAAAAAAGTCCTGAATGTTTGGGCAGGTTGATTTCACATCAAAATAAATTATTCATACAGGGTGTTTCAATGGGAAAGGGAAATGTTTTAATTGTGGATATATTGAAAGGAAATGTCAAAAATATTACAAATTTAATTTTAAAATTCTAAATGGTAACACAAAAGTACGTAATTATAATGTTGATGAAAATTGCATAATTTAATTATTTAGGAAAAACATTCATGCGATCTCATTCTCTTCTTATTTTATAATATCTAATTAATAAAGAACAACAAAATGAATTAATATTAATCACTATGAAAAGTTTTTTTTTAAATACCTTTAAACTCTATATGAGGGGCACTTAAAGGTCAATTCTTTCCAACTTTATCTCCTTCAAATCAACTAGTCTTTTCCAATTTTAAATGTCCTTATCCACAATTCCGCTATTATTAGCATCTCTCCAATATACAAAATTCGGCTACAGATACATAGAATTCAATTTATCAATTTATTTATCGCTTATCATTTATTGTATTTATTAAATAAATAAATAAATAAATTATATATATATATATATATATATATATATATATATATATATATATTAATCACAACGTCTTCTTCATGAACAAAACTCTTAGCAGATTTTCTATTTTTAATTTTTTCAACATTCCCAAAAATTATTTTTTACATCTCTTTTCTTGGTGTTGATCAATCTGTCACCTCCCTCTTTTTTTTTCTTGTTACCTGGTTACTTTCTTTTTTATATACAAGGTGACTATTTCATTGTAATATATCAATCACCTAAGTGACTTAAAAAAAAATCAATATCTTACGCTCTTTATAACCGAGATACAGGACATTTTATTGATTTTGCCCAACTTCTTTCCTCACCGATAACTTGGAAACCACCCCGTAGATTTTTTTCACACTTATTCCATGTTGGATATATCGATGTATCAAAAATAATGATAAAGTTTGGTACAAAATTCACAAATTCTTCCTTCCTCCAAACAACACCCTGTATTGAATGAATGTTGGGTACATTTTAGGCAAAGATACTTTAGTTTTTTCCGAGCGCCTCGCCTGAATATTTGTATTCAACGGCTCGGCCGCCCGTAGAGTTTTCGAATTTGCTTTCTTATTTTTAATAATTTTTTATAGTAATACAATTTTTTTTTAAATAACTTATAATATAATTTTTAGTAAAATTTTCCGCTCTTTCAAGTGGTGCTATTAGTTTTTCCAGATATAATGGAAAAACTAAACTTTCGATTTTATTTTCGAAATTGTGAAGTTAGCATACACTTTAGAGCAGAAAATATATTTTTATCGTTTTCTACACTCTTTCAAATACTTAAGTGCCAAGTTTTATCGATATCACATTTTGTGGGAGGTCAAACTCTCTGACAACTGGGCTAAATGTAATTTTATTTTTTGGGCAGGCGATTTTACTACTCAAATTTTAATTTCTTAAAATTAATTAATCTAGCTTGCTTATTTTATGTGACACCGTCCACAGTTCTCCTTTTCCCAATATAACAAGCTCATACATTCAGGATATTTTTCAAACCTTTTCTTTCTATTTTGGAACATTTATAGGAATAATAAAAACTTACCGTTTTCGCATGCAACTTTGATTTCTTCATGCTGGCTGCGCGTAATTTCACAGGACAGTACCGTTTCTACCATTGTTTCAGAGACCACCCTATAGTTGTGGCTCTGCAAAAAAAAACAAAAACAAATTAAAAAATCAATATTAATGAAATATTTGTAGGACATCAAATTCTAGATAGAGTTCTAGTTTTATTTTCTTAAATTTTTATTAAATGGTTGGTCGGTGGATCAAATGACAATATTTTAAATAATGCATTATCACTTCTTAAATCTATCTTGATTAAGAACAACCTACCCAAATAAATTTATAAATCGTGAACTTTACCGAGACATCAAAAATAAAGAATAAAATTTAAATTCCCAAATACTTCATTGAAATATAGTAAAAATCCGAAAAATTTAAAATGATTGGCAATAAATTTTATTTAAAAACAGTTTTTCAAACTAAGAATACATTAAAATCTTTAGTAGTAAATACAAAACCTTTTAATGAAATTCAAAATACAAAAAATTGTATTTACAAAATTCCATGCGAATATAATAAATTTTATATACCAATCGTACATTAAAAATAAACAATTCGAAAAATCAAAAATATGTAAACAAGCATGGGGATTTTGGTCATAAAATACAATGGAATTCTTCAACTAGATTATTAAAAGAACCTAATAATTATAACCGTAAAGTTAAAGAAGCAGCATTGATATGCTTAAATAATAACGAATGTGAGTAAACCAGTAAGGAATTTTAATTTATTAGATTCGACATCCTAAGACCGGTTTCTGCCTTTCGGCTTCGTCAGTTAGGCTTTTCGAATCCAATAAATAAAATTCCAAACTCGTACAAGTCAATAGCTATATCCGCTATAAGATAACATTTGTAGATGTGCTACCATCTATGGTAAGAAGAGAGTATTGACATTAAATTTTGACTGAATCTAGTCAAGATGTCACTCTCTTCTTTTTTATCCCTTTCAGAGATTAATACAAAGTGAGTAAACCAGTAAGGAATTTTAATTTATTAGATTCGACATCCTAAGACCATAGATGGTAGCACATCTACGAATGTTATCTTATAGCGGATATAGCTATTGACTTGTACGAGTTTGGAATTTTATTTATTGGATTCGAAAAGCCTAACTGACGAAGCCGAAAGGCAGAAACCGGTCTTAGGATGTCGAATCTAATAAATTAAAATTCCTTACTGGTTTACTCACTTTGTATTAATCTCTGAAAGGGATAAAAAAGAAGAGAGTGACATCTTGACTAGATTCAGTCAAAATTTAATGTCAATACTCTCTTCTTACCATAGATGGTAGCACATCTACAAATGTTATCTTATAGCGGATATAGCTATTGACTTGTACGAGTTTGGAATTTTATTTATTGGATTCGAAAAGCCTAACTGACGAAGCCGAAAGGCAGAAACCGGTCTTAGGATGTCGAATTTAATAAATTAAAATTCCTTACTGGTTTACTCACTTTGTATTAATCTCTGAAAGGGATAAAAAAGAAGAGAGTGACATCTTGACTAGATTCAGTCAAAATTTAATGTCAATACTCTCTTCTTACCATAGATGGTAGCACATCTACAAATAACGAATGTGTTTCTAATTGTTCGGTCGATATTTCAAAAATTTGGATGCCTATTTTACAAAAAGAGTTAATTGCAAAAAGGATACCCTCTATATCGGGATAGTATCATAAGTTTTTATCTGGTTTTTTCTTATGATTTATTTATTTATTTATTTACACAAATTGGGATACAAACAGGTTTACACCCAAAACAGTATCCACTAATACAATATGAATAATTCATATAATTAAAAAATTAGTACCTATAAATAACAAAGTATTCACAGTGTGTGAAAGCAAATTACGAGAGCCTAAGAAATAAAAATTAATTTGACACATTTCTTATACCTATGTTAAATAGATCCAAATCAGTACAGTACTTATTGAAATCTGAACATATTCTGTTGATTGGTGAGTTAACACCTAAATTAGTATTAGAATAAGAGATGTAAAATAACAACCTGCTACGTGTACTTCTTGGTGGTGCATATAAAGGTATTTGGCTTAATAATTGAGGTGAATCATATTTACAATTAATTACTTTATATAGAAAAATAAGATCTCCTATTATTCGGCGTTGCTCCAGCGGCATGATGTTATATTGCTTTTTCAATGATAATATTATCAAGAAAACATCACTTATGACCAAGTATAAATTCTCTTATAATATGCAAATGCGCTATCCTTTTTTCAAAATTCGTTCCCAGAAACGTCACAAAAATATGATGAAACAGATTTTGACATCTTCAATTTCAAAATCTTTCTCCGTGTCCTATGTTTCGACAGTAATATCCCAACACCTTGACAAATAGTAGCTAATTTGTCAAGGTCGCGTTATATTTAATAAGATTATTTCCTGAGTCACAAAAAATTCTGTACGTACGTATAAATTATACTAGTTTTGCTCTTTACTGTCTTGGCAGGTACGTTTAATTTAATTATATTATCAATTTCTTGAAGATTTTTACTCCCGAATCTACTCATTGTTAATACTTTTTAACAAAATGTGTCAAATTTTATTCTGTAATAAACTTTAATGGCAAACTGTCAAAATTCAGATGACGCGCGCCTACTATGTTTGTCGTAAAATGGACGGTATTACATAGAAAAGAATGAATGAATATATTTATAGTTTCAGTTTTGGATTCTACGGCTCAAATTACATACGAAAGTAATGGTATATACCTCTGATTAGTGGTATTATACAACTTTAGGTTGACAAGTCATCTAGTGGTATCTAGTGTAGCTTATAGTGATGAAATAAAACTTGACAACCTCTAATAACCATTTTATAAATTGTAGTAACACACTGTACTACAAGTGGTGTTATATACCTTCAGTTAGGCAACCCGTAATTGAAGAGGTACTATCTAACCTCAAAACAAAAAAGAGACATCTTCCCAGTACTATTTCCTAATCCAGAAGGAGGTATATTTTTTTTACCTCGTTATTATGTCCTAAACTGGTACTGCTCCTCAAATTGACAGCAACACTAGTACAGTGCAGTGTGTGACATTTTCCAATATCGTAATTCTTGGGAGCTGTGATTTTAACTTATTTCACATCATTTGTGCACTAGTACAGAGTATATTTAATTTTCTTCCAGTTTCTCAACATATTTAGTACGAATCAGTATACCTACTTTGCATACAACACAAAAATAAGAGATAAGCCCTCTATATATATTTTCCGTTTATACAAAACAGTTTCCATTATAGTGCGAAATCAGTTGGATTTGTGTATTTGCTACTAAAGATCGATAATTTATTAGCTATAAGCAATTTTATAATACCATTAGTATAGGTTTTATTTGAAAAATTTGAAATTTACGGGCGGCTTCGTTATTGTTGGATACCGTCCTTCAGGTGAATATTGAGAACGATGATCAAATAGCCGAATATTTACCACCAAGGTGAATAGTCGCTTTATTTTGTTTTGATTGGCTGCGTCAAATCAGTTTCCAAGCACGTGATTGGTTAAAAATTGATATTTGACAGGCAAGGGAAATAATCAGTCATATTTTTGTAAGATTATCAAGTGTTCTGTTTCTATAGTAAATTTTTTATTATATATTTTGTTACGTAATTTTGAAAACTACTTCCGATTAAGGAAGTCGAAACGTCAAAATTAAAAAACTTTTTAACAAAATAAGTGGTTTTAATATCCATGAAGAAGAGTATTTGAACTACAAAAATAGTTGCACCAATGATTTCACAATCATTAAAAAGCACTACCACATACAGAATATTTATCAATAAAACTAATCATGCGAAATTGAATTTGAATGTCACAAATATTATAATATATTAATATGATAACGTTGGATCGATAAACAAATTTAAAAAATAAAATAAAAATGGCGACATTTGACAGTCAATATATGTACACATTTGAAGTGGAAATGATGTATAAAAGTATTTCCAATTTTTCGATGAAACTCAATGACAGCTATATAAATAGCTCTATTATAATAGATCAAAATTTTTACACTAATTTTTCCAAGCTGTATTAAACTGTTTACATACTATAGTCTATTTTTATGTATGAGAGAGTATTAAAATAATAAAAAGTTCGTAATCCATAAGCGTACCACTTCTTTTAGTAGACAGTTAAAATATTTTGTGAAGTTATACCTCGAGTATTTTCGTATGAAATAACCTTTTTATAAATATAATAAATATATCGGGTGTACACTTATATTTTCACCTAATTAACCTGCTTATAACTTTTAAGCAGCTGAAGGTAAAAAAGTGCAATTTTTTCTAAAATATTTTATTTTTCCACAAGGTATGTTAAGAACATTGTGTCAAACGGGTTATGTAGGTATAAGGGTTTAAACTTTGACTTTTAAACAACGTTACGTTCATAAATAATAATTTTAATATAAAAACTACTTCTTACCTACAAATCCAAATCAGAATCGAAATCAGAAGATAAACTGTCGCAACCAATATTTACAATGAGTGGCTCGATCATTTCATCAGTAATATTGTCCAACTTCCACATTTTCTCTTCTTCTTTAATCGTATGATTTACTGCCTTTTCCCAGTTTTCAGGCTTCACATTATTTACAGCCTCCAAAAACAACTGTTTAACATCACTCATTTTAAAATAATTATTTTTTCTTGAAACTTCTCCCTTTATCTGTGCCCATATCAGTTCAATCGGGTTTACTTCGCAATGATATGGTGGTGATCTAACCACCGTCATCCCACGATTTTTTGCAATTTCATCAATTTCATATTTTTTTAATTTCTCTTTATGAAGGGAACACAAATGATACAGTTCTCTTCTCACAGAACCGGGATGGAACTTAATATTCTTTGAATTTAGCCAATTCTGTAAATCTTTTTTTAACCACTTGGTTGTGGGCATTTTTTCTGTAAGTCTCGAGTGATAACTTGCATTATCCATTACTATTATACAGTTCTGAGGAAGAAGATCTATCATTTGTTTGAACCACTCTTTAAAGACATCAGCATTCATGTCCTCATGGTAGTCACCGGTACGAGTAGATTCAAAAGTCAATAAACCACCTTTAACAAAACCGTTTGAACTACCGATGTGTACTATTATCAGTCTGCGCCCCTTTCCTGATGGTGGATTTAAACCAGTAGATAAATTGTTTAAAAAAGCCTGTCTTCGACTTGTAACAGTTTCATCTTGCCAAAATTTATTTGGTGTATATCCCTCGTTGATCCATGTTTCATCTAAATAAAATATATTTCTTCTTTGGTTTCTCATTTCTTTTATAGTCCTTTGGTAATTTCTTCTCCATACTACAATATCGCTTCTTTCTATTAAAATAGACTTTTTGGAATGCTTTTTCCATAGAAAACCTATTTCTTTTAAAAGTTTCCATAGTGTGCTTCGACTCATTTCAGGGTAATCCTTATCATCTCGAACCGTGGCAAGAACTTTGTCTACTGTCGGAAATTCTTTTCTAAAGAAGAACGCATGCACTTTCCTTCGAAGTCTTTCTTTCAAATGATTTTCTATTTGAAATTTTGGTTTTCCTGGAGCTTTACGTGCTGTTTGAAACTCGCCACATTTCTCTTCTTTAACAACTCTGTAAATCGTAGATTTCCCAACACCAAGAGTACTACTAACTAATTCCACTGTGTCATCAACACTTTTACATAAATGTTTGTCTGTAAATGATTTAAAACAATTAAATATTAATGTTTTTTCATTAACTGTTAAAGGACCGTTTTTTTGTCGTTTACGCGGTACTTCCAAATTCATGATCACACTAGAATTCACAATAGACTGCACACTGCACCTTGCATGTTGCAACTAAACGACATTTAGTAAGGTGTCAAGAATACACAACTGGACCTCCTTACTAAATGGAAAACCTACAATCGCATTTTCGGTGAAATTTGTTGGTAAGGGATTTATCTACTTATAATTCGATTACTGTAAGAAATTCTTGGAATTAAAATAAAACAAAATTGGCAAATAGGTACTTATTGAAAATAT